>CM067545.1:3750000-5000000 GCA_034509755.1 Anisodus tanguticus | reverse complement strand
TCAGCCAGAAAAGAAAGGGAAGTTCCACAAAGGAAGTATGTAAATAACTCAGGGCCGCCGAGCATAGCCTCTTACAAATTTAATGTGGATGTCATGGATCTGGTCATGGCCATGAAAAATATAAAAGAGGTCTGGTTCCCGATAGCATTTCGGACCCAAATAAGCAGGGCACGAGCATAGAGCTTTGGTGTGAATTCCACAGAATCCTGAGCCATTCAACGAAAAATTGCAAGCACTTAAGGTATGAGGTAGCAGACCTACTAAGAAGGGGTCATTTGAAGGAATTCTTTAGTAGTCGATCTAAGTACGCCAGGGAAAATGGGACTGGGACTTCACGAAAATGCCCAACTCAACTGGGAATGATCAATATGATCACAAAAGGAACGATGGTAGGGGCAGTATCTCAGATGCAACAGCACGAAGGCCCGCCTCCATCCAAGAAAAGAATTAGGGACAAACTCGAAGACCCTATCGTCTTCAGTATGTGGAACGAGAAAGCATCGAGAGCCCATACGCCGATGATCTAGTAATTTCTATTCAAATATTTTAATTTAACATTAAGTGTGTGCTTGTTGATCCAGGTAGCACCGTGAATGTTGTGCAACTCTGTGTAATCAAAGAGATGCAACTTACCGGGCAAATGACCCATGTAGTGAAAGTTTTGACCAGCTTTAACTTGTCTAGCAAAATGACCCGGGGACAGATTAAGCTGGAAATGCATGTGTAGAGAGTGTCGATGAAATCCTTTGTTGATGTCCTAGAAGGAGGAATGCCATACAATCTGGTAATTAGGAGGCCCTGGTTTCACGTCATGAGGGCAGTTCCATCTACTTTCCATTAGGCTATGAAATTCCTAATACCCTAGGGAGGTAGCTATGGTATGAGGGGATGTAAAAGCTGACCCACCAGAAATCATTCTTGTTGATGGGCTGGGTGACTCGATCAGAAATGACAGTTAGCAATCGCAAGTGCTTGACTCCAGGATCAAATTCGTGGTTGAGCAACAACAGGAGCCAACAAGGGCCCTCTACCCAGAGGGTTCAATCGATCGAATACCTCGGGTGTTCGTGGCATGATGTGCCTAGAAATTACGGCACATTTGATATCATTTTTATGAATTATTGTTGTCCTTATTACATTTGTAGTAGTCTTTTCTTATGTTATTTTAATTTTTATAGGATTTTGACATTGAGACACCAAAAATGAGGAAATATGGTAAAAATGCTGAAAAATAGAAGAAGTGCTGAGAATGTCACTTCTGTGGACCGCAGAACCACACTACGGACCACAAAATTGTAGCTATACCGCAGAATCAAACAGTGAAAGAAGAATTCTGGAGCCCTGATGTGCAACCCTAACTGCGGTTCACACTTTAGTTCTGCGGACCGCAATCCAGTATGCGAACTATTGCTTCAATTCGAGTTCAACTCAGATAGTGAAGACTCAATATGCTTCTATGGGCCGCAGTTCAAGACAGCCCAAGCCACTTTGTGAACCCTATGTCCATTCTACAGACCGCAGACCTGTTCTGCGGTTGTAGAGTGGTTAGGCGGTGGTATTTTTGTAATATTGTATAGTCCAAAAATTGGGTCCCTATATATAGTACCTAGGGTTTTGTGATAGGACATATGATTTGATACCTATATTCCAACATATCATAGCCACTTTTGAATATTATTTGTCCCGTCTTTCACTATTCATCTTTTAGTTAATCATTCCAAGAAAAGATTCTTATTCCATTATGTAAAGACAAGTATTGTTCATCATTAATCATTGTAAGCATCCTTTTATAGTCATTATGTCTTGTTACATTTATTATTGTGTTGTATATTTATTACTTGCAATGAGTGGCTAGATTTAGGTTGGGGTTGTGATAAAATAATGGAATCTGGTAGTTGGGATATTTGATAAATAATGAAAAAGGTGTATTCATGTGGGATTCAACTACCCATCATATTTAATGTTAAATGGTTGGTTGTAAACATCTCTTTCTTGCCTATTGTCTCTAGTTAAACTTGAAAAAGGAGACTAGAGTCTAGGAAATGAGTATGTTGATTAGGACTTGCGGCTTTAAACCTCATTTAATGATTTTCAACTTTAGTTAGAAGTGAATCAACTAAGGGTACATAACGGGTATTCATAAATGTCATACTTTAGAGATTGAGAAAGCCTACAGTGAAATTAGGTGGGTCAATTGAGAAATCCCCACCTAGACACACAAGTCCCCATTACCCATACCAATCTAATACACCTTCTTAAGCCTAAACCCAACACCACTTTCATGAATTAAGTCACAATCCTAACATTTCAATTACTTGATAATTTAAACCTTATTTAAGTTGATAATTTGAAGTAGATAAAACAAACAAACAATCAAACAACTTGGTTACCATAGAAGTAAACTAATTCTTAGAGTCATAATACGTGAAGGAATAGACTAGTTTCTCATCGTATTCCTGGTGGGATTTGACCTCAACCTATATTGGGTTACTATATTTGATAATGGCCGCATTATACCATTAAAGGTGTAAGTTGGGTGAGATCAAATTTTGGCACCATTGTCGGGGAATACAGTCTTGAAATTTTCTATTTATTATATTATTACTTTGCTAAGAGCTTTATTTCTCAATTTACATTTACTTGTTGTTTTTGTGTTGTAGGTGGTATGGCGGATTTATCCGATGATGATGGAAACGTAGAGATGGCCACCTTTGCTATTGCCATCCGGCCACCCTAAATTTTGGGGAATGCAAGTTTCCACATCACGTCCACCATGCTCCACATGCTCAACAACAAGGGCTTATTCAGATGATCGGCATCCGATGACCCGAATAGGCACTTGAGGAATTTCAATGAGGTGTGTCTTGTATTTCGTCATCCCAACGTGTTTGAAGAAGATATAAAACTAAGGCTCTTCCCCTTTTCTCTAACGGGGGAGGATACTATATGGTTGGATGACTTGCCTTTTGAGTCCATCACTACATGGATCGAGTTGGTAGAGGTATTCTTTGAGAGGTTCTTCCCGCCGACTCGCATGCTCTAACTCTGAGATGAAATTTTGACATTCTGTTAAATGTCGGGTGAAGATTTATATGAGGCATGGTTAAGATTCAAGAAGAAGCTCAATTAATGCCACAATCATGGGTTGAGTGATGATGTCTTACTCCAGACATTCTATCGGGTGCTCGATTTGGCCAACAAGTTGGTTTCCAACAACATAGCAGAAGGTACCTTAATGGATAATTCGTTTATGGTAGTAAGTGAGATTTTTGATAAGATAATAAAGACAACCCATGCTTGGCATACGATATCATCGAAAGTACTTGGGGATGGTCCCTCTAAGGTGTTATGTAGGTAAACCTTGAAAAAGAAGGAAGAGATGGATGAGATCATGGCGTAACTAATGACCCAAATGGTGGTCCTTACAAAACATGTAATGGAGAAAGGGACCAAGAAAGTGAATGTGGTTACTAGCATGGGTCCTAAGCAAAGTGCAGCCGAGATGGTACATTATGATCAGGAGGGGTACAATGAGAGTGAAGAAGATATGAACTTCGTGAACAATGTGCAAGGGGGGGGGGAGTTTCCACCCTAATTACCAAGGATAGGGCCAACCGTGGCGATCTAGTAATCAAGTTTGGAGAAATAATCAAGGCAGCTCTAATTAAAGGGAGAGAAATGAAAGGGGAATGGAGAGAAAGCAACAACAATGAGTGCCAAAACCATAGCTCCGACCCTTATGTTCCATCAAGAGGGCAAACTTACACACAACCTACCCAACCTCCTCCTCACCATAATCGTGAGTCGACTAACGATCCTGCTAGTTCAAAACTTAAAGAGATGATATCTAGGGTGTTGAAAACCAAGACAAGTCCGAGGCTAACATAAAATAGCTCAACAACCTTGTATCCTCACATTCAACATCCATCAAGCAACTAGAAAACCAATTAGTGCAAATTGCTTCCATACTAAATCCAAGACAAAAGGGGACCTTTCCTAGTGCTAAGATAACCAATCCAAGAAATGAAGGAGGAGGGGTGTCACATTGTTTGGCCATTTCTACTAGAAGTGGGAGAATGTTGGAGTAGCCGAAGATGCCGATGGATGTGGTAAATGAAGGGTGTATTGCGATTGAGAATCCAAAGAAGAGTGATGATAAGATAGTAAATGACTTTGTCTTGATAGAAGAGAAGCGCGATGAGAAAAAAGATTGATGAAAGAGAGGAATAGGAAGTCCTTGAAAATGAAAAAGGAATGACAAAGAAGAGGAAGATCCAAAAGCCTTAAAGCCTACTCCAAGGCCTCCTCCTCCCTTTCCACGAATATTTGCCAAAAGAACTGAAGATGGCAAGTTCAACAAGTTCTCGGAGATATTAAAGCAATTGTGGGTCAATATTCCACTTGTTGAAGCCTTCAAGAAAATGTCAGGGTATGTCAAGTTTATGAAGGACTTGATTACAAAGAAGCGAAGAGTGAGTTTTGAGACTATGGACGTTACTCACTAATGTAGTGCCATCATTTCTAGCTCTATTGTGAAGAATCAAGAGGACCCGATGTTTTCACCATTCCGTGCACCATTTGGGTGTACCAATTCGCAAAGGCCTTTTGTGACCTTAGAGCAAGAATCAATTTGATTCTATTTGCTATTTTCAAGAAGCTAGGTTTGGGCAATACCCGACCTATAAGTATGAGATTGCTCATGGAGGATATGATGGTGAAGCGACCAATAAGGATCATATATGATGTTCTTGTGAAGGTTGATAAATTTATCTTCCTCACTGATTTTATGATATTGGATTGTGTGGTCGACTATGATGTTTCCATAATCTTATGACGTCTATTATTAGCGATGGGAATGTGATGTGGAGAGTTAAAGTTCTGAAAGAATGACGAAGAGGTTAGATTCTATGTGTGCAAATCCATGAGACAATCTATGGATATATGGGTAATTTTAGTTTGATGTGATTGATGATGAGGTAGAATTAAACGCCAAGGTTGATGTTATTGAAGAGGCATTGATGGTGGTATTGATAAACCATGATGATGGGGTAGTTGAGGGGATGGCAGAGACTATGCTTTCTCTTATGGGCCAATGGTCCTATTCATATGCTCCTAGGCATTTGGCTTTGGACTTGGAAAATTGTGGAATCTCTCCCTTCCGAACTTCCATTGAAGAACTGCCAACCCTTGAGCTCAAGCCACTTCCAAGCCATTTGGAGTACAAGTTCATTGAGCCAAATGATTAATTGTCGGTTATTATCTCATCCAAGCTTAATGAAAGCCAAGTGGAAACTTTATTGTCAATCTTGAGAACCTATAGAAGAGCGATTGGGTGGACTATAGCGGACAACCGAGGGATAAGTCCGGGTATATGTACTCATCGAATCCATCTTGAATAGAATAGTTCCCCAAGTGTTGAGCATTAACGGAGGTTAAACCTCTCAATGCAAGAGATTGTCAAGAAAGAAATTATAAAGTGGTTAGATGTTGGGGTAGTGTACCGTATTTCCAATAGTGCATGGGTAAGCCCCATACAATATGTGCCAAAGAAATGAGGGATCACGTTGGTCCCTAATGATAAAAATGAGTTGATATGAATGAGGACGATAATCGTGTGGAGAGTTTGCATGGACTACCAGAAGTTGAATAATGCTTTAAGGAAAGATCATTTCCCCTACCTTTGATTGACCAAATGCTTGACAGGTTGGCGAGAAAGTCTTACTATTATTTCTTGGACGGGTACTCGAGCTACAATCAAATCCAAATTGCCTCGAAGGATGAATAAAAGACCACATTCACTTGTCCATATGGTACAATCACCTTTTAAAGGATGCCTTTTGGTCTTTGCAATGCTCCCGCCACCTTCCAACGTTGCATGATGGCAATTTTTGATGATTTAGTGGAATATGTTATGGAGGTCTGCGTGGATGACTTCTCCGTAGTTTGGGAGTCTTTTGAAGCTTGCTTGGAAAATCTCTCCCTTGTATTGAATAGATTAGAAGAGACCAATTTGGTCTTAAATTAGGAGAAGTGTCACTTTATGGTCATAGAAGGCATAGTCCTTGGTCATAAGATCTCCAAATATGGTATTGAAGTAGACAAGGCCAAGATTGAAGTGATCACCAAGTTGCCTTCTCCAACAACCGTCAAGGGTATCCAAAGTTTCTTAGGGCATGCCGGGTTTTGTAGAAGATTCATCAAAGATTTTTCAAATATCACAAGCCCAATGTGCAAGCTATTGGAAAAAGATGCAAAATTTGAGTTCAATGAAGCATGCCTCAAAGCTTTTGAGGATTTAAAATAAAAATTGGTTTCAGCTCCTATAATTGTGACTCCAAATTGGGATCTCCCCTTTAAATTGATGTGTGATGCAAGTGGGGTTGCTATTGGGTCTATGTTGGGTCAAAGATATGGAAGAATCCTTCATCCAATCTACTATGTAAGTAGATCGCTTAATGAGGCTCAAAAGAATTACACGACAATGGAGCAAGAGGTTCTTGCCACTGTCTTTGCTTTTGAAAATTTTCAGTTTTACCTATGGGGTTCTAAAGTGGTGGTGTATTCCAATCATGCAGCTCTCCGATACTTAATGGCAAAGGAAGACGCAAAGACACGCTTGATTAAGTGGGTAATCCTTCTACAAGAGTTTGATTTTGAGATCAAAGATCGGAAGGATTGTGAGAACCAAGCAGCGAACCATTTGTCAATGATAGAAGAGACCGGAAGGACAAAGAATGAATTGGAGATCAATGATGCTTTTTTGGATGAGCAAGTCTTTGCTTCATCTCAAGATCTCATCCATTGGTATCCCAATTTCGCCAATTACTTTGTGAGTGGAATCATGCCGGATCATCTAAACTCTCATCAAAAGAAGAAATTCTTGAGAGACTCCCGACATTATTATTGGGATGAGCCTTATCTCTTCTGAATTTGTGCCGACAATATGATTCGGAGATATGTGCTCGAGGATGAGACTTTGTCACTCGTTTGGGGTCACCATGCTAGTCAACATATGGCCTCCAAAATTCTTCAAAGTGGTTTTTATTAGCCAACAATCTACAAGGATTCTCATGAATTTGTGAAGCACTGTGACCAATGCCAAAGGGAAGGTAATGTCTCTAGAAGGCATGAGTTGCATATGTCTCCTATTATCTAAGTGGAATTATTTGATGTGTGCGGAATATATTTCATAGGGCCATTCGTGAGTTTGTTTGGCAACAAATATATACTTATGGCAGTTGATTATGTGTCCAAGTGGGTTGAATCTGTATCCCTTCTGAACAACTAAGTGAAGAGTGTCACCGCGTTTCTCAAGAAGAATTTCTTCACTCATTTTGGGACCCCTAGAGTCATCATAAGTGATGGAGGCTCTCACTTTTGCAATAGAGTGTTTGCCTCAATTCTTGAAAAGTATGGGGTAAAGCATAAGGTCGCAACTCCTTACCACTCCCAAATAAGTGATCAAGTGGAAGTGTCCAACTAGAGATAAAGAGCATTTTGATGAAGACGGTTAATCTCATACGGACGGTTTGGTCGAGAAAGCTTTATGACGCCTTGTATAGGATGACATACAAGTCTCCTATTGGGATGTCACCGTACAAGTTAATATTTGATAAGGCACGTCATCTTCCGGTAGAGGTGCAATAGAGGGAATTATGGGCATTGAAGAAGCTAAACATTGATTGGGAGAATTAATCGAAGTTAAGGAGGGATGAAATCAATGAGATGGGTGATTTCCGTCTCCAAGCATATGAAAATTCTATTTTCTACAATGAGAGAATGAAGTTCCTCTATGATAAGAGGATTCTGAAGCGGGAATTTTCACCCGGTGACTTGGTCCTGCTCTACAATTCTAGACTCAAGTTGTTTCTTGGAAAGTTGAAGTCGAGATGATTTGGTCCGTTCAAAGTGATGAAGGTCTACCCATATGGTGTCATTGAATTGGAGAGTAAAGCCGGTCACCTATTCAAGGTGAATGGCCAAAGAGTCAAGCATTACTTGAGAAGTTTTGATGATCATAGGGTGAATGAAATCATCACCCTCTACGAACTTTAAAGAATTTGTGGTAACATTTATCGTGCCGCGGCGTTAAATCAAGCGCTAATGGGAGGCAACCCAATGTTTTACTTTGTTTCTTTATTTTTCTTTGTTCACTTGTGTGTTTGATAGTTTGTTAAGTGTGTCAGATATGGAAACACAGGAAAAATTGGGAGGAAATATGGAAAGATGAGCAAAACAAGTCAAAAGAGAAAGAGAGACCATTGTGCAGTCTACTCTGCAGACCGACATCTGGGTATACGGACCGCACTTTGGTCCGCAGAGTTACACAGTACACTTGAGAGTTTTTGGACAAAATTGCTGAGAAACATACCCTATTTGCGGACCGCAGTCCGGTTATGCGATTGCAAAAAAAGGGCCAAGTCATCTAATTCAAAACATGGTAAGTGGGCTGCAGTCTGGTTCTGCGGACTGCAGATCGGAACTGCGACCCAATCTCGACCGCAGAATATCTCAGGTATAAAAGGGCTGAAAAGCCCTAACTTCTTCATTTATCTCTTTCGCGCTCACTTTGAAAATCAAAACACTCCATATTTCCCCTCAACCGTTACCCCCCTAACACACACGTCTCTTTCATATTCTCCAATTCATTCGATCACTTTATCTTCCTCGTCTACTCGTCGATTGCAAGGTATGTTAATTTTCTCCATTTTCTTTTTTACTCTCAAGAATAGGTAAAATGGTGGTTATGTTCATGAAATCGACTTGTGGGGTTGAATGATTGTTGTATGATGTGTATGTGTTCCCTATGTAGCCATGAAAGTGTGTAATTGTTCGTAGTTACCTTGTTTCCCATATAGTTTAGAAATCACAAATCTTGTGAATTTAAAATGGTTGAAATTTTGCGAAATTATTTGCATATGAGGGTTGGCTCGGGTTCAATTGCATGAATATTGAATTTGGGTGCTTAATGTGTGCGGGAAGGTTGTCAATTGAGCAAAATTGTGAAATATTGCCTAAATATGCCTATGTTTGTTGAATTTGATTTAATTGAAACCATAGTGAAGTCTGAGTACCTACGAGCGTGAATTGCAAGCATGTTTTAGGTTGGTAATGTGTGTATGGTGATAGTGTAGGTGTGAGAACACCAGGTTTTGAAAATCGAGGCAAAATCCTTGAAAAATACCTAAAATGTGCCAACTGGGCGCCCTTTTGCGAGCTGCAGAATGGTTATGCAGACCGCAGAAGGACACTCTAGTCCGCAGAATCCTGTACTCGAGCTCGCTTTAAATATTTGATTAAAGACAAAAAAAAAAAAAAAATTACCACCGCATCATAATTTTCGTTCGTCTCGAAAATTTGTTGGTTACAACTCCGAGTTATATACGCAAATATGCAAGCTTTATCTCACAAGCTATAATAAACTGGATTGAAGGCACTCTACATTTTCTTTCGGCATAATTGGTCACAAATAGGATAAATGTGAGATGATGCATCACAATATATGAGTATTGTGATGACTCGTCCTTGCATCAAATTCAAGGATAAGATGTAGATTAACAGTATGACTATTATATTCATCAATTAAAAGGCTTCTCATGTGATACTCCCTCGGTTCCATATTAATTGTCATATTTTTCTTTTATATGTTTTTCAAAAAATTATAAATAAAAAGTTATTTCACTAATTTATTGTTTATTTTAAAAAATAATTTATTTTAAGTGTAAAATGGAAAAAAAGTTCATTAGTTTTATCTTGATTTGTAAATTGATAAATATTTTGAAATAACATATTTAGTAATGTTGACAAAAGGAAGGGAGTATGCAATTTGCTGCATTATTAGACACTAGTGCTAATCATATGGCAGAAAATGGGATAAGATTATTTTTTTCGTAAGTCACACCTTTAATAAAAAGCTAATGACATCACTCAATCTTTTGATGAAGTCCATCTAGAACGCAACTTTTCCTTTTCCCTTTCCCAGACCAATTTTCTTAAGAACAGAAGCCAAATATTAAAAAGCTTAATTAAAAAGGTAGATTGAATTTGACCCTTTTGGATTTTCTGTGAAGGATTTCATGACGGGGATATCTCTAATGAGATGTAATAGTCGGGGCGGGCTCTATCCTATCACCACCATCATCACTACCACTAATCAAGTCACATCGTCAACGTTTGCCGCTTTAGCACCTTCCTTGTGGCATGTGTGTTTGGGTCATCCAGGAGCGTCTGTTCTGTCTTCTCTTAAAAACAATAATTTTATTGATTGTAATAGTACACGTAGTACTAATACTTGTCCTTCTTCTCCACTAGGGAAACATGTTAGATTATATTTTTTAGCCTCTACTTCTAGTACTTTGATGCATTTTGATATCATTCATAGTGATTTATGGACATCTCCCATTTTGAGCTCTTTGGGCCACCGTTATTATGTGTTATTTTTGGATGATTATTCTAATTTTTTGTGGACCTTTCCTTTATCTATAAAGTCTCAAGTTTTTTCCACATTTCTAAAGTTTAGAGCATTCATTCGTACCCAATTTGAACGGGAAATTAAAAACATTCAATGTGATAATGGAAGAGAATTTGATAATGGGCCGTATAGGGAATTTTGTAACAATAATGGCATCTCTTTTCGGTTTTTGTATCCTCATACGTTCTCACAAAATGGGGAAGCCGAAAGAAAAATTCGTACCATTAATAATATTATTTGAACCTTACAAGCCCATGCTTCATTACCACCTTCTTTTTGGCATCATGCATTACAAATGGCAACTTACCTCCTTAACATACTCTCTAGTAAAGGATTAGCATATCAATCCCCACTACGAATTCTTTATCATAAAGATCCCTCGTATTCTCATCTTAGGGTATTTGTGATATTCACTTTTTCCGTCCACTGCAATTAACAAACTTCAAGCTCGTTCTACTACTTGTGTATTTTTAGGTTATCCGTCTAATCATCGTGGTTACAAATATTTTGATTTATCCTCTAATAAAATCATAATTAGTTGCCATGTCATTTTTTATGAGACCCAATTTCAGTTTGCTAATTTGTATAATTCCATGTCTCATTCCTATAATTTTTTGGATGATGAACTCTCACCGTATATTATCCATCATTTAGCTCAACAGTCCCATAACCCGAATCTGCCAGCAGGCCCACTGCCTGTTGGCCCAATTGTCCCGAGTACAACTTCAGTTTCTCGGCCAGCAGGCCCACTGCCTCCTGGCCCAAATATTTATCTACCGGTCTAGTATATCAGCCAGCAGGCAGTGGCCCAAATCTATCGTCCCTACGTCCAGTTAGTGGGCCAGCAAGCCACTGCCTGTTGTCCAGTACCGAGCAGACGCAACTCCTATCCAAGTCCCCGCCACTTCTATTTTCGAGTCAAGGGATCGTTACTCGTAGCCAACGGGATATTTTTAAACCTAAAATACATTTTAATCTAAATTCTAGTGTCACTAAGTCACTACTACCACGTAACCCTGTGTCTGCCCTTCATGATCCAAATGGGAAAATGGTCATCGATGATAAATATAATGCTCTTATTGAAAATAAGACGTGAGAGTTAGTGCATCATCCTCCTAGTGTCAATGTTATTCGTTCAATGTGGATTTTTACTCATAAGGAAAAATCTGACGGTTGTTTTGAGAGGCATAAGGCCCGTCTTGTATGTGATGGCAAAATTCAACAGGTTGGCGTGGATTATGGAGAGACATTTAGTCTGGTAGTCAAACCGGTAACCATTCACACTGTTCTCAGTCTAGCTCTCTCGAAAGCAAGGCCCATTCATCAGCTGGATGTGAAAAATGCTTTCTTACACGGTAATCTCAAGGAACAATTTACATGCATCAGCCCTTGGGTTTCAGGGACCCGGATCATCATAATATTGTATCTTTGCTAAAAAAGTCCTTGTATGGACTTAAACAGGCCCCACGGGCTTGGTATAAGAGGTTTTGCAGATTATGTGTCAACTATTGGGTTTTCTCACAGCATGTCTGATCATTCTATGTTCATCTATCGTCATGGTAATTCTCTGGCATACATTCGGTTATATGTGGATGATATTATATTGACTGCCTCTTTTGGGTATAGTTGTCACACGTCATGCAGGTGATATATGTTTATCACAAATGAAGTATGCGGCTGAGATTATTGTGAGAGCTAGCATGTCATCCTATAAGTCCTCTCCTACTCCGGTTGATACAAAACTGAAGCTGAGTGCTAACTCTAGCACACCTTACGAAGATCTCTCCCACTATCGTAGTCTTGCAAGGGCTCTTTAGTATCTTACTTTCACAAGGCCCGATATTACTTATGCACTGCAGCAGGTGTGTTTATTTATGCATGATCCGAGGGATGAGCACATGCATGCACTTAAACGCATTGTGTGTTACATACAGGGCACTCTTGATTATGGTTTGCATTTATATCCATCCTCTGTCTCTACTCTCATGTCTTATACAAATGTTGATTGGGGTGGATGTCCAGATATAAGACGTTATGGTTATTGTATGTTTCTTGGTGATAACTTGGCCTCGTGGTCGGCAAAATGCCAGGCTACGTTGTCGCAATCCAGTGCGGATGTCGAGTATCGAGGGGTAGCCAATGTGGTGTCTGGATCTTGTTGGCTGCGTAATCTTCTATTTTAGAACTTCACTTTCCTATTCAGAAAGCTACCTTGGTCTACTGTGATAATGTTTGTGCAGTCTATCTCTCTGGAAACCCGGTCCAACATCAACGCACTAAACATATTGAGATGGATATTCACTTTGTTCGCGAAAAGGTAGCTCGTGGACAAGTACGTGTCTTGCATGTCCCTTTACAGTACCAAATTGCTAACATCTTTACTAAGGGTCTTCCCTTAATTCTGTTTGAAGATTTTAGGGACAATCTCAGCGTACGACAACCGCCCGCTGGGACTGCGGGGGTGTGAAAGACACGGTATACACGGTTTGACCGTGTATATCACTTAGGTGGATTTTGTATATATTTGACCATATTTGTAGAATTCTTGTACAAGTGTGATTATGGTAGTAGACTTGTATTAGGAAAAGGTATTAGTCTTATACTAGGAAAAGGTAGATTTATTTTTCATAATTAGATATTGTATATCGTGTATATATACCTCTTCATTAATCAAAATTAATGATTAAGAACACTCTGAAGTAGGGGTGGCCAGTGGGTCGGGTTCGGGCTGGGTCCTGGCTAGACGGGACCCGACGGGACTGAGGGGATGGGAGACCAGTCCTCCGGCGGGACTGGCGGGATCGCGGGATCCGCCGATGTCCCATCCCGTTCCCGGTCCCGGTCTAGTTGGAAAAGGGGACCAGTCTTCGCGGGGCGGGGTCGGGTTTTTTTTTTTTGTATATCGTGTATATATTATTTTCTTCTTTGTATTCTATTACTTTTAATAATAAAGTTAATAGCAAATTGTACATTATTAAGAATGTCTTCAAAAAGTGATAGATCATCCTTTACAACTAAGTTATAAATATAACACGCACATTTTTATGAGAATGATTAGGAAAATATGGAGTTAATAGATTTTTTAAAAGTCTCACAGCGTAATTATTAGAAGAAATATTATCTAACGTAACGGTCATTATTTTGTCAGTTATACCTTAATAATCGCAAACTTGATGAATATTTTCTGCAATAAAATCTCTGGTGTGCCTATCATCAATATATTTATATGCTAAAATACATTTTTGCATAGACCAATTATGATCTATCCAATGACATATTACAGTTAAATAATCATAGCCATTAGTACTACGGACTATATCAGAAGTGATAGATACTTTGCCAGGAAAATGATAAAATGCATAACATAAATATTGTTGATATTCGTGTGCGAATTTAAAAACATCTCTCCTAACAGTTGATCTAGGAAACCCGTTAAAAGCAAGATTATACATATCTCTTATGTAATGAATAAAACCAAGGGAGGAAGGAAATGAAAAAGGCAAACCCTTCACCGCAACTAATTTTGTTATTGCTTCTCTATCTCTATGTTTATCGTATTTAGGACCTACAATTTCTCCGTTGTCGTGTTAATTTGACCCTGTACTTGATCCGAGACACTATGTAAACCTTTTCACGACTGAGAGCGCATTGGCACACCCAACTTTGTAGCCTCGTATTCATCCCACCTAGCTTTGTGAAAGCTTTGTACATGTCTCAATAAACCTTCCGTCCCACCCTGACTTTTTCCCATTTTAAATTTATAAATATTTTTATAAATTATGCATCTAACTACTTGATTCTCTTGGTCCCTATCAAAAAATCTCATGCAACAGATTTTAATTTACGTTGTGTGGGGCCTCATCTCATACTAGGGGGAATATGAGGCGTTCTAGTTTCAGTTTGAGGTGCACTAGTGGGTGTGTCATCTAGATTAGTGGGTGTCATCCAGATTATCTTCTAAATTAAAGTCTGGTTGAGTTACATAATATATCTCATCATCTAATGGTATATCATTAAAAATTCAGTTTCATCTATATGAGTGTAATCAATCAAATCATCTTGTCTAGAAATAGGATGAGTAGAAGAAGTACCCCTGCCCTTGTTACCCCTACTAGAAGAAGCACATTTACCCTTACCCTTAAACATACATCTTAATCCTTTCATTTTAATTATGCTAATAAATAATTAAAGATAATTAAAATAAAGTAACAATAATAATTTAAAGAAGGAACGAAGGTACCAAACGCCGACGTAACGTCAACTTGTAATCGAGGATGAAAATTGAAACTTTGCTCGATGGATAATCCTCAAGCTAGTTGCCAACTTCAGTCCCAATTTATGAACTTTGATACAATTATACAAATGAGCAAATAAAATAAAATATTTAATAGGCAATGTAATTGTAGACTTGTAGAGAGGTAGATTGAGTTGAGAGATTAGAGAGATTGTTGTAGAAAGATTTGTGAGATTAAAATGAAGAGAAAATGAGGTATTTATAGTTGAGAAATTAGATTAAAGTGTAAATATATTAGCTTAGGGGTTAAAAATAAATATTAAGGGTTAGGGGGATTTATGGGGTGGGGGGCAAAAATGATTGTTTCACAACGACCATTTTATATTTTGGCCGTTGTGGAACGACCATTTTTGTAAAGAGGGGATCGGGGTGGGGTCGGATCGGGGTCGGGGCGGGGTTAGGGCGGGGTTAGGGCAAGGTCGGGCGAATTTAGGGCAGTACGGGTCTGGGCGGGATGCGCCCAGGTCCCGTCCCAGTGTTGAGTCCCGACATTATTTTTTTAGGGGGGATCGGGGCAGGACTGGGCCGACCCGGCCCACTGGCCAGCCTTACTCAGAAGTATCATTTTTTATGAGTTTTCTATCTGAACTATAAACTATTACGTAATTAGGTTTTCTATCTGAACTATCACCTCAAAATTAATAAGTCGGTTGTCATGTGGACGAAGTTTTATGGGCAAATTAAGTCGTCATGTGCCTTTTGGCGATTGTATTCAAACACCTAGTCGAATCATGCCAAATTAGGCATTGGGCCTAACTCACACCCCAAAAGCTAGCTCAAAGGGAGAATGATTGCCCAAACCTTATAAGGAGCCTAGGGTTCTCGTCTGTCACCGATGTAGTATATTCTCTTCATCACCTCACGTCCAGATCCGAACATTCTTTTTATTTGAGGTCCACTGTCCGGTCTGGAGCCTACACTTTCATGGATCGGGGGCATTTTCACCTCTCCATCGGTCCGGGACCGGTCAATTGTCTGGGGGCCCACACTGAAGAGAATATACCATATCAATGATGGAAGAGAACCCTAGGCACCTTATAATGTTTGGGTAATCCTCCTTCCTTTGAGCTAGCTTTTGGGGTGTGAGTTATGCACAACGCCTAATTTGACATGGTATCAGAGCCAGAACTAGGCCCGATCCGATGTGGGCTCCCGGGCTAATTGACCTGTCCCCGGACCGACGGGGGAGGGGGTGAAAATGCCTCCGGTCCATTAAAGTGCACGCTCCAGACCGGATAGTGGACCCTAAATAAAAAGAATGTACATATCTGAGCGTGAGTGAGGGTGGGTGGGGGTGGGGTGGGGGTGAAGAGAATATACCACATCGGTTACGGAAGAGAATCCTGGGCTCCTTATAAGGTTTGGGCAATCCTCATCTCTTTGAACTATCTTTTGGGGTGTGAGTTTGGCCTAATGCCTAATTTGACTAATCGGCTTCGAGGTGTGTTTTGATAAATAATTGATAATAATTCAGGTAGGAAACACAAACACCTGATAGTTTAATTAGGAAACTCACAAAAAAATTGATATTTCAGATATATTTTTTATTATTATCTTAGATTACAAATCTCACTTTTCATGAAGAATTATTTATAACTATCTTTTGAGTAATCTAATAACATAAATTTTGTTTTATGCCATGTGTGTACATAAGATCTCTTATACGTATACTAATAGTAACTAATATTTCCTTGGTTCTAATTTATATGTGTCCATAATAATAAAAAAAATGACACTTTCATATTTATAAAATATTAAATTTATGCTACCGTTTTTACCCTTTAATGAGAAACCTTTTTAGCAACATAAAGATTATAGCATATTTAAAATCACAAGTTTTAATAGTTATGTACAAAAATGTTATTGTTTTTTAAGACTACAAATTGTATTTTAGTTTTAAAATTTTAATCAATCCAAATTATGTCACATAAATTAAAACAATAGAACTCCGAAATAATACTTGAAGGGACGAGACGTATGACCTTATCTCCCTAAAATCGTGATAGTGAGTGAAAAAAAACCCATTACTTTACAAAGAAAATAGATGATGTTACAGTTATACGTGTCATTGATCAATAATGTTCAAGATATTTGAACATAAAGGAAAAGATATATATTTGCATTTTATCTGCTTTATGCAAAAAACCTCCTGAGTGGAAGGTTACGTAGGTTTTTGGAAGACTAAAAAAGATAAAGCACAGGTAGGTCTCTGCATGATTGGTCATTTTGAGAATGCTACTTTAGTTTATTAACTTACCTAAAATAATATTGTACTCGTCCACGAGTTTAATCGAGCAAAATTTGTATATGTTTTTCAGTCTCACCTTTTAGTTGCTATGATATTAGAGAATAATCCCCCTTTTAATTTATATATATTTATCTAAAGGGATTTGACACATTGTACACAACTTCTAAACATTCTTCTTACCTGATAAAAAATCACAGAATGTTTACTTTAAAGTTAGTAGGGTATATGTCAGCTTTTGAAAGAAATAATGGCAAGTGCGTAATATTGACATTCTAAAAATAAAAAAAGTTGCCTTATTTTGAATGGGCTCATTGTTTAAAACTGATTACAAAATAGATTTACATAAACTAAAACGAAGAGATAAAAGATATTCCAAAACATACTACCTATCGTACTAGAGAGATCTACTATCGATCACTCTAATTTCTAATTCAGAACCTCACTGCAAGAGACCAGCCAAGCTCGACGAGACACTGCAAAAACAAAAAATGATGAACTTGGAGACTATCGGGCCTGAGCAGGGCAAGGCAGGCTGGCGAGAGCATATTGTTTTTCTTTATTTACCCGCCCACCCCACATAGACTCGACTTATCTTGCTTAAGTTTTTTTCTACAAATGAATTGGTTTATGAGAATTTATAAAGAAGCAAATACATTATTCAAAAAATATACAAAATGTGATACAAATTGAAAAATGATATTTACATTAATATAACTAAGAGTGAAAATTAAACTGCAAATCACTCTTTGTAATAAAAACTTGTTAGTAAAATACGGGACAATACTGATTAAGAGAAAAGTTGCTTCCCAAGGTTTCACAACACTTTCGGACACTTGCACTAGTGGTCGGAAGTTAGGAGTTTGCACAAAGTATTTTGTCTAGAAAACAGAAGGAAGGAAATAGCTTTCAAGAAGATGATATATTTTTCTTTGTCAACAATAGAGATTTTTACCTCTATATATAGGTAGATGTCAAGGTCACGGTAGTAAATATTGAAATCTGAAATGTCTCTAACGTTCAGAGAATAATGAATGAGACCTGTAACGTCTCCAACGTTCAGAGAAACAAAGATCGTCATTAACTCAATGTATTTATGGATAATCGACCGTTGCAATAATTAATAAGCTTTGACCGGTTTCAGAATAAATAATTTCAGAAGAATAAGTCTTGACCGGACTCGTAACAACATTTTCGATGGTATAAGCCATGACTGGTAACAACTGATTCTGGGTGTATGAGACCTACGTCCAGACAAGGGAATAAACTTGGACACTGGTCCGGTAAGTATGAATTTGGACAATTTCGGGTAGGCTCTAAAATAGCAAAAATAATATTTTGTAAAATCATAATTGAATTAGGCCTCATGTATACCTCGCGCGCAGGGGGAGGGAAAATCGACTTGTTTTGCCTATGAAGCACAACTCTCATATGCGCGAGGCCCCTCTCTTGTTCTAACCCATTTACTAACCCAATAAATCACATTTAAATATAAGAGGGAAGAAAGGTCTTTTCACCACCAATATGGTACAAAGTGTTTTTCACTAGAGTCAAGAAAGAGAGAAGGACTCTTTGACTTTACATTATTTGGAATAAGATAACAATGCAAATGGTAAATAACTCCAAACAATCCCCCACTAATGCAAATATAAAGAATAAGAATTAATTATGTACAATAAGAAGGAACATGTACTTAAGTGTTAATATCTTTCGATTTGAATTAAAACGTAGTGAAATGAGGCAACAACTAATATCCAAAAAGTGTAGTATTCTTGAACTGATTGGACATGAGTTGAGACCCCCACAATACATATTATCTCCTTTAATTTATGCAAACTCCGCGATACAACAACGTGCGTTTATGTTCATGCATACACACCTTGGGTCTAATGAGCGCTCTAGAAAGACGACCTAAGTCTTTCATAAAAGGCGGGCATACCTTTACACTTACGTAGGCGATTCCATCAAGTCTATCTCATAGATCACCTTAAGGTTATGGAATCATTAAGAGCAAATAAGCTCAATCTTATAAACACTATCACGCACCATAGGAATAGAAAATGTAGTGTATATTGACCGCCTATATGGCTTCGTTTGACCACAAATGAGTATCCACCATATTACCTCATCTACATCCCTCTCGACGTTTCAAGGATCATCTTTCTTGTAAAACCTTGGTTAAATGATCCGCTAAATTTCTTTCGGACCTTACATATTCCAAGAAAATAACAATATGCTTCAACAATTGTTTAACCACACCATGTCTGATGTGAATATGTATCCTTTTACCATTGTACATATTGTTCTTTGCAATCCCAATTGATGTTTGTGAATTACAATGTAAAGAGATTGGAGAAACTCGTCTTCCCCACAATAGCACATCTGCCAAAAGGTTTCTCAACCACTCAGCTTCTTGCCCTGCCAACTCAAGAGCAATAAACTTTGATTCCATGGTAGAACATGCTATACAAGTCTGTTTGGAAGACTTTCACGAAATAGCACCTGCACCCAAAGTAAACACATATCCACTGGTGGAGCTAACTTCATCATTATCAGTTACCTAGTTTGCATCACAAAAACCTTATAAAACAGTAGAAAATTAATTTAAATGCAAACATCAATCAATAATACCTCTCAAGTACCTTAACAAACGATGAAGAGAATTCCAATGTTCACTAGTGGGACTATGTGTATATCTACTCAATCTATTAACAACATAAGTAATATCATGCCGAGTATAATTCATGAGAAACAACACTTCCAATTATTTTAGCATATTCAGTTTGTGAAACACTATCTTCTTTATTCTTTCTCAAGTGTATGCTAGGATCATAAGGAGTTCTCATTGGAGCAACATCAAAAAAAATTAAACAATTAAACTTTTTCAACATATTCTCAATGTAATGAGACTGACACAAATAAAACCCATTAATAGTTCTTTTGATTTTAATTCCTAAAATCACATCTGCTTCTCCAAGGTCTTTCATTTCAAATTTAGAAGACACAAAATTCTTAGTCTCATTTACAACATTCATATTTGGACCAAAGATTAACAAGTCATCCACATATAAACATATAATCACACAATTTGATCCTATCAATTTAGAATAAACACATGTATCTGAAGCATTAACAACAAAGTCATCATCCACTAATGTGTTGTTAAACTTTTCATATCACTACTTAGGTGTCTGTTTTAAATCATACAGGGAGCTCCTCAATTTACATACTTTATCTTCATGTCCTGGGATCACAAAACCCTCAGGTTGAGTCATATAGATCTCTTCTTCAAAATCACCATTTAGAAAAGTCAAACACTATTTAAAATTTGTTTCAAGAATGACCTGCTAAGGCAATAAGAGTTCTAATGGTCGCTATTTTAGTCATAGGAGAATAAGTATCAAAATAATCAACACCTTTCTTTTGGTAAAAAACCCTAATCACAAGTCTAGCCTTATATTTATTAATTGTACTATTAGGTCTTAATTTCTTCTTAAATATCCACTTGCTATTTATGGATTTATAACCTTTAGGTAAACCATGCAAGTCCCAAGTATGATTAGAAACTATAGAATCTAATTCACTTTTAATTGCTTCTTTCCAAAATATAGCATCTATTGACCTCATTGTTTCATCAAAAGTTTTAGGGTCAAGTCTTAGGGTCTTCTTCCATTAAGTAAATAGACACTAATTCATCATTTAATACATCAATCTCATAATTCTCAATCAAAATACAGTAATAAAATTAAGACCAAAGCTAGTCTCAATTCTACGTCTTTTACTCCTTCTAAGTTCAACTGCATGCTCATTATCAACAACATTAGAAGAAGGCACAACATGAGAATTAACATGCAAAGATGTAGAAGCATTATTTTGCATATCATTAGACACATTATTTTTCAAAGGAAAAACATGCTCAAAAAATTCTACATCTCTAGATTCACAAATAGAATAACCATTCAAACACATAAATCTATAAGCAACACTATTTTGAGCATAATCAATAAATACAGTGTCAAAAGTTTTAGATCCTACATTTATCCTTTTGAAACCAGGTAAACCAACCTAGTCAAACACCCCCACGCTTTCAGAAATTTCAAGTTAGGGGAATACCCTTTCCACATCTCATATGGAGTCTTGTCTAACTTCTTATGAAGGACTCTATTAAAAATATAACATACAGACAAAACAACTTCACCCTACATGTTGTCAGATAGACCTGAACTTAGAAGCATAGAGTTCATCATTTTCTTAAGGGTTCTATTTTTGTGTTCAACTACACCATTTTGTTGGGGAGTATAGGGAACACTAACCTCATGTATAATATCATTTTTCTCACAAAAGGCCTCTAACGTATTAGTACTATATTTACCACCCCGATCAGATCTAAGTCTTTTGATTTTCCTATCTAATTGATTTTTTACTTCTGCTTTGAATTTCAAAAATATGCTTTCAGCCTCATCTTTAGACTTAAGAAGATATATTTTAGTGTATCTAGAAAAGTCATCAATAATGGTAATATAATACTTCTTTCCACCTTTACTAATAGTGTTCTTGAAATCAACTAAGTCTGAATGTAGTGTTCAAGCAATTCTGTCTTTCTACTAGTAACATGTTTAAAAGATTTCTTAGCATGCTTTACTTCTACACACATAGAATACTTAGAAAATTCATCAACTTTTATCGCAGAAATTAATACTATTTTTAAGTCTTTTAATAGAAGAAATATTAATATGACCTAGTCTACCATGCCATAAATCAACAAACTCAACAATATAAGCAGAACTGGAAACATTGTTATTGATAGTCTCTTGAACAATGTTTAGTAAAAATAGACCTCCACTAAGATATTCCTTCCTAACAAAGTCTCCTCCACGAGAAATAATTATTTTATCGACTTCAAAACAAGTCTAAGGCTGGCTTTGTTGAGTAGTTCTCCAGAAACTAAGTTTCTACGAAGGGAGGGTACATACAGAACATTGTTCAAGGCTAGAGTTTTTCCAGAAGTTAACTTAAGGAGGATTTTTCCTTTACCCATCACTCCAGCAGTAGTGGAGTTACCCAATGTAGACAAACTCGTCATCAATGGACTCCTCAAAGGTTTGGAACAACTCTTTATTTACGCAAAGATGCCTTGAAGTGCTTGTGTCCAGCACCCAGTCTTTATTATTAGCCACCAGATTCACCTTTACGACCACCACAACAATTACTTCATTTCCGATAGCAAAATTAGCTTGGGCAACACCTTGTCTTCCTTGCTTTGAGTTTTGCCCTTATCTTTGATAGCACTGGGCAGCCCTGTGTCCGAGTTTCCCACAAATGAAACAAGGTCCCTTTGACTTATGAATTTGACTCTCCGTCTTATTGAAACGGTTCTTCTTCTTTCCATTTTTCTTTTTCGGAACTGTCTTATGTTTGCCTTTAAACATGTCTTTCACAACAGTACTGAAAATTTCCACAAGGTTAGCTTTAAAAGTATTAAGGGAAAGAGTTTCCATCTTATCTTTGAGACGGTTTGCCTCTTCAATCCTCATGTGACTGATTAGTTCCTGAGAATCAAGTTCTTCTTCTTATGCTTCAGTTGGTTCCAGTAATCACTCCAAGACGGTGAGAATTTTTCAAGCAGAACATTGGCTTGAAAAATCTCACATATCTTCATGCCTTCGATAAGAACATTAGTAGTCAAGTTCTCGTATTCGTGAACCTGTTCCATGATTGGTTGATCGTCAACCATTTGGTACTTAATCCATCAGACAATAACATATTTCTTCTTCCCTGCATCATCAACACCATATTTCTTTTTTAAACTATCCCAAATTTTCTTAGCAGATTTATTAGTAACAAATAAATCAAACAGAGGGTTAGTTATATGACTCAACAGATGTCCTCTAACTATTTTGTTATCTTTTTCAAACTTCTTTTTAGCAACATCATCCAGAGTCACGGTAGCGGTAGTAGTACCGATAGCAGTAGAACTACCGGTAGCAGCAGCACTACTAGTGGCGTTAGAAACATTTTTAGGAATAGCAACAATTGGTTCGTCAAACAAAACATAATCAACTTCTAATTGTTCGAAGAAAATCAAAAGATTTTGAGACCAACATTTAAAATTGTTTCCATCCAAAGGCTCAAATTTCGATAAATCTAAAAGATTTTTGTTCAAAGAAACATTCATCTTATCAATATTGTATAAAAGCGCTTTCAACTTATTAATAAAATACGAGACAATACTGATTAAGAACAAATAAAACAGTAAAGAACAACTTATCGAATCACAGCTGTGTCGTGGCAAGCCACTGCCTTGAAAGCGATTTCGGACCTCTGGTCCAAATTGTTTAGCCCGGTCGCTTCCACAAGGTTTTACAGCACTACCGGACACTTGCACTAATTGCTGGAAGTTTGGAGTTTGCACAAAGTATTTTGCCCAGAAAACAGAAGAAAGGTAATCAAATATTATGTTAATAAAATTAATTTACAATTTACTAAAATGTTTATTAGATAAAGCACATTCTAAAAGTTGAGTAGTGATAGCTGGTAGTAGTATAGTACGTAACTGGCAGTAATAATTGACTAACGATATCCGTATTATGTGCTGCATTTATGTAGGAGGTTTAACTTAAATAATGACCTTAATTACAGATTTGACAATGCATGTGAAATAATCCCAAGTTCTACTAACACAATGTGGATTACAAATGTTGATGTGTCATATATTTTTTATCCAAGTGATCAGCTGCCGTTGGCTATGGCATTATGCTGCCACATTCGATATTTAGAGTTGGCTTAAATGATGACATAGGGGAATTATTTATTTTTGGCATAATACATAAATAGGTCCTCAAATTTGGCCTCAGCTGACAAATATGCCCTCTAATTTTGGGTGTGCACAAGTAGACACCTCAATTTTGTGTGTGCACAAGTAAAACCTCAACAAAATACACTTTTGATGCACAACTTTCATCCCGAGTTCAATCTGGACCACTTACTCACGGCCCATGTTGGCCCACATAGTTTTCATGTATAGGATAAAAGCTACATTAAAAATCTCCATTTTTTCAGATATCTTTTCCCAGTACATAAATGTGCATATTTAAACAAAATAGTAAAAATAGTATCACTTTTATTCATATATTTTCTACCTTTTCTCCAAAATTAAGGATTTATTTAAATTCTTATTATTTCGTTCTTCTTTCTCTTTCATTCATAAATCATATAATTTTTCTCTAATTCAAGAACCATGGCGATTTTCAAAGGTATTATATGATTGAAGGGGTACTAATTCAAAAGAAAAAAGTAAAAAACTTAAAATAAAGTAGAAAACTACAAAGTGAAAGAAAAAAAAAAACGCAAGAAATTTTAGGAAGAGTCGATGAAGCATGGAAAAAAGTAGGAAAAATGTTAAACGAGGCATGACAAAATTAGCACGTTAAGGTTGGTTTTGCCCACCCCTCCCCGCCCCGTTCACAATTCTTGAATTTTCATGTGTTTACTTCTTCATATTTTGAACCCCCTTGGTGAAAATCCTGCCTCCGCCACTGGCTGATTCCACAACTCAAACCCATAACCTATAGATCACATAGAAACAACTTTATCGTTGCTCTAAGGCTCCCTTTCACAACACAATCTGTCGTGAAGCGTTTAAATAAGAAGAGAAAAGTTGTGTGTGCGTGTGCGTGTATTCAGACAATGGGAAATGGCATAACATCTGAAACATTTGATCCAAGTGTACTGACCATCACAATAACTCAGGCTAAGAAGGGCCTTGTTTTCAAATTTCAACAGTTCCCTCCTTACCCAAAGGAAATTACAAAAAATGAACACATAATTCTTGCACTTGTAAGAGAAATATTGGAAGAATATGATAAAGAAATGGCTTCAGCTTATTCATAAAATAACTTGTAACAACATAATGAAAGATTTCTTCCATTTTATATTTCTTGATTTTCCATAGTTTTCGCAAGAGATCCCAAGAATTCTTTGACCTGCATATGATTTTGAATTGCATACTTCAGATTTCTCATCAAGAATGAAAATTTTACTTTACATTTCAATCATAGAGAACTTTGACATTAATAGCAAAAATTGTCATATCCCCACCTCTGAAGTATCCCTGAGAGAGAATATAGCATTACTCTCTTTTGGGATATTCGAAACAAGAATACCATAACCTTGATATCTGCCCCTCAAAACCTGAATTCAAAGTTTACTTTTTAATTTCAGAAGAACTAATGGTAGTAACCATGAGTTTTCTGTTATACACTGATTACCTTGAATGCGTCTTCGTCTGTTCTGTCATCTCCAATATAGATAGGGAGCACGTCATGGCTATTTATAAAACCTGCATTGTTGTGAATATATTTGATAAAACATGGATGGAAGAATCATTTTTAAAATTTCTTGACTTCACCAATTTTCTATGTTCTACTGTTCTACAATCATTTTACCTTGTTTAGGGGAGACGAAGGATGAGGAGAAACGGATCAAATCAAAATAAATCACCAGTAACATACCTAGTGATTCCAGCAAAAACTCAACAGCTTTTCCTTTGTCCCAGTCTATTACAGGCCGGACCTCTAAAACCTATTGACATACAAAAAAGGAGCAGGATTTCAGCAAATCACAATAATGATGTAATCATGTTGCCAAAATCAAGTAACTGAGATACCTTTCGCCCATGAGTTTGTCGTAGTCGAGGGTATTCTTTCAAGACATCATGGACACATTGGGCAAGGACGGACCAACTCTGCATTTAAAATGAAAAGCATCATTATAAAATGGCTGCAAAATAATTCACAAAGGTAATTAACCTCAGAGACATTATGAAACAGCAAGGAATGAGACTCACATTCTCATCTACGTTACGGTAATGTACAGAGGCACAAAACTTGTGGTTCTCAACTTTTGCACCTTTTACTTCTTTGGTTTTATCGACGAGGGTTCTAAAAACCTGCAAAGTGGTCTAGCTTGTTCAATTCAAGTCTGATAATATTCTTTTTCTCCTATGGTTCCAATCACTACTTATTTGCAAGGCTTAGAGAAACAAGTAAAACACCTCATCGATCATAGGCAAAAATTCACGAGCAGGCTGGAATAGATTAACCTCCTTTCCCTGCTCAAAATGTAAATTAGAACTAATTATTGGAAAGTAAAGTAGAAATGAGTAAAAAAGACGAAATGTCACTAGGCAATGGATGAAAGGACGACTATCATAAACTGTAATACCTGCTGATCAGTAGATTTAATAAGTGAACCGTTAGTGCACAACTCATTTCTAATTGGTAGCATGATGTCCATACCATGACTACCAGCATAATAAAGTTCAGTTAGTCCTACCAACTGATAAACCTGAAACAGGATGAACATAAATCACAATATTTGCAAACAAAGAGAGGTCAAGAAAGTACACAGTGTAAACACAAATGATGCCTAAGTTACTTGTTAATGTAAAATTTTTACCTTATCACGGCTTCTTCCACTGATGATGGCTGTTGGGAAATGCTTCGCAACATCCCTGACAGCAGAACGCATCTGCAGATTTGTAATTTGTTTTTATTGTGTGAACATCTTCAGGAAAGCTTCTCTCGTGAAATAGGGAAGATCGGAGTAGCTACTTACATCAGCGGAGATAAAAGCACGGTCAGGATCATCTACAATTGGAGAGAGAGTCCCATCATAGTCTAAAAAGATAACAATCTTTTTATTCTTTGCATGGTTAACGATTTGCTGAAAGGAATTAAGAGCAGATGGATACTTGAACTGCACAAAAATATCAGGAAGAGAACGCTTGTATTAGATATTCAGTCTGTATAGGAAGATAGATAAGTGCGCAAAATTAAGGAAAACAATGTAATATCGCACATACCATCCAAGAAGAGTAAACACCTTTAGCATCATCAGAAAAATCCTCGACGCCTGCTTCCTTCTGAACCTTCTTACTAGGAGGTGAAGAAGACTTCATTGCGTCAAGCCAGCCATTAGAACGAACGTCATCAAGCCTTCCTGGCTTCTTTCTTGGAATCATCAGAATTCTAGTGGAGAATGACTGGGCCGGTGTGAAAAACACAATAAATTTGAAAGAATCCGCAAAAGGATCCGTAAGAACAGGAGGAGCTTTCGCTGAATTCAAGTCTGTTGAATCTCTAAGAATTTGACTGATTTTTACTTCGCTATGCAATTGAACTCTGAATATTACTAGTTAAATTGGAGTACCTAATCTTTTTATCCGGGCCTTTTGTCAATGAAATACCACCTCTTTAATGTTCTCTTATCACTGCTCCAGAGTATGTTGCCCATCAAGCGTAAGCTTCCTGATATCTGGTCAATCAAAAACTTTCAGGTGCCATGATTGTCAAATTAGTTGTGTAATTTAGTCAATTATATGAATCTATCAGCGCAAGTACCTCATTTCCGGAGCCATATTGCGGTTTAAGGAACACAACATGTTTGGCTTAGAATTTTCATATTGCTTCCTACCTAGAGAAAAGAAAACAACATATACATGTCATGGTGTTACTTATATCTAAAATACCATTTGAGGCAAAAGTATTGGTAAAACAATATCATAGTACTCCTAACACACAACATGCATGGACTATACGAAGAAAAAGGGATCTTGTGATACTAATAGAAGAAAATATTGCAATACTAACACTGGAAAAAAATGTATTCCAACCCTAATATCAATATAGAAACAAGATTAATTTCAGTGCTCTATATTGGAAAGCTCTTGTTAGTTGGCTTCAAGACCATTTCCCAACTGCAGAAAATAGAAGGCAGAAATGAAAAAATAGAGTTAACATTTTATTCTGCACAATTATGACAATCCCTTTCCAACAAGAAGTTTTATGTTTTATGGTAAAGAATTTATCAAAGCGAGTGAAAGATTCCATTTCTATCAGAACAATAGTTGTGGCTATTATATGATTAGAAACAAGAACATAGCTATGTATGCCGAAGGGTGGTCAACTGAACACCCTTCATCTAAAAATTATATTGTGTATATAGGTCAAATGTTAGTACTTATTCGGAGAATATTCGCTAATACTTTTTATACATATACTAAACCTTGAAAGTACACTTTAACTAAGCCTGATTAATCAGGATTTCTCTGGACATTGTATGAGCCAGAGAAGTTTTGTTGGTTCGGCAACCCACAGTTTTTGGCTAAAATCCTATACATCATGTGTGTGAACACAAGTATAGATAGAGCCGGATTTATAATTTAGAACACACACTATCAACTTAGAATGACACGTCTAATCTCATACATATTGATGGATCTTACCTTTCAGCCTAAGTTCCAATAATTGCATACATTGAACAAGATAAGGTGCAACAAATTATAGAAACTAAACAACTTAATTGGACCCCACCATGTAAGAGATAAACAGAGCTTTAATGGGAAGAAATTTTATTGAATCAAACTTACCTGCAACCATATTTATACCAATTCAGACATGAAAATTCGGAGAGGCTGATAAGAATCTCTGACTAAAAAATAATTAAAGAGTATGAGAAAATAGCAGGGCAAGATCTCAACCATTGAACAGTATTCAACTATAAAGATTAATTGTTGTCTATAACAAAATTCTAAATGTTGCAGTTGGCCTAATGAAAACTCCAAACGCCATTTTGACTTGAAAGAATATTGAAGGAAATGTACAGTTGCGCATATATAGGACGGCGTGAATAATCACATAAAGAATCAGCTGACTTATTAATATATAAGCATACTTCCAATTTCCAAGGTAAAGCATGAAATCTGAAGGAGTTCAGGTTCAGGGTATAAAATATTACACAATCACTGTCTTATATAAAGTAACTACACGTAAATTTTTACATTATAAATTACTCCCTCCATCCCAATTTAAGTGTCTTATTTTTTATTTTTTTTGTCCAGAAAGAGTATTTCTTTCTATATTTAATACTCATAAGTTGACAATTCAAATACTTGACAAAATCATATGATTCAAATGATATTTTAGTACACATTACACACATCTTTAATTTAGGACCCCAAAATTGAAAAGTCTCATTTTATTCCTTAAATTTTGTGTCAGGTCAAACTAATATACTTAAAATGGGACGGATGGAGTAATTAGTAATCTAGCAAATATGACAGTGACAGATATTCAAGACTTCAACATCTTACAGAAACCGACAGATTAGAATAATTCAAATCGTACAACAACGAATTTAAGGTACTACATGGTTTATAATCGTACTACATAACACATAAATCTAATCGATAAAAATAAGCTCCGCAGAAATGCACGTCACAACAAAAATAGGCGTACATGTGGATTTAATTTGCAGAAAATAACCAGCCAAAAGCTTGCAACTTTAATTGCACGCATGTCCCCACAAATGGCAACAAATAAGAATCAAAATGGGTTAGCATATTGAAGATACATAAGCGGAAATACAAAATTATTGCATGAGAAATGACCACTTGGAATTAATTAACGAAAGAAAAGATACACAGTAGGTAATTAAAATGACATACAAACCTGGTTATAAAAAATGTGAATATCCAAAACCCCGAATCCGGAAGATCCAAATGTCGACTATATATCTAATTAGAAGTCCAAAAAGAACCATTAGATACCAAAGTCGACTAAAATAAGAAAGAAAGAAAAGCATGCAGATTTAGAAAATACAATGAAAATGAAAATGAAAAATGGTCCTTATGGAAAATGATGAGATAGAGAAATGAATCTACCCAGAAATGAGAGAACCCTAGGAAGTGGCAGAGATGTAATGGAAAATTAAGAAGGGAAATGAAGAGAAGATAGAGGTGGTAAAGGCCACGTATTTATAGAGTTTGATAGGCCTTCAAAAGTCGTGACATACAAGGAAACCACTTCCTCCTATTCTTGAAATGGTTCCAAGGTTATATAATGCAATTTTTAGAGACATGCACAACATAAATATTGGGAAAAAAAATTGTGTACAAAGCATCCCGCCTAGCAGGGTTTAGGGAAGGGGCGTACCTCAAGGATCTGATGTAGATAGTCTAACCTAATGTAAGCATTAGTGACTACTTCCACGACTCAAATCGGTCGTGACCTAGATCACACGCATACAATTTTACCGATGTTTAACAGGGCTCCACAAAATATAGATGCCTAACACCAGTCGCGAGTCGATGAATGTACCTCTTCGTTCAGGTGATTGGTTCATCCGAATTTATTACTTTCAATTTCAAATATAGACTTTTCAAAAATTCAATAAATATTAGATCTGAAATCAGCCAAAATTTTTCGAGGGGGCTAGTACTATATTATACAAATTTTAAAAAGTAGGTAATAATTTAAATTCTAAATAACATTTACAAATCGTTCAAAAATAATGAAAATATAATCACAATTTTTCTCGACGAGATTTCACAGTCTGAAACCGTTGCATAACGGCTTCATTACTGATCTTATACAAAATTTCGTTCTCAATATAAGGTACTAATAAATCATTAAGTCAATCGTCCGATATTCGATTTCGCAGTCGATCTTTGATGATGCTCATAGCAGAAAAGGCTCTCTCTACACTTGCAGTAGCAACTGGCAAAGCTAATGCTAGGGTAAGAAGCGTGTAAACCAAATGATAGATTCCGTATCTTTTTGTTTCCACCATCTTCTTTGCCAGATCTCCAATGCCAACAATTTCTGAAAACTCAATGCTACTGCGCATATTAATAATATAAGTCTCAAGTTGATTATTAAGTAACTCTAGATCATGTGAAGAAAACTCCCGAGGATACAATCGAGCAAAATTGACGAGACTTTCCTTGTTGAAAGCAAAGAATGAATTTCTAGGAGTAAGGCACCCAACAAAAAGAAGCAATTCAGCATTTGTCACAGAAAATCGGCTATTTAACTCCATAAGTTGTTTGTCCAAAACACCATAAAAGCACTCGATGAAAAAATAAGTATCGTTAGTCTTTTCTTCAGTTCTCCGCTTGGACCGCCGAGGAGATACATACTTTTCATTCATGTTAGGGACAACAATCTCATGATTAGAACAAAACAAAGAAACTTCATTAACTAAAGAATCCCATCCATTGTCTCTCAAATATTGGAATCTTTGCTTTGAAATCTCCACTAATCTCATAGCATTCTCTATCTCTTGCTCTTTTTTTTTGCAATGCTAATGACAACTCGTTGGGAATCGCCAATACATTTTTCATCAAATGCATAGCGAATGCAAACTCAAATGATTGTAATGCATTTAAAAACATGTTTGCATCAACTCTTTGCTCCGGATCATCCATTATAAGATCAAGTACTTCAATAACAGATGAAAACATACCAATGAGTCTAACTAAAGTATTATAATGCGAGCTCCAACGAGTATCACCTGGACGTTGCAAGTTAGTTTCTTGGTTTAGCTCACGCCCACTAACAAGTTCTCCCTTAATTAGTGCTTCCATTACTTTTTGACTTTGTATGTCTTTGAGAATATCCTGCCTCTTACTCGAACCTCCAACCATATTTACAACCCTTGATGTAATTTCAAAAAGATATTGAGGAAGAAAGTGAAACTTTGCAACCGCTACTAAACTCAACTGAAGTTGATGAGCAAAGCAATGAACATAAAAGGCACATGAATTTTCATTCAAAATAAGAGTTTTCAAACCTTTAAGCTTACCTTGCATGTTGGCTGCTCCATCATAGCCTTGACCTCTCAACCTTGATATGCTTAAACCATGATCAGTGAGTAATCCTTCGACAGTCTCCTTGAGTAAAGCTGCATTTGTATTTGGAACATGTTTTATACCAAGAAAACGTTCAATTATCCGTCCCTCATGTTCACATATCTTAAACAAATTGCCATTTGCTCCTTCATTGATGCATCACGTGACTCATCAACCAAGATTGTAAAAAATTTATCACCGATATCTTTGATGATCACAGAAGTAGTTTCAGCAGCAAAAGCTTTACAAATATCTTTATGAATATCAGATGAAACTAATTGTGAAGTTAGAGGAGCATTTTCAAATGAGGCATTCTTTATTTGCTCATTATTATCAGCAAGCAAATGAAAAACTTCAAGATAGTTGCCCTTATTTCTCGACAGCTCAGATTCATCTCTACCTCGAAAAGATAAAGTGTTTTTTTTATTTTAATAGAGAAAGGCAGCGCTATTTTTTAATCAGCACATACGCTGACTTTGTTGTGTATTCATAGACTAGTACTTTTTTTCTTTTGTTGGGCTTATGGATTTTCTTTTGCAAATTTATTGGGCTTGGATAATTTAAGAATAGCAAAAGGTTGGGGGCTAATGTTTTTTGTGGGTGGGGGATTTTTGGCAAAAAATTTTGTTGGGATCTATAGCCCCTAGTGGGGCATGTGAGGCTTCGTCCCTGACGTCGTATATATGCACCCATGGATCTGCTATATATAATTTTGGGGGAATAAAGTGAAATAATTTCGAGAGATCTTCGTTGGATACGTGAGTTTTTTTTGTTGGTTTTTCTATGTACTTTATAAAGCAGTACGGGATGTAAATAACTATTACAAATGTTCGAAAGGATAAATAAATGGTCAAACTTCAAAACTGCCGCAAGTGCGTTGTGTCTTGAATCTTGATCACCTTGCAAAGCCAACTTTGAGAACTGCCGCAAGTATGTTGTGTCTTGAATCTTGATATCCTGAAATCAAGAAACAACTAAATCTGGATGGTTACAACGTTGTGTGTTGAGTCGAGGATAGCCCTCTATCCTTAAGACAAGATTGCCCCGTATATATGCTTTTACGTTACCGGGCAATAGTCTCCCAAGATAAAACAACACTTTAATCTCAACACTACAAAGCCAATAGGTTGAGCCCAGCGAAGAAAACAAATATGACTTGACTTGCTGAAGATATGGAATAGGAAGGAAGAGTTTCTCAATACTCTTCTCTTTTGTCTCTGTGTATATAATGTGTCTCAGTAGTGTATATATTGTGTATACGTGAGGGTTTGGTTACTGTTTTTCCGCCACTGTTTTTTTTGCGAAATTACAGCCACCGGTTTGCAGAATTTCGTGATCGAAATAAGCTATTTTTCCGTATCTTTCCGGTGCTATTTTCTTTTTGTTTTCGCTCAATTTTCTTCCCGTTTTCTAGTACTGTTTTCACCCAAATGAAGCTCAATATATAGCATGAGGAGGGGCTGTCCAACAGCCACAAACAAGGCTGTAATGGCCCTTAAAGTAGGCCATTAAAACAGCCAAGTAATGGCTATTAAGGCCATTGAAGAAGGCTGCCCAAATGCCCCAAGTAATGGCTGTTAATGGAGAGTTAATCAGCCAAGTAATGGCTGGTTAATGCTCCAAAACGCAGTCCAACGGTAGGCGAAAAAAGTCTCCGAAATTCGGGGACCAAACTGTAAATATTGAAACTTCGGGGACCAAATCGTACATATGAAAGAATTCTCGGTCCAAACTCGTACATCCAAACTTTAGGGATCAATATCGTACATCCGGCGAGTTCTCGGTCCAAAAAGATAATATCGAAAGGCCCACGGCCCACGACCCACGACCCGTGACCCACGACCCGTGACCGTGACCCGTGACCCGTGACCGTGACCCGTGACCGAGCCCGAGACCGGACCGAGCCGAGAGACCGGACCGGACCGGACCGGACGGACGGGACGGGCGGGCGGCGGCGCGCGCGCGTGTGGGATTAGCCTTGAACCCAAGCACATCTAGGTCTTCCCTCCTTTAAACACATGTGATACCCCTTGGGGTCCCAAACCCTTTACCACATTAGAGACTTATATAGAGAGCAATTCTTCCTATTCCCACCGATGTGGTAGATTTGTCCCACACCACATTTCCATGTCTCAAACACCTTACTTCGTGGACCAATATCTCTTTCATTTCTCAATGAAATTAGACGATTCTTGGCCCTACGGTCATCTACTCACTTCGTAGATCATGCATGTGCGAAGAGACAAGGTCTCCAACATGCGAAACACTAGTGTTTAATTCATCAAAGATGGGTGGACGCATCTCCCCGCCAAAGGCTAATTTCCAACAATCCCCTCTATGAAAGAGAGATTGTGGCGCACGCACAAGGTGCCTACATTTCAGCAATCTTTCAGCGAAAAAAGATATTGCATCAGGAGAGGTAGCTTACGCTTTGAACCTTCCCTAGTTGAATACCATCGGACTTACTTACTGCGCGGTGAACGTGATGTCTTGAACCGTCAGTGTTTAGTGTAAGCCAAGACAACGATATCAACACAATAACTCTTCTTATTCATTTTCCTTCTTACGTTTCGTCCGTTGTGGCCATGGACACACTTGGATTCTTTAGTGCGTTCATTTGAGTCGGCCATCCTCGCACTTAAATAGGTGATCTCCTACAAGGTATCCCCGCTATACCCCACTTCACAAGTGTTAGGAATCATTAAAAGTTCCCCCAACCTTAACCTCAACCGTTTGAGGATCTTTTAAAGGTTTGGAAGCTTAACCTTTACCCACCATGCAGCGGACTTTAATGTCTATCGCGGGAACAGCTTTGGATTCATGTTTCCGTACATAAATCATCATCCGAAGTGCTTCTTGCTTCCACCGAAGCGCTCAACTGAACCTTTCGCCGCTTAGTTTTCCCATTGAACCACATTCTTGGGATCTCCAATCAGTATGGTTGGGTTTCCACCGCAAAGGTTCGTATTGTTTGGGTTTTAAGCCAATTCCCCTAGACAGGCGAACACTTGATCTCCGGGTAGTCCCTTAGTTAGTAAATAAGGTAGTGACACCCGTGATGATCAACTTGCCATACGGTCTTATGTCTCTTGACATATACGTCCAGACGCCGTCATCCGTGTCCTTCCTGAAGCCGATCGGCTAGCCACAGTGTATAACTGCTGAAGGCACGGGTTTCTCCCAATAAGGGACGTCCTCTAAGGAGCCGTGAAGTTACTCAACTTCTTTCATGCTTTGTATAAAGCGATAAACTCCGATTCCATCATGAATCGGCCGATGCAAGTTTGCTTAGAGGATTTTCCAAGAACCACCATACACATTTACTTGTGGCTTTGGTGTTCTTCATATCTGATGTCCAGTTTGCATCACAGTGTTCTCTCAGAACCGCTGGACATCCAGAGTACTATAATCCGTAGATAAGTGAATAATTCAGATATCGTCATATCCGACTTAACGCCTTTCTATTGATCATGTATTGAAATCAACAGTGAACCTTAGTTCAACTGATCTACTTTGGAAGACGATACCGGGTCGGTTGTAGTGTGTACAATACATTGAACTACACGTGACCTGAGCATATCGCTCCTTGTCTATGGGTGCACCATGATTCCAATCAGTTCTATGATTCATATCCATTGGTGGCTTCAACGAGACTGTCAACTATCGACCAGTCCGTTAGATGTCTTAGAAATCCAATTCCAAAGATGTCATCTGTGATACCCATATCTTTCATATCGAGACTTTGTTTCAATATGACTTTTACTTTTAGACTGTTGATTCTCCAACTGTTGTCATTCTAACTTCAGAGTCAATGTTTCTGTGGTCGATTCATTGTTCTGTTTTATCCGAAACTTTCAGGACCAAAATGTAAACATTTCGGGGACCAAAATGAAAGTTCGGAAGAAGCCCAACGATCCGGCAAACCAAGTCGATTCTCTTCTTCCAACTCTACGGTTGGGAAGGCTAATTCAACATTCATGCCACGCAAGACCGCAATGGCCCTGGATGTGAAGCTACTCACGGGGAGCACTCCAACCCAAAGGTTCTTTTCCGGAGGAAGATCAACCATTACGCAAGTATGGTTCTATATGATAGAGTCTATTTCTCTCTTTGTAGCTTCTTTCCAAAGCAGCGCTTTTGGAGATGACAATTATTTATTAATTGTCCATGGTTCGTTCTCAACCATACAAGCTAGAAGGTATGGAACAAGTCTTTGTCCCCTCTTTGCTCCTTCTCGGTTCAACATCTAGAATCCCTGAGTTCTGCAGATCTGGAATATTAAGTTCCGGATAGCCAGCAACTTTCGAGTCCTGTAGATACGGAACGTCCAGTTCCGGACAGTCAGGCCCTCGCGGGTTCTTGTTAACCTTGAGCAATTACTCCCTTTTTCCTTTTTCAAGGAAAGCGATCTTCAAAGAATTCAGTATTCTTTGACGCCAAGAGGCGATCATCACTATCGTTATTTGCAGATCCAGTGGATATGCAATCTACAGTCTTAGGTACAACTTGACCTGTTTCATTATTCCAACTTTTACCAAGCAACCCCACATAAATTGGGCGTCCGACTTTGCGCTTGGCTAACACCATTGGACTAAGGTGAGAAATGAACAAATCGTTTAATGAACGATGCTTCACTTTCTCCCCTATCTATCACTACGAATTACTCATTCCGTAGGCTTAGTTGATTTTCAACTTCTGCTTTGTAGCGCTTATCCGCTTCAACAACTTCATCTTTGCTTTTCAACAAACAAAGGATTCTATACGTTGTACCATCATCAATGAAGATCACAACGTACTTGTCTCCCCCCCTATTTTGTATAAACTTCAAGTCACCCAATTAGGTGTGACTAAGTTCTAGAGGAGCGGTGCTTCTTTCGCTATTCCCTTGACGGAATTTGGAAAGGTGATTTTGCCTCTTCATCTACCTCACATTTATTTTGAGGGTTTATGTCAACAGAAGGCAACAATCTCAACATCGTTAGCTTTTGAATGACTTGCTATTTAACGTGTCTTAATCTATGATGGCATAGATGCACGGATTACAAATATATCATTCATTTGGCTACAGACGTACTGTACCATTCTTAGTTATTATAGACCTATTGGACTAGTCTCAAACTAGCTTGACCAACAGCGTCCCTTAAACCAAGTTAGGGACATGTATCACCTCATTTTAGAGTGATCTCATTCCCTGAAGTCCTATTGAGGACAACCTCTCCAGCCCCTTCTACTTTAGAGGTGGCGTTGCTTCACATGAACAACCTCTTGCCCGTGGTTAGGGTGTAACCGGATCATATGTGATCGCGATACTCTGGCCCACTGCAGTTGCTTTGGCAGACTGAGTGTCCAATTTCTTCACTGCCTTTCTTTAGGCCTTCAGATCATTTAAGACCTGGAAACTCTGGCCCACCTTACTAGGTGTCCATTACCTTTCCTATGAAATGAATTCTGGCCCCACTCCAGTCGCCCGGAGGCTTTATATGACCGAGTGTCCAATATCATCATATCAAAAGAATTTTGGCCCACCCGATCGCCGGAGAGGCTTTGTATGATTTGAGTGTCCAATATCATCCTATGAAGGATCTTCTGCCAAATAGTATGACAGGTTCTACGTCTTTAACTTTTAGACTCCTTCCGTTAAGATTGGTGCCCAGATAATTCTTGGCGCTTACTTAAGAGTGGTAACAGTTTTCGCACAGTTAGTGGATCTCTCTCCATCGTATGTGCGAACATACTTTACACACTTTTAATCATTACACTTAAAAGAACGGATCTTTTTAAGTCGTTTACAAAATCCAATCTTTAAACGGGAAAGAAGATGAGATTAACCTTCTGATTTTTTTTTTCCTTTGAAGCGTAAGGAATATAAATTATTTTCATATTACTCCTACTTTAATCAATTTTTAATCAGACATCATTTAATCTTTATTCTTGACAAGTAAGAAAAACTACTTATCCCAATTTCGGATTCTGGCTCACTCCAGTCACTTCATCAAACTGAGTGTCCAGTTCCTTCTTACCATTATTCGGATCTTTTGTCTGGGACAGATACAGGCCTTCTGCCGCAAGATAGAAGTACATCTTCGATCTTCTCCTCTTGTCCCGCTTGACATCCTCGGGCTCTCGAGAGCGCTTGTTCCCACCGGTCTTGGTAGCGGTGACACCATGAACACGTTCATCATCATCACTCTCTTCTACCAGAAAACCATTGCCATATCCAGATTTGGTCATACAACTTTTGACCGACATCTTTCGAACACTAATAGTATTACAATACAATCTTGTCTTAAGTTGTTGGTTTTTCTATGTACTTTATAAAGTAGTACGGGATGTAAATAACTATTACAAATGTTCGAAAGGATAAATAAATGGTCAAACTTCAAAACTGCCGCAAGTGCGTTGTGTCTTGAATCTTGATCACCTTGCAAAGCCAACTTTGAGAACTGCCGCAAGTATGTTGTGTCTTGAATCTTGATATCCTGAAATCAAGAAACAACTAAATCTGGATGGTTACAACGTTGTGTGTTGAGTCGAGGATAGCCCTCTATCCTTAAGACAAGATTGCCCCGTATATATGCTTTTACGTTACCGGGCAATAGTCTCCCAAGATAAAACAACACTTTAATCTCAACACTACAAAGCCAATAGGTTGAGCCTGGCGAAGAAAACAAATATGACTTGACTTGCTGAAGATATGGAATAGGAAGGAAGATTTTCTCAATACTCTTCTCTTTTGTTTCTGTGTATATAATGTGTCTCAGTAGTGTGTATATTGTGTATACGTGAGAGTTTGGTCACTGTTTTTCCGCCACTGTTTTTCAGAATTACACCACCGGTTTGCGAAATTTCGTGATCGAAATAAGCTATTTTTATCTTTCCGGTGCTATTTTCTCGCTGTTTCGCTCAATTTTCTTCCCGTTTTCTAGTACTGTTTTCACCCAAATGAAGCTCAACATATAGCATGAGGAGGGGCTGTCCAACAGCCACAAACAAGGCTGTAATGGCCCTTAAAGGAGGCCATTAAAACAGCCAAGTAATGGCTATTAAGGCCATTGAAGAAGGCTGCCCAAATGCCCCAAGTAATGGCTGTTAATGGAGAGTTAATCAGCCAAGTAATGGCTGGTTAATGCTCCAAAACGCAGTCCAACGGTAGGCGAGAAAAGTCTCCGAAATTTCGGGGACCAAACTGTAAATATTGAAACTTCGGGGACCAAACTGTACATATGAAAGAATTCGGTCCAAACTGTACATCTGAAACTTTAGGGATCAAACTGTACATCTGGCAGAGTTCTCTGGTCCAAAAAGATAATATCAGAAAGGCCCACAGCCCACGACCCGTGACCGGACCGGACGGACGGGCGGCGGCGGCGCGCGTGTGGACTTAGCCTTGAACCCAAGCACATCTAGGTCTTCCCTCCTTTAAACACATGGGATACCCCTTGGGGTCCCAAACCCTTTACCACATTAGAGACTTATATAGAGAGCAATTCTTCCTATTCCCACCGATGTGGTAGATTTGTCCCACACCACATTTCCATGTCTCAAACACCTTACTTCGTGGACCAATATCTCTTTCATTTCTCAACGAAATTAGACGATTCTTGGCCCTACGGTCATCTACTCACTTCGTAGATCATGCATGTGCGAAGAGACAAGGTCTCCAACATGCGAAACACTAGTGTTTAATTCATCAAAGATGGGTGGACGCATCTCCCCGCCAAAGGCTAATTTCCAACATTTTTTATCTACGTACTTAAGGTTTGGTGGACAAAATTATTTTATGTACCGTTGAACTGATGTAAAATAATAATACCCAATAAAATAAACAAAATATGGGTAAACAAAAACAAGAACAGACCAGTGTATCCCACCTTATGATTCACTCTTTTGCAACTTTTTTCTAGTAGTAATAACTGGTTGGAGTCTGTCTACTCTTTATTAATTAACAAGAAGATTCAGCAAACATTCCTAACTCAACCCCTCTTCTCATACCTTTTACCAATCTAGCGTTTTTTTACCTCTGGTCGTGAACCATCTTTCGCCTTTTTATTTGTTACGGTAGGAATAGAGAAAGTAAGAATGAGAAAAGAAAGGTCTTAAGTAAAAAATAAATTACATTGTAACAATTTTATCATTAAATTACCACTCAACTCTGACATTTTTTGCTACTTCACCTACGTATAATCTCATCATCATGAATCATGATCCCTTCTGGATAAAGGCAGATCTACACCACCCATGAATTCGGAAAAACCTAATAGCTTTGACTCAAACTCAATATTTATGTTAAGAAAATCAATTAATCTATTCCACACTGATCATTATCATGTCGGAGAATTCAGAACTCATAGAAGAAGAAGAAGAACTGCTCACGATTGGCGTATTGACTGTGGAAGTTTTCCTGAAAACTATATCCTTAATTGACAAATATGAATCCTTATGGATAGAACTTCTGAAAGGAAAAATCCTTATGGCATTGAAGTGCCTGCATCCAAAGAATCTAACTGTACTACACAAACTTTCATCGCCGGCCAGCATATTCGAATTTCACTAATATATTATAATAGTTCTACTTGAGGATATCAAAGCAACTTGTATTAATATACATAGTACTTGTAATCAACAGACCTCCTTTTATTTAAGAAATCTCAATTCTCAACCTTAGTTTAATAAGCAAGTACCAAGTAGTACATAATTAGGCCCAAGGCCTAATTTGACATGGTATGGCCACCAAGCCATTCGATGTGGGTCACCGGATGAGGGGTGGAATGCCCCGGACCAATTGAAAGGAGTGGAAATACTCTAGGTCCGTGATTGTGCACGCTCCGTATCAGATAATGGAACCCCAAATAAAAAATGTCTGGATTTGAGAGTGAGAGGTGAGAGAAATATACCACATCGGTGCGGAATGAGATTTTGAATTTCTTATAAGGCTTGGACAATCTCCTCCCTTTAAACTAGCTTACATATACATATAATATTGATTGTTGTAGAATTGTAGTTGAAGAAATCAAAACAACAATAGTAATCGGCATGTCATTAGGAAATGCTTCTGAATCAACTTTAATTTAAACTCTTCTTCTTTTCGTAATAATTTCCAAATTCCAATGTGCTGTTCAAATACCTCATTGTTTGCCAAAAATATAATTTCAATTATGCGGTCTTTACCATCAAAGGATGTGGTGTAGCGAATGGGCTGCTCATCCTTTAATCAGAGGTCTCGGGTCGAGTCTTGGGTATGAAAAAATCGTTAGTAGGAAGTGCTTTCTCCTGAGTGGGGTCTTACGCAGCGCGAATCCAAATATAATCGAGCTCTAATGAGGATAAAAAATTAGTTACCATCTTACCAATCGATCTTTTTCGTAAAGACCACTATAAGAAAGTATAGAATTGGCAAAAATATAAAGGGCAATAAAAATTTAATAATTGTTGCTAAAAAATGTAAATGGCAATAAATTTAATATGTTGTTATGAAAACTTTTCGCATCTGAGCTTATTGCAACGGAATATAACAACTTTTGTTGTTGCGAAAAGGACTTTTGGCAACAACATCCAACATATGGCAATAAAAAATGTTGTTGGCAAATGTCTTTCTTCTTGTAGTGGATTTACAAGCAATTAATAAAATTATAAATAACTTGATTATGTTGTGGTAATATTTTTTTACACAACATAAATTAGTGGATTTTTTTTTACACATTTAAAAAATATATTTTATTACACAATCAGTCTATACAACTTAACAATTAATGTCGCCTCTTTAATTTGTAGCTAATGTTTCTCCTTCTTACATGAACATCTTTTTTTTTACCTTTTTATTTTTGGACACAATGACTGTTTGCATGAAATATATAGGTTAAAAGGATTAAAGTTTTATTCACTGGTGGCATAAAGGGAAAAAAAAGAGTTCACATGTTCAATTTAAATTGATGTACTCCGACATGTATTCTTTTTTTATAGGTTAGTCACACTTAGTGATATGCACTTAATTATCTTCAGTTATATTTAAATTACCTGGTTGTAAAAGATTTTGTCAAAGGAAAAAAAAAAAAAGGTTAAATTTGCCCTTAAACTTTGTGAAGGGTCTAAATTTGTCCTTTAGCTATTGAAGTTGGCTCAAATGGGCTAAATTTAGCCACTTTGGTAATGACAAAAATATGTAGGAACGGAACAGTTCTTAAATGGAGGGGAAATTGTTTCATTTATATAATCAAAGATAACTTTTGACCCTTTTCCCTTCTTTCTTTTTCTTTTTGAACACAATGACTCTTTGAAACACATTTGGTAATCTTCTCCTGAAGGTAGGCATTTCCCCAAGGCACTGATATGATGATTCTCTCAATTATACATGTTTTAGGGAGTTGAACGTCTTATTCTTATGAGTGGCCTATGTGAATATAAGTCATGAGCATTTTCGCATGAAATATCTAGGTTAAAGACCCAACGATCTCTACAATAACAATGGAAAGTCAAAAGCCCATGACTGTGACAATGTATAAAAAGATCACAGGGAAACTAGTAAGATAAAAACGTCATCCTCCATTTTAATTTCTTGATGTCAAATATTCACTTGTAGTCATATTTGAAGTTCTATGCATGTAGTAATATATACCAAATAATATGTTGCCTCCAAGAGCAAGTTTCTTAATAATTTTTACCTTATGGTACGTCATCTAGAATTTCTTATTTCAAGCCTGCCAAACTGCAGCTTTGAGGGTAGGTATATATGAACCGTACGTTGGTGCCCAAATTTTGTCTAATTTAGTTTGATTAACGACTAATTAAGGCAAAAGACCTTTTGCGGAGTATGTCCTTTTCAAGTGCATTGGTGTGACAGAAACCAACGCGCAGAAGTTGAAAAGTATTTGAATTTTCTATATGGAAAAACTTACGTGTCTACGCCAAATATATGAATATAATAAGCCTTGTTCAGTGACATACTTAAGATTTTCTGTAAGCAAAATCTTCATTTAAAGAAGTGAAGAAAGACCAAATCGTATAACATCTTATTTGAAAAAAATGGAGTAATATTTAAATCATATTAATAAACACAATTAAAGTACAAATATTACTACTGTCTACGATGGAAATCAGCACGACACGTGTCATGGTTTAGGTGTGAGGTCGAACGGAGTAATAATAGAGTGCACCCGATATGAAATTCCTCGGGGCTTACTAGGAGTCGGAGTGAGTTTAGGTGTTTGAGCAAGACCGGGCGATGACCTAGCCAGGAGATCGAGGGATCAAGATACCGAAGAGACTCAGCACGTAACCGTTGCAGATACGGTGCCAGCCGTTACGTTTTAGTCATTTATGTACACTTAATTAGGGAGTAATTCTTGGGCGATGATACCTTGTATTATCTATTATAAAAGGAGTCCAACCTTCATGCTGGAAGGGCATCCGATTCTCATTATATATACTTGTACAATTTCATTGTAAACTTAAGATTCTCAAGCTCTCAGTATTGACTCGAGTTCAAAGCAATTCAGCTAAGGACCGGACCAATCTCAGTATCAAGTTTCAATCAAGATTACATCAATTCAGGCAATTTCTATTGCTTATTATTTACATTTCTTGATTTATCTTTAATCATTTCTTACATTAGCTTACGAATCAATCCATTATCCTTAAAACCACTTACAAATTCAACTGTACCTTTTTGGAGTGAATAGTTTGGCTCCCACAGTGGGGTTGAGGATAATAGTGGTGATTTGTTCAAACTCAAATTTCACTTGTTTCTTTCGAGATTTTGTTATTTCAGGTTAAAACTAAGTGCTGCAGAATGGCTAGTGCCATTCAAGTTGAGGTTAGAAACCATGATGATAACAACAACTGGGAAAATGGTGCTAACAACATCAATAACCACAACGGTGTTCCGCTCGTTGATCCGTTGAATCCCAACCCCTTGATTTTACCCCAAGGGTCCAAGAGGTCTCGTCAAAAAACACCGAACGATGCAAAGGAAAAAACCAATTTGGCTCAGATCTTTCACATGACGAAGGAGCAACAGGATGCAATAACACAGTTGCAAAAGAAAACCAGTGGAGCGAGTGAGGCGGATGAGCCTCGGCCAGTTCATAATAATGATCCAGGTCGGGAAGAGGATCGGGTCGATGAGAATGCCCACAGCTCGGGGACTAATGAGTCCTCGAAGGTTTTGAAGATGCTCGAAGCCTTAACTAAACGGATCGACAACAATGAAAAGAAGGTGGAAACTTACAACTCACGGGTAGACCAGATTCCTGGAGCTCCTCCGATCTTGAAAGGGCCAGACTCGAAGAGATATATCAAATTGCCATTTCCACCAAATGAATCACCGAAACTAATCCTGAAGAGGTTTAAGATACCGGACCTCCCGAAGTACGACGGGACAACATATACACAGGAGTATGTGATGTCATATACTTATGTAGTAAAGAGTAATGACATGCATCCGGATGAGATTGAATCGGTGTTGCTGAAGAAGTTTGGCAAAACACTTTCTAAAGGAGCGATAACATGGTGCACTATATTGCTTGAACACTCTATTAACTCATTTGAAATGCTTGCAGATGCTTTTATAAAGGCACATGCTGGAGCGCGGAAGGTTCAAGCAAGAAATGCAAATATATTCAAAATTGCTCAGAAGAATTAGGAGTTGATATGGGAGTTCGTGGCGTGGTTTCAAAAAGAACAAATATTTCTTCCACGGGTACCAGATGAATGGGCGGCTGAGGCTTTCACTAAGGGGTTGAATCTTATGAGCTCTAGTGCCTCGTTCAAGTTGAAGGAGAACTTGTTGGAATTCTCAGTAGTAACATGGGCTGACGTGCATAACCGGTACGAATCCAAAATCAGGGTGGAGGATGATCAACTCGATCTTCCACCAGGGTCAACGGGTCAAAACAAGAATTATGATAAGTCAAAGAGGGTCTAATTTTAGGTCGGATAGGGGTTGAAACAACCATAATTTTCAGTCGGACAAAGGTGATAGGTTAAATGATCAAGGGTCTACTAGTAGAGGCTTGCTATTCAAGAATGATATCGGCGAGTCTTCTTCCAATAATGTTAAGAACCCAAGATTATCTGAATATAATTTCAACATCAATGATGATGGACTCATTTCGGCTATTGGGCATATCAATGAAACAAGATGGCCAAGACCACTCCGGTCATATCCGACTCAAAGGGATCTAAGTTTGGTTTGTGATTATTAAGAAACGCATAGTCATCAGATCAAGGACTATCGTCAGTTGAGGGATGAAGTGGCTCGGTTGTTGAAAAATGGTCACATGCGTGAGTTTTTAAGTGATCGAGCAAAGGGGAACTACAGAAATAGGGAAGTAAGAAAACAAGCGGATCCAGTCGAGCCCCAACATATTATCAACATGATTATTTAAGGAATGGACATTCCGAAGGGAGCGATCATGACGGCAAAGAAGACTACAATGTCAATTACTCGGGAGACGATCCAGAGATTATGTGCCAGAGGGTACAGTTTCCTTCAATGATGAAAACGCAAAGAGCATCATTTGGACTCACAATTATGCTTTGTTAATTTATGTCTTTATCAATAAATTTCAGATTAAGTGTATTTTGATTAATCCAGGTAGCTCAGCCAACATTATCCGTTGGAAAGTGGTATAGTAGTTAGGGTTATTAGACCAAATTATGCCAGCGGCCCGGGTTCTCAACTGATTCAACATGGGAAGCGAGACTATAAAGGGAAAAATTTCTCTTCCAGTCAATACAGCCGGAACAGTTCAGCAAACGAAGTTCTATGTTATCGAAGGCAAAATGAGGTATAACGCGTTGTTTTGTAGGCCTTGGATATATGGCATGAGGGTCGTGCCTTCGATGTTACACATGATACTAAAGTTTCCGACCCTTAAGGAAATAAAAATAGTTCATAGTGAGCAACCGGCAGCAAGGAAAATGTTCGCGGTAGAAGAAGCGGTGCAAGCGCCGAAATAAGTGAAGGATTTAAGTAAAGGCAAAGAAATTAAGTAGCAATCACAGGACTCGGACTCTTCGAGTCTGAAGAAAGAAGGGGAGGACAAGATAAACTTTTAAGATGAAGAGGATTACATCCATGTCCTGAGGTCATTTATGCTGCCAGATAACTTAGATGCTACGAAGTCAACAAGAGAGAAATTGGATAAAGTCATCGTGTTCGTCAATCTACCGAATATGAAGGTATACCTAGCTATTAGGTTAACCTCGGAGCTTATGCTTAAATTAATTGAATTTTTTAAAGGCTAACTTTGATTGTTTTGCCTGGTCCCAAATAGACATGACAGGTATTCCACCGTAGATCATGACTCACAAATTGAGTTTGGATTCGAGCTTTCTCCCGGTAAAGCAAAAGATGAGGCCAATAGCCGAATTCAAGCATAAATTCGTCAAGGAGGAGGAAACAAAGCTTTTAAATATAGGTTCCATCCGGGAAGTAGAGTACCCAGATTGGCTAGCTAACGTAGTGGTCGTACGTAAGAAGGGTAATAAGTTGAGAATGTGCATAGATTTTAAAAATTTGAACAAAGCATGCCCGAATGACTCTTTTCCTTTGCCGCACATCGATCGAATGATTGATGCTACGGCATGGAATGAAATGCTAAGTTTTTTTATGATTACTCTGAGTACAACCAGATTCAGATGAACCCAGAGGATCAAGAGAAAACTTCTTTCATAACTAGGTACGAGACTTATTGCTATAATGTGATGCCATTTGGTTTAAAAAATATCGGGGCAACATATCAATGCTTAGTTAACTGCATGTTCTAAGATCAAATAGGAAACACAATGGAATTTTACATTGATGATATGTTAGTTAAGTCCCTAGAACCAGAGTGCTATTTAAAGCATTTGCAGGAAATATTTGACGTGCTCAGAAAATACAACATGAAGCTGAATCCTGAAAAGTGTGCTTTTAGAGTGGGCTCGGGCAAGTTCTTAGGCTTCATGGTTTCAAACCAGGGAATAAAGATTAATCCGGATAAGATCAAAGCCATCGAGGAGATACCGGAGGTGCTTGACAATGTGAAAGAAGTGCAAAGACTCATCGGAAGGATAGCCACTTTAAGCAGGTTTATCTCTCAGTCATCGGAGAAAAGCCATCGTTTCTTCTCTTTGTTGAAAAAGAATAATGACTTCGATTAGACACCGGAGTGTCAGCGGGAGTTGAGGGATTTGAAGTACTTGTCTAGTCCACCGTTACTGCATAAACCGGAGGCAGACGAGCAGTTATTCTTGTACCTGGCAGTGTCCAAAGTAGCGGTAAGTGCAATATTGGTTCGTTTAAAAAAAGGTACACAATTTCCAATTTATTATGTGAGTAGAACTTTGGCTAGTGTAGAGACTAGGTATCCTCACTTAGAAAATTGGATTTAGCATTAGTAACGACTTCTAAAAAATTGAGACTGTATTTCCAATGTCATCCCATATGTGTAGTAACAACTTATCCACTAAAAATTGTGATGCATAAAATGGAACTTTCTGGTAGACTAGCCAAATGGGTGGTAGATATTAGTGGGTATGACATAGAGTATAAACCGAGAACATCTATAAAGTTTCATATTTTAGTAGACTTCGTAGCGGTTTTTACACTCGAAATGATTCCTGAGGTAGAAAAATAACTTTTGTTAACCTTAGGAGCAACCTCGGGGGTCTGGACCTTGTACACAGACGGATAGTGTTGAAGGCACCAGTGGGTATGCAAGGGTTCGGGCTTGGGATAGTGTTGAAGGCACCTACATGAGATATTATTTAGCAGTCGATAAGAATTGTGAAATTGACTAACAATGAAGCCGAGTATGAAGCTATGATTGTAGGTTTAGAATTAGCAAGGACCTTGGGAGATGAGGTTAACGAAGCGAAATGTGACTCACTTCTAGTCGTTAATAAAGTCAACGACATGTTCGTAGTAAAGGAGGAAAGGATGAAAAAATACTTAGAGAAGATTCAAGTGACATTGCATTGGTTCAAAGAATGGACAATAGAACATATATCTCGGGAGCAAAATAATGAAGCGGATGCCTTGGCAAATTTGGGGTCGTCCATGGATGCGGAGGAGTTTAACTCAGGGACAGTTGTGCAACTGCTAAACTCTGCGATTGATGGTGGTCATGTTGAAGCAAATACAATGAGCTTAACTTAGAATTGGTGTAAAAAGTTTATCGACTACCTTCGAGATGGGAAGTTACCTACGGATCCGAAGGAGTCAAGGGCACTTCGGACTAAGGCAGCTAGGTTTTGTTTGGTTGATGGTCAGTTGTACCGAAGGTCTTTTTACGGTCCTTTAGGAAGGTGCTTAGGGCCCGGAGAAACTGATTATGTAATGCGTGAGGTTCACGATGGGACTTGCGGTAATCTTTCAAGAGTTGAACTTTTGATTCAAAAATTGATTAGGGTCGGATATTATTGGGTTCGGGTGGAAGAAGATGCAAAGAACTTCATCCAAAAATGTGATGAGTGTCAAAGGTGTGCTCCGATGATTCACCACCGGCAGAATTAGTGCATCTAATTTTATCTCTATGTCCATTCATGAAATGGGGGATGGACATCGTGGGGCCACTTCCATGAGCACCCAGAAACGTACGTTTTATCTTGTTTATGACTGATTATTTTTCTAAGTGGGTTGAAGTGAAGGCCTTCAAGAAGGTCAAAGAAAAACAAGTCATTGATTTTATATGGGATCATATCATTTGTCGGTTCGGCATACCGACGGAGATCACTTGTGATAATGGGCGACAGTTCATTGAGAAGAAGGTGAATGACTTCCTCGAATGGCTGAAAATTAAATAGATTATGTCGAATCCGTACCACCTAAGTGCAAACAGGCAAGCGGAGTTAACAAATAAGTCAATTGTTTAGAATCTGAGGAAAAGATTGAAGGAGTTAAAAGGCAAATGGAAAGAAATTTTACCGAAAGTGTTGTGGCATACAGGACATCGCTAAAATCTAGCACTGGGAGACTCCGTTTTCTTTGGTTTATGGTACGGAGGCTTTAATTTTTGTGGAAGATGGTGAGATGAACTTAAGGTTCAGCCATGCAACCAAAGATTCAAATAATGAAGCGATGGTGGTAAAGCTCGACTTGATGGATGAATATCGTGAATTGGCTTTACTTCGTCTAGTTGCTCAAAAGCAAAGGATGGGAAAATGTTACAATCGTAGGACTAATCTTCGGCACTTTCAAGCAGGATACCTAGTTCTGCGAAAAGTGTCTCTTAACACCAAAAATCCCAACGAAGGAAAATTGAGTCCTAACTGGGAAGGTCCCTAAAAAGTGCAGGAATCATCGGTAAAGGCTCGTACTAGTTGGAAGCCAAAAATGGTCAGAAACTGTCGAATAACTGGAACATCGCTCACTTGAAGCGATATTATTTCTAATGTATGTTTTTATTAACTGTTTCTATTTCGCAGATATTACTACGTTATGTTTAACCCATGCAGGTCTAGTTCGGAGCAATCATTCACAAAGCCAAGCTAAGTTAGAATTAGGTTAGAAAATATGTGTTGCATTCTTTTTCCCTTAGTACAGTTTTTATCCAGAAAAGGGTTTTTCCGACAAAGTTTTTAATGAGGCAATAATGTAAAGTGTGTTACTTACTTCGAAGTTGAAGACCAACCAAGCACTGGGGCCTGCCCAGTATAAAAGAAGTAAATAATTTTTGAGTTGTCATTCTTCAAACACAAACACTAGGGGACTGCCATAACCTCGACAAGGAAGTTCGTTAAGTTCGAAGATTTTTCAAGTTTGGAGATTTTTTAAAGACCTTATCATTGTAAGGGTTAAAAGATCGAATGAATCTTGCTCGAATAGCTTCTTTGTTACAACAAAGCATGTAAAGGCAGAAAGATCGAATGAATCTTGCCTTATTGCTTGCCTGAAATAAACGTTTTGGATAAGAGAATGCTTTGACTGAAACTTGTTTCGATTATATTTCTTTGCATACCTTTATCTTCGGGTAACCATTGACATTTTCAGGCTTACAAGCTAACAAAGTCCTTAACTGGGGATTGTCATCATAAAAATACCCAGAATAAAAATAAGTGAAGTTCTGAAGGCACCAGGTCAGAATGAACCCAGCCTATTTCTAAAGACACTTGAAGTTGTCTAAAAATTAGAAATAATTAAAAATTCAATTTTCATGCCCAAAGTGAATAGGAGACGTCTTATTCACAAGCATAAAAATAAGGTCCTTATACTTAACTCATTGAATGACTCAAACCAAAGGAAATTACACGGTGTATAGCAAGCTAAAGAAAAAAAAGTTTATTCAAGTTATTTAAGTCATTCCTAAGAGATTTGCTTAAGTAATTTTTAAGACCGAATGTAACTTTTAACGTTCATTCGGTCCGGCGCAAACTAAGTGACATTTATTTTATTAAAACTCTGAAGCTGGAGGAAATTTGCCCAATTAGGTTAGAAGCTTATTTGGCTAAATGTTGGAAATAAGAAAATAGCGACACATGTCGTATGGTAGAAAAGTCATAATAAAAAAATATTCACTTTATATACAATGTCGGTAAATGGACAGAGCAAAACATTTACAAAGGGGGAAATAAGTACAAAGGCATGAAAGCCTAGATCTTAATCGGACTCGTATTCGGAGTCCTCTAGGTCATCCTAAGAATTATCTTCATTCAACTTGCGGTAGGCTTGGAGCTCGACCTCTCTAGCTTCTTCAATATTGATATCGATGTATAAGATCCCATCCCAAGCCTACTCCAAAGTGTACATCCAAACTTTATATTTGATGTGCTTAATTTTTAGTATTGTCAGAGCCACCTAGGCCTCCGCTTCAGCCAAAGCTTGGTCTCATTCAGTCGAAACTTGAGCAAGTTGGGCAGAGATCTCAGCATACCTCTGGTTTGAAGCCTCAAGTTCATTTCTCAACCCTTCGTTGGTTTGGGCTTGTTGGTCGGCCTGATTCTTAGCCATCTTTATCGCAACAAGGTTGGCGGCCCTATCGGCATCCATTACAGCAAGTTCGGCACCAAGGCGATCGAGTTCGGCATTTAGAAATTCTACTTGCTGAGCTTGATAATGCTGAACTTCTTCCTACTCCCCGAGCTGTTGGGTGAGGAATTCGATATCTTGGAAGAGTTTTTCATTATCTTCCTCAAAAATCTTATTTTCCTCGATGACAAGCTCGAGGTCGTTCATAGCTCAGAGGTAGTTGCTTTTGACCTGATCCAGTTCAGCCTGGACAGCGGACAAGTCATCGACTTGCTGCAGTTGGTCATCCTTTTCTTGAAGAAGTCCTTTGAGTTGTTGGGTTTCTTTTTCTTTGGCATCCAGCTGCCGGGATAATTTCTGCAGTCGAGACCATAACAAAACATCTAACCAGCCTCGGTCTCGATTTTCATCGACGCTCAAGAGGATGGGAAATTTCCCTTGTTTAGATAGTTGAATAACCCCGACGCGAAAATATTGAGGCAAATATAAGCGGATCAAGTGATCCAAGGTGAAAGGTTATTTGACTAAATTGGCCAAGAACTCGAGGCAAGTAACGATCCTCCATACAAATGGATCAATTTTTGCAAGACACAGATTATAAGTCCTGCACATCTCGAGGATCACACGGTCAATCTGTGGGTTGAGTTTGGGAGTAAAGGGGTAGGTGTAAACATTGGAGTATTCGAACCTGAAGGTGGTTATGTCTTCATCCGGGCCAGGAACAGTGATCTCGGAGATATCATTCCAACCGCAATAATCTCACAATCCTTGATAGAGGACGACCAACTTTTAGCCTCTTCCCTCCAGTTAGATTTTTTGGAGGTCGTTTGAACGACAAATTCAGTGTAAAAAGTGAAAGTTAATGGAAGCATATCGAAGGCTCTGGGTTCAGTGATGTCCTGAGCTTCAGAAGGGTATCCAGCGCCAGTGGTTTTATTAGAAACCGGTGGTGGAGAGGTTGTCGGAGAAGATTGTCGGGAAGACGATCGGGCAGATTTTGTCATGATTTTGAAGATTTGAAGGTCTGAAGATATGAAGATATGAAGATCTGAGGATTTGAAGGTTTGAAGATATGAAGATCTGAGGATTTGAAGGTTTGAAGATTTGAGGATTTGAGGGTTTGAAGGTTTGAAGGTTAGAATGAGTGAAAATTTGAAGATTTGAAGAAATTTTGGAGAATTGTAAGTTGATTAGTCAAAGGATGAAAAGAAATTTATCAAAAGGTAAAATCTATGAAGTGAAAAAGGAGGGAGTTGGGGGCGAAGTCATCATTACAAAACATTTTGGTTCGTGAACCAAAACAACAGTTCAATCAAGGGGAGACACGTGTCCGAAGTGGCAGAGTGATCAAACGTTGAGTCAGATCATATGGAAGGTTAAACGGTTCGTTTTCCCGCTTATTTCGGGGTAATTTGAAAGAAAGCTTACAAGAGAAGACATTGGAGGGATCATTTCCACTTCTCATCACTACTGTAAATGTTGATCCAAGAAGTGTGGGGACTATCTGTATACGGTGGAAACCAATACGACACGTGGCATGATTTAGGTGTGAGGTCGAAGGGAGTAATGATGGAGTACACCCGATGTGAATTGCCTCGAAGTAAGACTAGGAGTCGGAGTGAGTTTAGGTGTTTGAGCAAGACCGGGTAGCGACCGAGCCAGGAGATCGAGGGATCAAGATACCGAAAGGTTCAGCACATATCAATTGCGGATACGATGTCATCCGTTACGTTTTAGCCATTAAGTGGTCATTATTGTCATTTATGTACACTTAATTAGAGAGTGATTCTTGGGCGATGATGCCTTGTATTATCTACTATAAAAGGAGTTCAACCTTCATGTTGGAAGGGCATCTGATTCTCATTACATATACTTGTACAATTTCATTGTGAACTTAAGATTCTCAAGCTCTCAATATTGGCTTGGGTCCAAAGCAATTCATCTAAGGACCGGACCAATCTCAGTGTCAAGTTTCAATCAAGATTACATCAATTCAGGCTATTTCTATTGCTTATTATTTACATTTGCTAATTTATCTTTAATTATTTCTTACGTTAGCTTACGAATCAATCCACGTATCCTTAAAATCACTTACAAATTTAATTGTACCTTTTTTGGGGTAAACAACTACATCATCTCGACAACCTTTTCCATTTGTTAGATGAATCAATGACAGCTTTATTAGAAATAATACTAAATACTTCATTATTAGAGCTAAAATAAGTTATTACAAGTGTAATTAAACATGAATTTAGCTTTTGGTTGACTGACTTACTTGGTTTAATTTTACACTGCTTCTCTGCGTCGTTGTATATAAACTTTTACTACTAAAATATGTTATGCTTAAGTGATGTATATTGAAGTGTATGACTATCTAATTTAAAAGCTTAAACTTTTAAATAGAACACACTTTTAATATTTGATTATATTCTCAACACGCCCCCTCACGTGCTTGCCTGATATTTTTTTTCATGGTCTAAGCACGTGAAAATTCTTTTTGAGAATGGGTGGCGGTGAGGTTCGATCCCAGGACCTTTGGCCTGCTCTGATACCATATTGAAGTGTGTGACCATCTGATCTAAAAACTTAAGCATTTAGATGGAACACACTTTTAATATTTGATTATATGCTCAACAATGTATATTCTCACTTTAATTTGTGATTATTGAGATTAAGTTATTTGATTCGGTGTAAATACATAAATACTTTTCTGCTTATTGGTATCTTAGTGCAATCCCTCAAGTCCTCAACCCCATCGACCACATCTATTATTTGAACCAACCGAACATCCACTTGAAATTAACGGCATAATCATCAAAATCAACTGTGCTATTTATCGCTTTCCTTGATTGACTCTCCATGTTCAATCGAATCACAAGCAAATTAAAGTTATGGCCTTATGGGTCTCATCACTACTTTCGTGTTAACTTAATTTATTCTGGGTCTCATCACTACTTTCGTGTTAACTTAATTAATTATTGATTATGATAAGTTAACCAACACTCGGAGAGAAAAAGAGACATGCTCACTTGACCCATTTTCATTTTAGTTCTGAATTATTGCTTGAAGGGGAAGCCAATTTTCTACTTAAACTAGAAAAGAAGAATAAAACTATAAATCTAAGACTTGCAAGTTGCAATAAGGGAGATTCTATATGGATGTATTTCAATGATAATATTTGGAACTGCCTACGTTTTTTTCCCCAAAACCAAGCTGATATGAACATGTTGCAACCACTTTTTTAAGATGACCAGCTTGAGATTGATAACGAGAATTAAATAGGTGTTCGTAACCTTTTCATTTAATTTTTTAAGTGTGTTGAGAGAATTATGAAGTATCAGGTTTAAATTTTATCGAAGGCAAAAATATTAGTAGGTGACTTCTTCATATTTGTCCAAAAATTGATGTGCAGAATTACTCGATACTTCTGATGAAATATAACAGATAGCCCTTAAAATTAGTGGAGGTATACGCAAGCCAATCTGAACAGCACCTTATTTTTTTGCTGCTTTGTTTGGCCTAACATGACATGCCGTCTTCCCGACATGTTAGGAGTAACTCGCTTTTTTTAGGTATCTTATATCTATCAACTTTCAAAGCTCTTTTTGCTTGTTACTTCTATGAATGCATAAAAGTAGCTCCTCGCTTAATGAAAAAGTAACTTGAAATCATAGGTGAAAGCAACGGTACAAATGCATATAGATTCTGGTTTGAAGAATTCTAAATGTCAAACCCAAAGAATTTTGAAACAGTCCATGTATCCATGTTTTGTTCGTGTTCCTCTCTTCCTTTCTGAGCGTACAATTCAAATAGGAGAAACAGCGTTCTTCGTTCCCAATTATTCTAATTTTAATCTGTGTGTTATATAACAGAGGATATTTATCATTTAATTAAAAAGTATGTTACTTGTACCAAAATAAATGTTATTTTAGACCAGGGGCATCTTTGGGCCCGCGCGAGCTGTGCTACCGCACAGGGCCTCCGAAAAATGAAAATTTTTAGAGGCCCCTTTTTTCATTTTTTTATTAAGTAGTATTAGCCATAATTTACTGTAAAGACCCATAATTCGCAGGTCTTCGCATGTCTTAGCCCAATCTAATTATTGAAATCGTATATTTACTTATATTAAGGGCCCACTTTTACGAATTAAAACAGGGGCCCCAAAATGTTTGAGACGGCCCTGCTTTAGACCGATGGAGGTGAATCTAGATTTGAACTTCATGGATTCGGAATTCTAGGACAGCGATCTCAAGTGCTAATAATTGAACTCTAAATTTAATATTTATTCATATTTTATGAATTCTTAATACGTACAAAAGGTATGGGCAAAGCTATTGAACTGACGGGATTCATGTATTACACTCTACATCCTCCCTGGTGCCTTACTGCCTTTAAGTTAATAGTAGAAGTTAACTCATTAGTCTTCGGAATCATCACAACATAGTTGAACTATATGTTGGCGTAGGGATTAACAAACACCTAGCTCTTATGTTTGGACTCGAGAAGATTTAAGTACAACTTTGCTGCATATGTTGGTGCATTTAAATTCAACTATATCATATATCATAATCAAACGGTAAATATATGATTACTGCTTCTAGTAGTAATTGCATTCTCCTACTTGTCTTCTATTTAAAGCAGCAGTTATTTTCCTAAACTACAAAAACATGTAGTTGGAGATATTACATCACTTGTTTTATTCCATGTTGTTTCTCCTGTTCCATCACATGTCTCTTTATCCAATTACATGACAAGGAAAGATCACATAAGTATTCTAATTGCACTTGAGCATTTATTTTTTCCAATTAAATATAAGCCTCTGTTTAATCTGCTTTATTTTCTGTTTTTTCATGTCTTGATCCGTTATATTGGATTCTCTCTGCTTGCTGGCACAGAAATTGAAAGGAACCGGGAATTCACCACAATCTTATTGAATACTGTACAAGCATAAGCACCTGTATATGTTTACAAGTTGGATGACTGACTTTAAATTTCAATGGCAAGAGTTACAATTGAAATTAATTTAGGAATTTCCAGTTTTTACTATACTCTTCGACTTATTCAGCTATATATTTCCATGTAACAACAAAAATAATCAAATTCAGGCATATAACATGCCAGTATTCCCAAAGAAATCATCTTGAGAGCTTCTGTGCTTGAGCTAGTTCAGGAATATATTTTACGAAGTCTTCATGAGCTTGAATGATCAAGTCATCATCATCCCACTCGTCACGATATGTCTCGGGCAGAGTCTTTTTGTTCTTTCTTGAGATAAAATACATTTGTTTTCTCCATTCTTCAGAGAGTGTACATCCACACTCAGCAGCCAACCAATCATCATATTCAAACTGTAAAGACGGGGATTGTCAACGAGGCGAGAACTATATGACACTGTTTTGGTTAATCCATAATACATAAATAATTAGCACTAGAGCTACTTGTGCAAAACAGGCGTAGCCATTTGATGTCAACCCCACCGAAGCCCCAAAAAGAAATTTGGAAAAGGAGACAACCCATAGAACAAAATAGAAACCTCAGACCATTAGACAAGATTTGATAGATGTTATACCTGACAATCATCCATATTGTGAGTGTACCGTTTTGGAATACGAGCAGCTTCCATGAATGAGTAGAAAGCTTCAATATCAACATTCATATCTTCCTTTGATGGGAGAGAAATGCGACCAGATAAAACACCAGCGATCCACTTGCTTTGCAATTCACACAAGAAGAATGGTATAACCTGGTGCCAACCACAGACAAATACTTCGTTCATGTCCACCATTTAAAATGTAAATTGATAAACCCCAGCACAAAACCCTCTAAATATTACCTTCCAAGGCAACCCAACAAATGAAAGACTTGGTGCTAAGGCTGGTGGGAAAATGTGCTTGTAAAGTGGCCCAACGCGGTTGTCATCCACAGTCACTATCCCATTAGTTTCAAGGAAAGGAAAATGATATTTGTACCTTGGAAACATAAATTAACAACATTCTTGATACTTCATCCTCCCATCAATTTGAATATCTTGTAAGATTACTAGCAATTATTTTCAATTACAAAAGTGAAGGTTAGAGATCTCTCACTACGAATTAGGTAAATAATTAGTATTCAATTATATAGTGTTCAAAATAAGAAAAAAGGGGAAACACACAAACCCACCCACCCACCACCCACCCCCGGAAAAAAAGGCAAGAACTATTAGAACCATGCTGCTTCCCTTATGGTTAATATGGTAATAATTCTTGGTTTCTTCCATATGAAAATATTGATCAACATTCTTTTAAGCTTACAGTTATGGTATTAAAGGGTACAGGGTTTATTTTGAAACTGGCCTACTCAAGAGCAGATTAACTATTTAATTTACTGTTTCTAACCTTTGGATCAGAATATTTTAAGCTTATAGTTAAGAAATTAAACGTGTAATAAAGAGCAGATTAACTATTTAATTTACTGTTTCTAACCTTTGGATCAGAATATTTTTTTAAGCTTATAGTTAAGAAATTAAACGTGTAATACGAGACACGGTTAATTTTGAGACTGGCCTACTCAAGAGCAGATCAACTAACCTTTCAATCCATAATCTAACCTTATCATGCCAGTTCCTTACTGATTATCCGTTGACGTCACCATTCTTTTGTTTTTTTATAAGGTCAGTTCACCTCGCCATTTATATCACCTCGGAAAACAGACGTGCATTACCCTTTCATTTTCCTCAAAAAGAAAAAGAATAGGCTATGAATGTCACCTTTCTTTTGTTTTCTTTAACCTAGGTAAAAGAGGAAATTTTCAATAGGACTAATCACTCACCCTGTGCAGTGTAGGATGATATCAGCAACGACTTTTGACCCATCTCGGAAATTCACGCCACCGTCACTGCCAACAGCTTCAATCTGCATCATTTAGCTGGTATCAATTTTCTTCTAATCAACTGAAGATTCAGAAAGCATCAAGTGTTTTTTTTAATGACGCAAGATGATTTCATAAAATAGCATTCACACATTCAGCATCAAGTGTTGACAAACCTCCACATGAATATACAAGTTATTAACTACTTTACCATATTATGGAGCCAAATATTATCATAGCCAGGCAGCTTCACCGGAACTCCACTTGTAGCTGATCTAGAAGAAATGTGGACCTCTTTAGCAACTTCAGCAATTTCTCTGGATATATCAGTAGCACTTGCAGCACCCCCTATCAGCACTACAACCTGGCAAACCATTTATCATTTACTCTGAACATGGTACTAAAAAGTAGAATGTCTTATGATCTGGCAATAAGATGATACTATTTCTTAGAGATATATTTGTCAAAGCTTATAAGCTGGTACAACCAGGGAGCATTTTTCCCGAGTTGTCTAGGCTCGAATAAGCATACACGTATGTTGATTATCTGTATAGTCTATCATTTCTAAACAGCTTCCTAAGAAAACAAGGACCACTATAACTTCTAACTATTAATATTCATTCATGAAAACAGGTAGATTTAAAATTTATCCGTGTTTGTGGTGTCATCCTTCATATATCCAGTGCTTCATGCAAAAGTAAGACTTGAATAATAGAATTGTCCAAGGACGCAACGTTCAATAATCTATTATAGCCTGAAACTTCATGTAATTGAACATCATAGTACACACTTTTAGCCCAGAAAATTAAAAGATAACTTCCAATAAGTAGAGCAAGTTCATAATCGAAATAACTGCAAGCATTTCAGTCACGTGACTACAGTATTAATTCAGAAACTCAACATCTTAAAGAAACAAAGAACCTGACACATACTTGGTCTCGAAAAGGGTCAGGAACACGGTAATTGTGGCTGTGAATTTGCTTTCCAGGCCAGACTTCGATTCCTGAAAGGATAGAGGCCTCCAGTTAGAAACTTCAAAAACTGCATATTGACATAGTATGTCAATCATTGTGACAACTCATAAATAATCTCAAAGCTAATAATTTAGTAATGACATAAAATGATGTTAAAATGGAAAAAGAAAAGAAAAGAAAGAAAATCTCAGCCAAACTTTCAATTTGAAATAACGCTGTTCTTGAATTTTTATACTCCCTCCGTCCCAATTTATGTGACACTCTTTCCTTTTTAGTCAGACCCAAAAAGAATGACACATTTCTATATTTAATGAAAATTCAACTTTAAATTTACATTTTTATCCTTAATGAAATGATTTCTAGCCCCACAAATTTCTATGGTTTGTTTTAAACCACAAGTTTCAAAAGTCTTCCTTTATTTCTTAAACCTCGTGCCCAGTCAAACACCCTCATATATAATGGGACAGAGGGAGTAATACTTTACTGCTATGGCGTATGGTCATCCTGAACAAAAAGAAGAAACATGGAAAAGAAGTGCTCAGATTCTTGAAGAGAGATCCCACTTTGGGTGTGTTCATGTCCAACACCCCTGATTACTCTATCAAGGCTTATCGTGACTCAGATTGGGCAGCATGCCCAGACTCTAGAAGATCAGTATCTGGCTACATTGTATTTCTAGGAGACAGTCCTATAAGTTATAAGTCTAAGAAACATGAGACTATCTCTCTTTCTTCAGCTGAGGCAGAATAGAGGGCCCTGAGAAAAGTTGATGGAGAACTGGTTTGGCTGAGCAGACTCTTTACAGAATTCACCATTCCCTTTCCCAGTCCCATTCCTGTATTTTGTGACAGTTTGTCTGCTTTGCACAGTGCTAGGAACCCAGTCTTTCACGAGAGAACAAAGCACATAGAGGTTGATTGTCACTTTGTGAGATCCCCGTTACAAGCAGGCCTCATTTCACTTCATCATATTGGCACAGGTCAGCAGCTGGCTGACATTCTGACCAAGGCCCTCACTGGCATCAAACATGCTTCCTTACTTGGCAAGTTGTCAGTGACTCCCTCACTTCCAACTTGAGGGGGGTTATTGAGATACAATCTCATAATATCTATTTGTATTGTATATTTGTACTGGTTGTAGTGTGTTGAGTCAGCACAATATGTTAGAAGTTAGTTAGCTCTTACTTAGTGCTTAGTGTGCTTAGCTTAGCTGGCAGAGTTAGTTAGGAGTCTTAGCTGTCATTAGATATTTTTCATTTCTTAGTCGGTGGATTGTGTACATATACTCAGATTCACAGAGAATGAAGCTTGAGTTCCATTTTCCCAATTACGGAATTTCGATCTGCTCCTCTCTTTCATTTCTCTGCAACTTTACCTCCATTGTTGAGCAAGATCTAATCTCATCATGGAAGATGAACTCAACATCTGAAATCGATCCTTCACCAATTTTGATATGGTATCAGAGCGAGGTTGTTAGTTCTCGCATTCGAGATTGAATCAGTTCACAATTAGGTCAAAATCAGTAATCGTGTTCTTCACCTCTCAAGTCAAAAGTTCTCGATCTCGATTTCTTCTTCAACTCACAAAATCCGTAAATTCTTCGTTTCTCTGAAAGGATTTCGATAACCCTAGCTGCTATGGTGAATGACGATCAAGTTGGAGAGACCGGTGAAACTCTAGTCGATACAAGCAATGTAGTCAACACGATCGATGTAAGTAGTCCTCTTTACCTACATCCTTCAGATAATGTTGGTGTTGTGTTAGTACCAACTCCTTTTGATGGAGTGGGATATCGCTCATGGAAGCGCAGTGCCCTAAAGTTACATTTAGTGAAGAACAAAATTGGTTTCATTACCCGAGAATGTAAGAAACCAGATTTGCTATCGCCTAAGTTGCGACAGTGGGAAAGAAGTGATGATATGGTCACATGTTGGATTCAAAATTCCCTTACAAAAGAAATTGCAGATTGCCTAGGATATGTAGCTGATTCTGTTGAACTTTGGAGAGAATTAGAGGATAGATATGATCAAACAAATGGAGCAAAGTTGTATCAAATACAAAAGGAGATAAGTGACTTAAACAAGGAACGCTAGACATTACTGGTTACTACACTCGTATGAAGAAACTTTGGGAAGAAATAAGCAATTTGACAGCAAAACATCAGTGTAGTTGTCAATGTAATTGTGGAGGAAAGGAGTTGATGTACAAGGCAGAACAGGATAGGCGATTGATTCAGTTTCTTATGGGGCTGAATGAAGTGTACACAGTGATAAGGAGCAGTATACTCATGATGAATCCCTTACCATCCATGGGACAAGCTTTTGCAATTCTGGTGCAGAAGGAGAGACAAAGGGAAATCAGGCCAAGTAATCAAACAACTTCCTTAAATGCAAGCACTTCAGGCTCAAGGAACTTTAAAACAGACTACACACCAAGCACCAGCTACTCGAGAAGCAATAGTTACTCAGGAAAATAATAGGTCCAAACTGTATTGTGACTTCTCCAAGAGACCAGGACACACTAGGGACAATTGCTATAAAATTCATGAATATCCAAATTAGAATAATCAGAGAAATCAGAGTTATCAAAGAACCAGTCCTAACACAAGTAACCATAACAACTACAAAGCAAAAATCATTTGACCAACATCATGACATTAACATACCCTCTATTAATGAAATTTCCTAATGGTTATAGAGTCAAAGTTACTGAGATTGGAAATGTGACACTAACCCCTAAAATCATTCATTATAAAGGTCTGTTTGTCCCCTCTTTCAAATACAACCTTGTTTCTATCCGTTTCTAACAATGCATCTCAAATGTGTTGCATCTTTCTCTGACACATTTTGCCTTCTACAGGCCCTTTCAATGAAGAGGCCTCTGGAGATTGGTAGTGTGCATGATGGGCTGTATTTCCTCTGCTCAGACTGTCTACTGAAGAGCAGACATGCAGCTGGATCAAAGAGTATTAATGATACCTTTACTTGTTGTCTTTCTAATTCTAGTCAAGTGAACAAAATGCACTGTCATGGTCATTTGAGTCATTCCCATTCCCCTCAATCCCCTGATGTAAATAGTCCCTTTCAAACTAATAAAGACGGTGCTTCTTCTTCTGTTCCTTTTTTTGTATCTCATAGAAATAATATGGACCTATTGTGGCACTACATACTTGGACATGTACCCTTTAGTAAGATGAAAGGACTATATCCATCCCAGTAAACTACTCTACCAAACAGCCTTTCCTTTGTTCCATATGCCCCATGGCAAGACAAACTAGGTTGCCTTTTCCTACCAGAATCACTAATACAAAAGAAATTTTTGAACTCATTCATGTTGACCTATGGGGTCCTTACCATGCACACACCTATGACAACTACAAATATTTTCTTACCATAGTGGATGATTGTAGTATATCCACTTGGACTCACTTGCTCAGTTGCAAGAGCAATGTCTTACATCTGCTCAAAGCTTTTGTACAAATGACTGAAAATCAATTCAACAACAACATACCCAGTGAAATCCCACAACGTGGGTCTGGGGAGGGTAGAGTGTACGCATACCTTACCTCTACCTTGGCAGGTAGAGCGGTTGTTTCCGGAAGACCCTCGGCTCAAGACAGAGCATAAGTACACGCAAAGCAAATGCAAAAGCACAGCCAAATCAAAGCAAGAGAAACGGAAAAGTAAGCAGTAACTAGAGCAGATAAATAAGCTAAATAAAGTACACTAAAGGACACCTAGCAACAGGAATCAAACTACAGGGTACTATAATGGAATACTACGCCTACCAGTATGATAGGTTAAGCGGGCCTACAATAATAGCACTACAACTATCAGTTTGCAAGCTTGAGTAGGACTACGCTCGACTACCTACTACCCTTCTATCCTAATCTGTGCCCTCCACAACCCCTATCTAAGGTCATGTCCTCAGTAAGTTGCACCTGTGCCATATCACATCTAATCACCTCTCCTCAATACTTCTTCAGCCTACCTCTACCCCTCCTGACCCCGTCCATAGCCAACCTCTCACACCTCTGCACTGGGGCATCTGTGTGTCTCCTTTGCACATGCCCAAACCATCTTAACCTTGCTTCTCGCATCTTATCCTCCACCGAGACCACTTACACTCTGTCCTGGATATCATCATTTCTAATCTTATCCCTCTTTATATGCCCGCACATTCATCTCAGCATCCTCATTTCTGCAACTTTCATCTTTTGAATGTGCGAAGCCTTGACTTACCAACACTCTGCCCCATACAACATAGTCGGTCTAACCACCACCCTATAGAACTTGCCTTTGAGTTTTGGTGGCACATTTTTGTCGCATAAGACTCCAGATATGAGTCTCCATTTCATCCACACTGCCCCAATACGGTGTGTGACATCGTCATCAATTTTCATCCCCTTGGTTAATAGACCTGAGGTACTTGAAACTTCCTTTCTTTGGAATGACCTGAGTCCCAAGCCACACCTCCACGCATGTCTCAAGGTCCCTCCCGTTATTGAACTTGCATTTCAAGTATTCAGTCTTGGTCTTATTCAGCCTGAACCCTCTAGATTCCAGAGTATTTCTACAAACCTCCAGCTTAGCGTTCACTCTGCTGCGAGTCTCATCAATAAGGAATATGTCGTCTGCGAATAACATACACCATGGAACCTCCACTTGAATTTGTCACGTCAGTCCATCTATCACCCGGGCAAATGAGAAAGGCTAAGGACTGACGCCTGGTGCAACCCCATCGTCACTGGAAAGTGCTCCAAGTCTCCTCCTATTGTCCGTACCATGGTCTTGGCTCCATCATATATATCCTTGATCGCCCTTGTGTACGCCACAGGTACATCTCTAATCTTCAAACATCTCCATAGAACCTCCCTAGAAACATTGTCGTATGCCTTCTCGAGGTCGATGAAAACCATATGTAAGTCTCTCTTCCTCTCCCTATACTGCTCCACCAACCTCCTAATAAGATAGATGGTTTATGTGGTCGAACGCCCCGGCATGAAACTAAGCTGGTTCTCGGACAAATACGCGCCTCTTCTCACCCTCATCTCCACAACCCTTTCCTACACTTTCATTGTGTGGCTTAGCAGCTTGATACCCCTATAGTTATTGCAACTCTGGATATCACCTTTGTTCTTGTACAAAGGGATCATTGTACTCCACCTCCATTCTTCGGGCATTCTCGTCGTCTTAAAAATGACGTTAAACAACTCAGTCAACCACTCCAAACATGCCCTGCTTGCGCTCTTCCAAAATTCCACTGGGATCTCATCAGGCTCGGTCGCTCGCCCCATTCGCATCATGCAGACAACACCCTTAACCTCTTCAACCTTAATACTTCTATAATACCCAAAATCCCGGAACCTACCATATTGCTCCAGATCTTCCGGCACAATGTCTCTATCTCCTTTTTCGTTCAAGAATTTATGGAAGTAAGAATGCCACCTCCACCAGTACTTTGCCGTCCTCATCCTTGATGCACCTCACGTGATCCAAGTCACGGGCCCTCCTCTCCCTCGCCTTGGCTAGTTTGTACAACTTTCTATCCCCGCCTTTCTACTCTAATTCCACATACAAACGTTCGAAAACCGCCATTTTTGCCGTCGTAACTGCAAGTTTTGCCTCCTTCCTCGCCATCTTATACCGTTCTCTATTTGTCCACTTCTCCACCTCATCGTTGCTTTCCACCAATTTCGCATACGCCGCTTTCTTCGCTTCCGCCTTCTCTTGAACTTTATCATTCCACCACCAGTCCCCTCGATGCCCACCCCGACTACCCTCGAGACCCCAAGCACTTCTTTAGCTACCTCTCAAATGCAATTGGCCGTCCTTTCCCACATACCGGTCGCATCCCCACTACTCCCCCAAGCCATTTTGGTCCTCAACCTCTCCCCCATCTCCTTTGCACTAGTCATGGTCAAACTCCCCCATTTGATTCTTAGCCTGTCATCCGCAGCCCTCCTCTTCCTCTCCATCTTGATCTCCAAATCCATCACCAAAAGCTTATGTCGGGTTGTAAGATACTCCCTCGGAATAACCTTGCAATCTTTACAAAGAACGTTGTCAACCTTCATAAGGAGCAAAAAGTTCATCTGAGTCTTAGCCACCGAACTACGGAAAGTCACCAAATGCTCCTCCTTCTTCAAGAACCTCGAATTGGCTATCACCATCCCAAAAGCTCTAGCGAACTCCAACCATGAATTCAAAACAACCATAAAAACAGTTAGATCAGACAATGGCCTAGAATTCACCAACCATGAGGCAACCACTTTCTTTCAAGAAAAAGGTATCATACACCAGAAAACATATCCTTATACTCCCCAACAGAATGGGATAGTGGAGAGAAAACATAAATACCTCCTTGAGACAGCAAGAGCACTCCTCGTTCAATCCAAACTTCCTCTAAAATACTGGGGAGAATGCATTCTTACAGCTACTTCTATTATAAATAAATTACCATCTGTTCTTCTAAAGAATAAATGCCCTTTTGAATTATTGTACAAGCAGAAACCTACCTATTCTCATATGAGAAGCTTTGATTGCCTATGTTACCCCTACCTTACCCAAGACTCACAAAGACAAATTTGAACCTAGAACTTCCCCTCATGTTTTCATTATATATCCCTATGCTGCAAAAAGATACAATGTCTCGAGTCTAGCCACAAGGAAAGTACATATTTCTAGGGATGTCATTTTTTGTGGAACTGTTTTTTCCTTTTTCTTTTCCTAAGAACAAATCTCAGAATGCTTTTCCTTCTGATTCCATTTCTTTTCTTGATGATGAGAACTATCCAGTTTATAATCTTTTAGACAATATTCAGCATGATTCTAGTGGTAAAAGTGACACTGACCTGCATCACTCACCTGACAGTATAAGCATAGAGGCAAATTCACCTTTACCCATACCTGTTATAATCCCACATGAAAACCATCCACCAGTGACCTTAAGCAACCCTGCACATTCTCCAGCTCCACATAATCCCACATCTTTTCAGGCCCCAAACTTTCCTTCAACTAATGTAGAAACCAGACAGTCACATAGGATTTCCACGCTTCCAACATACTTACAGGCATACAAGCATGCAATACCCAATCTCAAACCAAATATTCCCACAACATCCAATCCCTCTTCCTTGCATGCATGTTTTTCTTTGAAACAACATATTGCTTCTGATGCTCTAAGTCCTGATAGTCAGCATCTTGTGATGAATGTCTGTCATGTTAGTGAACCAACTTCTTATGAGGAAGCAGCCACAGGTCCTGCTTGGCAATTAGCCATGAGACTATCTCTCTTTCTTGGCAGAATAGAGGGCCCTGAGAAAAGTTGTTGGAGAACTGGTTTGGCTGAGCAGACTCTTCACAGAATTCACCATTTCCTTTCCCAGTCCCATTCCTGTATTTTGTGACAGTTTGTCTGCTTTGCACAGTGCTAGGAACCCAGTCTTTCACGAGAGAACAAAGCACATAGAGGTTGATTGTCACTTTGTGAGATCCCAGTTACAAGCAGGCCTCATTTCACTTCATCATATTGGCACAGGTCAACAGCTGGCTGACATTCTGACCAAGGCCCTCAATGGCATCAAACATGTTTCCTTATTTGGCAAGTTGTCAGTGACTCCCTCACTTCCAACTTGAGGGGGGCTATTGAGATATAATCTCATAATATCTATTTGTATTGTATATTTGTACTGGTTGTAATGTGCTGAGTCAGCACAATTTGTTAGAAGTTAGTTAGCTGTTACTTAGTGCTTAGTGTGCTTAGCTTAGCTTAGCTGGCAGAGTTAGTTAGGAGTCTTAGCTATCATTAGATATTTTCCATTAGTCGGGGGATTGTGTACATATACTCAGATTCACAAAGAATGAAGCTTGAGTTTCATTTTCCCAATTACGGAATTTCGTTCTGCTCCTCTCTTTCATTTCTCTGCAACGTTACCTCCACTGTTGAGCAAGATCTAAGCTCATCATGAAAGATGAACTCAACATCTGAAGTCGATCCTTCACCAATTTGATAGGAGATAATATTCTATTCAAGTGTGAAGAATTAAAGATAAAATTACAATTGGATTACCAAATACTAAGTTATGAGTAAGAATTTCATCGGCATATGACTTATTTCACCAAAGAATCTATAATTACCAAAAATTAAAGAGTGACTAAATGAGATAGTACTTTATCACCATAAAAGAGGTAAAGATTCAATTTTTTTCAATAAATTACCAGGAATATCAGCAATTCTTGGTTCAGCATAGTGTCCATTACATATTATAACAGCATCATACTCCTCATTAGCAAACACATCATCATTTTCTCTCTTTCTATAACTAACCTTCCATTTCCCATTTTCCAACATTCCCACATAGCCCACTTCCATCCCAAACCTCACAAGCCCAATAAGCCCAAACTCAACCCCAAAATCATTCAAATAATCCAACACTTCCTTATGACCCGGATACCTTCTCGGGTCTCTACCCGGTTTTTTCTTAGCCACAAATGGGTAATCCCGAAAACCCATTACTTCCCGAGGAAGGTTAACACGAAGAGATGAATAAATACTTGAATGAACAATTTTACGGGTCGGGTCGAGTCCAACCGGGTCGGATTCTGTATCTGGCGTGTAAACCCATGTGCCACCTAATTGATTTTCTCGTTCGAATACAACTACAATGTGACCTTCTCGTTTAAGTTCTCGAGCCGTAACGAGACCCGCGGAACCCGCACCGATAACGGCGACGTTTTTGAGGGAATTTTGAGGCATAGAGATAATTGGGGATAGAAGTGTCATGTGTGTAATAAGTGTGCGAGAATAAGGTTGGTTTAAAGAGATGACAAGAATCATACAGTATTATTTGGTGGTTAGTAATATTTTATTTTTATTTATATTTTGTTTGTGTTTGATTTGTTGGTTGTTAGCATGTGGATTTGTGTTATAAAAGTGGACCCGTGAATCTTCTTGGTTGATTCCTCACCACATTCAATAATCCTGATTTCAGCCAAGAATGAAGTTACTGAATATTGTGATAGGTACTGAGAGCTGGAGTCATAATTTTTAATTTATGAGTTTTGAATTATAAAATTTTTATTATTTATGAAATTTTGAATAAATAATTTTTTGCACGCAAATATAAAATTTGAGATAAAATTATTTTATTCTGCCAAATTCGTAACTAGTTTTGCTATTGGTACTATCCCATCCTTTGATTTGATCCCGTTCGTATTTATACTATCCCAAATAAAATGATTCTTTTAAAATTTAAAAGTTATTTAATTTAAAGTTATTTTTTTCTTGCAATATTATATACCGGCTAAATCATCATAATGTGCTTGCTTGGTCACTTTCGTAATAAAACACTTAAAAGAATTCTGGAAGCCACTTGATTGTACGGAGAAGGCCTATTGATGCACCATAACACTAACTTGACTTTCTACTATATTTGTAAAGCATTACCGCGCTACAATTGGCATAGCGACATGCGAGAAAAACTCTAGAGCCCTACTCCTAAGTTGGACCAAGAAGCAAGGGATGGATCGCGTCTACACGAGGCATGAGATCTAAGCCATATTTCTGTTGACGAGAATAAGAGTGCGCCCCTGCCGATACACTTGCTGAGTGAAATGGTTTATTCAACCTCAATAACGGAAACCAAGACATCATTGCTCTCTTTGCTTTAACTAAAGTATTGGGATCGAAATAATTAGGTGTCATCCAAAAGATAATAATTGCAAACTTTGACGATGATAAATCATACAACATAAAATATACTAAAATAAGCATAATATTAATATGATTTGGTCAAGTGACCTACATTAAAATTGATATAAAAAATATAAAACCTATTGAGAGATCAATAATCTCCCCCTAAACGAGACTCTTTTATGATTACATTGTGGATGATATTGTATTATTTATGAGAAGAAATGATCTCCTATTTATAGAATTTCAAAACCTCTCCGCCAAGAAAATGACGGATATGGTAGAGTCATTTTTCACAAAGAAAACCTTTTTTGAAGTAAAATAAAATTATGATAAAATTCAAACAAGGTAGAAAATTCAGGGCAAACCCTAACAAAACTCCCCTGGCCTGAACCTTCCGGCAAATTAATCTTGATTCTTCTTCTTCATATAATCTTCATCACAACTGCTTGTCATCGTTAAAAATTAGTTTATGAAATATTTTGCTTTATTTTTAAAGATGCAAGAGGGATGTTGAAAATATGTGTTAGACCCCGTACTTTTGACGTTGATTGCATTGCGAGTTAACTAACGTAAGCTTGGAGAGGTTAAGATATGTCTACAAGGTTAAGAGAGGTTTATTGAAGTGTTAAGTAAGTTTCGGAAAAGTGTTACACTCCGTACTTTGTACGTCATATCCGTCATAAGTTAGTTGACGTAAGTACGAGAAAAGTTTATCTTTGAGGTTATAAAGGAAATAACAATGTCAAGCCTTGAAAAGCTACAAGAGTTAAAGGTTCGATAAGTAGTTCGTACTTCATTTTCTTTGCACCGAATTTGTTATATCCCATAATTTCGCACGTTATGTTTCGTCATGAGTTAGTTGATGTAAGTCCGAAAATGAGATTATCTTTGAAATTACAAATGGGTTAAAGTGAATATGGTTTGGAGGAGAAATGGGATTTTGGACGAATAAAAATGAGTTGCTTTCTTACCAATCCTACTTGCTTGATCTACTTGACACATGTATTGATTATTAAAAAGGACAAGACATGTGTTTAAATATGGAATAAGAACCAGCATGTATCACCTACTAAGCAAGTAGGTGACAAGTAGGTGGACCTACTTGCTTAGAAGGAAAGTGGATTGTAATAGCCCGTTCTTTCAGAATAAGACTAGGTGTTCTTAATAAGTTAGGAAGGTATTGTTATGAATTACTTGATACATCCAATAGTCGTATGTTAAGATTTAAAGTCAAGCAAGTTGTAAAATAAAAGTCGACGAAAGTTATCGCAAGTTACGTTCATAATTTTGCTTAAAATTAGGTCTAATGTCATTGAGCTTTCTCTCAATATACTGGGAGTTTACGGGTGATCGACCAACCAAATTGAAGGTCTACGAGTCTAGTTTTCAATGCATTAAACCGTTCCTCAATACAACATCGGAATAGAGAGATATTCACATTTTCGTGAGACTGCACATGCAGCCCTTTTGGGACCCACTTGGGTGGTGGCCGACCCTGGAATGTTTTAAAGTGGTTGTAAGGCTAATTTTTTTGTCATTTTCGACAATTGTAAGTTTCCAAACTCTCTAAACACCTCTCTAAAAGTTCTACAATGTTTCAAAGTGAATCCAAGGTGGTTTTACCTAAACACAACCTCAAAAGATAGTTTAAGTGAAGAAAAGTGTTTCCATAGTGTTGTGATGGCTTTGAGGGTGCTTGTAAACTAAGGGAAGCTTTTGCTTCCAGGTTGTTCTGACCATTTAAGGTAAGTATAACACCCTATTGCTTATGCTTAAGATTATCTTGGTGTTGGTTAAGTTGTTTGGGTGAAGAATCTACATGATAGTACTTGAAATAACATAAGATGTTATTGTCTTTTGTTAGACTGTTTGGAGTGATATATATAACTTCTTATGGCTGGAAATTATGAAAACTAGCTTGGTTATGTTGTGGTTGTTGTTGTTGGGCTTGTCTTTTTGTTGTTTATGAAGATGGTGTTATAAGCTAGAAGGAGAAGTGTTCATATAACACCTAGAAGTTGGTTATGTTATTGTTAACCCTTGTTAGGTTGTTTGATGTTACTTTTAAGATGGATATAAGGCTGGAATTTCATGTCTATATATATATATATGTGTGTGTGTGTGTGTGTGTGTGTTTCTATGCTGGGCCTGTAGATGGTGTTGTAAGTATGAGGAGATGGAAAAAAAGTTGGGTTTTGATTCTAATCCGAGCTTGCCACTTGTCATGATAAATAGTAGTTTCATTGGTGATGTTTGTGCAATTGTTGTATAGATTGATTTGTGTTGTTGTGTTGTTGGGTATGTTGTGGTGTTGTAAGTATATAGTTAAAGGTTGTATATGTTCTTGTTGTTTTTATGTACTTGAGAAAGTAAGAAAATCATGGGAGGTGTTGTCCATTTTAATATAGAATAAGCTTATCATTCGTTGTATGAAAGTTATATCTTTTGTAACTTAGTTGAGTTCAACGTGGTTATTGGACAAATTGTTATAAGGTATGTTAAGGCTAATTCTTCCTTCTTCCAAGTACATGAAGCGTAAACGTAATGTATTCCATAGATGGTTATACTCTTAGTAGTTAAGGATATCCGTGTTATTTATTCCCATGTGTATTTCAAAGCATGTATTAATATGTTCTTAAGTCCATATTTAGGTGTATGAGAAAAATGTTAATGTTCATAATGTAATCAGAGAGTGAACGACTATAAGTCACTCTGAAAGATGTTCTAATATTCCTGAAAAGCGTTCCATGCATTGCCTGTGTATAGGTAAGCGAGTAATGGCATTACATACGTATATACAGTACCTATAAGGGCATGGCTATGGTATTCCCACTTTACCATCGAGCTACGACCGATTGGGCAGTTATGTATCCCTACTTATCACTAAGCTACGGCTGATTGGACAGACATGTATTCACCACCGAGCTACTACTGGTTGGGCAATTATGCAGTTACCATCGAGCTACGATCGGTCGGGCAGTTATCATTGATCAATTGGTCAATTAAAGTTTATGATATTGATATTAGCCCCGAAGAGTGGCTCGATATGAAATGATATAGCTCTGTAAATTGGAATTACATATAAGTATAGTCATTGTGCATGTCATGGCCCTCAACGGCAAGTATGAGTTACAAATTGATCCTTCTCGACCCTTTTACATTAATGCCTTACTTATGCTTTTATTGCCTTACATATTCGGTACATTTTTCACACTGACGTCTTTTTTGTTGGGGGGGACGCTGCATTTCATGTCCGCAGGTTCAGATAGATGGATTGTCGACCTCACTAGTAGGTTCTCAGCTGAACAATGGTTTGTGCACTCCTTTTGTTTCGGAGTTGTTATTTTTTAGTCAATATGATGTTATGTACATGTTACGGGTAGGCCGAGACCCTGTCTTGACTATGTTATGTCAGTCAGATGTTCTTAGAGGCTTTTGTAGATGTATGTATGCCTGTGGTCAGGTTCAGTATGCTGGTACAATGTTGTACGTGTCGGACCTCGCACTCTCCTATATATTTTGATTCTTTATTGTTTGTTAAAATTTTATCAATAGCTCCTTTTTGGGATTGTATCAAAGCTTCATCTTTTTTTTTTTTTTAAGTTTTGAATAACCCGATTCAAATTTTCTAGTTGACATATTTAAATTTAAAAAATAATAAAAGAATAATATATGTCTATGTAATAGAAATATCAAGCACAATAAATTTTATTTGAAAAAATAATACCCCAAAAAAAATAAAGAAACAGAGCCTGATTCAAATAACTTGATCTCAAAATAGAAACTTGTTGCTTCATAAACTTTTAATAACGATTGATATTCAAGAAAATGCAAGATCAATAATTCCTTTTGTCACACACTTTTGACTTTTGCTCTTGCTTGTTTCAAGAAATAATATTGTTAAAGAGAAACTTTTTGAAGTATGAACTAACAAAGAAAATATAAAAGCTTGAATAAAAAAAAAGATAAATAAATAAATAAATAAAAAGAAAGAAAGTCACATGTGAATGATATATATATATATATATATATATATATTGTTGGAATTTTCTACTTGCATATGTGTAAATGCAATAAGTTTAGTTGTTTTATAAGATGTGTCGCTCACGTACGTAAAACACTAGGTGCATGTCCACCTCACCTAGGTTGGGGTGTGACAATATGGTTGACAATTCATCTCCACATGTAGTACTTTGGACAAAATCTCAATTATCGTAATATTTGTTGCAGCTTGATTTGAACCGGCCGCCTTGAGCCTTACTTCACCCCCATTGAATCGTTGGCTCTAACAATTGGCTCGTTGGCTTTAACCATTGGCTCTGATACCACTTGTTGGAATCGAAATAATTCAGGTGTCATGCAGAATCTATCAATTGTAAAACATTGATCGGCGATAAATCAGACAATAAAGAAAAGGATACTAAAATAGGCATATTATTTTAATATGGTTTGATCAATTGATCTACATATGAAAAACTAATATAAAAATATGAAAACTATTAAGGAAAAAATCTCCCTCTAAACGAAACTCTCTAATGACTACATTGTACATGCTATTGTGTTATTTATGAGAATAAATAATCTCCTATTTATAGAAGTTCAAAACTTCACCTCCAAGAAAAAGGATAGATATGGTAGAATATTTTTCCATAAAGAAACATTTTTCACTAAGAAAACCTTTTGAAGTAAAATACAATTATGGTAGAATTCAAATAAGGTAGAAAATTCAGAACAAGCCCTAATATAAAGAATTACTTTAACTTTAAGTAGAACTCTAAGAGCCCTACCAAATTTTCCGTGTTAGCAAGAAGGAATGACGGGACGTTAAACAGATGGTTATGAGACTACTGCAATCAAGTCGTTATGATGTTACACACAATCCCATTTAATATTTTTTAAACATATTGCAATTAATCATAATTAAGAGTGTTAAGAATTGACTTTTGAGTTTTTTTAACATAACACATATATAAAATGGGGGGGGGGGGGGGGGGGGGGGGATAAAAAATGCCAAAAAATGAAAAAAATAATTGTTCTTGGCCAGAGATAGGAAAAGATCTATTACTATAACTATTTTTTGCAAATATTGAAAAAAAGTTTATAAATCAGTAATATGCTAGCAATTTCTAAATAAACTAAAGAGTATTATACAAAGAATGAGAACAAAAATAGCAACATACCTTGTATCAAATGTCATTTTTGATAAAGAAGAGGAGGCTTGGCCAAAGAAACAAACATGACTTTTTTTATGTGTAGCACCTAAATTGAGAATTTTGAAGGTAAAAGTGTAATATATAAGGAAAATAAAAAATCAAATTCCTGATCAATAAATGATGTCGTATCATCTTTCCCAAAACATCACTTATTCTTATAAAATAATTAACGTCATGCCAACAATAAAATAAATACAAAATATGGGATTTTTTTAAAAAAGAGAGGAAAAAGGATAATTGTGTTTTTTTGCCAAAGAAAAGTGTCACGTCACTCTTTTTGTCTAGCTTTATAATATATATGGATATGGATGGTAGTAGATTTTGCTATAATTATTTGGCTTGTCAATCAAAATTATCTAAGCAACAAAGTCTATATATTTAAATTTTTATTTATTAAAAGTGTAATATAAAAATTCTAGACTAAACTGAAAGGTATGATGACCCTCTCAACAATTTTGTGTCACGAACATACTGAAAAAGAAGATCAACAATAGAAGTTCTATATTATAATAATATAGAGAGTGAAAAAATTAAACATTCTAAAATATATTCATATAATAAAAGTCCCAAGACATTCACTCACTTGCTAAAATAAATATTTGAGTACCTAACATGGGAGTAGTTCCCTCTCCATTAATATCATTTTGAGCTTTTGATCTCCTCCTTAGTTCTACAATTTTGTGATTTTGATCTCCTCATCCATTCGACAATACTCTCCATTTATTAAAATGAGAATACCATATTGGTATGATTTTAATTAGGTGTTATAACTTATACATTAAATTAGAAATTAATTACTAATACTAATTAAGAGTAGAAGTTATGAAGATGAATGAGCGTGAGTTATGGAAATGACTTTTTAATTAAAATAAAATAATTTTAAAAAAATCAAAAAAAAAAGAAAAACGATAAATAAGATCTTTGGTCATAGAGAGGTGCCACATAAAATTGACTATTCTTAACTTTATATCATATATAGATATAGATTAATTGCAAGGATGGATGATTAAATCAGTACATAAAAATATGATCTCGTCCAATCTGTTCATTTATTTGCTCAACTCATTTTGGTCCAACTCGTTTAAGCCAATTTAAAAATTGTGATGTATGTAGATCGAACTAACGCATGAGATATATTATCAAATATTTTTTTATTTGATATATGATATATATAACCACAATATATATATATTTTTTTACAGAAACTTAAAAAATCATAATAGAATAAATAATATATTAAAACTTAGTAAGAATTGACCGGTTGAGTTCTGATTCGCTTTTTTCCCCGGCTCATTTGAGCACAAGCAACTTTTGACTTACCCATTTATTAACAAGACATTCATACAAATGTCCCTATTTCGGGGTGGTCTTTAATTTTTGCCCTTCGGTATTTTTGTCGCGGCATAAGTTTAGATTTCGCTCGGCAAATTTTACATTTATCTCAATATATGTATCATGCATCACACGACAAAACTTTCAACACTTAACATAATCTAAAAAATAGCATAAGTTTAGATTTCGCTCGACATATGTATCATAACATCCCACAAGTTATTTCGGACACGACAAAATATTCAACACTCAACATAATCCAAACAATACTACAAAACTTATGCCGCATAACTCAATTTCTACCGAACTTGTGTCGAGCGAGACAAAAGTACAATTTCCGAAGATAAAAGTGTTGTTGAACTTATGCCAAACGAAGCAGGTATGACTATTTTATTAAATGAGCAGTTGCAGAAAGAAATTAACGATCAATGCTTTTCAAGGACAATATGTATGAAAACTTCTTTAGTAATTTAATTCATTTTGATCCGTCTAAATTCAACCAAGCCCGCTCACCTATTGTTGCAACGAACCTTGTTCCTAATACATAAACAAAATTCAAAATTCAACAAGCACCAATTGTTAGTGGTAGAATAGTACCCTGCCACGGTACAGACCCGGGTTTGATTCCCGATTGGTGCATTCCTTTTATTTTATTATAGGAAAAAGGGTCATATTTGCCTTTCGTTAAAGTATGAGATCAAATATGTCATTTCCGTTTGTAAAGTTGTCAAATATGCCCTCCATGGACGGAAATTCCACTTGGACACGCATTGGATCCATGTGGAAGACACATGACAGGTGGGACCCACATCACCACCCCCGCTGCTTCTACTCCCTCCCTTCTTCGTCTGCCGCTGCTCCGGCGAGGAGCTGCAGCTCCGGTGAACTGGAGCAGCCAACCACCGCCATCATCGACCAAACTCCGCCCTCTCCATCACTGCCAGAACAATGCCAACAAACCAACAACCAAAATAACCCCACCCCACTCCCTTCTAAGTCGAAGAACACCACCACCGCCAGCTCCGACCAAACTCCAGCCAACCACCGCCATCGTCTATCAAAAAACTTCTATGTTAATTTTTTAGATCTGGAACAATCAATTACACAACTCGAAATGGATATATCCAATCGGTAACAACTGAATCAACAGCCACCGCCTCCACCAGCAGCCTACACCAGCCACCGCCACCTTCGTCTCCTCTTCTCCACCGCTGCTCCGGCTAGGAGATCCAGCTCCGGTGAACTGGAGCAGCCACCCTTCACCCCACTAATATAGCAAAGTGAATAGGAACAGTATGTTAACACCATCATAGAGCGGATCTTACAAATATTGGAAGGATTTAAAGACAGTTGCAAATGAAACGCATTGTGCATTCTTCTCTGATAATACCACCGGATTAACCAGATTTTTTTCAGAATATCAGAAAACAGAAATGAAACGCAAAAAAAAACGTAACTATTACTATATTAGATTTGATTTTGAGAATGAGCAGCCGCCCTTCACCCCACTATCTGGTCGACGTTGCACCACTGCTCCGCCACACTACCATCACACACCGCCGCTGCACACCACCGCAACCGACGCCCAGATCTGGCTTGTTCGGTGTTGCTCCGGCGTCTCGCTGTTGAAACAAAGCCGGCCAGCCCTTCGCCCATTTCGTTATCACCGTGAAACCCAAAGGAAGTTGACTCTGACGACCTTTTAGCCGTTGCTCCGATTTCCACGCCGTCGAAACACTGCTTTCTTGTTTTCTGTTGATTAGCCGGAATCTGGCGAAAATCACCATGGCTATGCCGAAAAAAATCATTTTGTATTCTAATGGATCCAAGTGGTGTCCACATGGAATTTCCGTACATGGAGGGGTATATTTGACAACTTTGCTAACAAAAAGGATATATTTGACTCATACTTTAACGGAGGACAAATATGACATTTTTCGAAAGTTCGATGACGAATATGACATTTTTCCTTTTTGATACGTATGTGCATTTTTCAGCAACCCGTTTAAGCAAAACTTAACCATTTCTCTATGTTATATGTTAGGTGGATCACGATGCTACCACTCTCTTGGGCCTTGGCCCATACTAGCTTTCAACATTTGAGGTTTCCCAATTGGACGGCAAAGGTCCCCTATAGTCTGTTTATGTGATTTTAGAGTATGTATAAGAATTTTCAAATAACTTAATTACTATACTAAGTACTTCCTGACCAAAAAATAGAATGATAATTTTAATATTCCACCCCTAATTATTATAAAAATATATTTTAGAAGTTATGCAACTACTAAAATATTTTTGAACTTGTCAACCCAATAATTAATACTATGGGTAAAATAGGAAAAATGGTAAATTATCTCTTGATTTTCTAAAGTGGACAAATAAAATTAGACAATTATTTTTAATATAATGGACAAATAAAATTGAATTGAGGAAGTATGTACATGCATTAATTTTCCCTAATTAGAGTCCATACGTTTTCTAAATATTTAAGTTCTTCAAAATTTTATACATATCCACATTTTCTAAAGCTAAATTTTACAATCATTACAAAAGTATGGAATTCATCAATGAAAAATCATTAGTTTGCACTTTGCATTGCTGTATGTTATGCTTGACAAGGGACGTTGATTAATTTATGTTATGTTATTGTTATTCCATGCATACCTCAATTTATTTTGGAAACAGTTGCAACTTGCAAATACATATGTGGGTGACCAAAATCACGTTTGACTTAAAAATATATATAGCGAGACCATTTAAAAATGAAGCTATCACCCAAGGATGTGGTGCAATAGATGAGACTGTTCTTTCCTTAATCAGATGTCACGTATTTGAGTCCTGGATATGAAAGAAATCATTGGTAAAGAGCACTTCCCTCGAATGAGCCTTATGCGGCGCGAATCCAAATTTGTTGGGTGGCTTCAATGCGGATACAAGACACCGAACACCGAACGGAAAACCAAAAAGAAATTTGAAGCTAAATTCTTTGAATAGGTCAAGAGAAAAATGTCTATAGAAGGTATTTTTCACGTTAGATAGAGACCACTTGTGAATATATTTGGAAGCTGATGAGTTCATTCTTGAAAGATACTAGCACATAATTTACCCAAGTTCTATGTTTCATGTTGCATAAGTTTAATTGGGTTTCTGTTTTTCCTTAGTTGGATTTTTTAATTGATGTTGATGCGTCATTTTGAGACCGTTTATACGTTAGCGTTAGTCATTTGTTGTCCAAAAAGAAAAGATAATTTCCCCATGGACATAACCGATGACAAAGGAGGAGAACTTAAAATACAGCTGGAGGCCTGCAGTGTGGGTTCGAACCCTGGTGGGAGCAATTTGCTTCTCTTTTGGGGTAGGATCTTGTAGGTGATATCAATTGCTCTGTTCTCAAATTCTAGTCATTCAGGCACATCCCGCGATTTATTGCTAGTAGTGCTGAGGGACCGGGATTACTATCTCTAGGAATAGTCTGGCGTAAGACGGGAAACTGAATATAAAAAAGAATAATTTCTAAATTTTCTAGCGTTCTTGTTTATCTTTTTCTCCATTCCGACAATAGTAGTTTCCTTTGAAGGTGTCAAGTGTCAACAAGTGATCCTCTTTTGGTGCTTAATTATTTCCTCATTTAGTAATTTTGATTTATCTGCTAAAATTATTTCATCTTAATTGCTTTGTGGTTGCTGTCAAAATTGATTAAATCTAAGTTGATTTTATGACACATGAAAAGCAGGATTCACGTGTTATGTACTTTTCTATAGAAACAGTGGCCTGTTAAATTAATCAATTGTGTTTTGTGTACCGTTTTTTAGCTTAATGATGCTTGAAAGCATGATTGCTTAAAAAAATTTGGTGGCCTAAAACTAAAATCTATTAAAAGGCCTTAATTTTTTTTATATAAAATTCATATAATAATGAGATACGAAAAAAGCCTACATGACTTCGATCTAGTGGCAAGAACCAAAAGTGTGAAGTGTGGGGTAGGCATACGTAGTGACGAAGCTAGAATTTTTTATCAAAGAGGTTCAAAATATGAAAAGGTATGTACGAATAGATTGAAGGATGATAAATAAGGTGAGGCGGGGCGGCGAAGGGCAAGACTAACCTTAACTCGCCTAAATTTTAATTCACCTTTGTCATGTCCCTTTAAACATTTCTTCCTTGTGCTATTTAGATAATGGTAGTTTTGAAAAAAAAAAATCAATACCTTCTTGATTTCTTAAGAAATCACTTACTTTAGAACACATTTAAAAGGCTAGAAAATCAGTTAAAATGGAATGAAGAGAATATAAAATGACATATTCAAAAAATGGAAATTTTCGTAACTTTAATCCCTATGCATGAATTTTCAATTTTTTTTCGTTGAAAATTTTCAATCTTTTCGTAAATATTTATTGCAATATTTATGGCCTTCACAAAAAGTTCGTTAAATTTGTAGAAAGCTAAAAAAGACACATTATAATTTTAAGATAATATTAGTAGGCTATATAGTAACAACAAATTTGAATCGATAGATAATATTTTTTTAATTCAAATTGAAGAATAATATTTTTTAAATGATAAAGACAAATATCATAATGTAACTATATGAATATGATATTTTTTATTTTATTCAGAAACTATTTACTAATAACATGGCTCATTTTATTTTAATTTATTTTGTTATTGGAAAGATTGTGTAGAGCAACAAAATTATAATTCAAATATTGTTATGTCGCTTAAATTTGATGTGTTCAAACAAATAAAAAAACTTTTACTATTATTTATATTCTCTCCCTAATACTAGTTAAGCATAAAAAGCCACCCACTGGTGTGTTAGCTTTAACAATCAATGAATATTGGAATTCAGCATAAAAGAAAGGATGATTAAAATAAGTAACGGGCCATACTTCTACTAATGTTGTAAATAAATTTCTTTTTATAGCTTTTATAAAAAAGAGTAGGGGCAAGGCAAACAGGTAGGTATTGTAATAGTACTGGTTTTTATCCCTACGCATGGAAGCTGCCAGTGGGGATATGGGAATGATAAAAGCTAAAAAGTGAAAACTATTGCTGTGATACAATCGAACCTGCAGCTTTGGTGACACTTTGAATCCCCTTAACGACTGAGCTACACCTTTAAGATACTTTTAAAAGAGTTCAATACATGGTATATGTTGATAAAAATCGAATTTAATCTAGTATAGACGATGTAATTTTTTGCCTCCGCCACCCGAGTTCCACCCCTGCATACGCCACGTTTCAAACTCTCCCATTTACTACAAAAATATCTTATTTAAGTGTGAGTTTGTGATTCACCAAATTTTGAACTTTGCGCCATTTGCCTTCAGAAATCTTTAGTAATTAAAAATATGAGACAAAATAACTTGTTTTATGAGGTATGAATCAATTCAATATTGACAAAATGAAACAACTAATTCGGAGGAATTAAGTTGAAATTAGAAAGTGATTTAGTTGAAACCATGAAAAATAAGAGTAAATAAAGAAAAAAAATAGAATTGGTGAGAGTAACTATTTTATTTAATGAGAGAGAATATTTGTCGTTATTTACTCGTTCAATCATATAACATCGACCCAATTAAAATATATTAAATTTTAAAATATTTTATTAATGACAAATATATATAATATATATTATAATATAATATAATTATTTCTATTTTTGGGCCTTTAATAATTGGGTCCCTAAGGCAAAGTCTAAAAGTCTTTAGTCGCCTTACCTTAGAGCCGCCTGTTTATGAATTATACTATGTAGAGATTAGTGCCTGTTAAACTCCATATCTTTATCTATCTAAAAGGAACAAAAGACAGCAAACAAATACTCTGTACTGTAGTCTGTACTCATCAAATAAATATATATACTTAGTCCAAACTCCAAAGTAATAAATTTTAAAGTATAAAGTACTCCTACATTGTTATAAGAAAAACAAATTATTGCAGAGGCAAAAATCATTGGACAAAAACAAGACTCGAAGGCCACATGCACGTACTAAGATGACTTGGCTAGACAGCTCAAGACAACTGCAGATTAACAGTATACCCCCATTAAATAATACGTTGTATTTATTGCTGCCCTTTCAGGTCCTCGAATGGGCGAATTTGATTAAAATCTTGGAGATGAAAATTAGTCAAATAAATTATTGGTACATGAGTTGACATATATACATTCCTTTGCATGCTCACGCGTGAGAAGTGAGAACCCTGCACCATTTTCTCGACTTCAAAATCAGAAGATCAAATATATATCAGTTGATAAACTAAATGAATATTGCTTAGTTATAGTGTAAGTGGTGATTAAATGGTCGAAATGCAAGCCCCGTCAGTTCTGTGTTTTTTGAATAATTTCGGGATGGATACAATAATAGAGGAGAGAATAATTAAACCTTGAAATGGAGAATATGTACATTAACATGGCGCTATTTTGGGTTGTTTTGAAGTTGAAATTTTGTTTGAACATACAATTTGGATGGCAAAATTTGTACTTTTCTCATAAACTCAAAACATCATTTGTGAAACCTATCAAAACTTCACTAATTCTCACCGTTGACACCTAATTTTTACCCTCTAATAATTTTATTTAATTATTCAAGGTTCCTAGGTCACAGGGAGTGAAATATATTTTTCACAAAGCGAATATAATTTTACAAAATTATTCTGGGAGTATTTTGTCATTTCATTTGACAAAATATCACTTGGTATATATATGGTATATCATGTCCTAATTTTACACAATATTGATCATTAATCATAATTTCGGAATTCTAAAACAACAATTATAAATGTAATTATTTAAAAGAAAATCTCAATATTGAAGGATTAATGTTCCGCTCCATCAAATTCGGGAAATTGTTAATTAAATACGATAAGAAATTACACCTCAATTTTAAGTCTTGTTTTTAAATTTAAATTTGCATGATTTTAATTTCTTTAATCATAATTAGTGTTAAATTTAGACTTAAAATGAAGCTTTTAATTTAATTAGGTTATTTATGAATTTGTTTGGCCTTGTCTTAATTTAAAATGTGACCACATTTATAAAATGTGATCACAATTAATTAAGATCCCTAAAAGACTTGGGTCATTTTCCACTTTAGATAAATTTTCAACTGAGCCCAGGCGACGGAGGCCCAGGCCCAACACGAATCGCTTAAAGCCACAAAGGGCTGAAGGCCCTTCATTTTTTACCCTTTATGCTTGGGTGAGATCCCTAGCCGCGTCAAGCTCATCTCTTTGCCAAAAATGGTGAGACCAACGTGTACCTTGTTTTTGTGCAGAGCTACAGGAGTCGGAAATGGAAAGAGCATTAATGGCTCTTGCCATTTCGCACCAACATACTGTTGGAATTTTGCCTTTGGTGGGGAGGTGCGTCCACCCGTATTTAATGACTTAAACACTAGGGTTCCGTATGTTGGAGGCTTTGTCTCTTCACACGTGCATAATCTACTAAGTGAGTAGATGACCGTAGGACCAAGTATCGTCAAATTTCCTTGAGAAATGAAAGAGACATTGGTCCACGGAGTAAGGTGTTTGAGACATGAAAATATGGTGTGGGACAAATCTACCACATCGGTGGGAAAATGAAAAATTGTTCTCTTTATAAGTCTGAAAATTAGCTAAGGGGTTGGGACCCCAAGGGGTAACCCATGTGTTTGAAGGAGGGAGGACCTAGATGTGCTTGAGTTCAAGGCTAAGTCCACACGCGCACCGCCGCCGCCCGCCCGTCTCGTCTGGGATCGGGTCACGGGTCGTGGGTCGTGGGCTTCTTCTGATAGACCCCGAGATTGTTTAATATTTACAATTTGGTCCCTGGAGTTTCTAGAAAGCTGAAATTGGGAATGACGGAAGGCAGAAAGTTTCTGCATGTCGTTGGAGCATTAAAACTTCATTAATCTGCACATTAACTCCTCCCTAATAGCTCCTTTATGTTGGACATTAAATCAACCATTACTTGGTTGATTAACTCCCTCACTAATGGCCATAAACTGTCATTACTTGGCAGTTGAGGAGTCCCTCCCCTTATGCTATATATTGGAGCCTTTTGGCTCAATTGCAGAGACTAACATAAACAACACAGAGAAACAGATCACTCCAAAACGTGAGCACAAACAGTGAACAGAAAACTCTTCCTTCCTTTTCCGTTCTTCAACAAGTCGTTTCGTGTTTGTTTTCTTCGTCAGAATCAACCTATTTGCTTTGTAGTGTTGATTAGTTATTGTTTTATCTTGGGAGACTATTGACCGTTAACGTAAAAGCATATATACGGGGAAATCTTGTCTTAAAGACAGAGAGCCATCTCTCGACTCAACCACAGTTGTAACAATCCAGATTTAGTGTTTCTTGATTTCAGGTTATCAAATTTCAAGACTCAACAAGCTTGCGGCAGTTCTGAATTGCCTATTTGTTTATCCTTTCGAACACTTGTAATATTTATTTACTTCCCGTACTGCTTTACATATCCAACAAGTTTAAGACAAGATCGTATTTGTGTTCGAAAGATGTCGATCAAAAGTTGTGTGGCCAAATCTGGATATGGCTGTGGGTTTTTGGTAAAAGAGAGTTTTGATTATGATGTTAAAGGTCAACGTGTTCATGGTATCACCGCTCCTGAGAGTGGTGGGAACAAGCGCCCACGAGTGGCTGATGATGTCAACTGGGACAAGAGGAGAAGGCTGAAGATGTGGTTCTATCTTGTAGCGAGAAGGCCTATATATGTCCCAGACAAAGGATCCAAATTATGGTAAGGAGGAAATGGACACTCAGTCCGACGAAGTGACTGAAGTGGGCCAGAATCCGAAATTGTGATAAGTAATTTTTCTTCCTTATCAAGAATAAGATTAAATGATGTCTGATTAAAAAAGAGCTTAAAGTAAGGAGGAATATGAAAATATTTTCACGAAATAATTTATATTCCTTACGCTTTAAAATCAGAAGTTTAATCTCATCTTCCTTCCCGTTTAAAGATTGGATTTTGAAAACGACTTAAAAAGATTCGTTCTTTTAAGTGTAATTATTAAAAGTGTGTAAAGTATGTTCGCACATACGAGGGAGAAAGATCCACTGACTGTGCGAAAACTGTTACCACTCTCAAGTAAGCACCAAGAATTGTCTGGACACCAATCATAAGGAAAGAAGACTAAAAGCTAAAGACATTGAGCATGTCACACTATTTGGCAGAAGATCCTTCATAGGATAATATTGGACACTCAGTCATACAAAGCCTATGGACGACTGGAGTGGGGCCAAAATTCCTTTGATAGGATGATATTGGACACTCAGTCATACAAAGCCTACGGGCGACTGGAGTGGGGCCAGAATTCATTTCATAGGAAAAGAAATTGGACACTTAGTCTGCCAAAGCAACTGGAGTGGGCCGGAGTTTCCAGGTCTTAAATGACCTGAAGGCCTAAAGAAAGGTAGAAAAGAAATTGGACACTCAGTTTGCCAAAGCAACTGGAGTGGGCTAGAGTATCCAGATCACATATGATCCGGTTATGCCCTAACCACGGGCAAAAGGTTGTTCATGTGAAGCAACGCCACCTCTAAAGTAGAAGGGGTTGGAGAGGTTGTCCTCAATAGGACTTCATGGAATGGGATCACTCTCAGATGAGGTGATACATGTTCCAAACTTTTTTTAAGGGACGCTGTTGGTCAAGCTGGTTTGAGACTAGTCCAACATTTCTGTAATAACTAAGAATGATACAATATGTCTGTAGCCAAATGAATGATATATTTGTAATCCGTGCATCTATGCCATCATAGATTAAGACACGTTAAATAGAAAGTCATTCAAAAGCTAACGAAGTTGAGATTGTTGCCTTTTGTCGACATAAACCCTCAAAATTAATGTGAGGTAGGCGAAGAGGCAAAATCACCTTTTCAAGTTCCGTCAAAGGAATAGCGAAAGAAGTACCGCTCCTCTAGAACTTAGTCACACCTACATATGTGATTTGAAGTTTGTACAAAATAGAGGGGGAGATAAGTACTTTGTAACCTTCATTGATGATGGTACAACGTATTGCATCCTTTGTGTGTTGAAAAGCAAAGATGAAGTTGTTGAAGCAAATAAGCGCTACAAAGCAGAAGTTGAAAATCAACTACGCCTATGAATTGAGGAATTCACAGTGATAGAGGGGGAGAATGTGATGCATCGTTCATCAAACAACTGCTCATTACTCACCTCAGTCTAACGGTGTTAGCCAAGCGCAAATCCGTAAGCCCAAATTATGTGGGGCAAGGCGATCCTTATCGCTAATGCGATTTTCAATAGAACTCCACATAAGGATAAGGATAACCCTCCGTGTGAAACATGGAAATGATCCCACATACAAATGTTGTGATGTAGGGTGGCTTAGTGGAAGTTGGAATATCGAAACAGGTAAAGTTGGACCTAAGACTCTAAATTACATTTTCACTAGGTCTGCAAATAACAGTAGTGCTTATCGCCTCTTGGTGTCAAAGAATGATGAATTCTTTGAGGATAACTTTCCTTGAGAAGGAAAAAGAAGTAATTACTCGAGGTTAACAAGAACCCGCGAGGGCCTGACTGTCCGAACTATACGTTCCGTATCTACAGGACTTGGAAGTTGTTGTCTATCCGGAACATAATATTCCAGATTTACAGAACTCAGGGATTCTAGATGTTGAACTGAGATGGAGCAAAGAGGGGACAAAGACTTGTTCCAGGCCTTCTAGCTTGTATGGTTGAGAATGAACAATGGACAATTAACAAATAATTGTCATCTCCAGAAGCTCTGCTTTGGAAAGAAGCTACAAAGAGAAACGTAGATTCCATCACATAGAACCATACTTGTGTAATGGTTGATCTTCCTCAGAGAAAAGAACCTTTGGGTTGTGAAAGTGGATACTCAAAAGTGAGTACCAAGTGGATGGATCTACTGACGAGTATAAGGCCTCGACTACTTGTACATGTGCTCCCCTGTGAATAGCTTAACATCCAGGGCCATTGCAGTCTTACGTGGCATGGATATTGAAACAACTTCCTTACTGGAGAGTTGGAAGGGGAGAATCAGAGTTGATTTGCTGGACTGTTGGGCTTCTTCCTGAACTTTCATTTTGGTCCCTGAAATATTTACATTTTGGTCCTGGAAGTTTTAGATAAAACAGAAACAATGAATCTGACCACAGAAACATTGACTCTGAAGTTAGAAAGCCAACAGTTGGAAAACCAATAGTCTGAGAGTGAAAGTTATATTAAAACAAAAGATATGGGTATCACGATATACATCTTAGGAATTGGATTTCTAAGACATCTAACGGACTATTCTAATTCCAAACTCAGATGTGAGATAATTGACAGTCTCGTTGAAGCCACCAATGGATATGAATCATAGAACAGATTGGAATCATGGTGCACCCATAGACAATGAGTGATATGTGCAGGTCACATGTAGTTCAATATATTGTACACACTACAACTGACCTGGTATCGGCCTACAAAGCAGATCGGTTGAACTAAAGTTCATTGATGATTTTAATAAATGATCAATAGAAGGCGTTGAGTCGGATATGACGATATCTGAAATATTCGCTTATCTACGGATTATGGTATTCTGGATGTCCAGCGGTTCTGGGAGAACACAGTGATGCAAACTGGACATCAGATGTGAAGAACACCAAAGCCACAAGTAAATGTGTATGGTGGGTCTTGGAAAATCCTCTAAGCAAACTTGCATCGGCGATTCATGATGGAATCAAAGTTTATCGCTTTATACAAAGCATGAAAGAAGTTGAGTAACTTCACGACTCCGTAGAGGACATCCCTTATTGGGAGAAACCCGTGCCTTCAGCAGTTATACATTGTGGCTAGCCGGTTAGCTTCACGAAGGACACGGATGACGGCGTCTGGACATACCTGTCAGGATCTGTCGGAGACATAAGACCGTATGACAGTTGATCATCACGGGTGTCACTTCCTTGATTACTAATCAAATGATATAGCAGACCCTTTTAACTAAGAGACTACCCGGAGATCAAGTGTTCTGTCTGTCTAGGGGAATGGGCTTAAAACCCAAAAAATACTAACCTTTGCGGTGGTAATCCAACCATACTGACTGGAGATCCCAAGAATTTGGTTCAATGGGAAAACTGAGATGCAAAAGGTTCAGTTGAGCGCTTCAGTGAAAGTAAGAGAACTTCGGATGATGATTTTTGTAAGGAAACATGAATCCAAAGTTGTTCCCGTGATAGACATTAAAGTGCTACCTGCATGGTGGGTAAACAAACGGTTGAGGTTAAGGTTGGGGAAACTTTTAATGATTTCTAACACTTGTGAAATGGGGTATAGCAGGATACCTTGTAGGAGATCACTTATTTAAGTGCGAGGACATGCCGCCTCAAATGAACGCACTTAAGAATCTAAGTGTGTCCATGGCCACAACGGACAAAACAATAAGAAGAAAATGAATAAGGAGAGTTATTGTGTTGGTATCATTGTCTTGGCTTACACTAAACACTGACTGTTTAAGACATCACGTTCACCTCGTAGTAAGTAAGTCTGGTGGTATTCAACTAGGGAAGGTTCAAAGCAGAAGCTACCTCTCCCGATGCAATATTCTTTCGCTGAAAGGTTGCTAAAAGTAGGCACCTTATGTGTGGGCCAAAATCTCTTTCAAGAGGGGATAGTTGGAAATTTGCCTTTGGTGGGGAGGTGCGTCCATCCATATTTAATGACTTAAACACTAGGGTTCCGTATGTTTGAGGCTTTGTCTCTTCACACGTGCATAATCTACTAAGTGAGTAGATGACCGTAGGGCCAAGTATCATCAAATTTCATTGAGAAATGAAAGTGATATTGGTCCACGAGTAAGGTGTTTGAGGCATGAAAATATGGTGTGGGATAAATCTACCACATCGGTGGGAAAATGAAGAATTATTCTCTTTATAAGTCTCAAAATTGGCTAAGGGGTTGGGACCCCAAGGGGTAACCCATGTGTTTGAAGGAGGGAGGACCTAAATGTGCTTGGGTTCAAGGCTAAGTCCACACGCGCGCCGCCGCCACCCGCCCATCCCGTTCGGGCTCGGGTCACGGGTCGTGGGTCATGGGCTTCTTCTGATAGACCCCTAGATTATTTAATATTTATAGTTTGGTCCCTGGAGTTTTTGAAAAGCTGAAATTGGAAATGATGGAAGGCAGAAAGTTTCTGCCTGCCGTTGGAGTTGATTTTTGGAGCGTTAAAACTCCATTAATCTGCACCTTAACTTCTCCCTAATAGCTCATTTATGTTGCACATTAAATCAGCCATTACTTGGCTGATTAACTCCCTCACTAATGGCTATAAACTGCCATTACTTGGCAGTTGAGGAGTCCCTCCCCTTATGCTATATATTGGAGCATTTTGGCTCAATTGCAGAGACTAACATAAATAACACAGAGAAATAGATCACTCCAAAACGTAATCCTAAACAATGAACAAAAAACTCTTCCTTCCTTTTTCATTCTTCAGCAAGTCGTTTCGTGTTTATTTTCTTCGTCAGAATCAACCTATTTGCTTTGTAGTGTTGATTAGTTGTTGTTTTATCTTGAGAGACTATTGCCCGTTAACGTAAAAACATATATACGGGGCAATCTTGTCTTAAAGACAAAGAGTCATCTCTCGACTCAGCCACAGTTGTAATAATATGATTTAATGTTTCTTGATTTCAGGTTATCAAAATTCAAGACTCAACAAGCTTGCGGCAGTTCTGAATTGCCTATTTGTTTATCCTTTCGAACACTTGTAATATTTATTTACTTCCCGTACTGCTTTATATATCCAACACACACCACCGTAACCCCCCATAAGGTGAGGCTACCCCTCAGCATACTTTGCTTTTTCTGATTCGTTTTAATGTTTTTTTCTGATTCGATTTCAAATATTGAATTCCTATTTGTTGAAGAACGAATTGGAGGAAAATTGTCCCCCAAATTCAATTCTCACCTCTTTGCTTAGCTTGATCTATTATGGCGAAGCATTCACGGTGCCATCCTTATCTCTAGCTCCAACTGCATTGTCTGATTAGGCTGCTTCGGGAGACAGTGAGGTTGTTCTTCTTGGGGAGTAGCCCGTCAAAGAGTCTTTCTATCTACTAAAGCATATAAAGGAAAATCGAACCGAATCGACCCCACTGTTAGGGTTTGAGTTGAACCCTCTAAATACACATCTCTTCTCTTTATCTCAAAAGAAGTAAGGAAAAAAAAAGAGAAAAAGAGTTTTTTGGACAAGTCTAGAAAATGTAAAACAAAAAGTTGGGAAATGGTTCAGAACTCGAATCCTAGGCTTTTACATTATTGCGAGTCATTTTTGAGTTAAATTTGATTAATTATTGCTTAAGTTGGGATCCAGCCCTTTGGCGGAACCCATAGTTTGTATAATTATTCCTTTAGTTGTTAAAAGCCCTCCATTTGTAATTCGTTCTATGTGTATTTTTACTCATAAAGAAAAATCTGATGGTTGTTTTGAGAGGCATAAGGCCCGTCTTGTAGGTGATGGCAAAACTCAACAGGTTGGCGTGGATTGTGGTGAGACATTTAGTCCGGTGGTCAAATCGGCATCTATTCACACTTTTCTCGGTCTTGCTCTCTAAAAAACATGACACATTCATCAGCTGCACGTGAAAAATGCGTTCTTACACGGTGAACTCAAGGAAATTGTATACATGCATCAACCCTTGGGTTTCAGGACCCTGCTCATCCTAACCATGTGTGCTTATTGAAGAAGTCCTTGTATGGGCTAAAACAGGCCCCTCGGGCCTGGTATAATAGGTTTGCAGATTATGTGTTTACTCTTGGATTTTCTTACAACAGGTCTGATCATTCTCTATTCATCTACCGTCACTGTTCTTCTATGGAATACATTCTATTATATGTGGATGATATTATATTGATTGCTTCCTCTAACAAACTACGCATGTCTATCATATCTCTTCTCAGCTTCGAATTTGCTATGAAGGACTTGGGGCCGTTGAGTTATTTTTTGGGTATTGATGTCACTCATCATGCAGATGGTCTATTTATCTCTCAGAGGAAATATGCAGCAGAAATTATTGAACGGGCTGGCATGTCATCATGTAAGTCATCTCCTACTCCGATTAACGCTAAACTGAAGCTGAGTGCTACATCTAGCACACCATAAGAGGATCCCTCCCACCATCGTAGTCGTGCAGGGGCTCTTCAATATCTCATATTTACGAGACCCGATATTACTTATGCAGTAGAGTAGGTGTGTTTATTCATGCATGATCCGAGGGAAGAACACATGCACGCTCTCAAACGCATTGTGCGTTACATTTAGGGCACTCTTGATTACATTTTTCACTTATATCCATCATCCGTCTCTACTCTCATGTCTTATACAGATGCTGATTGGGGTGGTGTCCAGATAACCGGCGTTCGACGTTTGGTTATTGTATGTTTCTTGGTGATAACTTGGTCTCTTGGTCAACTAAACGTCAGGCTACTTTGTCGCGATCCAGCACGGAGGTCGAATATCGAGGGGTAGCCAACATGGTGTCTGAGTCCTGTTGATTGCGTAATCTCCTCTTAGAGCTTCATTTTCCTATTCGGAAAGCTACATTGGTCTACTGCGATAATGTTAGTGCGACATATCTCTCGGGGAATCCTGTCCAACATAAGCGCACTAAACATATCGAGATGGATATTCACTTTGTTCGTGAAAAGGTAGCTCGTGGACAAGTACGTGTCTTGCATGTTCCCTCACGTTATCAAATAGCTGACATATTTACTAAGGGTCTTCCCTTAGTTTTGTTTGAGGATTTTAGGGACAGTCTCAGCGATACGACAACCGCCCGCTATGACTACGGGTGTGTGATAGAATATACACCGTATATTTCTGTGATATTATTGGTGATATTGTACATCTGTAGTTATGGTAGTAATCTTTTGTATTAAGAAAATGTATATTTAATTTCCGTAATTATAAGCTTGATTTACTAGTATATATCATATATATAAACCAATTATATTAATAAAAATACTCAAGAGATTATTCTCTTTCATCATTAATATATCATATTTGGATGGCAAGAAATGATGCACTATGGAATCATAAAGTCCCCAGGCCATTGGTTCTATGTCGATCAATACAACAAGAATGCAAAGCTAGAATTGTACAGTTACTCTGCATAGGGGACAGAAATACAAGGATAGGAATTGGATAGAAGGGGTATTAGCTAGAATAATTGTTTAAGTAGGAGAGTAGGAGTTGGAGCCATGGCTCAGTTTTGTTTGGTCTTTTTCTTTTCTTTTGCTAGCAAGGTTGTAAAGGGATTGTGAAGTTTTGGGTATTAATAATACAGTTTGTTCGACCAAAAAATTTGAAGTCCAAATTGCATGGCCAGATGTTTACTTAGAACACTTAATCAGACTTCCATATAGGGCCAAATAATTACAAATACGGATAAAAACTTACCGCACCAACAATTTCTTATAGAAAAATAATTGTCTTATAGGGTGAAAGCTATTGCTGTTCATTTGAATTTTTGGCGTTGATATCCTACGCGACTTTGGAATTCCGCTCGATTAAAATTGTATGATTACTTTAATATGTTAATTGTACCTTATATAAATTCATGAGGCCGTGCACACAAGAAATAATCGAAACCATCTTTAAAAAACGAATTTTGATTCTATTTCTCTCAATTGTTCAACAAGTGTCCTAAAACAAAATGTCGATAAGATCCTTACAACCCACGAGCTAATACATGTTATAGTAACTAACATAACGACCCTTTACCAAAATGAGTCGAATTAATCAGTCACTGTTATCTTGATAATGAAACTCAACTCAAGTCAATCCTTTCGGAAGATTTCTTGTACGTATACAATTATAGTAAATAATAGAGTGGGGTCATCATACAAAGAATTTAACACATAAAACATGTCTTGCCCCCTTATAATTCTCTTTCTTTTCTAATTCCACATCCCAATTATATTTTCTTATAGCTTGTTTGTCGAACTTATTTTTTGTCAAAAGTATTTTTTTCCCCAATAAGTGCTTATTTTTAAAAAATAAGGTGTTTTGCCAAGTTTTTGGAAAAAATAAGTGTTTTTGAGTAGTAATAGAAGTGATTTTTCAGAAGCTAAAAAAATATTTTTTGCACAATCACTTTTTTTGAAAAAACACTTTTGAGAAAAATACACTTAGAAACATTTTTCAAAAGCTTGACCAAACACCAATTGATGCTAAAAGTATTTTTAAAATTAATTGACCAAACACAAATTGTCTTTATCAAAAATACCTTTTTATTTTAGAACTTTGGCCAAACAGGCCATTAGTCATTAAGACTTTAAAAACGATGCATGCCTAATGAATTATTCTGAGTGGATATAAGGATTCTCATATACAGTACAATAACCAGCCAGTTGTTTAATTTCATCCCTCTATTAGAAAATCAATCTCCCACTAAGAAATCATTATTAAACCCTAATTATTGGCTTAGACTTCAATCATTTTCAACTAGTGTAGATTGGGCCATGTGGAGATTGACTCTTGAAATTGTGTAATAAATAATAATTCACAAAAGAATACTACTATTGTTATCCTGAATCCTGAACTCCTACATATTTGCTAACCTTTTCTACTTTAATGCTAAATGGGCACCACAACATAAGGATGGTTTTATAATAATGGTTCCGACATAGAAAAATTGATGAATTACACGTGTCAGACGCTTCAACGTATGACGCGTCTGGGAGCTGTAAACCAGTCTTTGATATATATTGTACTAAATAAGTTGTTTTCACGTGAATTTTTTTGATAGCTACGTACAAGAGAGAAAAATATTCTAGCTCCAATAATTCATCTTAATTTTCATAGTATTATTGCACTGATTAGGTGTAATGGGTTCAATTAATTTGCTTAATATCATCAAGAATTTTTACACAAATAGTTCAAAATGTAAATGCTAAAATCATTTATTTTGTAAACAATTATCAAGAATTTAGGTTCAATTAGGTAAAAAAATCATTTATTTTGAACCAACTATAAATATAATGCTAAAATCACCATATAATATGGACTAGTGAGAGTAGTATTAAATATAGAAAGTTAGCATCATTCGTTTACATTGATTAAAAAGGAAAAAATGTTACATAAATTGAAATAGAGGAATAGATTTTTAGCTTTACTTTCCCCTTTGATAAATCATAAAAATAATTCAATTGTTATCACATGTAACTATATATCTAATGATGATAAACTTGTACACAACGTACAAAACTCAAACTAATGAGTAATTATAGTTTTAGTCGACAAATACGGATAATTTCCCCGTAGATTTTCATCTCGACACCTAATTTGATTTATCCATTACGAGTTAGAAACTGATAAGTGGTTGCCGTTTATGCCAATAAATATATGTTAAGAGTCACAATTAACGTGTCAATTGCTTATTAAGGTTCAACAACTATGTTCCAACAAATACTATAAAGCAAAATAGACAAAACAAAAATGTGGATAAATGAAAGGATGAGAGAAAGACAAAAAACGAATACCAATTATATAAAATTCCCATATATATTAGATTTCAAGGACATAGAATGATATTTCATACATTGTACATGTGTCATACGTGTTTTATTTTTTCTACTTCATATATATTGAGCACCTCTTTTTTATCGTTTCATGCCACTTTTGTACTTTTTCTCCTCAGTTTTAATGCTCTATGTTGTAAAGAAAATGGTAGCACTTTAATTATCATTTTTTTGCTTACTCCCTCCGTTTTAAAATGTTTATTTTATTTTTCATTTTGATTAGTTTTAAAATGTTTGTCTCTTTTCTTTTTTAATAAATCTTTAATTTCAACTTTTCACATGACGTGTTTAAGACCATAAAATTAAAGAATATTTTCATATTCTTCATATCTTTAATTTAAAACTACAAGATTTAAAAATTTCTTTACTTTCTCAAATTTCGTATTAAGTTAAAACTAGACAAATATTTTAAAATGAAAGGGAGTTTTTTTTTGGTACATCTCCTTTTTTTTGTTCTTATACAATCACCTTTGGATGAGTGGGAGTTAACATTTCACATGGGAGGGTCAACACGGGATATGAGTACAAATAGTGAGAATTGGGTGCACGGTGCACCTTATTTTACGAGTATTCAGATTTTGTCATTGTTTAAAGTGTAGTTGAAAATAATAATTATCTAATGTAGACATAAAATTTGAATAAAAGTACTCTTCTATTAATATAAAAAAAACTTCAGCATATTGTGTCGCATTAAAAGATTTCTTTTAGGTAAAATTTTCAGTACAATTAATTCAGGGGCGGCTCGATCATAAGGTCAATAAAGTAATAATTTGGGGCCCCAATTTTTTTGAGGCTTCATTTTTCCTTAAAGATGTGTTGTATATGTATTATTAAAAATATTATGTGTAATGTAAAAAAGAATTTTTGAATAGAAAGTACAATAACTTTTTACTTTTTAACGTGGGAACGTTATAATAATTGAAGAATGAAATAATTTTTAGAGAATAGTTTCTTTACGTGGGTAATTGGGTATCGATTTAATCCCTCATTTAAATCCTAACAATTAATATGGGACCCACATTTATTTTTATATTTGTCTTTTTCATTCTCTCTTTTACTATTCTTATTTTCAATATTGAAAATTCTATCAAACAACAATTTACAGCGGCTTACAAGTTACAAAAGATCAAAATTTCCTTTTTGGAGTCTCTTCAAAATTCAAGCATTACCAAGCAATCATTACATTGAAGCAACGCAACACTATTTCGATATTATTATATCAACTTATCAAATTTTTGAGTCGGTTTTATTATTGTAACTTTATTTTATATTTTTTCATTTAAAATTTGTCATTATTGATATTTTCACTTAAGGTCTCTCTATGAAGTTTGGCTTTAGGCCCCAATCTTGTTGAGACGGCCCTGAATCAATTGTAGAAGCATGAACTCTATAACTCCGACTTTGAATTTTCAATCGTAGAACCACAAATTTTATAACTATGTCTTTGAGTTCTTAATTGTAAAACAACAAACTTCATAAGTGGTATCTGAGAAATAATTTAGTCCAAAATGTACCAAAAAATATTATAAAGGTTCACTACTTCCTAGGCATTAAGTAATGGACGGGTAGACATTACTTAAAACGCGATTTAAGCCTCACATTTAGAACACGCTTTTAGGATTAACCAACCTTATCCAATTAGTTATGAACATAAACGAGATTTGATCCTTTAGGTTTATAAACTTCGGACTCCCTCTCGATTCCTAATTAATTTAATCTCATCCACCCATTCTCTTTATTGTATTTGAATGAGGTAGTTCAATCATTTCAAAGTTACATATATTCTACTTTTAATGTGTATATGTAATTTGTAATTTCATTTTGTGAAAGACTTTGTAAGTTATATTCAAGTTGTACAATAATTGTTGTGGATCTCGAAAAATGCCTAACACCTTTCTTTTGAGATATTTGAGCCATTATCCTAGATCTCAAGTTACGCATTAATTTATTTGCACTTAGTCGTAGTAAATACGTGACCTTATACACCTTAACCGTCCGTAGGTGAAGGGATTCAAGAACTGAATCGTTGAAATACGTACCTTGTGGCTCGCTAATCAAGATCGATGAAATATATGTGGCTTGCTAGCTAGTTAAAAATTAAAATGCTGAAATTAATTTAGTTCTAGTTAAGAGTAGCAAAGTAAATTTAGGAGTTGGGATGGTTGTTAATTACATGTTGGTTTGTAGGATATAGCCGTTTCCATCACCCAGACAGAACTCAGAAGACAAAAAATATATTATTATATATAAAATATATTTTACTCTTACAAATTTATTTGGCAGTTTTCTTCGGTTTATTTTGATAAAAGTAAAAACCTATTTTAAATATTCGGCACAGTTATAAATTTATATAAAAATCTATAATTTTATTAATAAATCAGTTTTAAAGAACAATTGACAATCTTAACCAGAGTCGACAAATAAGAATTCATTCCCTTGATCCGTCAACCTCTAAGTTTGAGTTATTCAATTACGAGTTAATAAGTGGTTGCAGTTTATTCCAATAAAAATAAATACACGACAGGACTTCGTAATCAACACGTCAATCACTTATTAAGGTTCAACAAATATTCCAACTAAAACGTACAGTATTTGATTCCAACGACATGGAATATTTTTATATCTTTTGCTATATTCGTTTTGTTTTTCTGGGTGTGACTCGAATGGAGGAAAATTGTTTCTGAAAAATGTTCTCCCATTCTTTCATATTTGATTGGACAAAATACTTGAAAAAACATTTTCTCAAGATCACATTTTCCTCAGAAGTCTCGAAAATAACTTTCCTAACATGTACATAGTTAGGAGACAACTTCCACTCATCAGTATATAGATTAGCTTTAAGGTGTCTCTCAACCATCCAATGTTCTTTTCCCTATTCTTAGGTCTAACTGAATAACTAAAGTGACAAATTCTAGTTCTATACTAATCCACACTGTTAAAAATAAAGAAATTGAATAGGCAGAAATAGTAAACGGAAAGTTTTGACATGATGCTATTTAATTTAATATCGAAGTTTCATAAATAGAATTAGAACATCTTCAAGGAACTTTTTATATAAGTTCCAAAGCTCTAGGAGCAGTTGAAAATGCAATTTAGCTATATCAGGTTTGGGGTGGGGGATTCGGAGGGAGTGGGTTAGGACTTAGGAGCACAAGAAATTAACTACTTATGTTATTATTGTTAGAAAATTATTATTCTCCTTGCAAACAAACAGTGAAAATAATATAACGACCAAACATTGCAAAATATGTTCGGTATGGGGTAAAATTCGGACTCAACATGTGGACGAGTTGGGAAGTAGTGTGACGAATAGAGATAGATCAGGCGTGACTCAACTAAGGCGGCACCGATGTTGACACTCGAGCGTGGCTGAAAAGGTGGAAGTTGCTCGAAGATCTGGAACTACAACGCGAGCCCTGCTAGCTCCAGAGAGTCAGGAACGAGATGGTGGCCAGTCAAGATAAGTTCAAATCGGAACCATCTCCGAAGAATTCGGAATTCTCTCCCGAAGACTCTTAACCACACACGTAACAACCTGATCGTGCAGATAATGATCATGAGGGAAGGGCCGTATAACACGGGAGACGTTACCTAGGGTTAGGTTATAAAAATATCCCTTCCCCCTTAAATTGCACATCATCTCATTTTCATCACTAAAGCTATTACTTTCGCTCCATTATCGTTCTCAAGCTCTTAAGTTCACGAAGTTCCTCTATCCCGAGGACGTTGCCAGACAACTGCTACAAAGAGTCGGTAATAAGATTTCCTACTTTGCTTTATTAGATTATTCTGTTCATTATTTCAGTTTATCACGTTTTATTTTTTTTAATCCAACAGTTTATCATTAAGAATATTATTGTTTGATCATCTTAATCTATGTGTCCTTGAACCACGTAAATAAATTTAATTGCTATCCTAAATTATGGATTTAGGGGACAATTTCCACTTACCAATCAAACATTCGATTCACCAAACACACTCTCTATTTTTATATATTGCCAGAACTGGGACCTCATTTTTTATAGTTTCACGCTACTTTTTGTTGGATATGTAAAGAAGTACGGGAAGTAAATAAATATTACAAGTGTTCGAAAGGATAAACAAATAGACAATTCAGAACTGTCGCAAGCTTTGTTAAGTCTTGAATCTTGATAACCTGAAATCAAGAAACACTAAATCTGGATTGTTACAAATGTGGTAGAGTCGAGAGATGACTCTCTGTCTTTAAGACACGATTGCCCCGTATATATGCTTTTACGTTAACGGGCAATAGTCTCCCAAGATAAAGCAACAACTAATCAACACTACAAAGCAAATAGGTTGATTCTGACGAAGAAAACAAACACGAAACGACTTGCTGAAGAATAGAAAAGGAAGGAAGAGTTTTTTGTTTTCGTCCCAACGTTTCTGCTCACGTTTTGGACTGACTTTCTATTTCTCTTCTGTTTGTCTCTGTGTATATATGTTGTCTCATTTTTTCTGTGTTCTATCTCTCACACAATTGAGCCAAAAGGCTCCAAATATAACATAAGGGAAGGGACCCCTCAACTGCCAAATAATGGTTGTTAATGACCATTGAAGGAGGGAGTAATTCAGCCCAAGTAATGGTTGTTTAAGGCCATTGATGGAGGGAGTTAATCACCCAAGTAATGGCTGATTATGGAGGGAGTTAATCAGCCAAGTAATGGCTGGTTAATGTGCAATAATGCCCCAAAAATCAACCCAAACGGTAGGCAGAAACTTCCTGCCTTCCGTCGTTCCCAATTTCATCTTTCCAGAAACTACAGGGACCAAACTATAAATATTAAACAATATGGGCTCTATCAGAATAAGCCCAAAGCCCAAAGCCCAAAGTCCACGACCCACGACCCACGCGCGCGCGCGCGGGGGCTTACATGGGTTATCCCTTGGGGTCCCAAACCCTTAGCCAATTTTGAGACTTATAAAGAGAACAATTCTTCCTTTTCCCACCGATGTGGTAGATTTGTCCCACATATTTCCATGCCTCAAACACTTTACTTCGTGGACCAATATCTCTTTCATTTCTCAATGAAATTTGATGATTCTTGGCCCTACGGTCATCTACTCACTTAGTAGATTATGCACGTGTGAAGAGACAAAGCCTCCAACATGCGGAACCCTAGTATTTAAGTCATTAAATACGGGTGGACGCACCTCCCCACCAAAGGCAAATTTCCAACACTTTTGTACTTTGTCTCATCAAGTTCTATTCCTCTATATTTGTTGTAAGGAAAATGGTAGGATTTTAAGGGTTAAAAACACATCTCAAGTATCATTTTTTAGTTTCCTACTTGAACTATCAAGAGTTCTACTTAAACTTCACCAATTAGTTAGCAAAACACACCTCGACTATCATTTGTTCACTTTTTATACATGATAGATGAGGTAGGAAAAGTGAACAAATGATAGTTGATGTGTGTTTTGCTAACTAGTTGGTGATAGTTTAGATAGAAAACTCTTAGTTCAGATAGAAAACTAAAAAAAATGATACTTAAGGTGTGTTTTTGACAATTATCTCTTAGCTTTATTTATATGTTTGTTTAAACAATCACTTTGGATGAGTGGGAGTAAACATGTCACCTGGGCGGGTCAATGCGGAAAAGGGGTTACAAATAGTAAAAGTTGGGTGGTTGAGCAACCTTTTCGATCGTTATTCAAAATTTGATTATCATTTGAAATGTATTATAGATAATACTTCTTCATGTGAAAATAAAATAGATAAATATATAAAAATTAGAATGATAAAAATAAACTCCAGCATATTTTGTTGGATTCAAAACTTTTACAAGTGGAACTCCAACACACTCTAATCGAAAAAGGAAAAAATTACGCGACGTGGTAAATATTTAGACTGTATTTACGATAACATAGATATAGGTTCAAAAGATTATGAAACATAGCTACATTTTGGCTATTTAGCAAGTAAACAACATACACGCGTAATTATATGCGATGATACAACTCTTTCACGCGATTTTAGCTGATACAGTATGCACTGATACAACTGATATTCATCTAGTACAGCTGATACTCGTATGATACAGTTGATACCCGCCGCCTGATTCCGCTCTTTTGCTGATACAACTGATACCCACTTGATACAACTTTTCCGCCTGATACAATAACTGTAGCTACGTTTCGTAAATACGCAAACTATATCTACAGTTCATAAATACGTAAATTATAGCTACATTTCGTAATCATGCTCGAATTTTGTAGAACTCTTCTTCTTTGAAAAATATAGTTTCTCTCCAATAATAATGGGAATATCTTTGCGTAAACTTGTGTAGTGTTAGCTAGAAATGTGTAAAATTCTGGGGAAAAAAACATAATTGTGATAGAGATTTATGAAAATAATGCGGTACTGAAAACTGAAGTCCAAGAAAGAATCAAGTAGAAAGAAATATGATTGTCATGAGATACTATGCGTTGGACAAAGACGAAACATCAAAAACAGTGGTACACTTTAGAGTTTGTCGCAGCTGGTCCATGCACCAATACCTATGTGCTTCATGTTCTCTGTTTGGATTTTCCCCTGTTAATTGAGATGCTGCACTTAACCTTGTCGTTTCCCTTCCCCCCCATGTGTTACCTATAATTATATTTTCTGGAGAATGTTTTTATTTATTTATTTATTTATATAGTACTATATTTCTTTTTCGAGTTGTGCGAGTGTGAAACCTGATCTTATTACAATATTTTTCTTTTTAATTGATAATGTTGGAAATGTTATTGAGTCGGCTCTCCTCCTGAGGAGTGTTAATTAGCCGGTTAGCCTATTAGCTTGTTTTTCTTCTAAATTCTATCTATAATGTATATATACACCATTATGAATATAGAAAATAGACGATTTTCCACATTAGTTGAAGGTGATTTTACTAGCAAGTCAGCTTTATGTACAGTTGGTTATACCTTTACATAACATGAGTCAAATTCATTTCACTAAGTGCTTCACAATCAATATTAGCTAATTTAGACAGGGTCGAATGTGAGTAGGTGAGTTTGTATAAATTGTGTTGAATGAGATCCAGTCAATCATAAGCGGTGTGATCAGGATTTGAAGTTTATAGATTTTGAATTGCCACGGAATTCATAACTCATCTTAATTAACGGATTCACAATTAAATATTTATACGTCTTTAATGAATTTCTAATACAAACTCAGTGTTTTGGCAAAAATGACTATTGAAATCCCATAACGTGGGGTATGTAGAGGGTAGAATGTACGCAGATCTTACCTTTAGAGCTAAGTAGAAAAGATGTTTCCGAAAGACCCTCGGCTCAAGAAAAGCATAAGCACAAGCAAAAGCAAGAGAAACAGTCAGACTCGTACAAAAAATTTAAAGCAGTATGAAAATAAGAGTAACAAAAGCGAACAAGCCATGCTAAAACATTCTTGAAAAAAGAAGCAACAACTATAGGTAAATAATATAAACAAAGTACACGAAAGAAATACATATTATGACAACTTTAAGGCGCTATCTATGTATCAGGCCTAATAGAAATAAACGCATCACACGTGTTAGAGCCAAGTAAAGGAACATAGTTACCCTCAGAACTTCCTCCTAGGACAAGATAATATCCACATCAAGGCCTAAGCAATTGGCTCCAATGACTTGGAAAGGTTGGTGAAGAAAGTTTTAGTGAATAATACACATACATGCCGCACAGGTTTAAAAGACAAGGAAATCATAAATGCAAGCAGGATAAGTTCGAATCACGTTAAACCAGATGGTCCCAATCCCATAACCTGTGTTGGAAATTTGCCTCATAATACTCCCTCCCTCCTAATTAATAAATGATGTTTTAGGCTTTTCATTTTATTTTAAAATAAATGATATTTTAGAATTTTAAAAAGAAATTGATCTTATTCTTCCTAAATTATCCTTAATTACATAATCAAGAATTATAAAGTAGTTTTTTTAAGCATTATTTAGGGGTAAGTTTATAAAAACACTCATAATTTTCTAGGATTGAACAATTTCTTAAGGGGCGTGCATAAGTTAAAAACATCACTTGTTATGAAATAGAGGGAGTAGTTGGAAATTGGAGTTCGAACTTTTTACAAGTAACTTTAAGATTTTGATTATCTTTCTTCCTAAAATTCTGGGGTTATATGCAAACAGTGAATTTCATGCAGAAAAAGGTAACATCGCTACTCTATAAATAGCTCTTGACTAAAATGGGGCGCAATCCAATAGTATGATAAATGACCCCTCTTTGTCCCATGATCGATCAATTAGAATTAATTAGGGACACCAACAATGTATATCGACGGGAAGATTCCCACGATAAGCACCAGCAATAGCATTGAGAACACTAATTAAGTCAACCAACACTGAAAGTGACAACACATGCCCCAACACCATATCCATCAGTAGCATATCAGCATTAACCTCATGACTACGCCCAATGAAATTTAAAGTTAATTTGAAGTCATAGACAACACATGAAAAGCTAACATGTGGCTATGAAGAAAAGAAGAAAGAAAGAAACACGAGCCAAAATAATCTTCATGGGTTAAAATTAACTTCGAACTCTAGGAAAGGTTCATGGATTTTGGAACTAACACAATTCAAATTTCATGAGTTATTCCTAGAGTTCGAATTAATTGCACATTTCAAACTTCAGAAACAATTCATGAAGTTTGAAATGATAAATATTTAACATTCAGTAGTTGTTTCTGGAGTTTTTAGTTCGAGGTATCTTGAGTCCAATAATTTTTACGCGTCAAAGGAATGGCTATTTTCCTATTACATTACAAATAATGACTAAATATTAATAAGTGGTTTCAAAAAATGGTCATGTAATTTTTTTCACCGGATCTGCTGCCAATATTTTTGGTGTGCCAAGAAAAAGTAATTATGGTATTGAGAATTCAAAGTTTAGAAAATTGGATATGGAAATATTCCCTTAATCATGGTTAAGATCTTATCTTAGTTAATTAAATCTAGACAATTATTATTGTTAAAATGGACATGTGTTACCCCATTTAAGTTGAAATCTGGGAACTGAAGATAATAAAAACAATAGAGATGAACTGGGCTTAAAAGTTAACCCTTAAGCTTAACCCAACGGGAGTGACTGATTTTCTCTCTGCCATCTAATCGAAATTTTAAAAGCAAAATAAGGCACTGGTAGAAATTTTATCTCCAAAAAGAAGAGTACTTTAAAAGATAAAATGTAAATGTAGATAAAGAGATGGATGCAGCTTTAAGTTATCGGGTTAATAATCTAAACCCATAATTTTTAATGCAGAGAGTAAATTTATCTATAAAAATTTATTAAAATTATAATATAATAAATATAAACTCATAATTTTAAAAAATATTGAGTTCAATATTAAAAATCTTAAAAATTGAATTCATAAAATTTAAATGATCTTAGATCAACCTGATCCAAAAAATGGAAAGTTTTATCATGAATATCACTAATTGATGCGCCGTAATTGATTACTCTTTTTGATTCTAATATCAAAAGATTTTGAGAAACTTCAATGTGGTATACTCCCTAACTTTTGAATAGGGGATATATAGGGTAATATAGTTCAAGGATGTGAGGAAAAAAGGTTCACTTCACCATCAATCATTTATGTTATCATGAGATTCTCCCGACCACATAAAATAATTTACCATATAAAGAAGATAAAGGTAAGACAATTAATCATGGGTAGTAAGAGTAATAAGAGTAACCCTCCCGTTACAAAATGGACCTACATTTAATATTAAAATCAAACTTATTCGAGATGATTAAAGAAACAACAATATTACCCACACGACTTCGCTATAAAAGGGCGAAGGAATCAATTCAGTCTGCCATAGTCTGAGTTTTACTCCTCATATTCCTTTATCCTTCTAGCTCCAATTTTATCCTTTTCAAGAAACATAAAAATATAAATAAAAAAAAATAAGAGGGTAAAATATGGCCCTTCCACAGACACAACAAGACACAAAAGTTGTTTCAGATGCCTGGGATTACAAAGGGAGACCTGCCCTTAGATCAACCTCTGGGGGTTGGTCCGCCGCCGCCATGATTTTAGGTGACTTTGCCTTTTCTTTTGTACTTTTTATTATTATCCGATTCGAGTCAGATAGGCTCATTAAGGGAAAAAAACATTGCCTGCCAAGAGACTGTTCATTCACAGAGTTCAAATCCGAGACTTTCATTTATCATTATTACTAGATCTTTTGGTGTTTTTAAGATTGAGTTGTATGTATAATATTTATCAGGGGTTGAGGCTGTGGAGAGGCTAGTAACACTAGGCATTGCTGTGAACCTGGTGGTGTACTTGACTAAAACAATGCATTTAGGGAATGCTAGTGCAGCAAACATTGTTACTAACTTTATGGGAACTTCCTACATCCTCACTTTGCTTGGTGGCTACATTGCTGACACTTACCTCGGAAGGTTAGTATGCTCTTAATTTCAAAAAGTATAATGAGTACCTTCAGTATCAAAAACTTGGAAGATAGAACCATCAAATTTAATCTTGGATATCCGCATATGTTTAAACATTGGGATTTTCTTTGAAAACTAATTGTTGTTTCTTAGCATCTTTTAATTTCTTCTTGATTAAATCGTTTGCAGGTATCTTACAGTTGGCATTGGCGCCACTGTTCAAGCAATAGTAAGTAACTACTTGTCAATGTTTCTTACCCCAAATGAAAAAAAAAATTCTTTCTAATTTTCTTAAGTGACTTCATTCACCTTTAGACGTTAGAGTGCCAAAATGTTGGAACTAATTAAAGATACACACGAATGAACCTTTTCCTTTTCTTAACTACTCGATAATTAATACTATTACCAGTATGTAAGGAAAATGTGATTGTGTACACAATTTTATGCATAGTCACTCAATTTTTACTTTATTACACCATAGTTACTAAATTAATTTTTAAAATATCAAAGTCACTTAAATTTAATTAACTATCACAAAAGTCACAACTATTTTTTGTCACCAAAACATCAGCCAACTCCGCCTAGTTATCTCAGAAAATCACCAGGAGAAAATAAATGTGACATTTTCTATGATACGTTGCCAAAGTTGAGAAAATATTTTGTTAGAAAAAAGAAATTGTTCAATAACTTTTTATGATAGGTGACTTTTGGTTATTAATCACCTAGTGACTTTATATGAGAATTAGCGTTATAAAAAATAATTATGACTTTAATGAAATGAACTATAAGTAGAGTGACCATTATAAAACTAACCCAAAGATCTAAATATAAATTAGTACATAACCTTTAAAATAAAATAAATAAAATAAATATTTTTTTATTTTAAAAGGGTCTTTCCAGGATTGGAACTCCCCCTTTTACTTTCTTGATAACTTGAACCTTAGGGTCGGAGGAAGGGTGCTTACCCTTGAGCAACCCCTTTTGTCAGTTAAATTTTATTATTAATGTAAAAGACTAAAATTTTGTAACATAACTTAAATGGTCGTACTAATTTTATCCTTTTTTATTGTTATGATGAATAGGGTGCGACAATATTGACAATCTCCACGATAGTACCAAACCTACAACCTCCAAAGTGTGATCTTGGTAGCTCATCATGCATCCCGGCGAACGGCAAACAGTTCGCTGTCCTTTTCACTGCCCTTTACATGATAGCCCTAGGCACTGGATGTCTGAAATCCAGTGTCTCGGGCTTCGGTACGGACCAATTCGATGAGTCCGACCCTAAGGAAAAAGGACGTATGATTAAATTCTTTAGTTGGTTCTTTTTCCTTATTAACGTGGGGGCGCTTACTGCAGTAACAGTACTTGTGTACATTCAAGATAAAGTGGGAAGGCAATGGGGGTACGGGATTTGCGCGTGCGCGATTGTAGCTGGTCTTGTATTGTTCTTGTCCGGTACGAGGAAGTATCGGTTTAAGAAACTTGTTGGGAGTCCGTTGGCGCAGTTTGCTTCGGTGTTTGTTGCTGCTTGGAGGAAGAGGCATTTGAAATTGCCATCTGATTCTTCGGCTTTGTTTAATATTGATGATATTATTGGGGATGAAAAGATTAAGGATAAACAAAAGTTGCCTCATAGCAAGGATTTCCGGTGAGTAATAATTTTTACACTTTAATCACTACTATTAGCATGACCCTTGCATATAGATGACACGCACAAATCGTAAAATGATCCAAAATCTTTATGCTATTATGATAAAAGATACTTTTTCAGAAAATTTTTCTAGAAATCATTTCGGTTTTGAGGAAAATATTTTTTATCAAAGGCGAAAAGATGATCTTACTTTTGGTTGGAAGTCACCTTTCTTCCCATATATTTTAACCCTCGACTTCAATCATTACTTTCAACCAAAATTTCTACATTATAGAGATATTATCCCTAAAATATTTAATACTCCTACTCGAAAATTTCATCAAGATACTATTATTTGCTAACATTAGGTGATATCTTTACTACTTTTTTTGTATGCACTTTATTTTTTAATTTTTAGTCCTTTCAATGATTGATACTTTTTTATATTTCATTTATAACTTTTACTTGTCAATTTTTGATTTTGTACTCACCTTAATAACTAATAAATGAAGTATGTATTTTATATAGTATCTATATTAATTGGTGTATAATTTTAATAGATTTGGATTTTTTTTTGAAAATGAGTAATTAATGTTATGGGTAAAATAAAAAAAAAGTTAGTCTTTCTCTTGATATGTTAATGTTAAAGTGGACAAGTAAAGTAAAAATTTATTTTTAGTATAGTGGATAAGTAAAAGTGAACGGAAGAAGTATTTAAAAACAATTTGATGTTAACTTTTCAATTTACATTATTCTATAGCATAAGTTTCAAAAGTCTCTTGTTCCTTCTTAAATTTCATGTCAAATTAAATATACTATCACATAAAATGAGTTGATGAAGTAAATGTATTTTTCCGGACAATATTTTCGACTCTTCAAACAAACAGATGAAAACATGTTCAATGAATAAGCACGTGACTTGTACTAGCATTTCAGAAGAGAAAATAATGTAATCTGCAGTCAGGTAAAGAAATTAAAGTTTACTATATGTCCAGTGAACTATTTGAAGTTTGGGTCTTTGTCTTGCATTATTTTAAAAAGTGTAAGAAAAATTGGGCCTGCTACAAAATTATTCACATGGAAGGCCAATCTTTGATAGCTATACATCAAACAATTCACAATCATGTGGGAAACATTTGAATTTGACCTGTGGTTTTTTTTTTTTTTTGCAGGTTCTTGGACAACGCAGCCATTAAAGATTCTGACAGTGAATTTTCCGGGACAGCGATATTGAATGACTGGAACCTAGCAACTTTAACCGATGTTGAAGAAGTTAAATTGGTAATTAGAATGTTACCAACATGGGCCACGACAATTATGTTCTGGACTGTCTATGCTCAAATGACAACATTTTCCGTGTCACAAGCTACCACTATGGACCGTCACATCGGCAAATCCTTTGAAATTCCTCCCGCCTCACTCACTGCTTTTTTCGTCGGAAGTATCATGGTGGTTATCGTATTCTACGATCGGATTGTTGTGCCCCTTTGTGCCCGATACCTAAATAATCCACACGGTTTCACCCCGTTGACACGCATTGCAATAGGCATAGTCATGTCAATTATCGCGATGATTATTGCAGCTTTAACGGAGATAAGAAGATTGAATGTAGCCCAATCGCACGGGTTGACAAACAACCCGAATGCGGTAATTCCTATGAGTGTGTTTTGGTTGGTTCCACAATTCTTGCTTGTGGGAGGAGGTGAAGCTGTCACTTACATTGGGCAACTTGATTTTTTCTTAAGGGAGTGTCCTAAAGGGATGAAAACTATGAGTACAGGGTTATTCATAAGCACAATTTCACTAGGGTTTTTCTTTAGTTCTATTTTGGTCTCGATCGTGGACAAGGTGACCGCGAAAACAAGGCCGTGGCTAGCGGATAATCTCAACCAAGGGAAGCTATCTAATTTCTACTGGCTATTAGCAATCTTGAGTGTGTTGAACATGATGCTTTTCTTCTATAGTGCAAAACGTTACGTGTACAAGGAGAAGAGGCTCGCCGAAGTGGGAATCCAAATGGAGGACTCCGGCCCAGCTTGCCATTAAGTATAATTAGAAAAAGCTAGCCCATGCAGTACTTCATTAGCAGAGCCAGTTTACTTTTTCTTCTTCTTTTTGCTTACTTTTTTTGTTGGGATTTTATTTCCTTTAGTGGCAAATGTACCATAGAAGTAGTGGGTTTCAAAGAACCCACTGTCTTTCGCTCAGGCCTACTATATTTTGTATGTAGAAATTAAACTGCAGGTTGAAAATAATGTACTATATATGAAAGATTCTGAATCCACTGCTTCAAAGAAGCAATGGTTTGGTAGCATTTGAATCTGTCTTTTTTTTTTCCCGAAAGAAAAAGTAAAAAGATGGGAAGAGTTAGTGGAAGTACTCCAGCAAATAGCAAACCAAAAAAGTTAAGGTCAGTCAACTAGTAATTAACGTTTTTTATCTTCGAACCGAACCCATTCTCCATTCAATTAAGTATACTAAGAGTGTGTATATAAAGTAATTATTGATCTATATACAATATAATTTTTATATGCATAGTACAACTGACAAAAAGTGTTTAGCTGACCAATTTTTGCGTCTATGTGGCTCCGCCACTATCATCCAAGGTAAATACTCTAATTTCCATATTGGGAAGAGGTCAACTTTTGGAATCAAAGGGGTGAGAAGTTAAACTCAGAAACTCCGTATGCTTTGATATAAGTGTGTAATTATCTCACTAAAAGTTTAAGTTGTTATATCATAAATTTATTTTATGAACCTTGATAAACACACCTCACTATTAAAAAATAGGAATTATGGACGGACAAATTTTATAGCTAAACATCACAATCTATCGCTAATTCTATTTAACAACGGACTAGCGACGGATTATCAGAACAATTTAGCTACGTATTAGTGACGAAGCTCATAGCTAATTTCAGGTTTTTTTTTATAGTGCCTATTATTGATGTTCTCATGTGTTTCCCAACTCGCTTGAAGCATTTTTCTAGATTTTGTTTCCTTCAAATCTTAGATCTAAAGTTTGAAAATAAATAATTTCTAGTTCATCAACGATGGCTTTTCCAATCATTCTGTTCAAAATAAGTTGTACCATTATTACAGCTAAATAGATAATTTTCTCTAGTAACCACAACCTCATTCTTGTTATTGTCCTATAATTTTCTTGACAATTGATTGTTTGCTAGTACGCCCATCATTGAAGGGCTCTCGATCATTACTTGTCAAATATTATCGGAGTATCGCAATTCTCATTCTCTTTGATATAAAATATTGAAGAAATATTCTCGATGTATTAAAATTTTATGGTCCTTGAACAACCCATATTGTATATACATTTACAAAACTTCGAAAAAGTTGAAGACAAAGAAGAGTTGTCGAGTTCCCAACCTTCCTTTTTTCTTCTACTTAACTAAGTCTAGGCATCTAGCTGAGCGAGCCGAGCCCAATCGAACCGAGCTCAATCGAGCTTTTTATAATATCTAGCCGAGCCGAGCTCCTTCAAATTATAACCGAGTTCGAGCCGAGCTCTGCCGAGCCTGAGTCGACTCTTTAGTGTTTCATTCTACATAGTGCTACACTATTAAAACATGAATTTATATATTATAAATTCATTGATTAAGAAAAATATAAGCATGACTAGTTTAATATGGTAATTGCATTCAAATATATATATATATATATATATATATATTATTAGTCTAAACAAAAACTCAAATTTAAATGGCATTAACTTAATATTGAACATAGAATAAACTTTCCGGGAAAAGATAAACAATAGGACTAAAGCAATACTAAATTCAAGAAAATTTGTACAATATAAAATTTCTTTAAATTTTTAACTATTAAATCTGAAATATTAATTACATTTTGCACCACCCATAAAATATTCTTAAGTAACGATGTCTATAAAAAGTTTAATTGCGTTAAATTAACTAAAGAAATTTAAAATTATAAATTTATTAAAATAAATAATAACTATTAAATTAACATTTTGCTAACTTAGTTAAGATTAATGGATAAATTTTAGTTTTAAAGTAATAAGTACATGACCAAAACGAGCAAATCGAGCCCGAGCTTTACCGAGCCGAGCTTTAACCGAAATGAGCCAAGCCGAGCTAAATTTTAACTGAAATCGAGCCGAGCTAAATACAGGCGATGCGAGGCGATCCCCGAGCAGGCTCCGCTCTTTGCCCAGGCCTATTCTTAACTTCTATAGTACCACCAAAATAATGAACATGTAATGCAATACAGGCCTATTCTTAACTTCTATAGTACCACCAAAATAATGAACATGTAATGCAATACAACTGCAAATATATAGTCAATTATTACTGATAATTTTTGCCGCAACAAAAAGTTTATTGCCCCCTAAAGACCATATGTTTGTAGGGATCAATGAAGTGTTTAATTTGTTACTCATTTTGTCCGAAAATACTTTTCATGTTTCTTTTTTAAAACTCGAATTAACTAATTTTTAAAACTAAACTAGATTAGATTAATTTAAGAGAAAATACATAAATTTCCTCTTTAACTTGTCTCCAAAACTCAATTTAGAAATTTAACTTTATGGGTGCTTCTTTACCCCTATTCTTGTTTGAACCGGAGAAGAATTGTTGGAAATTTACTAAATGTGGAATTAAGTATATCCCATTATTTATGACTCAAACAATTGGGGCCCCGCACGTCGGAAACGTCGTTTCCACACGCGTGCACACGTAGTGCCAAATATCGCAAATTTCATTAGTGAAAGAGATATTGGTACGCGTGTAATACATTTGAGACATAGAATTATGGATGGTTATTGGCCAAATGACAATGTATTCCACTTTGGTAAAATAAGGAAGAAGTGTAAGATGAAATGAGTCGGAAATTGTCGCGAAGGGCCGCGGCGCCGCCCCATCAGAGCCGAGGCGCCGGAGCGCCGCGACGCCTCCCAGGCAGCGCCGTGACGCTAATTGGGTGGCCAGTCACTGGAGCCACGACGCTAATTCACAGAGCCGCGGCGCTAATTCACATAGCCGCGGCACTAATTCACAGAGCCACGATGCTTCGGAGGCAGAATGCTGTGACGGGAAGTTGGAAAGTTCTGACTTTGGGCTGGTTTTGGAGCATTGATTCTCCATTACTTGACACATGAATTCAGCCATTATTTGGCTGAATGTAACCTCTCAATTAAGTGCCATTACATGGCTATTGAAGGCCATTAGTTGGCTAGTTGAGGGGTCTTCTCTTGCACTATAAATTGAGGTGTTTGGCTTAATTGAAGAACACTACACAACACTTAGAAAATACTCCAGAATTTTCTGAATTCATCTTCTTCCTCTCTAGCAAAGTTACTATACTCAAAGTTCTTCAAGAGTAACACTTGAGTTTCCTTTGCTCAATTGTTAAGTTGTTGTTGTATCTTGGGAGACTATTGCCCGATAACGTAAGAGGAGATATACGGGCAATCTTGTCTTAAAGACAGAGTGTCATCACTCGACTCAGCAAATCACACAAGCAGTTTGTTAAGTTCTTAATTTCCAGTTTATTGTAATATTTAGTTTAACCTTTCTTACCATTGTAATAGTTACTTACTTCCCGTTCCCTACAACAATTGTATCCCAACAATTTTAAGACAAGATTTTGTTGTAAGTACCTATAAAGATGACTGGAAGAGAACAAATTACTTCTGATTCTGCTGCTGCTACTACTCAAGGCAATCCATCTGCCTTCCCCACTACTCAAGGCACAACTAATGCCTTTCCGGTTGCTCAAGGCTCATCCATCGCCTTTACTGCCACTCAAGGGAACGTTGCCGTTCCTCCATCCGCTGGTTCCACCATGAACGCCCTGAAAAGTTCATGGGCTCAAACTTCAAGAGATGGCAACAGAAGATGCTATTTTATCTGACTGTTATGGGAATGACACATTTCCTAACAGAAGATCCTCCACAAGCTGGAGATGAAATGGACCATTCGCCTTCTGAAACGGATGAAGGGGGCCTAGGAATTCATGCCATTAATGGCATGAAGATGGTTCTTGATGCATGGAGTCATAGTGATTTCATGTGTAAGAATTACATATTGAATTGCTTGCCAAACCCTCTCTACACGATGTATTGCACCGTAGGCACTGCCAAAGAGTTGTGGGAGAAACTGCAAAAGAAGTACAATGCACAAGATGCAGGTATTAAGAAATTCATTGTTGGGAAATTTCTGAAATTTTAAATGGTGGATAGTAAAACAGTGATGTCCCAAGTGTAGGAATTCCAAATGATTCTACATCATCTAGATTTGGAAGGTATGAAACCAAATGAGCAGTTTTTGGTTGCATCACTGATTGAAAAGTCACCTCCCTAGTGGAATGAGTTTATGAGTTACTTGTTGACACCCAATTTTGTCCCGTCTTTTCCAATTTATTTGCATTTTTAAATATTTTTTGACACCTCAAAACAATTTTAATATATATACATACATTCGTATATATATATTATTATTCTCTTATTATTATTATTATTCGCATTTTTTACTATCATTTGCGTTTTTTATCATAATCATAAGTTTTATCCGAAAATTCTATGTTATTTTATTCTCGCAAAATTGCATCGCATTTCCATTTTTTATTAAGCATTAAACATTTCGCAAATATTATATTATTATCACATCGTTATGTTATTTTAAATAATTCACATCTTTTACAAAAAATAATATTTTTTATATTAAGCCCCTTTTATATTTTTATCCATAACCCATTTTCATTTTTCCACCCAATACCCATTCTCTCCCAACCGGACCAGCCCCACTCCCCAATCAACCAACCCGTCGGCCCACCCGAAAACCCCTAAACCGGCCCAACCCCATACCCCTTTTAATTCCCCCAAATACCCAAAATCCCCCATTTCCCGTAAAAACAAAAAAAAAAAAAACCCTAAACCCTTCTCTCCTTCAACCCAAACCCGCACGCCATCCCCACACCCACACCTCCGGTCACCTCACCACCAAACCCTGACACCACCACGCCCCTCCCATCACTTCACCATACCCTATCCCCCAAAATCCGCTTCCAAAATTCAGAATTCTTTGCCTTTAATTCGAATTTCAAACTCACTTCGACAAGGGGAACGTTGGGGGGAAACCCATCTATAAATACCCCCTTGTTCTTCATTTTGGGAGGTTCGAAAATCCGTCTTTGGGGGGGTCCGAAAATCTATCTTTGAAGGGTCGATTCTTAGAATTTTCGGTCATTTTTAGGTCCGAAATCCGAAATCTCCTTAAAGGTTTGGCATTATATTTTGTTTGTGTTGTTCTTCACTAAAAAAAGGGGCAATCCGAAATCTTTGTTTGTTCTTGCATGTGTTCTTCAACTTAAAGATTCCGAAATATAGGTCGAAATTATTGTTTTTTTTTGTGTGTTGAAGAATCTGGATTTTTAGCTATTTTTCACTTTTTTCGGTCCGGGTCGGGTCACCGCCGGTCGGGTCGGGTCATTCCGGACGGGTCAAACATCCGAAAATCAGAAAAACAGTCCTATTTCCGAAAAAAAATCGAATTCAAAAAAACCTACAACAAATCGAATTCTAACATTTCCGAGCGGATTCGACGATTCAAAACACGCCTCGGTTCGCTACCCGAAAAAGGTTAGACTCGTTCCAATTCTTCTATATTTCTTTAAGCTTATTTGATTGTGTTGTTTATGCTTGATTTAGTATGATATTTTGCTAAGTAAGGTAGTCTTGATTAATTAATATGATAATGAGATGATTTTGCTTATATAATTGTATTTATGTCGTTGGGATATTTCTGATTTGGAGTTGATACGTGATAGATGATATTGCCTCGATGTTTTGGTTAACTAATTATTGTCATTAGCTTTTGTAAGGTATCTTGGGTTCATTATTAAATGCAATACGGATTAATATGTATTTGGAAGAGCTATGGCTTGATTAAATACTCTTAGGACACCTAGCGGATTGTTTATATTCAAATTATTGTATGTTGTGTAAGTTGTTAGTTTGGTGGCTGCCTAATAAATCAAAAAACGAGCATACTTTAATTGATTAAAATGACGACATTTACATGTTATATTCTAGATTAATATGTGCAATTTTAAAAGGAGTATGTTATCCACGTTTAATATAATAGTATGTGCGTTTGGTTTAAGTTTATGAATGTCATGTTTCTTTAAGATTAAGACGAGTTCAACGGATTTTATCATGTATGTTTACATAATTTATATATTGGTCTTCCTTGCCTCTTTTATTCTTGTTTAAATTTAGAGCCGGTTGTGTTAGCATACATTCTTTCTTCGGCTACTTTAATATGCCAAATCTGAAAAAAATAATGTCTTAAGGATATGTAAAATATATGGCCAGGAGTATTCACTCCTATGTATATTTAATGTTGTATATTTCGTGTATATATATATTAGGAATATTCATGAGTTTATATTTTCGTTCCGTCTACTAATCCTTTTCTTTTCTTTTATTTACATGAAATGCATCGGGAGCTACGAAGAGTCTCGTTATGAGACTCATCATGACTTCGTCCAAAATGAAGAACCACATCTATGTTCATTGCATTCCCCGCTCTCGGAACTTCAAAACAAATAGGGTGCCGATGATATCGTCATCCGTCCTAGCGCTGCTTCTGTTTATTGTTTAATTTGTCTTTCATTATTATTTGGGTTGTAATAATTATTTAATTATGTACTGTCATTAGAATGCTTAGAATAATTAGGCCGCGAATAGATGAATGAATAGGATAGTCTAACTGCCGTTAGTTTATTTCTTAGGCTCGTTTGAATTGGAAACCCGTCGCTAGCTTATTTGCTTGTAGGCTCGGTTAATTCAAACTTAGAAACCCTCCGCTAGTTTATTTATTTTCAGGTTCATCATGCATATTTAAAATTTTCAAAACAAACTTGACCATCTTTTGTTCACTTTATTAACTGTACAACTCAAAATGATTTCCAAAATTACTTCTTTGGCATCATAAGTAATTCGTTTTTTTCTCCTTATTATTAATTGTCCCAAATGCATACTTTTTCAAACTTTACATGTATTTTCTTTAATACCATGCAAATGCATACTTGTACAAAATGCATCATTTACTAAATATTTGCAAAACTTTTGTTTAACTTTATATATTTTAAACATGCATTTTTCTTAGTGTAATATTAACCTGAGTTTGACCGGATAACCGCAAGTTAGCGGATCTTAAAGGATGCCTAACCCCTTCCCTTTAGGACAATAAAGAACCCTTACCTAGAATCTCACTAGTTTCGCAGACCTTAAAAACGGAGTTTACATTGCATCATTTAGTTTAAATATTTAGGTGTCCTAATTCACCATAAAAAATAATTAGGTGGCGACTCCTCAATTCTTTACCCAGGAATCACCGAACACGTCCGTGCTCCGCTTTGACCCGAGCCAGGTCAAAATAGGGCGCGACAGAATGGCGACTCCACTGGAGATCTTTCAGGTTCTTAACCATAGCAAATTCAGGTTAATTATAATTGTGTTTTACTTTCACTCTTTGTTTGATGTAATGCTTTGATTTTTTGCATGCATAACTGTTTTAATTGCTATATTGTTTTACTGCTTTCCTTAAATTGACATTTCGCTCATATTTCTTCCACTCTGGAAAATTGACACTATCACACACTACACGCGAGGTGTGTTTTGCGCACCCGCAAATTTCTTTCAATCTACCAAATTTTAGGAGAGTTGGCGTATGCGCGGAGTGACCGGACCATCCGGTGGCCGCGTAGCCTTCTCACTCGAGTAGTCCGCTCGGGAACCTTGTGTCTAGTCAGCCAAATCTTAGAAAATTTAGGATAGAGCTATACTACCATTTATTTTAAGTCATGCATGCATACACCTTAGGTGGGTCGATCCTTGGTATCGACTCCACAATTAAGAAATCTACCAAAATTGTCAACGGGTCTCGCAACCCAACGACCAATCAGCATATTACGTGTAGCATGATAATGATAGACAAATCCAAGCCTAATCATGACATGCCGAAATTGGAAAATGTACATTCATTTTGTCTCATTTCCAACAAAAGCATTACGCTTTATAGCTTGGATCAATCTATCGTAATCTCGCATATCCGGCGTTTAGGCCCACCTCTGGCATAAGAGAGGCCCCATGCATATTAGGACGCGCATTTAATTTCATACAATTTGTTTGCTATTTACTTACACTCTACGCATGTTATTTGAAGCAATAATTACTCGTCTTATACTAACTTGATTTTCTTCATTTTTCAGAGGTTTATTTTGCCTAATTTATTTTTCCAAAAGGTTGATTCGTGTTGGCTAAAAAAGCGAGCACCCCATCTTTTATTTCTCAATCATGTCTACCCAAATTGTATTAATATTTAATGAAACAATGCGATTCGATTGAGGCCTCGAATCATATATATGCATTTAATATGTTTTACCTCCACCTTTTGAAAGCTCAAAATGACACATCCGCATTGCTTTTGCTAGTTTAAAATCTGTTTTGTTTAATAATTTTCTTCTTTTTCATCATGCAAATTAATTTGTCGGTAATATGTGACATATAATGAAACAAGCAAACAAAGTCCCAAACAACAAGCAAGGCTTCGAAGAATATGAGAAGGACTCACAACGAGAAGAACTCGGGGCATTTTTTTGGAATAAGTCGAAGCGATTTGGATGAAACATCGGGATAGTTGATAAGTTACAAGCATCGGCACGGACGTTTGCCATTGGTACTCTTGGGCTACCACGCTACGACCAGGACTTCTATCGGGGCATTTCCCTATCGTTCGAAGCCAAATCATGTACGAAGAGACCGAGTGATGAAAGCGGATGGACGCAATCGTCCGGGCAACCTTATCGAATAGAATGGCCGAAAACCATCAATGCGGATGCGGTGAAGAGATACCATATCTAAGATTAGTTCTTCTCTATGAAATACTTCTTCTATGTTGTAAAAGTTGCGCTCCCCGGCGGGATATGCAAAGAACCCATGTCGGGTTCCGTTTCCTAGATTGCAAATTTCCCCAAAAAACACATCTTTGCTTGTAATGAACTACGTCATGACCTGATTCCCTCGGCGGGATACGTAGGCGGCCACATCGGCTTCGGTCCCATTTTTTAGAAAAACCCATACAATCTCCTTTGCTTGTAATGAACTACGTCATGACCTGATTCCCTCGGCGGGATACGTAGGCGGCCTAAATCGGCCTCGGTCCCACCATTAGGAAATATTTTTTCTCCTTTATATCACATATGACAAAATGCACCCATCTGATCACCCTGATAAGATAGGCAAGCAAATCACACAAGACTCGGTGGTCCGTTCGAAAGATCATCATCCTCACATATTAGAAACTGGGGCATTTTTTTTTGGGATCACTGCCAGAAGACGCCGATAAACATGGAAAAGCATCGGCAAAATAAGTCTTCAGCCAGAAGAATTTTGGATAAGACGTTTGCTTTGTTTCACCGCATGTCACTGCTCGACAGACATTTTACATAAATGCATACTTTCTCATAAGCGGATTATTTCCAACAAATATCTTCATTAAAGTTCGACAAGAACTTTTTACGGATATGCCTATTTTCTTATAAGCAAATTATTTTCATTAGAGATCGACAAGAACGTTTAATGATAAGCATACTTTCTTATAAAACAAATTGTTTTCAACAAATGTTTCCATTAGCGGTTAGCCAAGACTGGGAACTAGACAGGAGCTACAGGTCCGAGTCGGCGGACATGCGGCTATCAAGAGCGAAAGCTACAAAGTCAACGCGAATCAACCGCCCCTCCCCAAACTCACAAAATTTTCTTTGAGTACGGTGTTCTTCGGGTTAAAAAAGCGGGGGAAGCCACATCACTTATGATCAATTCCCCAAAGAATTTCGGCACCACAACTCACTACAAGGATTACGTTCTTGTTTTGCATTTATACGAAGACATCATCTTACCTACGGGGTCCCGACTATTATGTCTCGCGCAAAGATGTTATTTCGAATCACAAGGAACGACAACACGGCAAATCCGACGGGAAAGACGTCGCATCACATTTTCGCCCGTGCCAGGACGACATTTCAATTCACGTGAGTTTGGATCGGCGAAGATTCAAGACAACGTGGAACCCTATTACAAAGAACCGACGGCAAGGGACGTCACTTACATCTCTTACAACAGGACAACATTACAATAACGTCATCGACGTTATGGCAGCACGACAATTATCTTTTACAGCATCTCAACGACGTCAACAACGTTACAATAACGTCTTCAATACAGTAACTATCTTTTACGGCAACGCAGCAATTATCTTTTACGGCAACGCAACAACTATCTTTTACGCATCATTACAACGACGTCAACAACATTACAATGACGCATCTTCAACGCATCGACGTATCTCACAATAAATATCTTTTACAAGCATTACAACGACGTCAACAACATTACAATGACGTTTCAACGCAAAGACTATCTTTTACAACATTACAACAACGTCATTGACGTTCGCAACACATAAACTATCTTCAAAAGCATTACAACAACGTCTTGACGTTACGCGGATATCAACTATTCTTTACAACAACAACAACATCGCCTTCAAAGTCTATGCAACGACAACTATTCTTTACAACAACAACAACATCAAAGTCTATGCAACGACAACAAATCATCAACGTCTACGACGTCAACGACATCGATTCAAAGTCTAACAACTATCTCTATACAACGACAACAACATTACATTCTTGCAACAACGTCATCAAGCATTACATTCTTGCAACAACGTCATCACAATGACGTCTTCAACACAACACGCGATACAACGACGACATCAAGATTACATTCTTACAACAACGACATCAACAACATTACAATGATGTCATCAAGAACAATGCGCCCATACAACGGCGTCATGAACAACACGCCACGCAATGGCGTCTTCGCAAAACAACTATCTTTTACAAGCATTACAACGACATCAATAGCATTATAATGATGTCATCGAACGCGCCCATACAACGGCGTCATCAACAACACGCCTACGCAACGGCGTCTTACGCACAACATTTATTTTTACAAAGCATTACAATGACGTCAACAAAGCATTACAACGACGTCTTGAAGACAACAATTATCTTTTACAAAAAACAAAGATTACAACAACGTCCTCGACGTTACATACAACACAACAACCTGTCTTTTTACAACGACGTCAACAATATTACAACGACGTCTTCAACACAAAACGTCATTTCAGGCGCCCACCTTATAATGCGGGTATTTTAATTTCAGTCAGGCGCCCACCTTATAATGCGGGTATTTTAATTTCAGTCAGGCACCCACCTTATAATACGAGTATTTTAATTTCAGTCAGGCGCCCACCTCCTAATGCGGGTATTTCCAAGTTATATTCTCTACAATTTTTTCTCAGCAGTTATACACTAATTTTATCTTAAGCTTTAGTTTGCGGGAAGCTTTAGTTTGCGGAGTTTTTAATTTGCAGGAACTTCATCACAACGTGGAACTATCTCTTACGGCGAACCGAGGCAAATTGGTCAACGACCTACTTCGAACGTCGATCCGCTCTTTCCCAATAGTTTTGTCACATCTGCGACCAGTGTCATCATAACTCGACACTGGGGCAATATTTCTTGAATCCGCACCAACTTTTTCAATAACTTCTCTCCCCCTGGGATCCTATTTCTACCCATGCATCCCTAATCGTTCCTTCGAGTCCCGATGATCAGAAAAAAATTGGCTACTCAGTCAACTTCTTTGGCCGAAAACTCTTTCATCGTCTCCGCCCAAAGAGGGGCATCTTGTTGACACCCAATTTTGTCCCGTCTTTTCCAATTTATTTGCATTTTTAAATATTTTTTGACACCTCAAAACAATTTTAATATATATACATACATTCGTATATATATATTATTATTCTCTTATTATTATTATTATTCGCATTTTTTACTATCATTTGCGTTTTTTATCATAATCATAAGTTTTATCCGAAAATTCTATGTTATTTTATTCTCGCAAAATTGCATCGCATTTCCATTTTTTATTAAGCATTAAACATTTCGCAAATATTATATTATTATCACATCGTTATGTTATTTTAAATAATTCACATCTTTTACAAAAAATAATATTTTTTATATTAAGCCCCTTTTATATTTTTATCCATAACCCATTTTCATTTTTCCAGCCCAATACCCATTCTCTCCCAACCGGACCAGCCCACTCCCCAATCAACCAACCCGTCGGCCCACCCGAAAACCCCTAAACCGGCCCAACCCCTTACCCCTTTTAATTCCCCCAAATACCCAAAATCCCCCATTTCCCATAAAACAAAAAAAAAAAACCCTAAACCCTTCTCTCCTTCAACCCAAACCCGCACGCCATCCCCACACCCACACCTCCGGTCACCTCACCACCAAACCCTGACACCACCACGCCCCTCCCATCACTTCACCATACCCTATCCCCCAAAATCCGCTTCCAAAATTCAGAATTCTTTGCCTTTAATTCGAATTTCAAACTCACTTCGACAAGGGGAACGTTGGGGGGGGGAAACCCATCTATAAATACCCCCCTTGTTCTTCATTTTGGGAGGTTCGAAAATCCGTCTTTGGGGGGGTCCGAAAATCTATCTTTGAAGGGTCGATTCTTAGAATTTTCGGGTCATTTTTAGGTCCGAAATCCGAAATCTCCTTAAAGGTTTGGCATTATATTTTGTTTGTGTTGTTCTTCACTAAAAAAAAGGGGCAATCCGAAATCTTTGTTTGTTCTTGCATGTGTTCTTCAACTTAAAGATTCCGAAATATAGGTCGAAATTATTGTTTTTTTTTGTGTGTTGAAGAATCTGGATTTTTAGCTATTTTTCACTGTTTTTCGGTCCGGGTCGGGTCACTGCCGGGTCGGGTCGGGTCATTCCGGGACGGGTCAAACATCCGAAAATCAGAAAAACAGTCCTATTTCCGGAAAAAAAAATCAGAATTCAAAAAAACCTACAACAAATCGAAATTCTAACATTTCCGAGCGGATTCGACGATTCAAAACACGCCTCGGTTCGCTACCCGAAAAAGGTTAGACTCGTTCCAATTCTTCTATATTTCTTTAAGCTTATTTGATTGTGTTGTTTATGCTTGATTTAGTATGATATTTTGCTAAGTAAGGTAGTCTTGATTAATTAATATGATAATGAGATGATTTTGCTTATATAATTGTATTTATGTCGTTGGGATATTTCTGATTTGGAGTTGATACGTGATAGATGATATTGCCTCGATGTTTTGGTTAACTAATTATTGTCATTAGCTTTTGTAAGGTATCTTGGGTTCATTATTAAATGCAATACGGATTAATATGTATTTGGAAGAGCTATGGCTTGATTAAATACTCTTAGGACACCTAGCGGATTGTTTATATTCAAATTATTGTATGTTGTGTAAGTTGTTAGTTTGGTGGCTGCCTAATAAATCAAAAAACGAGCATACTTTAATTGATTAAAATGACGACATTTACATGTTATATTCTAGATTAATATGTGCAATTTTAAAAGGAGTATGTTATCCACGTTTAATATAATAGTATGTGCGTTTGGTTTAAGTTTATGAATGTCATGTTTCTTTAAGATTAAGACGAGTTCAACGGATTTTATCATGTATGTTTACATAATTTATATATTGGTCTTCCTTGCCTCTTTTATTCTTGTTTAAATTTAGAGCCGGTTGTGTTAGCATACATTCTTTCTTCGGCTACTTTAATATGCCAAATCTGAAAAAAATAATGTCTTAAGGATATGTAAAATATATGGCCAGGAGTATTCACTCCTATGTATATTTAATGTTGTATATTTCGTGTATATATATATTAGGAATATTCATGAGTTTATATTTTCGTTCCGTCTACTAATCCTTTTCTTTTCTTTTATTTACATGAAATGCATCGGGAGCTACGAAGAGTCTCGTTATGAGACTCATCATGACTTCGTCCAAAATGAAGAACCACATCTATGTTCATTGCATTCCCCGCTCTCGGAACTTCAAAACAAATAGGGTGCCGATGATATCGTCATCCGTCCTAGCGCCGCTTCGTTTATTGTTTAATTTGTCTTTCATTATTATTTGGGTTGTAATAATTATTTAATTATGTACTGTCATTAGAATGCTTAGAATAATTAGGCCGCGAATAGATGAATGAATAGGATAGTCTAACTGCCGTTAGTTTATTTCTTAGGCTCGTTTGAATTGGAAACCCGTCGCTAGCTTATTTGCTTGTAGGCTCGGTTAATTCAAACTTAGAAACCCTCCGCTAGTTTATTTATTTTCAGGTTCATCATGCATATTTAAAATTTTCAAAACAAACTTGACCATCTTTTGTTCACTTTATTAATCGTACAACTCAAAATGATTTCCAAAATTACTTCTTTGGCATCATAAGTAATTCGTTTTTTTCTCCTTATTATTAATTGTCCCAAATGCATACTTTTTCAAACTTTACATGTATTTTCTTTAATACCATGCAAATGCATACTTGTACAAAATGCATCATTTACTAAATATTTGCAAAACTTTTGTTTAACTTTATATATTTTAAACATGCATTTTTCTTAGTGTAATATTAACCTGAGTTTGACCGGATAACCGCAAGTTAGCGGATCTTAAAGGATGCCTAACCCCTTCCCTTTAGGACAATAAAGAACCCTTACCTAGAATCTCACTAGTTTCGTGAGACCTTAAAAACGGAGTTTACATTGCATCATTTAGTTTAAATATTTAGGTGTCCTAATTCACCATAAAAAATAATTAGGTGGCGACTCCTCAATTCTTTACCCAGGAATCACCGAACACGTCCGTGCTCCGCTTTGACCCGAGCCAGGTCAAAATAGGGCGCGACAGAATGGCGACTCCACTGGAGATCTTTCAGGTTCTTAACCATAGCAAATTCAGGTTAATTATAATTGTGTTTTACTTTCACTCTTTGTTTGATGTAATGCTTTGATTTTTTGCATGCATAACTGTTTTAATTGCTATATTGTTTTACTGCTTTCCTTAAATTGACATTTCGCTCATATTTCTTCCACTCTGGAAAATTGACACTATCACACACTACACGCGAGGTGTGTTTTGCGCACCCGCAAATTTCTTTCAATCTACCAAATTTTAGGAGAGTTGGCGTATGCGCGGAGTGACCGGACCATCCGGTGGCCGCGTAGCCTTCTCACTCGAGTAGTCCGCTCGGGAACCTTGTGTCTAGTCACCAAATCTTAGAAAATTTAGGATAGAGCTATACTACCATTTATTTTAAGTCATGCATGCATACACCTTAGGTGGGTCGATCCTTGGTATCGACTCCACAATTAAGAAATCTACCAAAATTGTCAACGGGTCTCGCAACCCAACGACCAATCAGCATATTACGTGTAGCATGATAATGATAGACAAATCCAAGCCTAATCATGACATGCCGAAATTGGAAAATGTACATTCATTTTGTCTCATTTCCAACAAAAGCATTACAGTTTTATAGCTTGGATCAATCTGTCGTAATCTCGCATATCTGGCGTTTAGGCCCACCTCTGGCATAAGAGAGGCCCCATGCATATTAGGACGCGCATTTAATTTCATACAATTTGTTTGCTATTTACTTACACTCTACGCATGTTATTTGAAGCAATAATTACTCGTCTTATACTAACTTGATTTTCTTCATTTTTCAGCAGGTTTATTTTGCCTAATTTATTTTTCCAAAAGGTTGATTCGTGTTGGCTAAAACTGGCGGAGCACCCCATCTTTTATTTCTCAATCATGTCTACCCAAATTGTATTAATATTTAATGAAACAATGCGATTCAGATTGAGGCCTGAATCATATATATGCATTTAATATGTTTTACCTCCACCTTTTGAAAGCTCAAAATGACACATCTGCATTGCTTTTGCTAGTTTAAAATCTGTTTTGTTTAATAATTTTCTTCTTTTTCATCATGCAAATTAATTTGTCGGTAATATGTGACATATAATGAAACAAGCAAACAAAGTCCCAAACAACAAGCAAGGCTTCGAAGAATATGAGAAGGACTCACAACGAGAAGAACTGGGGCATTTTTTTGGAATAAGTCGAAGCCAGATTTGGATGAAACATCAGGATAGTTGATAAGTTACAAGCATCGGCACGGACGTTTGCCATTGGTACTCTTGGGCTACCACGCTACGACCAGGACTTCTACTGGGGCATTTCCCTATCGTTCGAAGCCAAATCATGTACGAAGAGACTGAGTGATGAAAGCAGATGGACGCAATCGTCCGGGGCAACCTTATCAGAATAGAATGGCCGAAAACCATCAATGCAGATGCAGTGAAGAGATACCATATCTAAGATTAGTTCTTCTCTATGAAATACTTCTTCTATGTTGTAAAAGTTGCGCTCCCTGGCGGGATATGCAAAGAACCCATGTCGGGTTCCGTTTCCTAGATTGCAAATTTCCCCAAAAAACACATCTTTGCTTGTAATGAACTACGTCATGACCTGATTCCCTCGGCGGGATACGTAGGCGGCCACATCGGCTTCGGTCCCATTTTTTAGAAAAACCCATACAATCTCCTTTGCTTGTAATGAACTACGTCATGACCTGATTCCCTCGGCGGGATACGTAGGCGGCCTAAATCGGCCTCGGTCCCACCATTAGGAAATATTTTTTCTCCTTTATATCACATATGACAAAATGCACCCATCTGATCACCCTGATAAGATAGGCAAGCAAATCACACAAGACTCGGTGGTCCGTTCGAAAGATCATCATCCTCACATATTAGAAACTGGGGCATTTTTTTTAGGGATCACTGCCAGAAGACGCCGATAAACATGGAAAAGCATCGGCAAAATAAGTCTTCAGCCAGAAGAATTTTGGATAAGACGTTTGCTTTGTTTCACCGCATGTCACTGCTCGACAGACATTTTACATAAATGCATACTTTCTCATAAGCGGATTATTTCCAACAAATATCTTCATTAAAGTTCGACAAGAACTTTTTACGGATATGCCTATTTTCTTATAAGCAAATTATTTTCATTAGAGATCGACAAGAACGTTTAATGATAAGCATACTTTCTTATAAAACAAATTGTTTTCAACAAATGTTTCCATTAGCGGTTAGCCAAGACTGGGAACTAGACAGGAGCTACAGGTCCGAGTCAGCAGGACATGCAGCTATCAAGAGCAGAAGCTACAAAGTCAACGCGAATCAACCGCCCCTCCCCAAACTCACAAAATTTTCTTTGAGTACAGGTTCTTCAGGTTAAAAAAGCAGGGAAGCCACATCACTTATGATCAATTCCCCAAAGAATTTCGGCACCACAACTCACTACAAGGATTACGTTCTTGTTTTGCATTTATACGAAGACATCATCTTGACCTACAGGGTCCCGACTATTATGTCTGCGCAAAGATGTTATTTCGAATCACAAGGAACGACAACACGGCAAATCCGACGGGAAAGACGTCGCATCACATTTTCGCCCGTGCCAGGACGACATTTCAATTCACGTGAGTTTGGATCGGCAGAAGATTCAGCACAACGTGGAACCCTATTACAAAGCGGCGACGGCAAGGACGTCACTTACATCTCTTACAACAGACAACATTACAATAACGTCATCGACGTTATGGCAGCACGACAATTATCTTTTACAGCATCTCAACGACGTCAACAACGTTACAATAACGTCTTCAATACAGTAACTATCTTTTACGGCAACGCAGCAATTATCTTTTACGGCAACGCAACAACTATCTTTTACAGCATTACAACGACGTCAACAACATTACAATGACGTCTTCAACGCATCAGCTATCTTTTACAGCATTACAACGACGTCAACAACATTACAATGACGTCTTCAACGCAGCAGCTATCTTTTACAGCATTACAACAACGTCATTGACGTTACTGCAACACATAAACTATCTTCAAAAGCATTACAACAACGTCTACGACGTTACGGCAGCACGGCAACTATTCTTTACAACAACAACAACATCAGCAAAGTCTATGCAACGACAACTATTCTTTACAACAACAACAACATCAGCAAAGTCTATGCAACGACAACATCATCAACGTCTATACAACGACGACATCAGCAAAGTCTATACAACGACAACAACATTACATTCTTGCAACAACGTCATCAGCATTACATTCTTGCAACAACGTCATCACAATGACGTCTTCAACACAACACGTCGATACAACGACGACATCAGCATTACATTCTTACAACAACGACATCAACAACATTACAATGATGTCATCAGCAACAATGCGCCCATACAACTTATTCACACAGATATATGTGATTTGAAGTTTGCACAAACTAGAGGGGGGAACAAGTACTTTGTGACATTCGTTGATGATAGCACAAAGTATTGTTACCTTTACTTGTTGAAAAGTAAGGATGAAGCCTTTGAAGCGTTCCGACGTTACAAAGCAGAAATTGAGAACCAACTAAGCATGCAGATTAAATCCATTCGTAGCGATAGAGGGGAAGAATATGTAGCGCCATTTAAGGAATATTGTGCTGAATCGGGCATTGTTCATCAAACGATGGCTCCATACTCACCTCAGTCAAATGGTGTGGTGGAACGCAAGAACCGCACATTGAAGAAAATAATGAATGCATTGCTCATCAATTCTGATCTTTCACAAAACATATGGGGAGAAGCTGTCCTTATCGCTAATACGATTCTTAATAGAGTCCCACATAAGGGTAAGGACAAAACTCCATATGAATCATGGAAGGAAAAGAAACCCACCTATAAATATTTAAAGTTGTGGGGTTGTTTGTCAAAGGTCGAAGTACCCAAGCCAAAGCAGGTGAAGATTGGGCCTAAGATTGTAGATTGCATTTTCGTCGGATATGCAAATAATAGTAGTGCTTATCGCTTCTTAGTGCATAAATCAGATATTCTAGATATCCACGGGGGTACAATCATGGAATCAAGGAATGCTTAATTCTTTGAAGATATCATTCATAGAAAGGAAAAAGACATAACCTCTCATAAACGAAGTTATGAACAAAACTCTCAGGAACCGGGAGTCGTTGACGGTCCGAATCTAGATGGTTCAGATCTAGTGGACCTCGAAGTGGCTGAATATCCAAAATCTGGTGTTCCAGTCTCTCAGAACTTGGAGACTGTAGAGACAAGAAGGAGAAATCATTTGGTCGTGACTTTGTAGCTTATATGGTTAATGGTGAATTAAGGACAATTGCTGAAGCATTGTCAACTCTAGAGGCACCGCTCTGGAAGAAGCTATTGAGAGTGAAATAAACTCTATTTTGCATAACCATACTTGGGAGTTGGTTGATCTTCCTCCGGGAAATAAATCGTTGGGTTGTAAATGGATACTCAAACGGAAGTATAAAGCAGATGGGTCTATAGATAAGTACAAGGCCATGTTGGTAGTCAAGGGCTATCGGCAGAAAGAAGGCCTTAACTATTTTGACACGTACTCCCCGATGTCTCGGATGACATCCATACGGGTATTCATTGCGATTGCAGCATTGCGTGACCTTGAGATACATCAAATGGATGTTAAGACAACCTTCCTAAATGGTGATTTGGAAGAAGAAATCTATATGGAACAACCCGAGGGGTATGTGGTTCCAGGGCAAGAGAAGAAAGTCTGTCGGCTTGTCAAATCTCTGTACGGGCTGAAACAAGCCCCGAAGCAATGGCACGAAAAATTTGATAGTACTCTACTATCGAAGGGTTTCGCCATTAATGAGTGTGACAAATGTGTCTACATGAAAGGTAACTATGACTCGTTCGTCGTGATATGCTTGTACGTAGACGACATGTTGATCACAGGTAGCAATCCTAGCTTGATTCTAGAGACTAAGAACATGTTGAAACAATGCTTCGACATGAAGGATATGGGTATTACAAATGTCATCTTAGGGATAAAGATCTCTAAGACATCTGACGGACTGATCTTATCTCAGTCTCACTACATCGAGAATGAGTTGAGAAAGTTTGGGATGTTTGATAGTTCGCCTATTAAGGCACCACTAGATAGAAATCAAAAGCTTGATAAAAATGGTGGTGCACCCGTATGCCAGGAGCGATATGCACATGTGATTGGTAGTTTGATATACACAACAAACTGCACCCGACCTGATATTGCTTATGCAGTCAACAAGTTGGCTAGATTTATTTGTAATCCAAGTAATGATCATTGGAAGGCGTTGGATCGGGTACTACGTTACCTGAAATACACGCTAACTTACAGGTTGCATTATTAGAGATATCCAGCTGTACTAGAGGGGTACAGTGATGCAAATTGGATATCTGACATAGAGAACATCAAGTCCACCAATGGGTATGTATTTACAATTGGTGGTGGGGCTGTGTCTTGGAAATCCTCTAAGCAACTTGCATCGCCCGATCCACAATGGAATCGGAGTTTATCGCTTTAGACAAAGCAGGAGAAGAAGTTGAGTGGCTTCACGACTTCTTAGAGGATGTTCCTTATTGGAACAAACCCGTACCTTCTGTAATGATCCACTGCGACAGCCAGTCGGCTCTAGGAAGGGCACAAAATTCTATGTACAACGGCAAGTCTCGTCATATTCGATGGAAACATAAGACCGTTAGACAACTGATCACCACAGGTATAATATCCATTGATTACATAAAATCAAAGGATAACATAACAGACCCACTAACAAAGGGCTTACCCAAGGATCAAATGTTTTGTCTGTCTATGGGAATGGGCTTAAAACCCAAGCTATAAGGACCAATACGGTGGTAACCCGACCTTACTGACTGGAGATCCCAGGAATTAGGTTCAATGGGAAAACTAAGCTGTAAAAGTTCATTTGATCGCTTCGGTGGAAGCATGAGCACTTCGGATAGTGATTTCTGTAAAGAAACACCAAATCCAAAGTCGTTCCCATGATAGACTATAAGTGCTATCTGCAGTGTGGGTGAAGGTTAAGTTTCCAAAACCTTTAATGGTCCTCACCGATTGAGGTTAGGTTTGGAAAAACTTTTAATGGTTCCTAACACTTGTAAAGTGGGATATAGCAGGATACCTTGTAAGAGAACACCTATTTAAGTGCGAGGACATGCCGCCTCAAATGAAAGCACTTAAGAATCCAAGAAGTGTCCACGGCCACAACGGAAAAAACATTACGAAGAACTGAGTAAAGGAAGTTGTTGTGTTGGTACCGTTGAATTGGCTTACACTAAACATTGACAGTTCAAGACATCACGCTCACCGCGCAGTAAGTAAGTCTGATGGTATTCAACTAATGGAAGGTTCAAAGCGTATGCTACCTATCCAGATGCAACATCGGTCCGCTGAAAGATTGCTGGAAAAGGCACCATGTATGTGCGCCAAAATCTCTTTCAAGAGGAGATTGTTGGAAATTTACTAAATGTGGAATTAAGTATATCCCATCATATTTATGACTCAAATAATTGGGGGCCCGCACGTCGGAAACGTCGTTTCCACACACGTGCACACGTAGTGCCATGTATCGCAAATTTCATTAGTGAAATAGATATTGGTACGCATGTAATACGTTTGAGACATAGAATTATGGACGGTTATTGGCCAAATGATAATGTATTCCACTTTGGTAAAAGAAGGAAGAAGTGTACGAAGTGTAAGACGAAACGAGTCGGAAATCGCCGCGGTGCCGCGGCGCAGCCCCTTTAGAGCCGAGGCGCCGGAGCACCACTGCGCCTCCTAGGCAGCGTCGCGACGCTAATTGGGTGGCCAGTCACTGGAGCCGCGGCGCTAATTCACAGAGCCGTGGCGCTTCGAAGGCAGAATGCTGCGACGGAAAGTTGGAAAGTTCTGACCTTTGGGCTGGTTTTGGAGCATTGATTCTCCATTACTTGACACATGAATTCAGCCATTATTTGGCTGAATGTAACCTCTCAATTAAGTGCCATTACATGTCTATTGAAGGCCATTAGTTGGCTAGTTGAGAGGTCTTCTCTTGCACTATAAATTGAGGCATTTGGCTCAATTGAAGAGCACTACACAACACTTAGAAATACTCCAGAATTTTCTGAATTCATATTCTTCCTCTATAGCAAAGTTACTATACTCAAAGTTCTTCAAGAGTAACACTTGAGTTTCCTTTGCTCAATTGTTAAGTTGTTGTTGTATCTTGGGAGGCTATTGCCCGACAACGTAAAAGGAGATATACGGGGCAATCTTGTCTTAAAGACAGAGTGCCATCACTCGACTCAGCAAATCACACAAGCAGTTTGTTAAGTTCTTAATTTCCAGTTTATTGTAATATTTAGTTTATCCTTTCTTACCATTGTAATAGTTACTTACTTCCCGTTTCCTACAACAATTGTATCCCAACAAGAATTGCGCTAAATTGCTGGCTACCGCAATCAGAATTTGTACTCTTATACAATGTCTCAAGATCAAAATTTGTATCTTCTGGACTAACTTTCTGCATTTTGGATTCTTGATCTGCAACATGGAAGGGCCTTCTTTCCAATCTGTCAGTCTCTCAAGCCAATACGTTTCTACTTTGGTCATGATCATTATGTTGATTCTATTTGAAGACTTAATTGTAGAAATGGCGAACCATCTTATAAGTAAGGACAATGTGCCTATTGCCACTCCACCGAACTGAATTCTCGAAATGCAATATGTTGATCTTCTATATGACATGGAATCCACATGCGTGCCAAATAAGTTGTCACGGATTGATACTTCTAGTAATAGGAGACCATTCAGACAACAGATTGCTGCAACAAGCAGAACAGGTAGCAAAACGAACTATCACAAACTGAGGATTTCCAGTTTCTGCCATGATAAGATATTTCCTCAAATTTTCTTTGAGTTTCACCACCACTGGTTTTTCACCTTCTATTAAATCTTCAATCGCGATCATTTGGACTCTTTCTCTGTACTTCAGTTCCAAATAACTTTTGATCGCTGGAACTGTCAGCGCTGAGAACCACATGATCACAAATAGAAAAACGATAGACAGCATAACCACATTATGCTCTATTTTTTCCGAGTAGATAACACCAGTGCCTAATTCAATTCAAACATTTGTAACAAGGGTGATGACAAGAATACATAACCCCGTCATGTTTAAAAAGATGTCTTTGTTATCCATCCGTGCCAGTGATGGCATAAAGTTAGCCATCGCTGTCAACATGAAGACAACGCTAGTAAGTTTAGCAATCTGATCAACTTCCCCTGGCATAGGATTGTTTAGATCAAGTGGCAACTTAACTACAACACCTAACAATGTTAATGAAGCAGCATTAAGAGTGAAAAATCTGCATGGAAGCCAAAATTTTCGCCTCCTAATTCCCTGTACTGCATCTGCTAACATTGAAAGTTGTTGGAAATTTGTCTTTGGTGGGGAGGTGCGTCCACCCGTATTTAATGACTTAAACACCAGGGTTACGCATGTTGGAGGCTTTGTCTCTTCACACGTGCATAATCTACTAAGTGAGTAGATGACCGTAGGGTCAAAGATCATCAAATTCGTTAAGAAATGAAAGAGATATTGATCTACGAAGTAAGGTGTTTGAGGCATGAAAATATGGTGTGGGACAAATCTACCACATCGGTGAGAAAAGGAAGAATTGCTCTTTTTATAAGTCTCAAAATTGGCTAAGGGTTTGGGACCCCAAGGGGTAACCCATGTGTTTGAAGGAGGGAGGACCTAGATGTGCTTGGGTTCAAGGCTAAGCCCACACATGCGCCGCCGCCGGTCTGGGCTCGGGTCACGGGTCACGGATCGTGGGCCTTGGGCCTTATGAATATTGGCTTATTTGTTTATCCTTTCGAACACTTGTAATATTTATTTACTTCCCGTACTGCTTTACATATCCAACAACTTTAAGACAAGATTTGTATTAGTGTTCGAAAGATGTCGGTCAAAAGTTGTGTGACCAAATCTGGATATGGCTGTGGTTTTCTGGTAGAAGAGACTTGTGATTATGCTGTTCAAGGTCAACATGTTCATGGCGTCACCGCTCCTGAGAGTGGTGGGAACAAGCGCCCACGATAGGCTGGAGATGTCAACTGGGACAAGAGGAGAAGGCTGAAGATATGGTTCTATCTTGTAGCAAAAGTCCTATATCTGTCACAGACAAATGATCCGAATTATGGTAAGGAGGAAATGGACACTCAGTCCGATGAAGTGACTGAAGTGGGCCAGAATCCGAAATTAGGATAAGTAATTTTCCTTCATTGTAAAAAAAAACAAAATATTAAATGATGTCTGATTAAAAATGGCTTAAAGTAAGGAGGACTATGAAAATGTTTTCACGAAATAATTTATATTCCTTACGCTTTAAAATCAGAAGTTTAATCTCATCTTCCTTTCTGGTTAAAGATTGGATTATGTAAACGACTTAAAAAGATCTGTTCCTTTTGAGTGTAATTATTAAAAGTGTGTAAAGTATGTTCGCACATACGAGGGAGAAAGATCCACTGACTGTGCGAAAACTGTTACCACTCTTAAGTAAGCGCCAAGAATTGTCTGGGCACCAATCATAAGGGAAGAAGACTAAAAGCTAAAGACGTTGAGCCTGTCACACTATTTGGCAGAAAATCCTTCATAAGATGATATTGGACACTCAGTCAAACAAAGCCTACAAGCGACTGGAGTGGGGCCAAAATTCCTTTGATAGGATGATATTGGACACTCAGTCATACAAAGCCTACGGGCGACTGGAGTGGGGCCAGAATTCACTTCATAGGAAAAGTAATGGACACCTAGTGTGGTGGGCCAGAATTTCCAGGTCTCTAATGATCTGAAGGCCAAAAGAAAGGCAGAAGAGTAATGGACATCTAGTGAGGTGGGCCAGATTTTCCAGGCCTTAAATGATCTGAAGGCCAAAAGAAAGGCATAAAAGAAATTGGACACTCAGTCTGCCAAAGCAACTGGAGTGGGCCAGAGTATCCAGATCACATATGATCCGGTTACGCCCTAACCACGGGCAAGAGGTTGTTCATGTGAAGCAACGCCACCTCTAAAGTAGAAGGGGTTGGAGAGGTTGTCCTCAATAGGACTTCATGGAATGAGATCACTCTCAGATGAGGTGATACATGTCCCAAACTTGGTTTAAGGGATGTTGTTGGTCAATCTGGTTTGAGACTAGTCCAACAGGTCTATTATAACTAAGAATGGTACAGTATGTCTGTAGCCAAATAAATGATATATTTGTAATCCGTGCATCTATGCCATTATAGATTAAGACATGTTAAATAGAAAGTCATTCAAAAGCTAACAAAGTTGAGATTATTGCCTCCTGTCGACATAAACCCTCAAAATAAATGTGAGATAGGCGAAGAGGCAAAATCACCTTTCCAAATTCTGTCAAAGGAATAGCGAAAGAAGTACCGCTCCTCTAGAACTTAGTCACACCTACATGGGTGATTTGAAGTTTATACAAAATACAGGGAGGAGACAAGTACTTTGTGACCTTCATTGATGATGGTATAACGTATTACATCTTTTGTTTGTAGAAAAGCAAAGATGAAGTTATTGAAGCGGATAAGTGCTACAAAGCGGAAGTTGAAAATCAACTAAGCCTACAGATTGAGGAATTCGTAGTGATAGATGGGGAGAATATGAAGCATCATTCATCAAACGACTACTCTTTTACTTACCTCAGTCCAACGGTGTTAGCCAAGCGCAAAATCCGTAAGCCCAAAATATGTAGGGCAAGGCGATCCTTACCGTTAATGCGATTCTCAATAGAACTCCGCATAAGGATAATGATAACCATCCGTGTGAGACATGGAAAGGATCTCACATACAAATGTTGTGATGTGGGGTGTCTTGGTAGAAGTTGGACTACCGAAACAGGTCAAGTTGGACCTAAGACTGTAGATTACATATCCACTGGATCTGCAAATAACAATAGTACTTATCGTCTCTTGGCGTCAAAGGATGCTGAATTCTTTGAAGATAACTTTCCTTGAAAAGAAAAAAGGAGTAATTGCTCGAGGTTAACAAGAACCCGCAAGGTCCTGACTTTTCGAAACTAGATGTTCCGTATCTACAAGACTCGGAAGTTGTTGTCTATCCGGAACTTAATATTCCAGATCTACAGAACTCAGGGATTCTAGATGTTGAACCGAGACGGAGCAAAGAGGGGACAAAGACTTGTTCCAGGCCTTCTAGCTTGTATGGTTGAGAACGAACCATGGACAATTAACAAAGAATTGTCATCTCCAAAAGCGCTGCTTTGGAAAGAAGCTAAAGAGAGAAATAGATTACATCATATAGAACCATACTTGTGTAATGGTTGATCTTCCTCCGGGAAAAGAACATTTGGGTTGTAACAGTGGATACTCAAAAGTGAGTACAAAGTATATGGATCTATTGACGAGTATAAGGCCTCGGCTACTTGTACATGTGCTTCTCTGTGAATAACTTAACATCCAGGGCCATTGCAGTCTTGCGTGGTATTGATGTTGAAACAGCCTTCCTAACCGTAGAGTTGGAAGGGGAGGATCAGAGTTGGTTTGCTGGACTGTTGGGCTTCTTCCTGAACTTTCATTTTGGTCCATAAAATGTTTACATTTTGATCCTGGAAGTTTCAGATAAAACAGAAATAATGAATCTGATCACAGAAACATTGACTCTGAAGTTAGAAAGTCAACAGTTGAAAAACCAACAGTCTGAGAGTGGAAGTCATATTAAAACAAAGTCTCGATATGAAAGATATGGGTATCACATATGACATCTTAGGAATTGGGTCTAAGACATCTAAAGGACTGGTCTAACTCCAAACTCAGTTGTGAGATAGTTGACAGTCTCGTTGAAACCACCAATGGATATAAATCATATAACTGATTGAAATCATGGTGCACCCATATACAAAGAGCGATATGCGCAGGTCATATATAGTTCAATTTATGTTACATACTACAACCGACCCGGTATCGGCCTACAAAGCAGATTAGTTGAACTAAGGTTCACTGATGATTTTAATAAATGATCAATAGAAGGCGTTGAGTCGGATATGACGATATCTGAAATATTCGCTTATCTATGGATTATGGTATTCTGGATGTCCAACGATTCTGGGAGAACATAGTGATGCAAACTGGACATCAGTTATGAAGAACACCAAAGCCACAAGGAAATATGTATGGTGGGTCTTGGAAAAACCTCTAAGAAAACTTGCATCGGCCGATTCATGATGGAATTGGAGTTTATCACTTTATACAAAGCATGAAAGAAGTTGAGTAACTTCATGACTCCTTAGAGGACGTCCCTTTATTGGGAGAAACATGTGCCTTCAGCAGTTATACACTGTGGCTAGCCGGTCGGCTTTAGGAAGGATACGGATGACGGAGTCTGGACATATCTATCAGGATCTGTCGGAGACATAAGACCATATGGCAGTTGATCATCACGGGTGTCACTTCCTTGATTACTAATCAAATGATATAGCGGACCCTTTAACTAAAGGACTACCCGAAGATCAAGTGTTCTGCCTGTCTAGGGGAATGGGCTTAAAACTCAAACAATACAAACCTTTGCGGTGGTAACCCAACCATACTGACTGGAGATCCCAAGAATTTGCTTCAATGGGAAAACTAAGCTGCAAAAGGTTTAGTTAAGCGCTTCGGTGGAAGCAAGAGCACTCCGGATGATGATTTCTGTAGGGAAACATGAATCCAAAGTTATTCCCACGATAGACATTAAAGTGCTACCTACATGGTGGGTAAATGTTAAGCTTCCAAACCTTTAATAATCCTCAAACGGTTGAGGTTAAGGTTGGGGAAACTTTTAATGATTCCTAACACTTGTGAAGTGGGGTATAGCAGGATACCTTGTAGGAGATCACCTATTTAAGTGCGAGGATAGGCTGCCTCAAATAAACGCACTTAAGAATCCAAGTGTGTCCACAGCCACAACGGACAAAACAATAAGAAGAAAATGAATAAGGAGAGTTATTATGTTGGTATCATTGTCTTGGCTTACACTAAACACTGACGGTTCAAGACATCACGTTCACCTCGCAGTAAGTAAGTCCGGTGGTATTCAACTAGGAAAGGTTCAAAGCGGAAGCTACCTCTCCTGATGCAATATCTTTTCACTGAAAGATTGCTGAAAGTAGGCACCTTGTGTGTGCGCCAAAATCTCTTTCAAGAGGGGATTGTTGGAAATTTGTCTTTGGTGGGGAGGTGCGTCCACCCGTATTTAATGACTTAAACACTAGGGTTCTGCATGTTGGAGGCTTTGTCTCTTCACACGTGCATAATCTACTAAGTGAGTAGATGACCGTAGGGTCAAATTTCGTTAAGAAATGAAAGAGATATTGGTCTACGAAGTAAGGTGTTTGAGGCATGGAAATATGGTGTGGGACAAATCTACCACATCGGTGGGAAAAGGAAGAATTGCTCTCTTTATAAGTCTCAAAATTGGCTAAGGGTTTGGGAGCCCAAAGGGTAACCCATGTGTTTGAAGGAGGGAGGACCTAAATGTGCTTGGGTTCAAGGCTAAGCCCACACACGCGCCGCCGCCGCCCGTCCATCCCGTTCGGGCTCGGGTCTTGGGTCACGGGTCATGGGTCGTGGGCCTTGGGCTTCTTCTGATAGACCCCAAATTGTTTAATATTTACAGTTTGGTCCCTGGAGTTTCTGGAAAGATGAAATTGGGAATGACGGAAGGCAGAAAGTTTCTGCCTACCGTTTGGGTTGGTTTTTTGGAACGTTGCACATTAATCATCAGCCATTACCTGCTGATTAACTCCCTCACTAACTAATGGCCATAAACAGCCATTACTTGGCTGATAAATGGTCATACTAATGGCCATAAATAACCATTACTTGGCTGATTAATGGTCATAACTTGGCAGTTGAGGAGTCCCTCCCTTATGCTATATATTGGTGTCTTTTGGCACAATTGTAAAGACTACACTATATACAACACAGAGACAAACAGAAGAGAGAACACAAATTCTATCCAAAACGTGAGCAGAAACAGTGGACGAAAACAGAAACTCTTCCTTCCTTTTCTATTCTTCAGCAAGTCGTTTCGTGTTTTGTTTTCTTCGTTAGAATCAACCTATTTGATTTGTAGTGTTGATTAGTTGCTGTTTTTATCTTTGGAGATTATTGCCCGTTAACGTAAAAGCATATATACGGGGCAATCTTGTCTTAAAGACAGAGAGACATCTCTCGACTCAGCCCACAGTTGTAACAATCCAAATTTAGTGTTTCTTGATTTCAGGTAATCAAGATTCAAGACTCAACAAGCTTGCGGCAGTTATGAATATTGGTTTATTTGTTTATCCTTTCGAACACTTGTAATATTTATATACTTCCCGTACTGCTTTACATATCCAACAAAAGTATGCAAATTAGAGATGCTGTTACAATATACCTTCCAATCCTTGGCATTGGTGCACTGAAATTCTCAGACATCTTTTCTCCTCCCTCGAAAACTTTTTTTGTGTGTGAAGTAAGATAGTAACCGAGGATAACAATAAGTCGAAAACTAGTGGAACACCCTTAACTTGAGTAAGAAAACGTTGCTTGATAGTACATTTTATTCCATACTTTAACCTTACCTAATGCAATACAATTTGTCTTTACCCAAGTAAGTCCACTGGACAGTTTGTTATGCAATTAAAAATTGGAACTATCCTTTCTGCAGCGGAAAACTCAATCTTTTTTGGAGAGAATAATATAAATTAAGTGTACTGAATACGAAGAACTGTGTACAATGCTTTCTTTTGTCAACACAAACCTTGAATTTTGTTGATTTGAAGTGATGTTTCCATGCACCAGCTGTCTTTTGTTTTCTAATTTCTATTATGAAGATATTAGTTCTGCATTATCAGTAGAAGCTTCTATTGCATTAAGAGAATCAAAACTTTATTTTAAATCAGAACTTTCCATATTTTTTCATGCTTTTCTGTCCCCCTTGCGAAACTTAATGATAGTAACATATAATGGGCAATATATGTCACAATAGAACATTGTGACCAAGTTATATGTAATTCATTTTAGTCCTCAAAGTATTTAAGTAATTAATTTTAGTTTTACAATTATAAGTCTTTCCATTAGTTATGTTAATTGCATAGTAGTCCTCTGAATTTTCAGAAAGTGAAATTAAGTTGTAAGGCTATTCATAGCCACTAACAATGTTTCATTGCATCATCAATCAATACAAAGAAATTTTCTCTCTTCTTCATCTTCCTTATTTTCCTGCGCATTTGGTTACTATAACAAGAGTAATTACTCTCTTGTTACAAATGGTATCAGAGCCAGCTGGGCCGATGGCGCCGCCACCGGAAATGTTAGATATACACGAAGAAATGCGTGCTCTGAGAGCTCAGATGTCGACCTTCGTCGACAACACCGACAAGAGATTGGAAGCCCTAGAAATTAATCAGTTCCAGTTCCAATAGCAAATGCACGAGTCAAAAGAAACAAACAAGAAACTGGAGCTAATTTTGTCAAAAATGCAATTTCCGACGAGCTCAACTCCTCCGGGGAGTTCGAATCCTAGTTCCCCAGCGACCCTAGGTGCAACGGCTACCTTAAGGCAAAAGGAACACCATTGAATTTTAGCCAAAGCGAAGTAGGGCAGTCCCCAGGTACTAAGTCACCTATACCTAATATTCAAGCCATATACACTCTCTCAACCTTTCCGAGGGGAAGGGGTTTCACTTTTCCCCCAACTCCACTTTTCACAAGTCCACTCCTATATCAAAACCCTAATTTTCCCATGACAACTCCATTTTCACCCAATCCCATAGCCAATAACCATGACACAACCAACAACAACAGAACCCTAAAACCTAAGATAAATTTTCTAGATTTTGTTCAGCAGAAGGCCAGATATTAATAGAACCAGTTGCAGTGTTGGATATGAGGATGATCAAGAAAGGAAACAGAGCTACCACTCAAATTTTGGTTCAGTGGGCCAACTTACTACCTGAGGAAGCTACATGGGAAGATTATCAGTTCATGAAATCACAATTTCCAGACATAGCTGAGTTTTGAAGGAAGAAGCTTGTTCTCAAGGAGGGTGGGGTGTCACAATAGAACACTGTGACCAAGTTCTATGTAATTCATTTTAGTCCTCAAAGTATTTAAGTAGTTAATTTTAGTCTTACAATTATAAGTCTTCCCATTAGTTATGTTAATTACATAGTAGTCCTCTGAGTTTTCAGAAAGTGAAATCAAGTTGTAAGGTTATTCATAGCCACTAACACTGTTTCATTGCATTATCAATCAATACAAAGAAATTTTCTCTCTTCTTCTTCCTTATTTTCCTGCGCATTTGGTTACTATAACAAGAGTAATTACTTTCTTGTTACAATAGGTCGATTTCACACAGATGTTTTACATCGCTGTCTAAGTTCAAGTCTAACAGTAGTATGTACTACATCTACCTAGTTTTGTCTGGTCTGAATGTTCTTGTTATGTCAATTTTGACTCGTATTGCACCAATGTGGATAAGTATCAAAGACAAGAAATTTCATAGTAATACATATCTTCACTGAAAGAGACGTTTGATTTTATTGTCTTGTTGAAACTTGAAATTATGAGATTACAGTAATATGCTGAAAATAATAGCAACTGTCTAAGGAAAATTGCAACAATAAGGGTCTTCTTCTCCTAGTTATTTCCTCAAATTCGTAACAAAGAAACCCCTTAATTTAACTCTCTAACCACAAATTAACCCTAAGCTAGAGCAATTAGCAGAAGTAAATGATTATCCGTAGCAAGTGAGAGACAAAATTTACTCATAGTAGGATCATGCATATACAGATTCGGCAATCTTTCTCGTTATGCAAATTTGAATAAGAGATATCGAAACAAATTATAATTTTGAAGATGTAGAAAAACACTAACCAGAAATAATTTCTTATCAAACTAATTCAGCTAAAAATAAATGGAAAAAGGCCACAAATATCCCTAACGTTTATGATTTATGTTATATATATAGCTTTCGTTAACCTATCGGCTCACCTAATCCTCAACGTTATTTTCTGTCTCAAATATATACCTGGACGATTAAAGAGTCCAAATATATGTCTCTCGCACTATTGGTTAAAACCATATCGAGAGATATTTCGAGGTTTTTAATTTTATTTAAGGTATATTTGGACTTTTTAAATAGTTCACAAGCATGCTTCTACTTATTATGTTTGCAGCTAAATATGTACAAACCAGTTTATCATTCTAACATAGAAGCATATTAAAATTAATGGTGCAAGAATCACAAAAATGTAAAGAAACAGGTAATCAAAAATGCAGAAAATGAAGAACCCTAGACTGTGAACATTCAGTCGATTAACAAGATGTAGAAGAAGATGAAAATTGTAGAGAGAATATTTTGTTGTATTGAATTCATTAACTTGATTACAATGTATTGAGATATCCTATATATACATCTAACTTAACTACTAACTGCTCTTAATAGTATAACTAACTTGAGTTGATCTTTTAGTTAGTTATAACTAACTATCTGGTAATAACAGTATTAGTAAAAGACTAAACTGCCCCATTATCATTTATTTATTTATTCTACACTCCCCTCAAGCTAGGTGGAGGGAATATGTTTAAAACTCCTAGCTTGGACAAGATACACTCATGTTGTATCCTATTGAGTCCTTTAGTAAGGATATATGCATTTTGTTCTTTTGTAGGTATATATTGAGTTGCAATTAGTCCTTGTTGTAGTTTTTTCCTTATAAAATGACAATCAATTTCTATATGTTTGATTCTTTCATGGTAAACAGGGTTGGCAACAATTTGAATTGTTGCTTTACTGTTAGTGTAAATATTTATAGGTAATGTAACCTCTGTGTTTACCTCTTTGAGCAGTCCAATAAGCCAAATAAGTTTAGAAACAATTGTGGCCATGCTTATGTACTCAGCTTCTGCTGAGCTTTTTGAAACTGTTGTTTGTTTCTTAATTTTCCAATATACAATAGATTAACCTAGGGGTGGCCAGTGGGCCGGGCTTGGGACCGACGGGCCGGGTTTGGCGGGATCTTGTCGATGTATTGAGGAGGTAGAAAGGATTATGAGAAGTCTGTAGAGTGATCAGTTGAGTTTCTACAAATATGGCACAACAATGCAATCAGTAGTTATGCTTATAGTATAGTGATTTTGAGATTCATGGAAAATTGGACTTGTGACGTGTGTGTATGCATTTCTAAGGGATTTTTTGCAATGCCGGCCTTAATGGTTGAGAAGGAAGGCTAGTAGAATCAGACTATGTTATCAAGATTATGTTGGATTTTGGTCGTGACTACAACTAAATGATGGTGGTGATTGTGGTGATTATGGTGATAATTGCAAATTCAACCGGACGCGTAAAGAGGTACAGTGGTGATTAAATCAGGGAATTCAAGCGAAGCCAGTCAAATATATAGGAATCCTCGGTTGAAGAGATTTTGGGTATGGAAAGGTGGAAATTTGAGTCATTGAGTTAAGTTAGAGGAAGTTTGACTGATAACGTGAACAAGCGGTACTATTGGTGTATTTCTTGCCCTTGGAGGATTTCGTGAGGTTTAATAGAGATTCCTTAGTTGACGTTAGCGTTCGTACTCTTCTTTATCATTCGAGGATGAACAGTGGTATCTGATGTAACGACCCGATCGGTCATTTGGAGAACCGATTCTTTATTTGGCGTATCGTCTATTCCAGAAGCTCCATAGTAATTATTTTGACCTTCTTGCAAAATTGTAAGTCAAACGGATTCCATTGTGTTCACTTTAGGAGAAGGTTTCACTATGAAAATTCTATCAATTATTTGGATAAATTGTTTATTGTGGGAAAACGTGCTCTGATTGGTGATATGAAGATTCTGTTAGATTTGAAATATTATTTATGGCATGTAGAAATTGACGAATCTAATTTTAGAGTTAGTTTGGTTGGTTTTTGACAATTAAATCGGGTTTAGTATTATATATGCCTAATTCTGGTGAAAAGATGGTCACGGAAGAAATAAGACCCGAATTCAAAATTTGTTGTTTCCGTTAGGTCTGTGATGTGATTTATGACCTAGTGAAGTCGTTGGTTCGATTCCCGAGAGGTTCGAATGTGATTAAGGTGGTTGAGCGAGAAACTAACTTTTAAGATGGTTTGGAGTTGACCAAAGTCAACATCAGATCAAGACGGATCCATTTGGGTGTTTTGATAATTCGAGCAGCTTTATATGATCATTTGTGACTTGTAGAAACTTTCGGAATTGGATTTGGATTTCGTTTGGTCAAGCTAGGGTTTTTGAGTCGTGGGCTTAAGTCACTCCCCTTCGACGTTTCAATATACCATTATATTCATTTGATGTTGGAATTATATTTTGATTATTTTAATATATGCGTATCGAAATTTGTGATCCATATCAACTTGAATCATCGCATTCTGACACCGTATGAGGGAGTTATGGTCATTTTAGTTCCGAGGGAAATTGTTGGTTTTGGTGTGTTCGCTGGGGCGGGCTTCTGGGCCGCAGAGGCGGAAATTCTGCGTATAAAAAAATTTAGATTGCATTCCTTTCTTATTTTGTGCATATCTTGAGTTCTAGAGCTCTGTTTGAGGTAATTTTTATAGCGTTGTTCTCGTATCAACAAGGGAGTAAGTATCTAACCTTTATTTTGATATTTCTTCAAGTTTATTTTCATTGGTTGTCGATTTTATCAGAGATTGATTGGGGGAAATTGGGGTTTTGAACTCAAAAATTGAAAAGTGAAAAAACATGGTTTTGAATATCAAGATGATAGCTTTTTGAATGGGTTTCTAGGTCTAGACTAATTAAGCTATGAGTAAACTAATTTTGGCATAAATTTTCAATTTTGCCCTTGTGGGCTCGGGGTCACCTTTTTGGGTTCGTTTTGGGGTTTTGAATTAAAGTATAGCAATATGAGTATCGTTGAACTCGTTTAAACTCGTAGGGTACTATTTTGACTATATTGAACATGATTTTCTTAATGAAATTATAGTTTTGCCGTTGTGGCTCGCGTTTGGCTATTTTGGATCTATTTTTGGATTTTAGGTAAAACTATGGCGATATGGGTATCCTTAGATTTGTATTCTAACGTAGAATTCATATTTATAGACTTTAATCATTTTGAGGCTCTCCGAAGTGGAAAGGCAAGGCTAAGGTTTGATTATTCGTGGCTCCAGTTCGGCATCCAGGTAGGTTACGGCTTACCTTCTGGTTAAACTTCAGTTAGCAAAGCATATATATAGTTAGTTACTGTCGAAGAAAGCATGTACGCCTTCGGGTATGAAGTTGGGATGGATTACTAGGATTGGTGTTGTTGACTGATTTGTGGTTGTTGCCTAGTGTTGGATAGTGGATTGCACTTATTTTCCATATCTTCCTTGTGATATAGTTGTATCTCACTTATCTTGATATTATCATGGATAGAGGAAGGGACTTAACTTTATACTGATATTGAGATATGTGTCCATGTGTGGCACGTTGAGAATTTATATGATACACTTGATATTGTCATTTCATTGCATTCATCCTTATTTCCATGATATGTTAATATTATCTGTGATTGGCGTGATGGTGATAAGTGATAAGGAAACAACAGTGATTCTTATGACATATTGATTGCATAGCCATCTCTAAGTTATGTGTAAAATGGCTAGTGGTGTGATAGGTGGTAGAGTCATCTCCAGGCTGTGTGATACAGAGTGGCTAGTACATAGACTTCGCGGGCCCCCCATACGTCATGACTGCCGAGATGTATTGCATTGCATATGTATTCATCCTAATCATCTCATTTTACATATATGGATCGAAATTGTTAATTTTACTTGTGTTTGTGATTATTCTGAGAAATCGTGAAAACTTGGCAGACTTGGGTTTAGGTGCTTCACCATAGGCTATGATTCGACTATTGATCTTTTTGTATTTTAGTGGTTATTGTTGGACTGTGTTGTATTTTACTTGATTGTGAGCATGTCTATTCTTCAATCTCTTACTTTATATATGTTAGCAAACTATTGTCGGCCTATGATACCTACCAGTACATAGTGTTTGTACTGATACTACTTTTGCTACACCCTTTTCGGGGCGTAGTGTTATTGCAGATACATGAGCAAGGTTCGATTAGCCTTCAGGGATCTCATAGAGTTCATATATACTTCTCTATTTAATTCTCATTCTAAACAAAAGTTGTATTAAGGTTGTGGTTGTAATTTTTATTCCAGTTGTATACTTAGAAGCCTTGTACTATTCAGACCAGATTCTTTGGGTAGTGTTGTATTCCGCATTATTATATATCTATGTTTTTAGACTTCTATTGCGCTTATTATTTATTTATGTTGTTGGATGACTCTGTAAGGGACGGAGTCGCCTACCAGGTGGGAAAAGGGTAAGTGCCCCGCGTGTTCCCCGATTTGGGACGTGACACGACACCTATTGCTTGGTTCCTTTATTTTCACACCACTGCTCTAGAAGCGTGATAGAAATTTTGATGCAAAATTAGGGGCACGATTCATATCGTCAAAGTGGAAGGAAAAGTGTTGAAAGTGATGGCGTCATACCACGACATTAACTAAAGCAGTTGTTGGGAACCCATTATTCTCTTCTCTTATAGTGTCGCATTTTGTTTTGTTTTTATTTTGCAGATTATGGGAAGTCTAAGTACCCGAAAGTGAATCTGAGTAGCATGTTTGGGCTTAAGTGTGGGGTCGTACCGAACCTTTATGTTGAGAATTATGCTGCTAGCTTGGCCCTAGAGGGTCTCAGGGAGTATTTCTCGCCCTTGTTCTAAGATTTTTTTCTGCGATCCATGCATTGAGGACAACGCATATTTTTAAAGTGTGGGATGGAGTACTTTCGATACTTTTGAGGTCGAGGATGATTATGGCATAGGAATTTTTTTAGTAGTTCTTAGAGTCTTATGAGTCTTAGTATAAAAAAATCCAAAAATCAAGAAAAATACAAAAAGATTTTATATTGGTCTTTCTCTTATTTTCGTTCGTCTTCTGTTTTCTTTTCTTTTTCTCATTAGTGGTATTAATCATTCACCCCTTGATTTTTTTATGGCCTCGGTTCTTTTTCAAATGGGGACCTTTGAACCGGTAATTGTTAAATTTTTAGGATTAGTATTTTTAGGACTAGTAAAGGAGAGAGAAGAACGATCTTTTGACTTGTTTGATACTAGCATATTTAGGTCTGAGCTTAAGTAGTACTTTTCTGTGAGTGCTTGAGTTAATTTAAAATATAAGATTTTCTGACACCTAGGCTTAGAGTTGTGATTCTGTTTATAGCTTATTCTTATTTTGTAGTTCGTCATGACCTTGTCTGTCTTAGAGTAGAATTGATCCATCTTGATTGATACTTGTGCCATGTGTGGTGAGAATTTTCTTGCATACATTCCATGCTTTGCATCTTAGTCTAGAACTTGCCCTGCATGTTATTGAAGCGAAATAAAAAGTGTTGCTCTATTTAGAAGATGATAATAGGCTTTCTTTGAAATGTCTTGTGAATTTTAGCCTTTTCAGATATTGTTACCACTAGTTAGCCCTTTGATCTTATAGCCTTAGCCGTATTTTTGCCTTGACCCATTTATTGAATCCCTGGTTTTTACACCCTGCTTCCTTGAACAATGTAGCTTAGACTCTTATAATTATGAAATCTGAAGAAAGGGATGGTTAAGTGAAAAATGGTGACCAATGATAGCTACAGAGTGATGAAAAACCCTCTTAGAAAGAATGTGACATGAAGAAAAAAATGAAAAAATAATTGCTTGAACAATAAAAAATGAAGTGTTCTTGACATGATGAGAAATACTTGTGGAATAATGAATGAAGGGAGGGCTGAAAATAAAGAGAAGAGAATAATGGGTGATGAAGTCTAAAAGTGTAAGTCACTATCATATATTGTCCCACCCGTCCCCTAGTCAACGTTACAACCCGTTAAAGTCCTATTTGATTCTACTCGAGCACACTTAATTAGTAGAGATTTACATAATGGGCAAGCCTATGGTTCTTTGTGCATACATGTAAATTTATTTGTGAGTGCGACAATTGTTCTTTGATGTTAAGTCCTTAAATTATATCCATTCTTTGATTTGAGTGTGTGGACTATTTCTTTTTGTGAGGGCACTTGATTCATGATAGTTAGGTGATGTTATTAGATTTTTTTGATATAGTAGGTGAGCGAGCTTGAATTTGATGAGTTAGAGTTCGTCTTTGAGGTTAGGATACAAGTCTATTATTTGATTGAGTTGACTTGTATATTTTGCATAATGATCAGAAAGTGTATATTTGATAGTTCGAGTTGCTATATGGTCTAATTGTTGGTATTAATCAAAGTGGTGGTGTTTCTAGGCTTAATTTATTAAAGGTGTGTTTAGTTGTTTGTTCGAGGACGAACAAAGGTTCAAGTGTGGGTTGGTGATGTTAGGTGTATTTATACGATTTTTCGTCGTTCTTTACCCATGTTTCTACCTTATTTTGAGAGCTAATACATTAAATACACCTAACATATATTGACTTTGCGATGTCGAGCTAATATGTGTGTTATTGTTGAATCTAGGTACTTAATGTTGAAAATGCTTTTTTCGAAGAAGAAGAGATCAAAAAGAGTTCAAATGATGTGTTCCCGAGCTAATGAATAAATTTAGAGCTAAAATAGATAGCTTGAGACTTTGAAGTTTGAGTAGAAGTCCAAAAAAATCATTTGGAATCAAGATTAGAGTTGGAGGATCGAAAATTTGAGGTTCTAGAATTTTGGCCTAGTGCCCAAGTCCACCGTGGGCGCCCCGCGCCAGGCTTAATTTTTGGCCAATTTTTTTATTTCATATTTTTAAGGGTATTATGGTCCGGGCTCATTTTCTATATGTTATAAATACATTATAAACTCATTTTAAGAGAGGGGTGGAGAACTTTAGACCTATAGAGAGCTTGGAGCCGCTGTGGAGGCCGATTATTATTGGGTTCTACCTTTTTTTCTCCTTACTACTACTTTTTATATTTTTTTGTATGAATTATGGTTTTTCTTCCATGTCTATGTGGATCTAAACTACGCGTTCTAAGATTGTGGTATAGCCATTAATATTGACGTTTGATGATTATTTCTTATCTTAATACAAATTATTGATTTTGATTTTTCTTTAATTTTGTGCATAATTGCTTGATTGTTTGGCCAACAGTTAAATTCTATCGACTATCTAATAGCATGCTTGGGAAAGATGTTAGATTAGAGAAGAGTTAAAGAGAGTGTGATCTGATTATCCCTTCAGTTGGGCTAGGATTTGTGGCTAGGATAAGAATATACCTAGACATCGCGTTCAATTAAATACCGTGGACGAATTGCGTTCTTAACAGATCAATTCCATAAAAATATAGACTGCGAACTGTTTTGAATAGGCGAGTAGTAGTTCGGGAGAATACTGTGAGAGTTAATAATCTGGTTATTTAACAATCGTTGATAATTCATATTAAGGAGAAATAGTTTGATATCTCAATAGGATTGGTGAACCAATCGCAACTCAGAACATTTATCTCATTGATAACATAAAAACCCATTCTTTCTTGGTTAAAGTTCATTACTTGTTTTCTCTTATTTTTAGATAGTTTATAATTAAAATCTTCGTATCTCATCCTTGTTTAGATAATTAGGATCGTCTGATTTAGTAAATAGTTAATCACAAGTCCCTGTGAGATCGACATTTGATTTTTAAAATCACTATATTACTTGTACGATCGCTTATACTTGGGGGTGCGTTTGGGAGCAACACACCACTGGGTGTTTTTGCGCTTCTTCAGCTATTTTGCACTCAATTCACTTCTTTGGACTCCAATGCCCACCAATCTTCAATATTCCTAAAATAATAGCAATACTCGTCATAAATAACCTCATATTATAAATAAAGGACGCAAAAACAAAAGTAAAGAGGCTAGAATAAATGGTAAAATCACAACTTATCAACAACACACATATTAATTTGAACCTTGAATTTTACTTGTTTAGGTGTGTATTTGAGAAAGAATTAAATATTAGAAGCTTCTATTAGCCAATAGATTAACGAATGAGTTATATAAGACAAATCACAAATATTAGTCTCCACTTACTTCTTCGTGCAATTTGTTTGTTTTCGTATTTTTTTTGTTTCTCACCCGGTGTTCGGTATCCGTAATGGAGCCTGACTATATCCGGATTCGCACCGCATAGGGCTACATTCGGGGTGAAACGCTCCTTACCAAAAAAAAAAAAAAAAAAAAAAAAAAAAATCATACCCAAAACTCGAATCCGAGACCTCTAGTTAAGGGAGGAGCAGGCACATCCGTTGTAACAACTCCTTTGGTGATGTTTGTTTTCGTATTTGTGGAGAGGGAATGAGTGGCATAACAGACTTGTATAAATAAACATATTTACAAGCATTATATTAGTTTCACCAAGACTAGAATCTGCGCCATGCATAAACTAGTCATAATAATTATGTTGGGAGATTTGCTCTATGGTACTTTATAAAGCAGTACGGGAAGTATTTAACTATTACAAGTATTTGAAAGGATAAACAAAGATTTCAATAATTCAACATGGAATCTAAAATTACAATCGTTACATAAGTAAAAACTGGAAATTCCAGTTTTGTAGAAGACGGAAAAATGTAAATTGTTTTTGCTGAGTCGAGTGTGACACTCTGTCCTTAAGACAATATTGCCCCGTATGTATCCTTTATACGTCCTGGACAATTTGTCTCCCAAGATAAAACAGCAATGGAACCCTTGAGCAAAGGAAACTCAAGAGCTACCGTGAAGAATATTGAATAACGAAATGATGCTTGGAAGTTGTAGGAAGAAGATTTTTTCTGGTTGTGTATTTTCGTGCATATCAAGTGTGCTCAACAATGGTGTAAGGGGGTGTTTATATAGGTGAGGGAGGGGCTGAAAAACTGCCTGAAAACTGCCTCCATAATAGCCAAATAATGGCCATTATGGAGGTAGTAAAGTCACCAACATAAATGGGAGAAAGACCAACTGTTTTGGCCATTATAGGAGGAGTAATTCACCAAAATAAATGGCTGAATTGAGTGCTTGGCATTTCTGTTTTTGACCGTCGAAATTCGATTTTCCGGAAACTTCGGGGACCAAACCGTACATCTTGAAACTTCGGGGACCAAACCGCACATCCGAAAGAATTCTGGTCCAAAGCGTATATCTGAAACTTCTGGGATCAAACTGTACTTCTGGCAAAGTTTTCTGGCCCAAAAAGATAATATCAGAAGACCCACAGCCCGCGACCCGCGACCCGTGACCCGTGAACTCGTGAACCCGTGAACCCGAGAACCCGGAACTCGATCGGACCGGACGGGACGGGCGGGCGACGGCGGCGCGCGTGTGGTCTTTCCTCGAACCGAAGCACATCTAGGTTCTCCCTCCTTTAAACACATGGGATACCCCTTGGGGTCCCAAACCCCAAACCACCTCCTTTAAACACATGGGATACCCCTTGGGGTCCCAAACCCCAAACCAATTTCGAATCTTATATACACAACAATTCTTTCTTCCTCTACCGATGAGGGAGAATTACACACAATACCACACTTTCCATGCTTCAAACACCTTACTTCGTGAACCAATATCTCTTTCATTTCTCAATGAAATTTGACGATTCTTGGCCCTACGGTTATCTACGTACTTAGTAGATCATGCATGTGTGAAGAACCGGATTCTCCAACATACGTTACACTAGTGTTTAAGCCATTAAAGTTGGTCGGTCGCAACTCCCGCCAAAGGCAAATTTCCAACAATCCCCTCTTGAAAGAGATTTTGGCGCACTCACATGGTGTCTTTTCATTTCCAAAGAATATTTCAAATGGACCGATGTTGCATAAGGAGAGGTAGCCTCGGCTTTGAACCTTCCATAGTTGAATACCATCGGACTTACTTACTGCGCGCGAACGTGATGTCTTGAACCGTCGGTGTTTAGTGTAAGCCAAGACAACGGTACCAACACAACAAATTCCCTTACTCTCTTCTTCGTAATGTTTTGTCCGTTTTGGCCATGGACAACGTCTTGGATTCTTTAGTGCGTTCAATTTGAGGCGGCCCGTCCTCGCACTTAAATAGGTGGTCTCCTACAAGGTATCCTGCTATACCCCACTTCACAAGTGTTAGGAACCATTAAAAGTTTCCCAAAGACCTAACCTCAACTCGTTGAGGATCATTACAGTTTTGAAAACTTAACCTTTACCCATACCGCAGATAGCACTTAACGTCTATCGCGGGAACGGCTTTGGATTTGGTATTTCTTTTCGAAATCACTATCCGAAGTGCTCATGCTTCCACCGAAGCGATCAACCGAACCTTTACAACTTAGTTTTCCCATTGAACCAAATTACCGGGATCTCCAGTTCGTAAGGTTGGGTATCCACCGTATTGGTCCGTATATTTTGGGTTTTAAGCCCATTCCCCTAGACAGCGAGAACACTTGATCTCTGGGGTAGTCCCTTAGTTAGTAAACAAGGAAGTGACACCCGTGATGATCAACTCGCCATACATCTTATGTCTCCGACGATCCCGACAGATATGTCCGACGCCGTCATCCGTGTCCTTCCTAAAGCCGACCGGCTAGCCACAATGTAGAACTACGAAGGCACAGGTTTCTCCCAATAAGGGACGTCCTCTAATGAGTCGTGAAGTTACTCAACTTCTTTCATGCTTTGTATAAAGCGATAAACTCGATACCATCATGAATCGGTCGATGCAAGTTTGCTTAGAGGATTTTCCAAGAACCACCATACACATTTACTTGTGGCTTTTGTGTTCTTCGATCGATGTCCGGTTGTATCACCGTGTTCTCTCGAATCGCCGGACATCCAGATTACTATAATCCGTAGATAAGCGAATAATTCAGATATCGTCGTATCCGACTTAACGCCTTCTATTGATCATGTATTAAGATCATCAGTGAACCTTAGTTCAACTAATATGTTTGTAGGACGATACCAGGTCGGTTGTAGTGTGTACAATACATTGAACTACACGTGACCTGTGCATATCGCTCCTTGTCTATGGGTGCACCATGATTCCAATCAGTTATATGATTCATATCCATTGGTGGCTTCAACGAGACTGTCAACTATTTACCAGTCCGTTAGATGTCTTAGAAATCCAATTCCTAAGAAGTCATCTGTGATACACATATCTTTCATATCGAGACTTTGTTTCAATATGATTTTCACTCTCAGACCGTTGGTTTTCCAACTGTTGGCTTTCTAACTTCGAGCCAATGTTTCGTGGTCGATTCATTGTTTCGTTTTATCTGAAACTTTCGGACTAAAATGTAAACATTTCGTGGACCAAATCGAAAGTTCAGGAAGAAGCCCAACAGTTCAGCAAACTAACTCTGATTCTCTTCTTCCAACTCTCCGGTTGGGAAGGCTAGTTCAACACCCATGCCATGTAAGATTACAATGGCCCTAGATGTGAAGCTACTCACAGGGGAGCACTTTTTACAACCCAAAGGTTCTTTTCCGGAGGAAGATTAACTATTACACGAGTATGGTTCTATATATGGAATATATTTCTCTCTTTAGCTTCTTTCCAAAGCGGCGCTTTTGGAGATGACAATTATTTGTTAATTGTTCATGGTTCATTATTAACCATACAAGCTAGAAGGACTCGAACAAGTCTTTGTCCCCTTCTTTGCTCCGTCTCGGTTCAACATCTAGAATCCCTGAGTTCTGGAGTATTAAGTTCCGGATAGCCAGCAACTTTCGAGTCCTGTAGATACGGAACGTCTAGTTCCGGACAGTCAGGCCCTCGCGGGTTCTTGTTAACCTTGAGCAGTTACTCTTTTTCCTTTTTCAAGAAAAGTTATCTTCTAAGAATTCAGCATTCTTTGACGCGAAGAGGCGATGAACACTACTGTTATTTGCAGATCCAGTGAATATGCAATCTACAGTCTTAGGTATGAAACCACCCCACATCACAACATTTGTATGTGAGATCCTTTCCATGTATCACACGGAGGGTTACCCTTATCCTTATGCGGAGTTCTATTGAGAATCGCATTAGCGGTAAGGATCGACGTGCCCCACATAATTTGGGCGTACGGCTTAGCGCTTGGCTAACACCGTTAGACTGAGGTGAGTAATGAGCAGTCGTTTAATGAACGATGCTTCACATTCTCCCCCTCTATCACTACGAATTTCTCAATCCGTAGGCTTTAGTTGATATTCAACTTCTGCTTTGTAGCACTTATCCGCTTCAACAACTTCATCTTTTCTTTTTAACAAACAAAGGATTCCATACGTTGTACCATCATCAATGAAGATCACAACGTATTTGTCTCCCCCCTCTATTTTGTATAAACTTCAAATCACCCAAGTAGGTGTGACTAAGTTCTAGAGGAGCAGTGCTTCTTTCGCTATTCCCTTGACGGAATTTGGAAAGGTGATTTTGCCTCTTCATCTACCTCACATTTATTTTGAGGGTTTATGTCGAAGAAGGCAACAATCTCAACATCGTTAGCTTTTGAATGACTTGCTATTTAACGTGTCTTAATCTATGATGGCATAGATGCACGGATTACAAATATATCATTCATTTGGCTACAAACGTACTGTACCATTCTTAGTTATTACAGACCTATTGGACTAGTCTCAAACTAGCTTGACCAACAGCGTCCCTTAAACCAAGTTAGGGACATGTATCACCTCATCTTAGAGTGATCTCATTCCCTGAAGTCCTATTGAGGACAACCTCTCCAACCCTTCTACTTTAGAGGTGGCGTTGCTTCACATGAACAACCTTTTGCCCGTGGTTAGGGTGTAACCGGATCATATGTGATCGCGATACTTTGGCCCACTGCAGTTGCTTTGGCAGACTGAGTGTCCAATTTCTTTACTGCCTTTATTTAGGCCTTCAGATCATTTAGGACCTGGAAACTCTGGCCCACCTTACTAGGTGTCCAGTACTTTTCCTATGAAATGAATTCGGCACCACCCGCCGCCCGGAGGCTTTATATGACTGAGTGTCCAATATCATCATATCTAAGGAATTTTGGCCCACTCCAGTCGCCCGGATGCTTTTTATGACTGAGTGTCCAATATCATCCTATGAAGGATCTTCTGCCAAATAGTATGACAGGCTCAACGTCTTTAGCTTTTAGTCTTCTTCCGTTATCATTGGTGCCCAGATAATTCTTGGCGCTTACTTAAGAGTGGTAAGAGTTTTCGTACAGTTAGTGGATCTTTCTCCATTGTATGTGCGACATACTTTACACACTTTTAATTATTACACTTAAAAGAACGGATCTTTTTAAGTCGTTTACAAAATCCAATCTTTAAACGGAAAAGAAGATGAGATTAAACTTCTGATTTGTTAAAGCATAAGGAATATAAATTATTTTCATATTCCTCCTTTCTTTAATCCATTTTTAATCAGACATTATTTAATCTTTATTCTTGACAAGTAAGAAAAATACTTATCATTTACTCTTTATTCTTGACAAGTAAGAAAAATACTTATCCCAATTTTGGATTCTGGCTCACTTCAGTCACTTCATCAGACTGAGTTTCCATTTCCTTCTCACCATTATTCGGATCCTTTGTCTGGGACAGATATAGGCCTTCTGCTACAAGATAGAATAACATCTTCGATCTTCTCCTCTTGTCCCGGTTGACATCCTCGAGGCTCTCGTGAGCGCTTGTTCCCACCGGTCTTGGTAGCGGTGACACCATGAACACGTTCATCATCATCACTCTCTTCTACCAGAAAACCATTGCCATATCCAGATTTGGTCACACAATTTTTGACCGACATCTTTCGAACACTAATAGTAATACAATACAAATATTGTCTTAAGTTGTTGGGAGATTTGCTCTATGGTACTTTATAAAGCAGTACGGGAAGTATTTAACTATTACAAGTATTCGAAAGGATAAACAAAGATTTCAATAATTCAACATGGAATCTGAAATTACAATCGTTACATAAGTAAAAACTGGAAATTCCAGTTTTGTAGAAGACGGAAAAATGTAAATTGTTTTTGCTGAGTCGAGTGTGGCACTCTGTCCTTAAGACAATATTGCCCAGTATGTATCCTTTATACGTTTTGGACAATTTGTCTCCCAAGATAAAACAGCAATGGAACCCTTGAGCAAAGGAAACTCAAGAGCTACCGTGAAGAATATTGAATAACGAAATGATGCTTGGAAGTTGTAGGAAGAAGATTTTTTCTGGTTGTGTATTTTCGTGCATATCAAGTGTGCTCAACAATGGTGTAAGGGGGTGTTTATATAGGTGAGGGAGGGGCTGAAAAACTGCCTGAAAACTACCTCCATAATAGCCAAATAATGGCCATTATGGAGGTAGTAAAGTCACCAACATAAATGGGAGAAAGACCAACTGTTTTGGCCATTATAGGAGGAGTAATTCAGCCAAAATAAATGGCTGAATTGAGTGCTTGGCATTTCTGTTTTTGACCGTCGAAATTCGATTTTCTCGGAAACTTCGAGACCAAACTGTACATCTTGAAACTTCGGGGACCAAACCGCACATCCGAAAGAATTCTCGGTCCAAATCGTATATCTCGAAACTTCGGGATCAAACGTACTTCGGCAAAGTTTTCTGGCCCAAAAAGATAATATCAGAAGACCCACAGCCCGCGACCCGCGACCCGTGAACCCGAGAACCCGGAACTCGACCGGACCGGACCGGATCGGACGGGACGGGCGGGCGGCGGCGCGCGCGTGTGTGGTCTTTCCTCGAACCGAAGCACATCTAGGTCCTCCCTCCTTTAAACACATGGGATACCCCTTGGGGTCCCAAACCCCAAACTAATTTCGAATCTTATATACACAACAATTCTTTCTTCCTCTACCGATGAGGGAGAATTACACACAATACCACACTTTCCATGCTTCAAACACCTTACTTCGTGAACCAATATCTCTTTCATTTCTCAATGAAATTTGAAGATTCTTGGCCCTACGGTTATCTACGTACTTAGTAGATCATGCATGTGTGAAGAACCGGATTCTCCAACATACGTCACACTAGTGTTTAAGCCGTTAAAGTTGGTCGGTCGCAACTCCCGCCAAAGGCAAATTTCCAACAAATTATTATCTTATTTATTTGAGCATATTAAATTTAATTATTTAATAAAATGCTACAGTTATTTTGCTTATCTATGCAAGTACCAAGAATAGAATATTTATGAAATAAAAAAAATATTGGAGACAAAAATATCACAACCATATAGTTTATGATACAATACAAAAATAACATTATTAAATAAAATAATAATACGTAATAGTTAGATAAAAAGAATTTTAATAACATCTATGGTAAACCTTAAAATGCTCTTATGTTCCATAAAATATTCAGCCCAAATATTATTGCGCATAATTTTTATTTCAATTCTTTTATTTACGACAATTTAACTCATCACATCCACACAAAAGGATAATGCTAAAATTATATATATGTAAGTCTCAAATTATCTCTTTTTCCAACTATAAATAAATTAAATATTAACGTATGAATTTACTACAAAAACAAATACTCTTAAATACCTCCTAAAGAAAATGCCAATCTTTGATGGGTCTTTTTCCAAAATACTTGCCATGTTTTTCTTTTTAAAAGTCAATTTGACTAAATTTTAAAGTTAAATTAGATTATATTAATTTAATATTTTAAAATTGAAATTTAGATATTCGGAAACAATACGAAAAGTATTACAAGTTGCAATTCTTCTCATATTAATATGATAAAAAATATAACTCAAAATATTGGTTAAAATTCATATACTTTAACTCTTGAAAAGCGTAATGTGACAAGTATTTTGGGACAGATGGAGTATTACTCAATTCCCCTCAAACAAGACTCAACAAATCAATAAATAGTCCGCTTGGGCAGCTCAATTGGTTATCAAGGGGGATATTTGGAAAATGGTCAAGGATCGAATCCCGTCAGCGGCAGTGTGGGGGTTACTTCTTGAAATAAAGGAGGGCCCCTTGTGTGCAGCATGGTACTGGTCTAACCTTTGAAATCAATTGAGTCACCATGATTTACCTCCTTCACAGACCTGTCGGACCGGGGTGTGAGGGCTCCTGGGGTGGGAGTTCCACCTTTTTGGAAACAAATCAATAAATTCAAGTTATCTCAATTTTGAAAAACAATTATGAATATGAATCCGCTGAGTTTCAAGACTGAATATTGGTCCATCCCAACTTAGCCTTCAATTAAAACTGGAATAACGACTAATTCATCCGTATAGAAAGTAGGAATTGCAGAACATCTTCTGGTTAGAAGTGTTACGGGATTTCTAATTACAAAACTAATTAAATTTACTTAACCCTAGTATACGATAACGAGAAAGGTGATTGTTACGAATTGGACAAGGTGGGATGGGAAGGAGTTATTTCCTTAATTTTTAATTCACAATTAATTTGCTTTGTATTTTGTTTAATTTTGATTTCTTCTGCCTATAGTTAAATTCTGATTTGTTTTATATTAGGTTTGGTTTAGAACGATGATTGTGTATATACACTAGTTTTAACAAAGTCAGATCCGTGATTTTTAACTTCAGTTCTGCAAGTCTTAATTTAATGAAGCAGCTATATTTTAAATACACGGTATATTTCAACAATTCTTTAAATAGAGGTGCACTTGCCCCGTATATCATACTCATTTTCTTATTCATACTATAATTATAAGAGTTTAAGTTATATGTATTGATGATCTAACAAATATTTAGATAATTACATGCAACTTTATTTAACATTGATTGATAACTTAAAATAAAGGGAAAGGTGCAAATATACTCCTCAACTTTGTAATTTAGAGCAGATATACCCCTCGTTAAAAAAGTGGTGCATATATAACCCCTGTCGTTACATAAATGGTGCAAATATATCTTTTTTGCTGACTGAATATTTTTTGAAAAATATTTAGCTCATTTTTAATTAAAAAATGCCACGTGTAGACTATTTTTTTTAGTTTATTTAAAGTCATGTGGTAATTTATTTGTTTGGTGGATTGAGTTTGGTTCGTTAAAAAATGGGTAGACTTATTTTTTTTTAATCTGCAAAGATATTTTTTCAGCGAATCAGACCTGATCCATCAGTAAAAACAAATTACCACATGACTTTAAAAAATAAGTCTACTAAAAACAATGGGTAGCCTTATTTTTTTAAAGCCATATGATATTTTTTTAATTAAAAATTAAACTAAATGATTTTTAAAAAAAATATCAGTGAAAAAGGTGGATTGAGTCTAGTTCGTTAAAAAAAATGGGTAGACTTATTTTTTTAAAAACCACAAAGATATTTTTTAAGCAAATCAAACCTGACCCATCAGTAAAAAAAATTACCACATGACTTTAAAAACACAAGTTACTAAAAACAATGGGTAGACTTATTTTTTTAAGGTCACGTGACATTTTTTTAAGTAAAAAATAAGTTAAATTACTTTAAAAATTGTCACCGAAAAATGTATATTTGCACCATTTATTAACGGCAATAGTATATATGCACCACTTTATTAACAAGAATATATCTACTCAAATCGCAAAGTTGAGGAATATATTTACACGTTCTAAAATAAATAGTACTCCAGTAATATGTCATAAGTCATAACAAGTTAAATTTCACAAATGGTATAAAAGACTTGTTACACTGTCCCTGTATACATTATAACTTAAATCCTAGTTATAATACAAAATGCAACAGAAGAAAATAAATGAACATGAAATGCATTGGAAGATCAAATACAGACGTTCAGAAATGGAATCTCTACAAAATTGATATACATACATCCACCATAATTGTTAATTGAAACATAAATTTTAAACTAATTTCTTTGGATATTACTTAAAAACAAAAAAGTTGAAGTGTTTACACTCGGCAAATCAGAGTTGACGCGGTAGATACAATTGGTGTCCATTGGTTTTCAAAGTCAAGGGGTCTTTATTCTTCCAAAGCATGTAATCCACCCATTTCAAAATTGACTAGAGTTTCATGGAGGTTGCTACTTTACATGATTAATACTCCTAATATTAGCAACTTCCCTTTTTTTATTAATTCTTTTTGGGAATTATTAAGCAAAACCGAGACTCATTTTTCTTGGGGACTTAAAGTAATCATAATACCATAAGGCAACAATGCATCACTAGTGTAACTAATGTTGGCCAGTGGGCCGGGTCGGTCCGGTCCCGCCCCAATCCCCCTAAAAAAAACAGTGTCGGGATTCGAAATCGGGACGGGACCTAGTCTCGTCCCGCCCAGGCCCGTACCGCCCCAGACCCGCCCCGCCCGACCCAGTCCCAACCCCGACCTCGACCCCGACCCCCAACTCCCTCTTTGCAAAAATGATTGTTGCACAACGGCCATTTTATATTTTGGCCGTTGTGCAACGGTAATTTTTGCCCCCACCCCATAAACCCCCTACCCCTTAATATTTATTTTTAACCCCTAAGTTACTATATTTACACTTTAACCCAATTTCTCAACTATAAATACCTCATTTTCTCTTCATTTTAATCTCACAAATCTTCCTACAACAATCTCTCTAATCTCTCAACTCAATATATCTCTCTACAAGTCTACAATTACATTGCTTACTAAATATTTTATTTTATTTGCTCATTTGTATAATTGTATCAAGGTTCATTAATTGGGACTGAAGTTGGCAACTAGCTTGAGGATCATCTATCGAGCAAAGCTTCAATTTTCAACCTCGACTACAAGTCGGCATTTGGCACCTTCGTTCCTTCTTTAAATTATTATTGTTACTTTATTTTAATTATCGCACTTAATTTCATTATCTTTAATTATTTATTTACATAATTAAAACGGAATGATTAAGAGGTATGTTTAAAGGTAAGGGTGCTTCTAGTAAGGGTAACAAGGGCAGGGGTACTTCTTCTAGTCATCCTATTCCTAGACATGATAATTTGATTGATTACACTCATATAGATGAAACTGAATTTTTTAATGATATACTATTAGATAATGAGATATATTTTGCAACTGAACCAGACTTTAATTTAGAAGATAATCTAGAGGACACACCCGCTAATCTAGATGACACACCCACTAGTGCACCTCAAATTGAAACTGAAACGCCTCATATTCCCCCTAGTATGAGACGAGGCCCCCACACAACGAATATTAAAATTAGCTGCATGTGGTTTTTTTTTATAGGGACCAAGATAATCAAGTAGTTAGATGCAAAATTTATAAAAATGTTTATAAATTTAAAATGGAAAAAGGTCAGGGTGGGACAAGAGGTTTATTGAAACATGTATAAAGCTTTCACAAAGCTAAGGTGGGATGAATACGAGGCTACAAAGACGGGTGTGTCAATGCGCTCTCAGTCGGGACAAGGTTCACATAGTGTCCCGGACCAAGTACAGGGTCAAATTAACCCGACGACGGGGGGAATTGTAGATCCTAAATACGATAAACATAGAGATAGGGAGCAATAGCAAAATTAGTTACGGTGGAGGGTTTGCCTTTTTCATTTCCTTCCTCTCATGGTTTTATTCATTACATAAGAGATATGTATAATCTTGCTTTTAATGATTTTTCTAGATCAACTGTTAGGAGAAACGTTTTTTAATTCGCACACGAATATCAATAATATTTACATTATGCATTATATCATTTTCCTGACAAAGTATCTATCACTTCTGATATAGGCCGTAGTACTAACTGCCATGATTATTTAACTGTAACATGTCATTGGATAGATCATAATTGGTCTATGCAAAAACGTATTTTAGCATATAGACATATTGATGATAGGCACACCGAAAATTTTATTGCAGAAAATATTCATCAAGTTTGCGATTATTATGGTACAACTGAAAAAATAATGACCGTTACGTTAGATAATGCTTCTTCTAATAATTATGTTGTGAGACTTTAAAAAAATCTATTAACTCCATATTTTCCTAATCATTTTCATATAAAATGTGTGTGCCATATTTATAACTTATTTGTAAATGATGGTCTATCACTTTTTGAAGACATTCTTAATAAAGTACAATTTGCTATAAATTTTATTTTTAAAAGTAATAGAATACAAAGAAGAAAAGAATATAAAAAAACTTGTCACGATTGTGGACTACCTTATAGAAAAATTCCTGAAGAAGTAGCGACTAGGTGAAATTCTCTATATGAACAACTACTTGTTGCTTACGATTATAGAAGATCTATAACTTTATTTTTTAACGCCCACAATCGAAATCCAACTAATATGCTTATAGATAATGATTGAGAAAAATATTCAGAACTTATTTTATTTTTAGAGAAATTTTTTCAAGCAACTAAAAATTTTCCGGTATATATAATCCTACTATTTCAACTATGTTATTTTATATAGCTCTAATATTTTTGTTACTTAATGAATATATGGAAAAACCATCTTCTAAGGCACCTATTAAAAAATATTTATCAAATTAAAAAATGTTTATTTCCTATTCCCACTATTTATATTATTGGTGTTGTATTAAATCCGACTGTTAAAATAGACGGTTGTAAAACACTTATTGAAACTATTTATAATTGTATAGCAGTACTTCCACCTCCAACTCCAAAAAATCCAAATGAACAATCACCTAAGGAACCAACTAAAGAAGAAGTTTTGTCTAGCATACACGATGAATGCAAAATAGTATATACGCATTACCAACAAGAAAGTGATAGCAACCAACTGGTTTCTATACCATCTTCTTGTTTTCGGTACAACCTTATAAAATACATGTTGTTTCTGCGGCTAGTATTGAAAACCTTAGAAATAGAATGTTTAGTGGTACCACTGCTAATCAAGTTAGCGAGTTTGATGTTTTTGTTTTGCAGGGTGTTGTACCGTCCCAAGCAGTTCTCAATGAAGAAGGACGTGAAGACTTGCTTAAATACTGGAGGGAAAATGAGAAGACATTTCCGATACTATCAAAGATTTCCCGAGATGTGTTGAACATTCAATCGTCATCAACAGCGTCTGAAAGCGCTTTTTCTGTAGGAAGATTTCAAATATGAGAGCACATACACTCATTAGCAGGAGACAGCTTGGAGATTGCAGTTTTATTCAGAGATTGGATACGAACGGAGTGTAGAAGGTGCGGTCAACCGGAGATCAACGAAGAAGACAACGAAAACTACAATGAAATCTTGTCTGACGGAGGTGGTAGCGACGTCGATCAATTTGACCAACAAATTCCAATTCCAACAGAAGAACCACAAGACATTGTGAAGAAATTAGAAAAGGTGTTTATAAATATGTATTTTTTTAATTGCACTTTTACTATGTTATTTGCAACTTTCAACACCACAAAGTTGCAATTTTGAAATTGTATTACAAAAAAATCATATTTCTATTAAATAATATAAGAGACACAAAAACAACCTTGAGATGTTTTTATTACACTATCTTGTTCAATTATTGAAGTGTTTATATATGTTATTTTTTAAAATTAAGTGCAAAAAAAATGGAAAAGCCCGATCCCGCCCCGACCCCGCCCCGCCAAGAATGGTCCCCTTTTCTGACGGGACCAAGAACGGGATGGGACATTGGCGGATCCCGCCAGTCCCGCCGGAGGACCGGTCCCGCCCTCCCCCCGTCACGCCGGGATCCGCCCCGCCCCGAACCCGGCCACTGGCCACCCCTGGTTGTAACAACTATATCAGTATGTCTATTTTGTTTGTCCAAAAATGAAACTTTCTTTGCAGTTGAAGTGTACCCAAAATTAGTTTCTAAATAAAATGAAAATTTGAAAGAAAATTGAAATAAAAATGGGAGAAGAGAAGCTCAAATTAAAGAACAACTAATATGAACATCTGTCACTTTTTATATACATTACTCAATAGCTATTTCAATGAAATCTGAGATTGAGGATCTGAGTCACTGTTAGACGAATTAGTTGGAGTAACTTTCTCATGTTGCTGAAGTAATTTTATGAATTCTTCGGCTTCACCAAGAAGATGAATAGCATGTTGGACATTTTCCTCCCGCTTCTCTATGGCACTCGCGGAACATTTTTTAGTAATAGCATAAGGCATATTAATCAAACAAGCACCAAAAACGCCTGCAATCATAACAGATATATCTCTGAAAAAATCTACTCCTGTCTGATCATCAATTTTTCCACTGTCCTCTAGTATGATTTGGCTCATTTGATACATAGAGTTTGCTGCTATAACCTTGGTTGACTTTCTTGAGTAGTCATCTATTGTAACATAGTTTTCCGCTATGTCTGCAAAATTCTGAAGAATCCATTTGCATGTTTTTCCTTGTAGAGCCATTTTTTGCAGGTCTTGATCGAGCCATCTACGATATAGATATAACTCCGACCATGCTACATCTGCTGCTCGTTTATTCTTCTCCAAATTTACATTGGTTGCAATAAGGACATCTTCAATGAAGCTGACATACTTGATCCCTTCACTGACACTAAGCAAGAGATTGTCCACCATTTTGTGATCAATGTTAGGAATTGTAGTGGCAATAGTTGTTAAAGTTACAATATGCATTTTCCAACCATTAGGTAGCTCTTGAAATTGGATGTTGTCAAACTTATCAACTCCTCTAAAATCAGGCATTTTCTGTAAAAGCTCTATTAAATGTTTTGGCTGCTGTTTTCTACCAATTTCGATCATCCAAGTGGTGTCATCCCTCTTGTTTGCCATCACCTCGGTCAGTTCCTCCTCACCTTCCAGATGTAAAACATACCGACTAATTTCTTCATTCAGATTCTCTGCTGATTGTGATTCTGAGTTGATTATGTTGTTGCACCACGAGGAAGAACAAAAGCACGAACGTAGCAAACTTAGGAGGATAATAGGGAATAGTTGCACCAACTTGCTGACTACCACTATTAGTATTTGTACTCTTATACAATTTCCCAAGATAAAATTTTGTACCTGCTGGACTAACTTTCTGCATTTTGGATTCTTGATTTGCGGGGCAAAGGGGCTATCTTTCCAATCTTTCAGTCTCTCAAGCCAACGCTTTTCTACTTTAAATGTGCTTCTGTTTAAAGATTTAATTCTAGCAATGGCAAACCATCTGATAAGTGAGGAAATTGTGCCTACTGCCACTCCACCGGATTGAATCCTCGAAATGCAATATGTTGATCTTCTATAATCTGACATGGACTTCACATGCGCGCCAAATAAGTTGTCACGGATTGACACTTCCAGTAACAACAGACCATTCAGACAACAGATTGCGCAACAAGCAGCACAAGTAGCAGAACGCGCCATCACAAACTGAGGATCTCCTGTTTCTGCCATGATAAAAAAAATCCTCAAATTCTCTTTCAGTTTAACCTCAACCGGTTTCTCACCTTCTACTAAATCATCAATTGCAATCGTTTGGGCTCTTTTTCTGTACTTCAGTTCCATATGACTTTTGATCGTTGGAACTGTCAGCGCTGAGAAGAACATGATCACAAATAGAAAAACAATAGACAACATAACCACAATATGCTCTATTTTTTCCGAGTAGATTACACCAGTGCCTAATTCAATACAAACATTTGCAACAAGGGTAATGACAAGAATACCTAATGCTGCCATGTCCATAAAGATATCCTTGCTGTCCATCAGCGCGAGAGAAGGCATAAAATTAGACATCGCTGTAGACATAAAGACAACACTGCTAAGTTTAGCCATCTGATCAATTTCCCCTGGCATGGGATTGTTTAGATCAAGTGGCAACTTAACTACAACACCTAACAATGTTAATGAAGCAGCATTAAGAGTGAAAAATCTGCATGGAAGCCAAAATTTCCGCCTTCTAATTCCTTGTACTGCATCTGCTAACATTGAAAGTATGCAAATTAGAGATGCTGCTACAATATACCTCCCAATCCATGGCATTGGTGCACTGAATTTGTCATTAGACATATTATTTGTGACGAGACTTTTTCTAGGCTGAGATGTAATTTAGATAGAAAATGTGGACAAGAAATGGCCACAAATTAACTAGTGGAAACTCACATAAAACTTAGTACTTATAAAGAAAACTTTGCTTGAAAATATACTTTATTCCTGTAGTCTTGACACTCTTTGAGTCTTGAGCGTGCAGTTTGACCTTAGCTAAAGAAATTGATCAGTATGTTCATACCATAGCATAAGTCAATTAACAATTAGTTAAGCTTTTTAAAAATGGGAATTATTCCTTTTGCAATAGGAAAATCCATTTCTTTTGGAGATTATTCGAATAAAGTGAGAACAATGGGTTTTGAAAAATTTCAAGATTATAGGAAAAAGTCTGTTCAATGCTTTTTTTTACGATAGCAACATTGAATCTTTTTGACTTTATAGTACTGAAGTGAAATTTCCATGCAACAGATATCTATTGTTTTCTATTTCTACTACTATGCAGTTTCCAGTGCTTCATTTCAGTGGAAATTTCATGTCATATTTACAGGACCAAAGCATATTTTGAGGGGGGGGAATCTCATTAATTTACATACCTTTCTATGTTCCTTCCTAAACATTGTTTTAGATTAATGTTTAGTTCATCATTAGCCACAATAATTTGCAACTTAGTTAAAATATAGTAATATTCCCAATTTTGATCATGATTGAAGTTTAAACTCAACATCGATTTAACATCCGCTAATTAATAGACAATAGTGGTTCAACTCTTTCTCATACTCTTGCTAGTAGCAGCGAGAGTATAATTTAATGCATCGAGTTATTCTTTTTCCGTTTTTTATAGATTTAATGCCCTGTCTAAGCTAGCTCAAGTCCAATTTGAAAATTAGAAAAAACAGCATGTACTACTACATCTACCCTAGTCTTTGTCCGGTGATGACGTAGGCCGTGATTTTTCTTTGTTAACACGTAGTCTCAATAGTTCTCACCGTCCTAAAATTTCCAACTTGCAAGGAGCTTTTTATTTCTTTATACTTCATCATGTAACACTCAAAAATCAATCCAAGACTAGAAGAACTAGAAAGTAATTAAATTCTTATCTAATGAACAAATAAAAGTCGACAGGGGAAAAAAAATAAAGTAGTAAATAAATAAAAACCCTTATATCGACTAGTTGAATCTTATGAACCAAAGGTACCATAATTCCTACTCAAATAATCACTAATACCCTCACAGCAGGGTAGAGGGTACTTCACTCGTACAATAATTTATCTAGTTACCATTGGCTCAATAGTAAAAAGGAAAAGATAAGATTTGTTATTGTTTCAGTTCAGTTTTGAGGAAACATTGTTACAATAATATCCTGAAAAGAGACTATTGGAACTTGTGATGAGATAATTTGAATTCTGAATTTAAGGATTTAAAATAATGTTATTTTTAAAGTTAAAAGTGTTGTTAAGATTAATAGTTAATTAATTGCATAATCAGTTAATTAGTTACAGTTAGTTAGAAAGTTAGTTACAAGTTGGTTAGTTAGTTACCGCCAGCTATAGTCCAACTGAATTGTTAGATTAGATTTTTTTTTCTCCTTGTAATATGTATATATATTGTACAAGATATGAATTAATGAAGTTAGTTTTCATTTTGCCCAATTTACAAGTCTCTCATTTTCTCTCTGGTTACTCCTCGAGCATGAGTTCAAAATTGTTCATTGCTCTTTGTCCTTCATTGTTCACTTTGTGAGTTTTGCTTCTCATTACTTTGGATCATTACTCTTAATATGATATCAGAGCAAGGTTAAGCTCGATTATCCGTATCGATTAAGATTGATCTTACGCATCGAATTGTGGGTTTTGTTTTCAATTTTGACCTAATTGCTTCATCTCAAATTGTTCTTAGATCTTTTGTTTTGATTTACTCAATTCAACGGTAAATTGTGATTTGCTCTTAAATTTTGTTTCTCGGTTGCAATCGATTGTCGGTCTTTATTTGAATCAAAATTATCACAGCTAAGTTCATTTTTTGTTCACGAGATTGATAAGAAACAATGGCGGTTGAGAAATATCACCAACAAACTACTCAAAGGACTGAACAATCCTCGATTGATATGAGCTTCCTGATGTACATGCATCCATCGGAGAGTGAAGGTACGATGTTAGTGCCGATGAAATTTGATGGAGTTGGTTATAGATCTTGGAGGAGAGGATTGTTGAGAGCTCTATCTCTGAAGAATAAACTAGGTTTCATTAATGGCGAGTGTAGAAGACCTGATTTGAATTCTCCTCAATATCGACAATGGGAGAGGTGTGACGATATAGTCACCTCGTGGATTTTGAATTCCCTTTCAAAGGAGATCGCAGACAGTGTTGAATACGTGAACGATTCTACTGAATTATGGAATGAGTTGGATGATCATTATGATCAGGCAAATGGTACGAAGTTGTATCGGATTCAAAAGGAGATAAATGACCTCTCACAGGGTACTCTTGACATCACTACATACAACACTAGGATGAAGAAATTGTGGGAGGAAATCAACACTTTACATGCGAAAACTCAATGCTCTTGTACTTGCACATGTGGTGCCAAAAAGAACCATCACAGGGAAGAGCAAGACATGAGGCTCATTCAGTTCCTTATGAGACTGAATGAGGTTTACACAGTGATTAGAGGCAGTAATTTCATGATGAATCCACTGCCCTCACTAGCTCAAACTTTTTCTCTATTGATACAAGATGAATAACAAAGAGAAATCAAGCTAAATAACCAATTGATTGCAGAATCAGCTTCACTAAATGTAAATGTTCCTAAGCAAGCCAACTATAAGACAAACTATTATCATGGTAGTACAAGCCAAAACAACAATTCTAGAACAAATTTTTATCCTGGTTGTACAAGTCAAGGCAACAATTCTAAGCCTATGGTGATATGTGAATACTGCAGAAAACCATGTCACACCAAATATAGATGCTACAAGTTACATGATTACCGCTCACAAAATTAAAATTCCAATAGAAAATCTCGATATCATAAGAACTCTCAAAATTCATATCAGAACTACTGTCAAAATCATAACACAAATCAAAATTATAGAGTGGACAAAGGAAAGAGAATCATGAAAAATGTGCAAGGGCCTTCATCTGATGTTGTGTCAGTCAAGGAAGATGAACAAAGTGATCATGATGGATATTAGGTGATAAGTATGAGCAGAGAACAATATGGGCAGCTGATGAGTATGTTGCAACAGTTTCAACAAGAAAATGGAGATAATTCAAATATGAACTATGTTAGTGGATCAGCAAACTTTGCAGGTATCATTGTTTGTACCTCCTCTATTGATTTTGGTAAATTGTCCTGTGAGTGTTTTAAAAATAAGACTGATACTTGGATATTAGACTCATGAGCATCAAATAACATGACCTTCAATAAATCATTGCTCATCAACACAATAACCTTACCCTATCCAATTTTAATCATTCTACCAAATGGCTAAAAAGTAAAGGTGACACAGATAGGTAATGTGACTCTTACACCTAGTATTATCTTGCATAAAGTGTTTTATGTGCCTTCTTTTAAGTATGATCTTGTGTCGGTCCCTTCTTTTAAGTATGATCTTGTGTCGGTCCCTTCTTTAGCATCTTCTTCTAATAGCAATATTGCATTCACTAAGACATCTTGTTTGTTGCAGGCCCCTTCAATGAAGAGGCATCTGGAAATTGATAAAGTCAAAAATGGCATCTACTTCTTGTGTCCAAGGTGTCTCAACAACAAAAGTCCTACATCAATTTCCATTTCATTGTCTCTCCCTTTTACTTGTCTTATAGTACACATTGTCACCACAATTTACCTGTTCATAGGTCATTTTCAACAAATAAGTGAATTTCTTATCATGATGTAATAATTTAAATTTTATGCATAATAAACAGTTTGTCTACTCTGCTATGTATGTGGATGATGTGAATGTATTATGACATAATAGGCTTGGACATGTTCCATTTGTCAAAATGAAATAAATCCATTCAATACATGAGAAGTTCTCACCTACATAGCCCTTTACATGCTCTATTTTCCCCATGGCAAGGCAAAATAGACTAGCTTTCCCACAAAGAACCACCACTATCATCAAGCCCTTTCAACTATTATACGTTGATTTATGGGGACCCTACCACACAATCACATATGACAGCCACAAATATTTCATTACCATAGTGGATGATTACAGTAGATCCACATGGACTCAACTCATGTCCTGTAAAAGTAATGCCTTAATTGTCATAAAAGCCTTGATTTGCTTAGTTGAAAACTAATTCAATACCTTAGTCAAAATAATTAGAACGGATAATGATCTGGAATTTGTTAACACCAGTACATCCAATTTCTATCACTCAAAAGGGATCAGTCATAAAAAGACTTGCCCATACACATGACAACAAAATGGTATGGTGGAAAGGAAATATAAATACCTATTGAAAGCTGCTAGAGCACTCCTTTTTCAATTCAAATTGCCCCTGAAATATTGTGGTGAATGTATCCTTTGTGCAACATATATAATAAATAGATTACCCTCCCCATATGTGAAGGACAAGTGCCCATATGAGCTACTGTATAACCAAAAACCTTTCTACTCCCACATGGGAAGTTTTGGATGCCTATGCTATCCTAGTTTCCCAAAATTCACAAAGATAAATTTCAACCAAGAACTTATCCTCATGTGTTCCTTGGATATCCATTTGGGACAAAAGGATACAAATTTCTAAGCTTGGACACAAAAAAAGTTCATATCTCTAGGGATGTAATATTCAAGGAGTCGATTTTTCCTTTTTTTTGTCTGCTGAATCTAGTTCTTTTCCTACTATACTTAATTCAATTCCTTTCATTGATCCTTTAACTGATTATGTTAGTCATGTCATACACAATGCGTTTGATACTAATAAGAACACAAGTGTCACACACAATCATGTGCCACCTGAACATACTGCTCCCTTATCTCCACATGCACATGTGCCCATAGCTGATAGTAGTCTTTAAAACAATAATCTACCACCAAATGATCCACCTTTAACTCATCCTCCAACCCTCACTACCTCCCAGGCATTGAACATACCACCAGTAGAGTCTAGAAAGTCTAGTAGGACTCCCAAAACACATGTTTATCTTCAGGATTACCATCATTTTGTTCCCAACCTTAAACCAACCTTACATTTATCCCTCAATGCACTGTTTTCCTGCAACAATCATATTTCTCCTGAAGCTCTTACATCTTAAAGTCAACATCTTGTAATAAGCATTTGCAATGTTAACAAGCCATTTTCTTATAAGCAAGCAGCTTTGAATCCTGCTTGACAAGCTGTCATGACAGAGGAATTTGATGCCTTACATACTAACCACACTTGGGATCTTGTTCCATTACCCATAGGAAAGAAAGCTATAGGGTGAAAATGTGTGTTTAAGATAAAACATAAGGCTGATGGAAGTGTTAAAAGATATAAATAAGATTAGTTAAACACAACAAGCTGAGATTGACTACAATGAGACCTTCTCACCAGTAGTAAAAATAACTACAACAACATACCCAGTTAAATCTCACAATATGGGATTTGGAGAGGGTAGAGTGTATGCAGACCTTACCTCTACCTTGGTAGGTAGAGCAACTGTTTCTAAAAGACCCTCGGCTCAAGACAAAGCATAAGCATAAGAATGATTACTGTGAGAGTATTGCTTGCTACTGTTGTAAAAAGGTGGGGAATTTTTCAACTGGATGTTAATAATACATTCCTCGCTGGGGAATTGCATAAGGAGGTATACATGGATGCACCACCTAAGTTGGTGAGCAGTCCATGGATGGTTTGCAAGTTAAATAAGTCATTATATGGTCTCAAACAAGCTAGTAGGCAATGATATGCTAAGTTGATTGAAGCCCTATGTTCATGAGGGTACACACATTCCTTAAATGACTGCTCATTATTTCATAAGAATGGACATGGTTCAGCAATATATGTAGCAGTATATGTTGATGATATAATACTTACTGCACAAACTTAGATGAAATAGCTGATTTGAAACATTTTCTTCATCATACATTCAAGATCAAAGATTTATGTACTCTACATTATTTCTTAGGGCTAGAATTTTGTACAAGAATGATGGGATAATCACGAGCATAATGTACTAGATCAAAGTTGCTTGTCATCACCTCTAGATCCTACACAAAAGTTGAAAGAAAAAAAAGGTACACCTTTGTCAGATCCTACATTCTACAGTAAACTTATTGGAAAGCTTAACTTTCTCACAACACAAGGTTGGACATAGCATACAATGTTCAGCATTTGAGTCAATTTATGCAAGACCCTAGAAAACCACACTTGAAGGCTACTTATCACCTTCTTAGATACCTTAAGACTGGTCCATTTTAGGCTTGTTTATGTCTCAAGATCCTAGCTACAAGGTGCGCCTACTGTGATCCAGATTAGGTTGTATGTTCTGATACTAGGAAGATCAGTTAGTTGGTACATTGATCTACTTGAAAATAGTCTCATAAGCTGGAATTCAAAGAAGCAAGAAATAATATCTCTCTCATCTGCATAGGCAGAATATAGAGCTGTCAGAAAGGTTGCTGGAGAATTGGTCTGGCTACAAAGGCTCTTTGTTGAATTTACAGTGCCAGTCTCACTACCTATGCAGGTTTTCTGTGACATCCAGTCTACACTTCACATAGCCAAGAATCATATTTTTCATGAGATAACCAAATACATTGAGCTAGGTTGTCACTTTTTAAGAGACAAGTTCCAAGAATGTCTTATCAGTCTACACTACATTTCCACTCATTATCAATTAGCTGATGTTTTAAGCAATGCCTTGACTGAGATTAAGTATACTAATGTATTGAGCAAGTTGGTTGAGTTTTCAACCTATCCAACTTGAGGGGGGTGTTAAGATTAATAGTTAATTAATTGCATAATCAGTTAGTTAGTTACAGTTAGTTAGGAAATTAGTTACAAGTTAGTTGGTTAGTTACTGTCAGCTATAGTCCAACTGAATTTTTAGATTAGATATTTTATTTCTCCTTGTAATGTGTATATTGTAGGATTTTGTTGGGTTCAAAACATATAAGTAGGCACATCGGAGGTTTAAAAATTTGTTCTACTTACCCCAATAATTTCTTTTGGTATGGTTATATGACAATCAAAACCTGTAACATAAAACTAGAACACTTACAGGTTGTATATCTGGAGTCTTTACTTAGGGAGTACACACGACTATCCCTTCGACTACAAGCACTATGCTACGGTGTATTTCTCTGTCAAGAAAGCCAGGAAATCTTGGCATAGGTTTGAGAGAGTTTCGTCCTAGACTCTAAGTCTAGAAAGTTTATAGAATTGGTGTGTTCTTAGTATGTTTAATAACAATGAGGTTGTGTTGTATTTATAGTTAAAATTAGGTCACAAATCAGATTAGGGTTGGGCTCCAAGCCTGACCCAAAAATTGAGGTGCAGTGGGCCAGTCTAACTGGGCCCACTGCCGGTTCGGCGCAGCCTAGCAGGCACCACGGCGCCTTACGTAAATCTAATTTTGATTTAATTAAACAATTTCCATCTAATAGAAATTATCCCATAGTTATTATTAATTTAATTATCTCGATTCCAAATCGAATATTTAATATTCTCTCAATACACCCTTAGACCGAAAAGACAGTCGACATAGTATGACCCTATAGGCCTTCACATATCGACACTAATCCAATTAAGGTCCATACAGAACTCCTAGGTTGCGCCGTATTTCGAACTCAATATGTAAAGTATGTTTACATGAATCCAGCAAACATAACCTTTATGTGAGATGATAAATTCCTTTCATTCGTGACACACTCGATCAAGCTTAGGATTTGTCATGTGTCTATCCAAATGGCTTGATCACTTTATCTCATCCATATTAGTCTACAACTAGACCATATTCTAAATATGTCTCTTGCATTGGCCAATGACTTGGTCGACCTAATATCACTGAGAAGTTGAGTGTTCTCTCGAATACCCAATCGAGGAATGAATCCTATTTTTGGCTCAACTACCACCTTAATTTACATTATAATGCACCCAACACAAGCCGTATCTTATCCTATAAGGAGTTTAAGCTTAGGACATGGTCAAAGTACATTACTCTATAAACAAGGTGTGTATTGACCTCAAGTCAAAGGACCTTCATATCCCACACGCTGATAACACTTTAGACATGTATAACAAATAGTTTATCAGCAGGGTATACCAATACATTCCAAAAGTATCCATGTATCCATCACTATTAACTATTACTAGTAGCATGTGAGACATACTACATTCTCTAAGAATGTGACGCAGACCACATGTCGACTTATAACATATCATTGATATCCCATTCTCGATGAACATTAGTCAAGGCTATTTTAGAGTTACACTCTATCATCAATATCTCACTCTATTAATGACAACGTAAGCTCAATGGATGCACATTAATGAATAATTACAAACAATTAAATAACAATTGAATATTTACAACTGTCGTAAATATTAATCTTATTAATAATACGAATGTGTACAAGTACATTTGTCCCTAATAATGATTGTCTCTAGGACATACATACTTTCAATCTCCCACTTGGCCTAGAGTCAATCTCCGATGTATCTAATACCCATATTTTCAAAATGATCAATATGCTTAACTAAGCTTAATGGTTTAGTAAACGGGTCAGCTAGATTATCATCTGTGGGAATATAATCTAATCTTATTTCTTCAGTTTCCACCATCTGCCTGAGTATGTGGTATTTCCTCGGTACATGCTTGTTTCTGTTTGTCAATCTTGGTTCTTTAGTTTGCGCAATCGCACCAGTGTTGTCACAATAAATCGTTATTGGACAAGTGGTACTTGGAACAACCCCTAGTTCCTTTAGAAACTCAGATATCGCGACAGCTTCTTTATCAGCTTCTGATCCAGCAATGTACTCGGCTTCAGTTGTCGAATCAACAATTGTAGCTTGCTTGGAACTTTTCCAACTCACTATTCCACCATTGAAAATGAAGGCATATCCAGATTGATAATTGAAGTCATCAAGATATTTCTGAAAGCTAGCATCAGTGTACCCAGTACACACTAGCTTCTCTTGTCCACCATAGACTAAGAAATATTCTTTAGTTCGTCTAAGATACTTAAAAATACTCTTGACTGCTTTCCAGTGTTCTTCCTCAGGATTCTGCTGGAATTTGCAAGTCATATTAAGTGCATAGGTCACATCTGGCCTCGTACAGGTCATGGCATACATGATAGATCCTATAGCTGAAGCATATGTGATTCTTTTCATGCGTTCAAGTTCTGCAACAGTAGAAGGACTATCCTTCTTTGATAACTTGATGCCTTGACTCATAGGAAGACTTCCCTTCTTGGAGTTTTCCATAGAGAATCGTCTTAGCACTTTGTCTATGTATGTGGACTGTGACAGCCCCAACAATCTATTAGATCTATCTCTATAGATCCTAATTCTAAGAATATAGCAGGCTTCACCCAAGTCCTTCATCATGAAGGTGTTGGATAACCATTCCTTGATTGATTGCATGGGAGTCTTATTATCTCCCATTATTAATATGTCATCTACATATATAACAATGAAGACAATACTCCATTCCTTGCACTTACTATAAACGCATAAATCTTCTTTGCTTCTAACAAAGTCAAACGATTTGACTGCTTCGTCAAAGCAAATATTCTAACTCCTTGAGGCTTGCTTAAGTCCATAAATGGACTTCTGCAGCTTGCATACTGATTTGGGCTTAGTCTTGAATGTAAAACCCTCAGGTTGTATCATATACACCTCCTCAGTTAGGTTACCATTGAGGAAAACAATTTTAACATCCATTTGCCAAATGTCATAATCATAGTATGCGGTTATTGCAAGCAAAATCTGAATAGACTTAATTTTCGCAATAGGTGAAAAGGTTTCATCATAATCGACTCCAGTCCGTTGATTATAACATTTAGCCACCAATCTTGCCTTATAAGTATTACCTTGTCATATGCATCAATCTTCTTCTTGAAGACTCATTTGCATCATATAGGTCTAACCCTTGTTGGCAAATTAACCAAGTTCCAAACTTGATTGATGTACATCGAGTCCATCTTAGATTTCATGGCTTTTTGCCATCTCTGCGAATCAATGTATAACATAGCTTCGTTGTAGGTTATAGGTTCATCGTCATCATGAATATTTATCTCATTGTGTGTTTCAACAAGGAGATTAAGTCTTTCAGGCGGACGATGAGTCCTAGTGGTCCTACAGAGTTGATTATTCTGCGCTTCAGTGTTTGTTACATTCTGATTGTGAGAAGGTCTTTGTGTGCTGGACAATCCATCACATTGAAAGCTTTCAGGAATGTCATTTTCATGTATTTCCTGAATGAAATGATGTACAACCATTGTATCATCTTCCATTGGTTGTGTATGAGAGTCTTGCATTTCTGCACTATCTCTCACAACACTCCCACTGGCTGAAGGGCGTACTCTAAGTACCCAATCTTCACCAAATACTCTCACTGAATCCTTGTCTAGGTCTTTTGACAAGGGTTCAACTTCTGTATTATCTTATGGTTCTTGAATTTATTCAAGTTCTATCTTATTGCAACTTTGTTCCTTGTAGACATAGTCTTCTTCAAGGAAAGTTGCATTTTTGGAAACAATGACCTTATGTTCTCCAGGAAGATAGAAATAGTATCCCTTAGTTTTCTTTGGATACCCCACAAAATAATATTTCTCACTTTTAGATTCCAACTTGTCAGTAAGCATCTTCTTTACATATGTAGGACACCTCTGGGTCACATGTGTTTAAGTGTTGGCTTCTTGCAATTCCATATCTCATATAGAGTTTTCTCCACTGACTTTGAAAGAACCATGTTCAGAATATAAATTGAGTTCTGCAATGCATAGCTCCAAAGGTATGTTGGTAGAGCTGAGAAACTCATCATGGATCTAACCATATCTAATATGGTTCGATTTCTCCTTTCAGCAACACCATTCATCTGTGGCGTTCCAGAAGGTGTCCATTGTGATTGGACTCCATGAAGCTTCAAATAATCCAGAAATTCTTTACTGAAGTATTCACTTCCTCGATCTGATCGAAGGGTCTTGATACTTGTTTCAAGTTGCTTCTCTACTTCTGACTTGTACTCCTTGAATTTCTCAAAGGTTTCGGACTTGTGTTTCACAAGATACACATGCCCAAACCTTGTGAAATCGTCTTTAAAAGTGATGAAGTAAGGGAAGCCTCCCTTAGCTTGAGTTGAAAATGACCCACATACATCAGTATGGACCAACTCAAGTACCTCTTTGGCTCACACCCCTTTCCCAGAAAGTGGCTTGTTGGTCATCTTTCCTCTCAAGCAAGATTCACAGTTACCATAGGACTCTAAGTCAAATAGTTCCAGGTAGTCTAACTTTCTTAATCTTGCTATCATTGATTCATTAATGTGACCAAGTCTACAGTGCCATAAGTATATGGGGTTTCTTAGATTACTTATCTTAGCTCATTTATTTTGCACATTGAAAATTTCACGACTACAGTTTAGAACATACAAACCATCCACAAGCGGAGCATTTCCACAAACAAAACCATTAAAAGACAGTACATAACTGCCATTGGCTATAAATGAGGAAAACCCCTCAATGTCTAACATTGGGATATAAATAATATTCCTCGTCAATGAGGGAACAAAATAACAATTATTTAGTTCTAAAAAAATCATGAAGGTAAATCTAGTCTATAAGTTCTCACACGTTCAGCATCCACTCGTGCTCCATTTTCAACGCGCGGGTCTACCTCCCAAGGTCCAACCTTTCTGCTGTCAATCAGCCCCTGCACATTATTACAAATATGTGAGCCACATGCGGTATCCAATACCCAGCAGTGAGAGTTATTTATAGACATATTTATCTCAATGACAGACATACTTTGTCTAGTAGAGCCAGGAGCACCTAGTGTTTTGCCTCCTCCTGGAGTTGTGCAGTCCTTCTTCCAGTGCCCCTTCTTCTTGCAGTTGAGGCACACATCTGAAGCTACCTGTGCCTTCTTCTGAACACCTCCTCTAGGTTTCATAACTGTAAGTGCAGCAACTGTCATACCCTTCTTCTTCTTCTGCATGTTCTTACCCTTGGGTTTGAACTTGCTAGAAGAGCCCACCATGAGCACGGCTTTACCTTTAGAGGTAGATGATTCAAAGGTATTCAACATGTTGTGAAGCTCTGGAAGACTTGCCTTGGTCCTATTCATATTGAAGTTCACAATGAAATTCTCAAATGAACCAGGAAGTTAATTCAGGATCAGGTTGACAGAGACATTTATAGGCAGCTTCGTTCCAATCGAAGCCAACCTTTCTATCAGCCCAATCATCTTCAAAACATGTGCTGACACTTGACCCACATCGTTCAGCTTACACTTGAAAAGGTCCCTCAACAGTTCATACTCCATTGTCTGAGACTGTGAGTCATAGAGACTCTTCAAGTGTTCTAGCATCTCGTTGGGGCCCATGTTTTCATGTTGCCTTTGTAGCTCCAAGGTCATGGAGGACAACATTACACATTGTGCTGAGGTAGCATCGTCTAGATGTTTCTAATAAGCCACCTTGTCAAACAGGGCATACTCAACAAAATCTTCAGCAGGGACTGTGGGGAACACTGTGTCTAACACAAACTCAATTCTTTCTAGTCTTAAAACCAATCGTATATTTCTTAACCAGTTAGGGTAATTTGATTCAGTCAACTTGTTTGTCTTGACCAATATTTTCATTGATAGATTCGACATTTTATACGACTGAAGAAACAAATAGACTTGAAATTAAACTCTAATATAATTTCTATTGAACACATTTGTTAACTAATTAACATGGCTTTTAGTTTAATTAGCTCTCACTATTTTAACATACTCTTCGACTCCATCAATGAATACGGACTCATATAAAAATATAGTCATAATGGGCCATGATCCAGGTTCATGCTATCTCCGCGTTTGTTGTGGCTGATAACTTCAACAGCACAACATGATAGGTCTCTAAACCAATTACAAACAATTTGCAACTCATATTTGACCGAATGTTCTAAATAATCGATTTGCGTCCCTCGGTTTGTCCGACACTGTGGCGTCAAGACAGCCTAAATTATTTCTCTCACTTCCTTTGGGTATATCCGTTTAAACTCAAATCTCAAGTGTTCTCCAAATTTCTTGAATTTCGTACAATGGTTAAAACGCAAATTGAAAAAGATATCAAAATGTTTCAATGTGATAATGGTCGTTAATTCAATAATTCCTCTTTTCATAATTTTTGTGCGGCTAATAGCATGATCTTTCGTTTCTCGTGCCCCTATACCTCCCCTTAAAATGGTAAAGGCAAAAGAATTCTCCGTACCATTAATAATATGATTTGTACCCTTCTTTTCCATGCATATCTCCCCCTACCTTTTGGGTATATGCACTGAAAATGGTAGAAAACATTCTTAACATCTTACCTACCCGTGTAACACCCACTAAAATTCTCTACCATCGGATCCCTACCAACGATCACCTTAAAATTTTCGGTTGTCTTTGTTATCCAAATCTGACATCTACGTCCCCCACACAAATTAGCACCTCAATCCACTCCGTGCGCCTTCCTAGGTTTCCACTGTCGAACTATATGGAGTACTTGTGCTATGAGCTATCCACTGACAAAATCATAATCTCACACCACGTCACTTTTGTTGAGTATGTTTTCCCGTTTGACAACATCCAAAAATTAAGAATCATTGATTACAGATTCCTTGATGATTCGGACACCTCACCTTTAGTCCAAAATGCACTACACAACACACTATCTACCCCCCTTGGGCACCACCCTATCGCGATGCCACCCCTATTGTCCACCATGCTCTCTGCCCCCATACCGGACTCACTGTTCCGGCAGCCACACCCACCACCACTGCAACATCCATTACGACCACCTCTGCCCAGTCAACCCTCAGTCGTGCCACTGTCCAGACCATCATGACGACGAATACCCTACCACTGTCATTCCGGTCCGACCCAGTTCTCCCCACCCTACTATCAACGGCGTCGCACCATTACTGACAACAATCACCAACCAATCACTGTCACCCTTTTCACACCGGACACCGGACCCCCCCATCAACCCAGTCAACCACCAATAACCCGATCGCTATCACCAAACACCTACCCCACTTCAAGATCATATATTAGCGTAAGTATGTTCCTTGGGGATATCAGTGACTAGATCTGCAGATAATATGTTCCTATATCAGCGTAAGTATGCAGAAGAAATTGTGTACATGGCTAAAATGGCAAACTGCAAGATCATGTCTACTCCGGTTGACTCAAAATCGAAGCTCAGTGTTGTTGATGGTGATCCAGTGTCCGATCCCACTCTTTATAGGAGCCTTGCAGGTGCACTTCAATATCTTACTTTCATCAGGCCTGATATTGCTTATGTTGTTTAGCAGGTGTGTTTGTTTATGCCTGCCCCAGGGAGCCTCATTTTACAACTCTTAAACGTATCATCTGATATATTAAGGGCACATTTGATTATGGATTGCATCTCTACCCCCTCTGCACCGACCAGGTTGTTATCATATACGGACGCCAATTGGGCATGATGTCCAGACACACGATGCTCCACCTCCGGCTACTGTGTATTCTTAGGAGATAATCTCATTTCGTGGTCTGTCAAGAGGCAAGCCACCCAATCCCGATTGAGTGTAGAAACATAGTATAGAGGCGTTGTGAATGTTGTTGCTGAGATCTGTTAGCTCAGAAATCTTTTTTTGGAGCTTCAGTGTCCATTGCGTAAGACGTCTATGGTGTATTGTGATAACATATCCGCGAGATACTTATCTCATAATCCGGTTCAGCATCAGCGAACCAAGCACATTGAGATGGATATACACTTTGTTCGTGAGAATGTTTCTATATGTCATGTTAAGGTGTTGCATGTGGCTTTTTCGTATCAGTATGCGGATATCTTCACCAAAGGACTTCCTAGACAGCTATTCATCGATTTCAGATCTAGTCTTAGCGTCCGACCTCATCCCGCTCCGACTGAGGGAGTTTATTAATGAATATTCGAATATATTCACCATATATTTTGTAATTATTAGTTGTGTATAATTATGGTAGAATTAGGATCCTTATTATATTAGAATTTAATATCGTACACACTATATATATTTGTATTAATGAGTAAGACTCCTCAAGGGAGATTAATACAATTGTACAATATCTTTTCTCATTGACATTAAAAACTCACAAGTTGTGAAAACCATCAAACTTTCTTAATTCTTATGCAATCTTAATAAATGAACAAGTCATAGTTTATAACAAAATTAATATGCGGTTCGAAGGCCTTTATGAAAAAAACAACATCAATTTATTAAATTTTAGTTCAATAAAAAGAAAAATTAAATATGAATAGTAGTATAACTACTCTTTAATATAATTTTTCACATGATATGAACAATCTTTTCACACTGAACTTGTATTTCCCGATCAAATAACCGAGAAGCCGAAGCTAGATTGTTACTTTGAATGGATTGTTAGTGAGTATCATTAGCAACAGTATCTATCATATTCATATTCATATTCATATTCATATTCATATTCATATTCATATTGGGTGAATATTTCCTCACTGGTAAGGACTAAAGTCTACTGGAGTAATAAAATTGAAGCAGAAATGAACACACACCATCAAACAAAATATTTCTTCATAGTCTACCCACCTATGCAGTGCCTTTTCCCTAAAACCCTAAACCCCAAATTCTTTCTTCATTCCTTTATCAATACTCCAACATCATCCTTCACAGTCCGAAGCATGAGTACTACTGGGTCAAGAATGTTCCAGCTCAAAGTCGACCCGCTTACTGGAAAGTCGGAATGGGTCGTCATTGAAGAACACGAAGCTTCATTAGATACTACAAAACAACTTCTCGCTAACACTTCGTACCTTGACATGCTTAATGATACTCGAAGGAATAAAGCTTATAGGGAAGCTATTGACAAAACCATAACCAAGCCTTGCCATGTTCTCGATATTGGGTATTCACTAAATTTTCCTTAAAATTACAGTCAAATACTATTCGGCCATCTAGTTAACAAAATATGTACACAATGTATAGCTAGTGTATACTTTATACTAAATATAAATATACTATACATACCTATAGGCGATATATACAGCTGAAGTGTATAGGTAGTGTATACTTCGGCCTTGTCGGTAAACTAGATGGCCAAAGGGTACATTTACATAAGTTTCCCTTTATTTAGGGCGTGTTTGGTATGGCCAAAAATGACATTTTCCTTGATGAAATCCTTTTCGGAAGTTAAATTATTTTGAAATGTTGAAAATGTTATCTCTAAGATAAATAGGAAAAATGACGCTATCCCGACTGTTACTTCATATGATTTACTTCTATGGATATTTATACCTTGTTGCCAGATTCTAATACATATATCTATAAGGGGTCGTTGGTTGTTGGGTAGAATTATGTAGGCATTACTAATGTAGGAATTAGTTATGCAAGATTTAGTTATGCAGAGTTTGTTATTTATGGATGAATTATTCCATCTTCTAGTCTGCATTAAATAATACTCCTATATAAATTGACTTATAACTTATACATATTTTAGTTATGCGGGATTGTAAACTAGTAACATAACACCTTACTTGGTCTATTGAATTTTATACATAACAATTAAAATGCTATCAAACATGGTACTAGTTATGCTGATTTTAATATATGAATAATTCACTTTCTAACCAGCAACCAAACGACCCCTAAAAGAATCACTAGAAATACCATTTTCTATGAACATACCTTATCTTCCACATTGTATAATTACTATAAGCCAACTACATTAAAATGATCCAGTAAATGATTCCCAAGGTTAAACATTTTTCAAGAAAAATCTTTCCTTCAGACTGAGCACCCTTAATTTAGCCTTGCTCAAAAGTCAACCCCTTTATTTATAGGAATGACTTATCGTTTCAGCTTCTTCAGAAATAAACAACAAAATTGAAAGGTGAAACGCCAAACATTTGTTCAAGATGATAATAGATTAAAGATAATATGAGCCACAGTAATATATAAGGTAAGAGTAGCAGATTGAAATAAGGAAAAAAGGTAAGAAAAGCTTGGTCTATATAACTTATGACTTACTGTTGACAAAATTCTGACACAAGTAGGTAGGCCTTAAGACTTGTCATGGGTGGATGTATGGTGTGTTACTCAGGAGTCAACTTATTTATATTTTAGATTCTGGTTCTTGATACAAATTGCAGAGCGGGAACCGGTTTTCTATCTATGATGGCAGCCCGAGCAATGGGTCATGGAGATTCAGTGGAGAGCTCGGGCTCTAAGGGGATGGTTACCGCATGTGAGTCATATCTTCCTATGGTAAAATTGATGCGGAAGGTTTTGCATGCCAATGGCATGCAGAAAAAAATCCGCATCATTAACAAGAGGTCAGATGAACTAGAAGTTGGTGTGGACATGCCTTCATGCGCTGACGTGCTTGTGAGTACACTAGCCTTTTTTTTACTTACTAGATTCAGAGCATTGAAATGCTTCTGCTGAATGATTGTGTGCTTATGATTGACAACTAATCAGGATACCTTTGCCAGGACATCTGATTGGGAAACAAAAAGAGTCCTATGTGGTCTAGGCAATTTTGATCTTGTTGATGTAACATTATTTAACATGGCACCTTTCTACTTTATGTTTTGTGGATATCCGTTCTTGTTGCTCTATATGTTTTAATTATGTGTGCTAATTAAATAATTTTGAACTTTTAGAAGTTGTGGAAGTTGTATAAAATAATATTATTAGTGGTATGGTGTCAAACATTTTGGAATGTCTCCAAATAAAGAGAGTGTGATACGTGTCTGGATGGAGGGAGTACTAAATAAGTTGTAATGGAATAAAACAGTACAATAATGCTCAAAAGTGAGTTCGTAGAGAAAACATAAGTTTACAATTTAATATTAATAATAAAATAAATTTAAATTCTTGAAAGTTGTAACAGTTGTATAGAATATTGTAAGTGGAATTGTTTCAAGCGTTTTGGGATGTTATAAAATAGAAAGAGTGTCATATAAGTTGGGAAGAATGGAGTATATATTTTTCCTGGATGGTAATTCAGATAGAGACATAATCGAGTCTAATTAAACTCTCATCAGCCAGATCATTGAGCTACCAGTAGACCTTAAGGCAATGCTAAACATACTTGAAGGTTACCACTTGTACAAAAATAAAGCATGGTTTAAGTTCTAGATATAATATGTTGGTTTCAGTTTGCTTTGAGTTTTTTCATTGGGGTTGGTGGTTTGCCTCCTTTTCTGAACACCTTTTTTAAGGGAGATCCATGCTGCACATCTGCTGTCTTTTATTAATATTGAAATGATTGAATGGCTGATTGTTAACCAAAGGTATGCCATCGTTCCATAAGTGCTTGATATTTGTTTACCGTTCAATTTAGGTTAGCGAAATACTCGACTCTGAGCTTTTGGGAGAAGGCTTAATTCCAACTCTGCAGCATGCTCATGACAAGCTACTGACAGACAATCCAAAAACAGTGCCTTACCGAGCAACGATATATGGGCAGGTGTTTGACCAAGGTTATTATATTTAAGTATTTGTTACTGATTGTTAAGTTTAATTTACTTCTTATAGTTTGCTTTGATTTACTCATTCTTGGGACTAGCTCTGCATCACATGGTTATGACATAGACGCAACAAGGGGCTCCTGTTCAAACTGGGAGTCAGAAGAACAATGACTTACTATGAGTAGTCTATGTACTGAAAATAATGTGTAATTTCATAAATCACCAGCCAAAAGCAAGAGAAAATCTGAATTAACTGAAAAAGAAAATAGTCATCTATAATAACACTGTATCATTGACCTGATAAAAATCAAATGAATAAAAAAATAACATTGTACAATTGTGAAATGCAGTGAAAAGACAATGAAACCTCGGATAATCTGCCAATAATCGTACCTGTATATATGGATCATTTCACCTTAAAATCAGAAATTTTACATTATCCAACTCTTGTTACCTCAAATTAGAGAAGTGGGTAATAGGAATGCCATATAGATGAATAGAAAGAAAAAGAAGAGCCTGTCTTATGCAATACTATCACTATAAAAGAAAATTCTGGTTTACACTATCAGGAAAAAAAAATTCTGTACCAATTGTTTTACATCTGTTCTACCGATTGGGTTGGGTCAGGGTCCTTTGGTTGCAGGGTCTTCAGCTTCTACCTCCAACTTTCCAACAACATACCCAGTGTAGTCCCACAAGTGGGGTCTGGGGAGGATAAGGTGTATGCAGGCCTTACCCTATCTTTGTGGGGTAGAGAAGCTGTTTCCGGTAGACCCTCGGCTCGAAAGAAAAGATGAGTGTGACAACAAATAGCATGACAAAAAGCAAATGCGACAACGTATAGTAATACACATTGAGAAAAAGAAACTATGCGATTCCGACTTTCCATAAACTGGGTGGTTATTCGTCCTCACTCAAAACCCATTTGTTCTGTTTTGGTGGGTCTGTACACAAAGTTGAGTTATTCATTAGCCCTCTGTCATTTAGATTACTTGTATGCCCTGATTGTCAGGCTGGGTTTACTATTTTTGCATCAACTTAAATTCAGGTGCAGTTGCAAGTGCTTCTCAGTAAATTTTAGATAAACTTAACATGAATACAGTTATTTAAAGCTCACGTCAGATCTATAAAATAATCGGATATTCCCTTTAATCTTTATATTTATTTAACTTAGGTAGTGAGTAATGACATGTCTGCCATCATATTAGTTGGTTGTGATGGACTAAAATTGGTAGGATATGTTCAGTTTCAAAAAAAAAATTGATAGGATATGTTCAGTTTCAAAAAAAAAATTGATAGGATATGTTCCAACCCCTGCGTTCTTGTGGTTGTAAATCAGTTTTCTTTTCGCCAATTCACCTTTCAGCTGGTAGAAAGCGCAGATTTGTGGAAGATGCATGATTTGCTTAACAATGAAAAAGGAGTACTAGATGAAATTCGTCTTGTTCCAGAGGAAATGGATGCAGCTTTATCTGTCAAACGCCAACAATTTTCCATGCATTGTGATGCATTGAAAGAAGACATCAAATTGGTATACTGCTTGTGAATAAAAGACGTTTCTATGTTGACAACTTCTGAAATACCAACCACTTCAATTTCTACAGCTATCAGAACCCTTCAAAGTATTTGACTTTGACTTTTGGAAAAGGCCAGATAGTTGTCGCGAAACCGAACTGAGTGTAAAAGCTACTGATACTGGCACTATTCATGCTATAATCTCATGGTATTTATTTTGATGCTAAACTGATTGTGTTCTCTCACATTCTTATGTGAAACATTAATATCACTTAGTTTCTTTTTAGGTGGTTGCTCCAGCTTGATGAAAAAGGCACTGTCTTCTATTCCACTGCACCAAAATGGATAAGTTGCCCATCTAATGTGGAAGGACTAAATGCATCCAACAGCTGTGAGTGGAGTATCTCTATGTTTTTCCTTCTTTTTACCATGAGGGCAAGATGTTTGTAATTTGTAGAGGCAATTTGGATAGAGCTGGATGCTTTTTCACTTATGGATTTCAACGACATTCGTGTTAAGTGTACTTCCTGGGGTGACAAACAGTTGGAGAAGGGGATTCATTATGAAACTTTAGAGTGGTCCTTTAAAATATCTTCAGTTGCCCAGCCTCAAAAGAAAAAAGTCGAGGGGAGATATTCTTTTAACATTGTTGTATAGAGTTCCCTACTCCACTTCCTGGTTAATGTTGTACTTTAAAAGCTGTTTATATAACCAAGTAGTATTCTTTCACATTATTATATTTGCTGTTGGTATCTTTCACATGCCTATAAATGGAAAGTTAAGTAACAGGCTTTCTAATATCACAGTCAAACTTTATTCCTTATTTGTGCTTTTGTCTGTATGCACTATAGGTTGTGACAACTGGTGTGACCATTGGAAACAGTGTGTTTGGTTTATCCCAAAGAAAGGGCTGTCTTTATTAAAGGATGAGGAAGTTAATTTGCTGGCTGCTCACACTGATACTACCTTCTCATATGAGATGAAGAATTTGTCCCAGAACATGGAACTTGGACGAAGGGAGCTCAGTACTCAGAAGTACCAGATCACTTTGCCACCAGAAAAAATTGCATTATACAGTGATGTCAGTTGGAGATGCTCAATGCTAAAAGCTATTAAAAATGCAGTAAGTTATCACATCTATTCCTTGGAACCACATATTCCAAAGGAATGTTTGTACATGTGCATTCATTAAGTGTAGTGTTTTTTTAGAATTGGGCAGTGTGGACCTTAACCTGTACACTAAAAATGGAAACCTATTTGGATATTTGCAATCCATGCTGGTTCATCGTATCCTTGTTTACTTTTGATGAACGCGAAGCCCATATGCTTTCATATTTTCTCTGCTAAGTGGTAGTTGCTCAGTTTCCCAGATCCCTGTCCGTTTTTTTTTTTTTTTTTTGAGAAGGTGTTCCCTGTCCACTTCTCCCTCAATTTCTTTAAACTTGGAATGCCTAGTTGCTGGTATGGTGATTCTTTACTTGAGTATGAACTTTCCTCATGCTGCACATGCCGCTCCGTAAGGACATAACATCTAATGCACAGGCGAATCCAGGATCTAGAGGTAGTAGGTTCAGAATATGGTTTTAATTTTCACCCAGAGAAGCAATAACCCTCTCTTCTTAAGCAGCATGGGTGATCCTCTTAGTAATACTGATGAGTATAACTCCTTGGTAATGCGCCAAAAAAACAAGGTTCTTTGCACCAAAAGTTCTCTTCAGCATAGCTCCTCAAGTTTGTTGTTCTAATTGTCTGATTAAAAAAACTTTATTGTTTTAAATCTTTTTCTTGTTTCCTGCAGGTATCTTTTCATTCTTTCATTTTTCATTTTGCTTCCTGCATTAACTATTAAACTGAAAAACAAAGCCAGCCCAATCCTATGTGCTTATAATGTAGGATCATGCATGTTATTATCTTTTACATGGACTAACTGCTTGTTTAGCAATCTTTACTAATTTTATTCACTTCAAACTGTCAGCTAGAATTGATAGTGCTTCTTTGCTCCTTACAGATGAAGCAGAAAATGCCCTCCTTGTGTGTTGTTGTGGATGATAGCATATTTTTGGCTGTTGCTCTGGCCCATCTCACAAAAGGGTCTCATGTGGTATCACTATTTCCAGGAATTCAAGAGAAAGGTGCGCACTATTTGCAAGCTGTTGCAGCTTCAAATGGTTATTCAAAGGATCACATAGAAGTACAAAAGATGTGTGAACTGTTGACCTCTCAAAATAGTACGAGAAAGGTAGAAATCCAAATGTAGCATCTTTTATCTTGTGAGCCTCGACCAAGATTGCTTCTCGTTGTCTCTTTAAACGTGTTTTGCCATGATATGTAACTTTGACGCTATACCATTTTCTTGCAAATGCTGATGATTTGTTGTTTCTTTGTAGATTGAATTGATAGTTGGAGAACCTTTCTATTATGGAAACAACAGTGTGCTCCCATGGCAAAATCTGCGATTTTGGTAAATGATGTTAACGCGTGCCAATACTAAGTTGGCATTATGACTGAAATGATTCTGTTCTGAGCTTGCACATAGATGATTCAGTGTGAATGCTGAGTAATTTAAATTATTCTTTTGACAACAGTCTTGGAGTTCTCTCGTTGGATTAATACTTGTTACATCTTTCTTGCATTTGCTTTTATTAGTGATTTTGCCCAGTTCTACTGTTTTGATAAATCTCTTAACACTTAACAGTGCTGATCAGCAGTTATGTCTTTTGAACACAGCAAAAGAGGATTGATATCATTAACACTATAGAGTTTTGATAACATGTATGGTTCGTGATATTTAGTGAAATCTTAGCTAGTACCTCACTGAGCTACTATGCATGGAGCTAGCTTATAAAATTAACCATGCTACCCGTATCTTTTACAACTTTTAGATCACACCAGTGAATAGATTGAGGGAAGTATGCTTTAGCTGATGTCTAGGTGACTTCTTTCTTTCAAAGCATCTGTTATTTCTCTCCAAATAACTCCCATAAAAACATGCTTGAACTGTCGGTCAGATTTTCCCCCCTTTACTGTTACCTTAGTCAAAAAAAAAAAAAAAAGGTTTTCATTGTCTCTGGATTCTGCATCCCTTCCAGCTGTGCAGAAGCACTATATTAATGTACCATGCATTATATGAAAAATAAAGTGAGGAACAATACTCCATATTTTCCTATATCAACCACCTGAATTTAATCAGAATGCCTATGCACAATAGGGTTTTCCACGAGCCATATGGGAATCACAATCAACACTAAAGAAGAGTGCTAGTCCATTTGTTAAAAGCGGTTATGAGATAATTCTGTAATTTTAACTTATTCTAAGCTGATTAGGGAGTGAAAGCCTAGTGGTAAAGAACCTTTACTTCCAACCATAAGGTTGGGAATCCGGATCACCAAGTGAGTAAAGCGGGATAAGGCTATTGTTGGGCTCTTGGTTAGGGGTTTGGAGGAGTGGTGGCTTTTACTGTATCAAGGAAATAAAAATTTCAAGTCATACAAAGCTACATTATGGTGCAGTTACCATTTGGCCTAACTTTCTCCAGATTTGGAGATACTGAAAATTAGAAATGACCACGACTACAATGCAATTGTGTGACCTGTTACCATTACCATTGAATGGTGTAGCTGCTTTCAGTTGTATTCTTTCTTTTGCTGTATTTTTGTTCCAATTCTTTAATTTTGATGTGTCTGTACTGGCTTCTTGGGGCCGGGTTGTTAGAGTACCTGTAAGAATTGTGGAACTTTCTTCATGCAATTTGTACAAGTATCCGTTCTGATCTTAATGTCATTTGTAGGAAGGAAAGAAGTTTATTGGATTCAATCCTATCAGAAGGTGCGGTAATTATGCCTTGCAAAGGATTGTTAAAGGCTTGTGCAATGTCTCTTCCTGTAAGCTCATAGGTGCATTCTGTACGATGCTTTAACCATGTGAAAACTTAAAATCATGCGATGGACATGTTAAACTGTTCTTACAGGATCTTTGGAGAAGTCATCGGTGCCTGCAAGATATTGAAGGTTTTGATCATTCAGTTGTCAATTTCACGTTAGGGGCATGTGGAGGTTTACCTCCTGGACAAGAGAATCCTACTCTACCTTTTTCAATCTGGCAATGTGGGGAGAGCAAGGTAGTTTACATCATTTCTGAGGATGAAGAATGCTACATATGAGACTACCTAATACAACAAAGTTTAATCTGTTATTGATACAATTGAGATTGAAAATTGCAGAAAATGAGCGACATAGTTACTATCATGGAATTCAATTTCTTGGGACCGATAAGCCCGTGTTCTGGAAAAGCTAAGGTATCAGGTCTTACATGGAAACTAGCAAGATTCTGTTAACAATAAAGGCAGTTTGCAACATTAGCTCACAAAACCAAGATTTTGCAGGTACAATTTATTGCACATGGAAAATGTCATGGATTCGTTCTTTGGATTGATTGGGTGATGGATACAGAAGAGTCCATTATCTTGTCTACAGGACCAGGTGTGTCTTTCAGAAGTCGCAGTCTAGACGATAATTGCTGATACATATTTTGTTTGGGGTGTCAAATGCTTGCTTCTTGTTTTCCATTGACAAAATTTTGCATTATCCCGTTATCCCTTACGTGAAGTTGCATTAACTTAATGATCTGTCTGATTCAGAACAAAGATACTGGAAGCAAGGCGTAAAGCTTCTGAAGGAGCCCGTGACTGTGGCGAGCCACAAATCTACCACCTCTGATTGTCACTCAGCAGAAATTAAAACATCGTTCGATCCGTCAACCGGTGACCTCATTGTAGATTATGCTTTCTTATAACCCAAGAGGGCATCAGTTGCCTTGCCCAATTTGAATAATCTTCTCAATGCCATCCAAGTCCAGAGCTGTAAGTCACCGTAATTCTCCTCACCGTAAGTAACATAAATACATGGGCGATGAAGGTGTAGCCCGATGTTAGGGTTCTAGTGTTTCTCTCTGTCAGCAGTGCTTGCTTTATACTGCAGGGTTTGCAACTCCTTGATCACGAGTTACTTCATGATTTCATCCTATCGCTGCCAAAAGTAAAAGATATTACCAAAGTGACCTTGTGCGCGCAGAAGTTTTGCATCTAGGTTTGTAATTTTGATTGGATTGATGTAACAAGCTAAGCAAGCATTTTTTACATGTCGCCACTTTACGAGTCATCTTAATAAGGAATTGCTGCTTGCGGAGCTACCAATTTGTTGGTGCCACCAGAAGGTAAAACATGAAGTAGCAGCTACTTCATACCGACAATTTATGGAATTCTTGGAAGAGAGGTTCCTTCAAAATTTCATGCTTAATACATCACTAGCCTGCCTTTGTTTTCCGGAACAAGAAATTTCAGTGCAGAATACTCTTCGAATGTGCGTTATCATATCCATTTAAGAGGAGACAACAGCCTAATTCTGTGAAAGAAACATGAGTTTTAGGGAGGAAGATCGTGGCTCAACTTCGAGATTCCATACATCATTTTGTTAATTGTCATAAAACACAACTTTAATGTCTCCGTCATTTTCGTGCCAACTTTTAGCTACTTCCATTTCTTACCCGTAAGGGGCCTACAAAACATAAACCCCAGGTTAAAAATTCCAAAACAACCTAGGAGCATATAATCGCTGTCTAGGTTTCCTTTTCTGTGTTTCTAAAAGATCGATTTATAATATGTTATAACTTTTACTTTTAGCATATCAAGAGATAATTTTTATTTTTTATTTTTTATTTTTATCCATAATATTAATTATTCATTTCAAATTCATTAAAATTATACCCCAATTAATATGATACCATGATAAATTATGCATTTTATTTATTATTTTTTAAGGAGTGCAAAGTTAATAATGAACAGTAAAAGTGAACAAGTAAAAAATTATGACTTTTAAGCTTATAAACACTTTTATTTCGATCGAAATTTTACTATGTACTATATTTTATCTCTGATATATTTCGTTATTTCTGTAATACCCCGAAGTAAAACTCCTAATTCTATCTATATTCTATTTTCGTGGTTCATCCTTCTTGTAAAGGTACTTTATAATATATATTTTTGAATTTTATTGACATTTTATCAAATACATTAACTATTATTAATAATTTCACTGCTTTATCAAAAGAAAGTACTACCTGTTTATTCATCAAATTAATTATTTTCGTTGTCTTAAGTTAAACGACACGATTTATGTTTTAATCAGTTAAAAAAAGAATGACATCTTTCTAATATTTACTAAATATTTAGTTTCAAAATTTTCATTTGTACTCTTAATAAAATGATTGATAGTTACATAAATATTTATTATTTATTTTAGATCACAAATTTCAAAATAATTTCTTTCATTCATAAATTTTATGCTTAACTAAACGTCATCATATAAATTAGAACAAAAAAATATAAATAACACTTGGAATAATTTTTCAATATTTACTATTTTCAATTAACTAAGCCAAACGGACTCTATTCCGAGGAGGAAGGACAAAAGTTGTCTTGATGTTGACTTCGCATCCACTAAATAATATACACCATGCGAATTGACTTGCAAATGCTTGTTTCTACTTGCAGTCTATATGAAAATTTGTATCATGTGTGAGGTATTGCCACGTAATACTTGAGTGAGGGACTTATCATCTGACAAGTGGACTGTGGGCCCTGTCCAAACAATTCATCCACTAAATTTCCAACTAATTTTTTAATGTAAAATACTAGCTATATATCTTCTTTTCTTTTTGGCTAAACTCAAGTATCCTTCTTTAGTTTTTCTCCTTCACTTAATTTCCTTTCTCCTTTATATTTTTGTTTCGTTTTAATCTATTTTGGATACTTTTACTGGTTTACTACCTAAGTAAATAATCACTAAGGAATCTTTAGATCAATTGATTGACTACGGAACTTTCACTTTGTTGATGAAGGTTTGAATCTCCACTTTATAATTCCCTCTTTTTACCTCTATTGTAAGAATATATTCTTTGTCTTTCGTTGATTATTATGTACAATATATATAATGTTACATGACTACAAACTAGATAACTAAATCTTCTTAATTACAATTGGAATATAAATTTACCTAATATAAAAGATATACAAAATATGGTAATATTCTAGCAATGGTAATATGCAATATATGGAAATATTTTATCACACCCCCGCAGTCGAAGCGGGACATTCCCGTACACTGAGACTGGCTCAGAAATCATAAAAAAATGCGCGGAAGTCCTTTAGTGAATATACCAGCAATCTGATACCTGGAAGGAACATGAAGGACACGAAATTGGTCACGAACCACTTTTTCACGTACAAAGTGAATATCCATCTTAATGTATTTAGTGCGCTGATGTTGAACGGGATTTTCGAAGAGATATATCGCACTAACATTATCACAGTAGACCAATATAGCCTTGCAGATTGGGCAGTGAAGTTCCAACAGACGGTTGCGTATCCAACAAGACTCAAAGACAACATTCACGACTCCTCTGTACTCAGCTTCGGCACTGGATCGAGACAGAGTAGGTTGTCTTTTAGAAGACCAAGAACACAAATTATCTCCGAGGAAGACACAGTAACCTGACGTGGAGCGACGAGTGTCCAGACAGCCACCCCAGTCAGCGTCAGAATAAGATGTGAGACCAAAGAGTGTGGACTTGTACAGATGGAGGCCGAAGTGAAGAGTACCTTGTACATAGCGTAAAATACGTTTGAGCGCATTCATATGCGCATCTGTCGGGCTGTGCATATGTAAGCATATTTGTGGTACGACATATGATATATCTGGTATCGTGAAAGTGAGATGCTGTAATGCTCTTGCTAAACTGCGATAGTGAGTCGGGTCGGCATACAGGGAACCCGAAGAGGCACTAAGTTTGGAATTAGTGTCCACCGGCGTGTGGGCCGGTTTGCAAGACGCCATGCCTGCTCGGTCAAGAATCTCTTCGGCGTACTTCCTTTGACAAAGAAATAAGCCACATGCATGTCTCGTAACTAGAGATGGCAGTGGATCCTGGACCCGATCCGGATCCGGTGGATCCAGATCCGTTTTATAGGATATGGATCTTCAAAATTTGGACCCGACGGATCTGGATCGGACCCGGATCCATTTCTGACGGATCGGATCTGGATCTAGATCTGGATCTTGTATTTGAGATCCGTATCCGGTCCAGATCCGACCCGTAGATCCATTTTTTATTAAATATATTCAGAATGTAATTTTATAAGTATTTTCTTAAAATTGCTAAGCACGTCCTTGCAAGTTTAATTTATCCCTGTGTTAACTCAAAAACAAAAAAATAAAGAGGTAACTTCGATAATAAAATCAATGTTATATTAGTAAATGACTAACATCTCCATAGACAAGTAGTTAAAATTATATTCACTTCATTTGTGAAGATTCCAAGCACATACAAGTTACGTTGTGGAAATACTAGTCAGCATTTTCCACAACTATTGTTATTGTCCAACATTTTCAATTAATAGCTCACAATCAAAACGAGACAACGAACAAAATATCTCATATGAACATTTCAAAATTGAAACACAGTAAACTATTAGCTAAGTAAAAATCGTTTGTCAGTTCAAAAAAAATCTTAGCAAGGTTACATTCTTAGCAAAGCAATTTTTTTTACATGTGGATCCAGATCCGATCCGTGACCGGTGGATCCGATGGATCCGGATTTGAATATGATTTTTATGGACCCGATGGATCTGGATCTGGATCTGGATTCAGGTATGAAAAATGGATCTGGATCTGGATCTAGTAGGATCCGGTCCAGATCCGATCCGTTGCCATCCCTACTCGTAACAACAATGCCCAAAATATAGCTTAGGGGCCCCAAATCCTTCATAGCAAACTCATAGGCAATGAGTGACATGATGGATTAGCAAAGTGCATCAGAAGATGTAGTGACGATGATATTATCAACATATAGTAGGATGTATGTCATGTCATTACCATTGCTAAAGATGAATAGCGAATGATCAGATCTGTATGTGAAAAACCGATAGAGGATACAAAGTCAGTTAATCGTTTGTACCATGCATGAAGAGCCTGTTTCAATCTATAGAGTGATTTCTTCAAAAGACACACATAATTTGGATTAACTGGATCCATGAATCCCATAGGCTGAGGCATATATACGGTTTCATGAAGGTCCACATGCAAAAAGGCATTTTTTATGTCAAGCTGATGAATGGACCAAGATTTAGATCAAGAATACTAAGAACGGTCCGAATAGTCACCGGTTTCACTACCGGGCTGAAAGTTTCAGCACAATCCACTCCCACCTATTGAAATTGTCATCACCTACAAGACGATCCTTGTGCCTCTCAAAAGAACCATCAGATTTCTTTTTATGTCAAAAAATCCACATAGAACGAATATTAGTAGCATCATAAGGACGAGGTACTAGATCCCACGTCTTATTTTCAATAAGAGCATTATATTCGTTAATCATTGCATTTTTCCAATTAGGATCGGACAAGGCAACTTTTGGATTATGAGGGATAAGGGAAGGGTCAATCGAAATGGACAAGTTAAATAGTCGTTTAGGTTTGGAAATAACGTGCATAACATGGGTTTCTATTGTCCATCGGGGTACCACTGGAAGTGGTCGCTTAGACATGACAGCGGGACTGGGAATAGGATCAAGAGTGAGGGGTGTTACCGAGATGGGGCAGTGGTGTCGGAAAGAGTGGTGGCTAGCCGAGAGGTAGCCGATACGGAAGGTCGTGATAGGCTGTTCTGAGGCTCAGCTGGCCAAGAGGTAGCCAGGATAGAAGGTCGTGACGGGCTGGTTCGAGGCTCCCATTATGGGGCTAGGTAGACTGCCTGCCTCAGGACGATAGTGGTGGGGCCGATTGCCGGTGATGGTGATGATTGATTTTGTAAATGATGGATTAGAAGGTGATTTAGACCATCATTTAGGAAGTCATAGGAATTTGGAGGTGGAGAATTAAGTTTGGGACTCATCGAATATGACATGCCTAGAAACGATTATTCTTCGACTTGACAAGTCATAACAATTGTAACCTCTATGATTGGGGGGTAACCAAGAAAGATACACGGAGATGATCGAGGTTGTAACTTGTTGATTTTAGTGGAGGAATAGAGGGGGTAGCATAGACAACCGAAAGTTCCTAAATGCTTATAGGAAGGATCCCTGAGATAGAGAACTTAAGTGGGTGACTTGTGTTTGAGAAACTTATTTGGGAGAATGTACAGAAGATAGGTTGAGAGTGTGTAATGCCAAAAATAGGGGAGATAGAGGTGTGGGCAAGGAGGGCATGAATTAATTTGTTTATGGTTCTAATTTTCTGTTCAGCTTTTCCATTTTGTGGAGAGGTATGTGGACAGAAAATATGAAAAGCAAGGTCGTGTTTGGCGCAGAACAGTTTGAATTGTTGATTATCGAATTCTCTTCCATTGTCACATTGAAAACATTTGATATTCTTTTCAAATTGTGTCTTTATGAAATCACTAAAAGACAAATAAATATAATAGACTTGGGACTTATTACCAATGAGAAAAGTCCACAGAAAATTAGAATAATCATCCAAAAATAACACATAATATCTATGCCCAGCTGTGCTTAAAATGGGAGAAGTCCATAAATCACTATATATTATATCAAATGGCATTAAAGTACAAGTGAATGAAGAATAAAATGGCAATTTGACATGTTTCCCAAAAATGCAAGATTCACATACACGGGTAGTAGAGACATGTTTGCACTGAATAAATTTATTTTTGTTAAGGGAACGTAAAATAGAATCTTTCGGATGTCCTAAACTATTATGCCATAAATAAGATGAAAGAGCTGCAAAGGTTGATGGAGAAGAGGCTAGATGGTCGATGCTGGTGGTGATAGGATAGAGGTCCATGATACTGTCACACCTCATTAGTCGTGTCCCTGTCATAAGGTCATTCACAGAAAAACTAAAAGGATCAAATTCAAGGGAAACACTATTGTCGGTTGTGAAACGACGCACATAGATTAGATTTTTGATGAGTTTCAAGGCATGGAGGACATTTTTAAGACTAACAGTGGATGAGTTGGGGAGAGGAATGATTGTCCATAACCTCGAATGGGAATGCCTTGTCCACTACCAATAATAATATTGCGATTTAAATTGCTAATATTGAAATAATACGTGAGAGTACCTTGGGATGCCGTCATGTGAGATGTGGCGTCAGTATAATTGTACCAACCGTCATCGGGTTCATAACCGCCTCAATATCTGTCGGTTGAATGAGGAGAGACATGTGCATTATATACCTACTGCAGACGTGCGCCGATGATTCATGGCTGGGGCTGTCGGACCGAATGAGGGGCCCAAGACAACTTCGGATAGGGAAATGGTGGAGCAACCTAAGCCGGTAGGGCCCACACAGTCCATGATGGGTAGGTAGCCCACGACAGGGGCTGCTACCACTGCTGCTGCCGCGGTAGGTGGCTGCCAGCGTGCGGGGGCTTCCCTCTGCCACCGCTGCCACTATTTTAGGTTCGGCAGGGCAGAGGCTGAGCCCCTCAGTTTGGCAATTGGCCTACCGATGGTCACGAGGGCGTCGTCGAAGGTGATTGTGTTGGCCATGGCCCGTTTGGTTTTCTGTGTTTCTTCAAGGATGAGTCTCGAACAGTCCTCATAGAATGGAGGCAATGGCATGCTTTGTTGGAGGATGGTAGCGACACCGTCATACAATTCATTTAAACTCGTAATGAGTTGCATCACCAATCGTTGATTGGTGACCGGAGCACCGACGTTGGAGAGTTGATCGACAATCATCTTAAGCTCTTGGAAATAGGCCGACACATTTAGAAAATCATCCTGCAGGCACGCTGTGTCTTATTATCGTGAAAGATACTTTCCAATCGCTCCCAAGTTTGTTGTGCAGTAGCATCGATTTCAATGATTGTATGCAATATATCGTTAGAAATTGTGCCGTAGATCCATTGTAGAAAAACAACATCTAAATGTGACCAAAGTTCGTCATCTTGTCTCACCAATGGCTCAGCAATGGGCTTGGATTTTGGAGGGATGATGTGATCGATGACTTTGTATACACGACAATGGATCTTAAACAGCTCCGCCCAAGAGGAATACTGAACTTTTTCCATCTCAAGAGTTATGAGAATGAAATTTTTGATGTACTACAAGAGCAGGATAGAATTTAAGTTGTTTAGCCATTAAAAATTGGGGAAAATGAGGGGAGGAGAATTTTCGAGAATTGGAAGAAGAAGTGGGGGGAAAAGAAATTAGGGTTTGACTTCTGATACCATGTAGGAATATGTTCCTTGCCTTTTATTGATTATTATGTACAATATATATAGTGTTACATGGCTACGAACTAGGTAACTAAGTCTTCCTAATTACAATTGGAATATAAATTTACCTAATATAAAAGATATACAAAATATGGTAATATTCTAGCAATAGTAATATACAATATATGGAAATATTCTATCACCTATGCAAATAATCACTACTTCCTTATTTAAAGAAAAATAATTTATTTTTTACTTTAGTTAATTCACCTATAAATGATTCTTTTTATTGATTTGCGAATTTTAAATGATTAAACTCTAATTTACTTCCATTAATTAACTTTTTTCAAAGATGAGTAATTTTTTTCCAAATGCAAAACGAGAATGGCGATAAGCGAGCATGGAAGAAGATGGAAGAGGAAAGAGAAAATGAATAGCTTAAGGGTGTGTTCGATATGGAGAAATTTTTAATTTTCTCTTTTTCAGTTGGTCAAATTTTTTGAAAGCGTTTTATTTAGGACAATAAGTTCCTTAAAAATTAAGGAAAATAATTTTTTTAGTGAAAGTAGGAAAAATAAGCTCCACAATGCAAGTGGCATTCCACATAGATTGTATCCTAGCTACCCTCCAACACACTTCATCTTCACCCTATCTCTCGAAGCTTCCATCCCCCTGCACCCATCTCTACCTCCCATAGTATTTAGCTAGATTGACAATATTTTTCTTTACGTACCAAACACAAAAAGTAAGTAAGAAACCTTTTTATTTTCCTGTCAAATATTTCCAAGAAAACCAAACTTACCCTAAAAGAAGAACCTAATATAAAGAGAGATGAAGAAATCTGTTAATTTGTTGAATTGAAGCAAGTTACAACAGTGTTAACTGCTGCATTAGTGAAGAATGCACGAGAAAGGAAGAATGGAAAGAGAATGGGAGAGGGATTGTGGAAGAGAAGAGAGAATTGATGTCTCAATGCATGAGGAATATTTGAGAGAATTGCATTCTTATTTTCTGAAAATATCAATACAAGTGTATATATATACACATCATCCTCTCTAGAATATTCTAATGATCTTTTTGTTAATTACTTCTAACACCCCCAACTAACTTTATAACTAATCTTGTAACTAACTATACCAACTAACTACCTTTTAACAACTTTGACTAACCTCAATTAGTCAAGGCACTAGAGTGCATTTTCCTAATGTTTCAACACTCCCCCTCAAGCTAGAGGATATGAAGATGTTCTTCATTCCTAGCTTGGAAAGTAAAACATCATGTTGCACCAAGGGCCTATGTAAGCAGATCAGCTGGTTGGTCCATAGAAGGCAAATAAACTGTGTTGATCAATCATGTTTGTATTTTCTCCCTGATGAAATGGCAATCAATATCAATATGCTTTGTTCTTTCATGGAACACTGGATTGGCCGGAATCTGAATAACAGATTTGCTATATGTGTGTACTGATATTGGAGTCTGAATCTCCACACCAAGATCCTGAAATAAGTCTATGATCCACACCACTTATGCTACTGAGGCTGCCATAGCCCTGTATTCTGCCTCTGCAGAGCTCCTGAAGACAATGTCCTGCTTCTTTGACTTCCATGAGATTGGTGATGAGCCATTCATCACCAGGTAGCCAGTGATTGATCTTCTACTATTAACACAAGCCCCCAATCTGCATCACAAAACACTTTGAGTTAAGGCGTACTTATACTGGACATTAGAATTCCTAGCCCTGGTGCTTGCTTGATATAATCTGACAATTCTGAGACCAGCTTCCATGTGTGACTTCTTAGGTGCATGCATAAATTAACTCAGGCAATGCACATCAAATGCAATGTCTGGTATGGTAGTTATCAAATATAATAGCCTTCCACCAGTCTTATGTAAACACTAGGATCTGATAGCCCAGAATCAGGATTTTCTCCTAATATGGGGCATGAATGTGATGCATTAGCTATATGTCTGTCAAATTCACAGGTTGTAAGCTTCTGATTTATATCCATATGAGAATATACAGGTTTTGCACCTGCAAGTCCCATATCTGATATAAGCTCCAGAGCATATTTCCTCTGGTGCATAAAAATGCCCTGTGAGTTTCTTGCAAACTCAATGCCAAAAAATATCTAAGCTCCCCTAGATACTTTACCTTGAAAGTGGACTGCAGTATCTCTTTAGTGGACTGAATCAGTATTGGATCATTTCTAGTGAGCAACAAGTCATCAACATACACTGGCACTATTACAATACTACTATTTTCCTATTTTGTGAAAAGAGAATAGTCTCTATGACTCTACTGAAAACCAGATGAGGTAAGAGCTAAAGTCAACTTGATGTTCCATTGTCTTGATGCCTGTTGTAGACCATAGAGAGATTTCAGCAACCTGCATACTTGTCTCTTCCTTTTTTTGACAACAAATCCTTCTGGAACTTCCATGTACACTTTTTCAAACAGGTCTCCTTGTAGGAATGCATTATATACATCCATATGATGAATTGTCCAGTGTTGTGCTGCTGCAAAGGAAATCACAGCCCTTACTGTTGTCATCTTTACAACTGGTGAAAAAGTCTCTTGATAATCAAGCCCCTCCTTTTGATTGTATCTTTTTGCCACTAATCTGGCTTTAAATATCTCTACTTCTCCTGTTTCCTTGTACTTTATCTTGTATACCTACTTGCATCCTATAGCCTTCTTTCCCTCTGGTAGAGTAACCAGCTTCCAGGTTCCATTGTCCTCCAATGCTTTGATTTCAGCCTCCATTGCCTCAACCCATCTGTGATCATTTGTTGTTGTTGAATAATTCTGTGGTTTTGTGTCAAGAGAAATCTTGGCCACAAATTCCTGATATCCTGCTGATAGACCAGTATAAGCAATATTATCAGTTATAGAATACATGCAACTAGATGAACTATGCGTAGTAATGTAGTCTTAGTGCCATTTGGGGGTTTGCTGCTCCTTGTGGATCTTCTGACTTCATGATCTGATCCTGTGGTCATGTCAATACCTGGTGGTCCTGTGTTTATGTGATCAGGACCATGATGTTGAACTGCATCAGGCATATGTACATTCTACATGTTATTATGTCTGAGTTGATCATCTTCTTGCTGTCTGGTATGTGTTGGTGGATTGTCAAGATTCTGTTGACAAATTAAGTCTTCATAGCAAGGAAACTCATGTGTCTTGATGTGACTGGTGTCTTCAGTTATGCCTCATTTGAAAAGAAAATTTGTTTCCATGAACAACACATCTCTGCTCATGAATAGAGTTCTCTTTTCCAAGTCATAAAGTTTGTATCCTTTTTTAGCAGATCCATACCCCAGAAATATGGACCTTACAGCCCTTGGACCAAACTTATCATGTCTATTATTTATAGTGGCAAAACACAAACAACCTAATACTCTCAAGTGATCAAGTTGTGGTACCTTATTATACAATATTTCAAATGGAGACCTATTCTTTATAGCAATGGAGGGGATTCTGTTGATTATGTACACTACATTCTCTACACATAGTACCCATAACTTATCTGGTAATCCTCCCTGAATCTTAATGGCTCTAGCAGTTTCTAAAATATGTTTATGTTTTCTCTCCACCACACTATTTTACTGTGGTGTGTATGGATAAGAACTTTCAAGAATGACACCATATTTTAGAAATAGCTCACTACAATTCTGATTAAAAAACTCAATCCAATTATCTGATCTTACCCTCTGAATTTTAGCTCCAAATTGGGTGTTAACTTCAACAAGGAAATTCCTGACCAGTGTAGAAACATCAGATTTCAGTCTCATCAAAAAAATCCAAGTCCATCTAGTGTGATCATCCACAATGGTTAGAAAGTATCTCATTCCATTATATGCTTCAGTTTTATAAGGTCCCCATACATCCATATGTATTAGTTGAAATGACTTTGATGCTCTATTATTACTAACAATGAAATGAAGTCTAGTTTGTCTATCCAAAGGACACACTTCACAATTATTCAAGACAAAATGAATATTATTCCTGAAACATGCTATTTCTTCAAGACATTCATGGGCACATGACACAGTCTCTGATGCCAAGTGACTACATCAACATGTTGAGTTACAGACAAACATCTACTCAACTCTCTACCTTTATTCTGAGCATCCAGGGATAATATATACAATCATGCCTCCTCATTACCAATCTTCTCACCTTCTCAGATGAGAGATCCTGAAACACATAACATGTTGGGAAGAAGGTAACACTACAATTCAGTTCCTTAGTCATTTTTGAAACAAACAACAAGTTAAAGTTGAAAGTTGGCACACATAAGACACTTCTAAGGACATCACCTCCTCCTAAATGGTACTCCCCAACATGTGAGATTCTGGCTGAATCTTCTGTGGGCAATTGCACTTTTCATGTTCCTTTTGTCAACAGGTTATTATGTAAGTACTTCTGGTCAACAATCATATGATTAGTTGCACCTGTGTCTACTATCCACTTAATCAATTCCCCTGAATCAGTAATATGATTACCTGCCATGTTGGCATTGACATTATTTGCACTGTTGTTCAATAGGTCAAGAAGTTTTTTATGTTGGCTGGGTGTGAACTGGTTGTATGGTATCACTTCAGCAGTGTGTTTCTGACTTGTGAATGGTTGTGCATTTTGTATAAACTTTGATGGTTGCTTAAGTGTACTCATGGAATGGTGATGTTGTACTGCACCTTCATGTCCAGTGTTCTCACACAGCATAGTCCCTCCTGTGATTGCATAGGCTTTCTCCCCTTTGTTGTTGAAATTTTCTGAATATCCAATTAGCTTGTAGCAACCCTCCTGCACATGTCATGTCTTGTGACAATAGTCACACTTCATCAGTTTGTAACATTCCAATCTTGAGTGACCTTTGAGATGATAATGATCACAATATGCATTGGAATTGTATTGTTTTTTCTGTTTTGAACTCCACTTCCACTTCTGAAATTTCCATTTCTAGGTGTGAACATGGCAGATGATTCCACTGATTCAAATATCACCCTACCAGTTCCTGCTACCACCCTCTGACTCTCTTCCTGATTGACCATGGCATATACTTGGTTTAATGTAGGTATTTGTTGTATCATGAGAATCTAACTTCTTATTTGACTGTAACTTTCATCCAGTCCCATAAGAAATTGCAATAGTCTTTGGTACTGTAAGTGATCCACAAATTCTCTTGACTTTGGGCAACAAGATGGGATTGGTATGATAGAATCATATTCATCTCACGGATACTTGAGTCGAGAATAATACATTGACACATATAATGCCCTTGTCTCATAGAAAATATTTTTTTGTGCAGTTGGAAAGCCCTGAAACTATTAATCTTGTCAAATCTCTCATTTAATTCTTCCCATATATTGTATGAGTCTGAATTATACAGCATTCCAGTAAGTAAGCTCTTACTCACATTCCCCATTAACCAAGACACCACAATTGCATTGCACCTATCCCATAGTTTAGCCAAATCTCCATGGAAGGCTTCTCTCCTTACACTTCCATCAATGAATCCTATCTTGTTCTTCCCTAGTAGGGGCCAACTTCATGGCTCTACTCCACAATGTATAGTTGTCCATTCCATTTAGGATAATGCCCACAGATAGGGAACCATGTGCATCTGAAGGAAATAGATACAAGGGATGATTGTGATCTATTGTGATCACTGTCGTGACTTCATCTGCTAAGCTTTCTTCATTACTTTCCATTACTGTTAACCTATGCTTCAATATGATCCTCAGTACACAGAGTTTTGTCTATTCGACTCTTGTGAATTGTGGACAACAACAAAAAAAACAATCGAAAATCGAACCTCAGTGATTTGTTCATTGATCCTGAATGATATATTTTGCACAGATCTGCCTTTATCTTCTTAATTCACTTTGCATATGTCTGCATCTCTTTGAATATTGACAACAACACTTCCAGAAACTATTGCATGCATGATTCATCAAGTTATACACACATATCTGGAAAAACATTGCTTATATCTTCTGCAAAATTGCTTTGCATGTTCAGAGAAAAAAATTGTTCAATCGCATATCAATTTCAGCTTTGATACCATGTTGATTTGCTTAATCGAAGCAAGTTACAGCAGTGTTAACTGATGCATTAGTGAAGAATGCATGAGAAAGGAAGAATGGAAAGAGAATGGGAGAGGGATTGTGGAAGAGAAGAGAGAATTGATGTCTCAATGCATGAGGAATATTTGGGAGAATTGCATTCTTATTTTCTGAAAATATCAATACAAGTGTATATATATACACATCATCCTCTCTAGAATATTCTAATGATCTTTTTGTTAATTACTTCTAACACCCCAACTAACTTTATAACTAATCTTATAACTAACTATACTAACTAACTACCTTCTTAACAACTTTGACTAACCTCAATTAGTCAAGACACTAGAGTGCATTTTCCTAATGTTTCAACAAAATCAAATTTAAATTAGAGAGATATAGAGTTGCCAGGTGGGACCACCAAATATGGCACTTGTCTAAAGATAACAATGTCTCACACAACTTGTGTCAACTGTGAGACATGAAGTAAAACATTTCGTCCAGATTCTCTTCTTCTTTAAAATTTTATTTTTTTATCTTCAAAGCTACTCCATAAACCTTTCTTCAACTCTTCTCACTTACAATATCCATTAGATCAACTAACAGTTCATGGGTTTGCATTTATTAATTGTTTTAAAGCTGAATTTGATTGCATCTTCTCGGAGTTTAAATACTCCTTTAATTGTAAGCTTGTTATGCCCTTATTTGATAAGGCTAGCAGCTTGTAGTGTCAAACCTCTTCACCAAATTTACTCTAATTTGGTTCATTCTGTGAGGCTTTTTTTCTTCCAAATACGTCAAATTACTCTCAATTCTCAACCCCCGCCTGCTAGCCGGACTACTATGCGGTGGCAACGAGCTGTTCGGCTTGTGTACGAGAGATTGACACGTGCAAGGCAATCACAGTTCTGGGAGACGGACGAAGAAAGCTTGCGTGCTCTTTCCATGATTTCTCTTTGAAGTAGATTTCCCACTAAAACCGTGAGTAATCTGGAATTTCTGACAGAAATTTGTGATGGAAATTAACAATTTTCTACTAGCACAATTTCACATGGAAATTCTGTAGATAGTATGTAGATTTCTAGTAGTAGAGTTACTGAATTATCATAGTTCATATGTTTGTACCATTCATTTTTAATCATGTTGGAGTTCTGCTTCAATAACTCTTCCAACACGAATCCTAACAGGAGATGCATATTCAGAATCTAAACTTGATAGGTTCAGGTTTTTGTAGCCGAATCTATGAAACGTTTAAAATTGTAATGATTTTTTCAAATATATCATTATGAATATTGTGTAAAATTGTTGAGTTTAGTTGAACCCATTAATTACTTACACAGCTATAAATAAAAGTTCTTACCATTGACATTCAGTGAGAAATTTTTGCTATAAAACATAATTTTTCTATCTTATTCCTATTGAACCAACTCACTGAGAAAACGCATGGTGGAAAATAAGTTCTCATTGTAACGCTGAGAAATTTCAAAAGTTTTCCGTATGAAAACACTAGTATTTAGTTTTTTCCCACCGACATTCAGTGAGAAATAGACATTGAATATTTTTTCAAGTGGGAAATTAGAGATTTTTTAGTAGTCGTATCACATCTGCCACCGGCATTGAGTACATTTTCCTGCTTCATTTTGGCGATTTGAACTTCTAATTGGTTGAGTTACATGCGTCTCAAATATTTTGAGGGCCCTATTCTAATTCGTAAAAGTGGACCCTTAATATAAGTAAATATACTATTTCAATAATTAGATTGGGCTTAAGACCTGCGAATTATGGGCCTTTACAGTAAATTCTGGCAAATACTACTTAATACAAAATTTAAAAAAAAATGGAGCCCTAAATTTTTTTATTTTTCGAGGGTCCTGTGCGGTAGCACAGCTCACACGGGCCCAAAAACGCCCCTAGTTACATTCATTGGGAATTTGCGTTATCCAGCCATTTGTATAGTTGCACGGATCAACTAGCTGGTAGGTCCTTTTAGGAGGTCTTGGTCCTTTTCCACAAAGTTGCTAAACAGATTAGCTTAAAAATATGGAGATTTCTAGTTAGTTCCTAAGCATCTTTTAGCTTATTTGTTAACTTAATTTTCTTTTAGTACATTCGCTTAACTATCAAAAAAATTCGAACAGTATCATTGAGGAGGAATTCACATAAGCACCAGCAAATAGTTAGGGCCTAGGAGTTATGGTTTTGTTGGATGAAAGAAAAGTCTTCAATATGGCCGTGGTTTATAAATGATAATCAAGTGAATAAAATTGTTATTTTTTAAAATAATTTAAACTTTATATGTTTTAACATTTGCCTTCATTTTACCTACATAGTTGTGAGACACTCGACTGCCATTAGTAGAATATTGAACCGACGAATACTCGTTCTTAGTTGTTACGAATACTCGTTCGGAAATAAAGTTTAGATCGATAAGAGTAATTAAGTAATAAGAAAACGAATAGTCATTTTAATGAAGAAAGCTACAAGTGAAATTAATTAGTTTGGTGTGACATTGACATGTGTGTTAATTTGTCGAACTACACGACAGGACTAGGAGAGAACATCTAGGAAAGCCCCAGGGTCACGGGCGAGTTGGTAAGTGGCAAGGTAATTGGGGTACAACCACTCCGACATCGCGGGTTCGAATCCGTGTGGTGACAGTCTTTGTTGAAATATTGCAAGGGCTATTATTGGGTTCGTGTTACGTTGGTCCTCTCCCTTGCAGGCTGCCACTCGCGCATATCCATCGATTTACATCTCACATGGACCAAAAGGCTCTCTGATATAGATGGCGGGTTTCGCCTTCGGGACTTTCCCCTTCGCAAAGAGAACATCTAGGGAAGGTTTAAATGGAACATAATTGTGGTCAAACTTGAATTGCTGGTATATATTTTTGTTCCAGATTTCGTAGATTGGTTTCGTACGTGTGGATAGTGATCCCTTGCCGCCACGCTTTGACCACGTCTCGTGTAAATACATCATTCGTACGTGTGGACAATCAATACTCAAAATTCTATCTATTACCATTCCACTTTCGTCCACATTGCAAGATTGGCGTCATTTGCTTCTCTAATATAATATGAGATCTCCTTTGATATTTCATCAATTAATATCCAAATAATCGCCACTTAAGTTTTTGACATAACTTTAAATTGTTTATTTAGCACAAGCATGCATAATATCTTTTTGAGGTTTTGGAAACATCATGACAAATCTTTTTTGGATCTCCATTATCTTTTCAATATGGACGTCTATCTCATGCCATTATAAAAGATTTCAAAAACGTCTTTATTTATAGAATTTTCACTTTCATCATGATCGCAAAATTGTAATAATAATATTAAGAAAAATCTTGCAACATCGAGTAAGACATGATTTAAGTGCATATTATACTCACGTTTTACCGCCTCTCATGCTTTTTGAAGCAAAATTTGTTTTGATTGGTGTTGATTTATCATTTATCAAATCTTCCAATCTTGCGTGAGCATCCTATTGAAATGGATAACAATTCCCATTTAGACGACTATATGCCCAAAAGTTCCTTTTAAAAGAAAATCAAATATTTATTGGGCCAAAATTAATTAACCCCATTCTTATGTTACATCTCGACTTGTGAACTCGCCATGCAAAAATATCTATACCGTACTCTGATTGTTAGGTTATTAACAACCATTATCATCACATTTTATATAGCTTGCCATCGATCAATGATCGAAAGACATTGACTATTTAATTTATCAATAGCCAGTTTCCTTTCATAGAATGCATTGTCTTGTGATATACGTATTCTGCATATATTTGAATGATAAAGAAATTTGATGACTGATAATTTCTTCATGAGCTTATAAAGCTTTATGAAGCCGGAACTCTTATAAAAGCTTGTTAGTCGTATTAGTTATAGGAAATGTGTACATATATATTGTTGGAAATTTACTAAATGTGAAATAAGTATATCCCATTAATTTATGATTCGAACTATTGGGCCCGCACGTCGGAAACGTCGTGTGCCAAGTATCGCAAATTTCATTAGTGAAAGAGATATTGGTACGTATGTAATACGTTTGAGACATAGAATTATGGACGGTTATTAGCCAAATGACAAAGTATTCCACGTTGGTAAATGAAGGAAGAAGTGTACAAAGTGTAAAATGAAACGAGTCGGAAATCGCCGCGGAGCTGTGAAGGGCCGCGCGTGACAACCGTCGGAGCCACGGCGCAAATTGGCTGGTTAGCTACTGGAGTCGCGGCGGTCGCTGAATCGGAGCCGCGACGGTTCGGAGAGGCGAGAATCTTTGCGACGGAAAGTTGGAAAAATCGACGTTTGGGGGCTGGTTTTGGAGCATTGATTCTCCATTACTTGCCACATGAATTCAACCATTATTTGGTGAATGTAACCCCTAAATCAAGTGCAATTACATGGTTATTGGAGGTCTTTAGTTGGCTAGTTGAGAGGTCTTCTACTTACACTATAAATTGAGGCATTTGGCTCAATTGAAACACACTACATTCAACACTTAGAAATTTCTCCAGATTTTCTGATTTCATATTCTTCCACTCTAGCAAAGTCACTATACTCAAAGTTCTTCAAGAGTAACACTTGAGTTTCCTTTGCTCACTTGTTAAAGTTGTTGTTGTATCTTGGGAAACTATTGCTATATACCGTAAAAGGAGATATACGAGACAATCTTGTCTTAAAGACAGAGTGTCATCACTCGACTCAAAGAAATCACACAAACAGTTTGTAAAGGTTTTGATTTCCAGTTTTATTGTAATAGTTTGTTTATCCTTTCTACTATTGTAATAGTTACTTACTTCCGTTCCCTACAACAATTGTATCCCAACATATACTTCTAGGAAAAAACTCGAATTACTTGATCATCAACACGGGAGTCGGGAAGGGCATAAGTCTTTCTCACAGGGGCGGATATAGTGTTTTTACACCGAGTTCTTTTGAGTCCAGTATATATTTTCGACATGGAGTACAAATTTTTATGTGAAAACCCATAAGAAATATAATAAATATTAGATTTGCATCCATGTGTCTTGGAGCCGGAATTCCTAATTTGATTTGAAGAAGAAAATGCGGAAGTTTACAAAGAGAACAACGAAGAAATACAAGGTTATGTTTGGATAACATAAGGACAATGAAAGTAATTGGGAAGGGCCTATATAATAGAGAAGAGCAGAGGAGCAAGGTTCCACTTCCAGATCTTTAAAGACCTTGTTAGTACATGGATCATATAACTGACCCAAATTGAAACAGCTCGAGCAGCCCAATGAAGTCAAGGAATGGAGGACGTCGAATCCAGCCCAACAAGGGATAAGCAGCCCACTATATCACCTCCCCAAGTCAATTGCATGCACCCCATATGTCAAATGAATACCTAGATCAGCTTCTGCAATTTGTCATAACATGTCTCTGTAACCAAGGGGACTGGGATTTCATGCAAACAATTATTTTTCTTTCTTTTATATTATAAACGAAAATAATACACTTTTATCAATTTTAAAATTTCAATTGATTTTCATATCTCATTAATTAAAAATTAAAAAGACTAATAAATTCATAACTAGTTATACTACGCCGATAAAGAATTAGAGTCTAAGAAACATATGCATTTAAAATTAATTGAGAATTTAAATATTTTATTTTTATACATAATATATTTCCTACAAAATATTATTACACTATATTTGAGTATGACTGTTATAGAAATGTAATTTTACAATGAGTGTACCGTTATAATGAATGTTATTGCTGTTATATGTAGAATGTTGTTATAAAGAAGTAAAATATAACACGGAAAATCAAGTCGTTATAGTGAAGTGTTGTTATAACGAATGACAATTATAGAGAGGTTTGATTGTATATAGCAAATGTTGAACCCTTGACTTCTTTAAACATACACTCCTTTATATTTTTTAATTTCTTTAGTGAAAATTCTGATTTCGCCACGATCTATAATATGGGTCATTTGCAGTTTGTGTTGGTCCTTAATTTTTGCCCCTTAAGACAAATAACTTTTTTGCGGGGTATAAATTTATATTTTCGTATCATAATACTTTATAAATTATGTTCCACACTCTTAAAGAGCTTATACCTGTTAGGTTAAGTTCGATTTTGAAAGGTAAAATTAAATACCATGTCATTTAAAGGAAAACCGTGCAATTTCTTCCTGTAACATCAGCCATCAACCCATAAAAATTCAAAGAAGTGAGCCTCTTGACATGCACACTATTGAGCCCATCCATCCCTTGAGCCACTTGTCGACAAATATAAAACCATTTTCCCTAATTTTGTAATCTTAAAATTTTAATATATAGCTTATGGAGACCAGCGGAATTTATTACTTCTAATTTTAAAACAGTTAACTGAATTACTTCTAATAAGTGGAAAGGAACAATTTCATTGGTGGGAAGGGAATAGAGAGTTTTACACCTTCATTTGGATTTGATCATCTCAAAGGTGAACACGGTTACGCTTGACTAGAAACTTTCCTATTGTCTTTTTCTTCACCAGGGACTATTTCAGTTCAATTCATAAGTGAAACCGTGTGTCTCTAACTTATGATGAAAAAATAATAATTAATCATTTAGTTTTTATTGCACTAACTGATAATAATGATGGTCGACCTAATATATATATATATATATATATTGTCACACTTGCGAGTTGCGACCACTGTGTCGATTGGGAGTAATAGGAAGAGTTTATTAATTCAAAGATAGTGATTATTACTATAAGACTCGACAATCTGACTTTTAGAACATATGAAATGCTTTAAAATTTTGTGTACATTTTAAATGTTATCTTAATTAAACTGGAATAGTATTTCTTCTTTCATTATTCAGCTTCTTATTTGCTAGAATATTTCGATTTGAAATTTTTAAAAAAAATGTATTTCTTACCTTTGCTACTATTTTCACATGCTATTTTTAAAATCAGAATTGAAGGAAGGAAATGGAAAATAAATAAAAACCTGCTAAAGTAACATTTAAGGGCTGAAAACTAAAGGCATATAATCAATATAACATGTTCAAGTAACTAACCACAATTGCAACACTTTATTCAAACAAATCAATAATGGTAAAATGTAACTGACCATCAATACATTTGTTATTATATGATACTTATCAGACAAAAGTAAATCATTCCACTAATGAAATCGCTAAATCAGAAATTAATATTAATTAAACCCAAACAAAATTAAATACAAAAGACCATACATGTTCCCATTGATACACGTGAAAGGATCAAATATAATGATGCTCTATAATTAATAGTTCGATAATTAGTTTTAGTAATTGAGAAATAAAAAAATACTCCCATTCTTTATATTTTTAGGGGTAAAGAGGATGCCTTCTGAGTTCTATTCATTATCCTCACGCAAGTAATAATCGAATATCCTCATTAAACCATAATATATATTTCTATGTTACGTACCTTAATTTTAAGAATAATTAATTAACATATTCAAGAAACTTAGAATAATTAAGCATAATCAGCCTTGTAACATGCAGCTTGCGCTACACAAGCTGAAGCTTTAGTGATTCGATGACAACTACTTCAGACACCTTGTTTGCATTCACACACTCTTTTCATTACCGATTTAAAAAAATCACATGAATTATGTAAGGATTTTAAATGAGTTTAATGATAACTGGCTGTTACATCCTATAAAAATCGGGTAACCTAGTTTTGACTAATTCACATGTAAACTTTATTGGGACTTAGGAGAGAGATAATTTAGATATTTGGATCACATTCATAGTAAAAGAATATGGGCATTTAATTCTTATATCATGAATGAATTAATTCAAGATCTTTATAAACCTCTTTAAACTTTTTATATAACTCATGTGGGACAACTTTTAACTCAAACAACTTAGATTTTAGATAGAAGTTTGTTAATGAATCACTAAATTATGAATGTCCTTTGTAATTTCCTTTGTTACTACTTACTATGGGCATACCTGATTTTACGAGGGGAGAAGCCTTTTTACTAATTGAATAACATCCGAAAGGTACAATTCTTATATTAAGTACAAGATTTAAGTTTTAAAAGTAAAATAATGTAATTACCTAAATGTCGAACAAGTAGTTTGACCGAGGCACACAATTGCTGTGGTGCTTCCTAAATGAATATTTTTCTTAATTTTATAATGAATGATTTACAATATATATAAGGTTACAAGAATATTTACTTTGATACAAATTAGGTAATTAATTAACCTAATTACAAAAGGATTATAATCCTACCTAAAATAGGAGATATACAATTAATGAAAGAATATTGGAAAATATTCTATTACACCCAACAGTCGAAGCGGGAGGTTCACGAACACTGAGACTGACTCGAAAATCATCAAATAGTGGTGAAGATTTCGGCAATATGATATCTGGAAGGTACATGAAGGACACGATCTTGACCACGAGCCACTTTTTCACGAACGAAATGAATGTTCATCTCAATGTGTTTAGTGCGCTGATGTTGGACGGGATTGCCGAAAATATATATCGCACTAATATTATCGCATTAGACCAGTGTTGCCTTTTGAATCGGGCAGTGAAGCTCAAGTAGAAGGTTACGGATCCAACGAGACTCAGAGACGACGTTGGCGATACCTCTGTACTCTATTTCTGCACTGGATCGGGATAATGTAGGTTGCTTTTGGAAGACCAAGACAATAGGTTATCTCCTAGAGCGTCGAGTGTCAGGACATCCACCCAGCCAGCATCAGAATAAGCAGTGAGACCAATGAGCGAAGATATATATAAATAATTCTACATAATTAACTAATTAACTTAATTATAAAAGGATTATAATTTTACATAAAATAAGAGATATACAATTAATATAAATAATAAAAAATATTAGAAAATATTGTATTACTTCCAACTCCACTTGCGTCTTGTTCGCAATTTGTCTTTTCAGAAATATTCAAAAGTCCACTATCTATAAATAGTTAATTGGTCATTGAAGAAACGATCCTAGTTGAATTTGAATCCACTTGCATTACTAACAGGAAATTCCAATTCAAGATTATTTCAAACCCCTTATTAATTTATAAATTTTGTACTTACATATATTAAAGAATTGCCACTTGGCCATGAGACTTTCGTGGATTTCAATTTAGGGCAGATATCTGTCTTCTTTTCTTTAAAGAAAAATAAACGGTTAATTATTGCGATCTACTATATATTAAATGCAAGATTAAGGTTGCAGGACTAAATCAAAATATATTCAACACAAAATCACAGACAACTAATGGAATGGTTCAAAAATGAATCCTTTGAATGTCCTCTTTAATAAAAATGAATTCTATAGTAAAAATAAAAATGAAATATATGTCTTGAAAATATTTTTCTTTTAAATTTTCACCCCGTATTCAGTATTCATATTGAAACTCGATTATATTCGAATTCAAATCGTATAGGACCCATTCGGAGAAAACACTTCCTACCAAAAAAATTTTCATACCCAAAATTCAAACTCAAAACCTTTAATTAAAGGAAGATCGGTCCTATCCATTACATCATATCCTCAGTTCGTCCCCGAAAATGTTTACTTCCGCATGAGACAGTGTAAGCTGTAATATGTCTCTGTTTGTTTTTCACAATGTAGAAACAATTGCTGGTCCATTCCCATTGCATCTTTTTTCGCAATTACCCATCTCTTAAAGTAAGGTATCTCCTTAATTACAATTACTCCATCTCTTAAAGTAAGGTATCTCCTTAATTACAATTACTACTTACTCCCTTAAGACAAAAATATCTTTGCCACGTCATGAAATTTACCCATTACATTCATGCCATCTAGTCAACGTAGAGAAACCAGCACAACTTTCAACATGCCGACACCGTCCCACATTATATCTCAAACTACACCTCGATACAACAAATAAAAATTTAAAACAATTACTAGTAGTTGGTCGAATAAATTAAAATTTATATACAGTAGAAATTTTAAATTCTATAATAAGCCGGTTCATTTCCATATAACACTTGAACCATAATCCACCCTAGCAAGTTCCATTCGATACTCTCTCAGCCCCTAGATCTTGTTCATTTTTGTTGTTAATTGAGTAGTTTCATCAAACCTAGGGGACTGGTGCTGCAACTATTTTTCAAAGGAATCTTATTTTTTCTGGTGAAATTTTAACTATACCCTTCTAGCTCTAAGTGAACAATGTGGTAAGGAAAAAGGGCAAATATACTCATCAACTTTGCGATTTAGAGCAGATATAATTTGAGTTTGTTGAAGCTTCTACAGATTTTGGAGGAAAGGGTAAAAGGAGAAGATGAGCTTGTTGTTGGTATGGGGTTTTTGGGTATTGATGATAGCAACGGCGAGTATTGGGATTGAAACGACGTCGTTTAAAGGGGAAAATAGAATTACGAATAGGGTACACAGGAATGCGTATGCAACTATGATGTATATGGGAACTCCAAGGGATTATGAGTTCTACGTGGCGACAAGGGTAATGCTTAGATCACTTTCCAGGCTAGGAGTTGAAGCCGATCTCGTCGTCATTGCTTCATTTGATGTTCCTCTTCACTGGGTTCGAACTCTGTAAGTCTCATTTTTTTTATTTTTCATTTTCACCATTGTTATTAGTCTTTCCATGTATTTTTTTTCCTGTTAAAATGCCTGTCACCTTGTTGTGTTTTACTGTTTCTTTCTCTACTCAAATTTTTGGCAATTTTTTCCGGTCCTAGCCTCTAGTGAGCTGTCAGGATACTAAGCATTAGTGTCAGAAAAATATACATCCTTGTGATATAATTTGATTCGATATAAAAAAAATTTAAAAATATTGAGATTCTTTAAATTTATGGTAGAAAATACACCCTAGAGTTGGTGTGGTTAAAAAACTTTTAAAATCAATGGTCATTACATTTGTGTATTATAAAAAAGTTTCATTAAAAGTATAATGAGAAATATAAAATTATTGAAATGAACTATAAGTGAAAGAGAAGAACAAGAAGTTATCACCGTGAAAATGAAAAAAAAAAAAACAAATTACTTTCTAGGGGCGTCATACTTTGTTTGACGCATTTTTTATTTTTTTCCAAATATACCCTTGATAACCAATTGAAACATGAGTTAGTTGAAGAGAGCTTCAGATTAACCGGTGAAGTTGATGTCATGTGATCTAGAGGTCACGGGTTCAAACCGCGAAAATAGTCTTTTTTTAAAATAATACAAGGTAAAACTGCATACAATAGATTTTGGATTTCGCGCATAGCGATAGCTTAGTGTACCAGCCTGACTTTTTTTAAAAATGAGTTGATATTTTTCGTATGTATGTTAGAAACTCTTATAAATTCGTACTTTTCTACAAAAACTCTTTTACTACTATTATATTTACATTTTGGAAAATGATTTTTGCAATTTTCTTAATAAAGTTGGTATCGAGTCAAATAAAGTAGAATTTGTCACCGTTGATATTTTTGTCAACACTTCTTTCCGGTATTTGAGCTTGTGCTTGTGGGACCCACTCGGAAAGAATCCCTCCAAATCACGCTGACAAAAATGCCAGAGACTTGATAAGGATCATAAAGGTATAGTATAATTGGGACGTGGATGAATTAATTGGAATGGGACTATTCCTTTTTTCATCTTATTTAATTTTTCCTAATTAAATGTTTTTTCATTAAATGATAAGATAAAAAAAAATTGCATTATGGCTTCGGCACGTGATAGGATAGGATAGGAGGGGTCAATCTTGGCCATCTTGATTTTGCCAGCTCAAACATACGTTGTCACTGCCAAGATATTTTTGTAAACGACCAAAAAAAGAAACAAAATTAGCTGTTGATTTACATGCTCTTACAAAATTTTCCAACATTTTCATAATAATCAACTAATGATAAGAGGCGAAATGATTTTATTTTATGTGTTTCATGCTATGCAACGACAATCTAATTGAAAAACAACTATGGTATGATTAGGATAAGGATATTGTTGTTTTAGTTTTTTAGGAATACATAATTGACATGAAGGGATAATAAAAAGAAAATAATTGCCAACTTTTTCTTTCTTTCTTTCTTTTTGGATATATGCCACGTGAGCCACATCTTTTACTTAGCAAAATCTATTTGTCACGGAAAAGGCTAGCTGCTGTGGTATTAATTGCTCCATTAGCAAATCTCTATGAAAGTCAAGAAACTTGATTAATTGGTGTTAATTTGAATATTAATTTTCTTTTGTGAAAATAGATTTTTTTAGAAATTAGATAAAAATGTTATAGCATCGTGATTCTATTTTATAATGTAAGAAATGTGTGATAGAATTGCCTCTCTAGTCCAGTGGTAAGAGCGTCGCACACGTAATGTAATGTCACGAATTTGAACCTTATTGAAGATACAAACTTGGTATTTAAGTAGAGAAGGATGGAGGGACGAATTAATTATCTATTAAGTTTCAAACCATGCTCACTGACCCTCCCTGGATCTCTTGGTTGTAAGAGAAAAAAATAAAGTGAAAATTGTTTACTTCAAAATTATAATGGTGCTATCTGACACGGGCATAAATAAAGATAAGCTTTTCTGGCACATATCAAAGTTTTGGTTGGATTGGTTGCTTCTAGGAAGTGCATCTTGCCCTATGTTCTTTCCACATCTAATTATAACATGGCCACTTCTTCAATGCTTTTGGGAAGTCACTCTAGGCATTGCTGGACTCATGTGCTTAGAAATGGTACTCGAGACATGATATTCTTAAAAAAAAATAAAAAAAAATTGATAATCCATATAAAAGTTTTATTTCTTATCATATGATTAAGGTACTCTACATGATATGCTAAATGTATAAGATTGGCCTAAATATTAATAAATCTATAAGTTCTAATGGTCTATATCATGTGCATTTTCTATCTATTATGTGTATCTTTTATAGGTGTATTTGTCAGATAGAGATGGAGTATAGTTGTTCAACAAAGGATATTCCTTTTTAATTCTTCTTCTAGGTACACTATTAGAAAGCAGAGCAGGCTACGTGTTACTTAACAGTAATCAAAAGTGCTACTACTTCATTAGAATATTTGTATGCACTTTGTTTTATACAATGTTGCCTTTCGGTTATTTTTTAAGTGAGCTTAATCTGGTTTTCCTATCATAGTGGAGACCTAAAGTGGTGTATTTTCTCAATTGAGCTTTTCCTTCTTTGCGTGCTCCAATCTTCAAATGGAAGTGTTTTTTTTTTTAATTTTAAATAAATCTCTTTGGTATATCCATATAGAGCAAATTGATAGTGATAGAAACAGAGAATATGTTCAGCTTATCAGCTCAAATAATCTCACAAGTGGGGTCTGGGGAGGGTAGGTTGTACATAGACCTTACCCCTACCTTGGGAGTTAGAGAGACTCTTTCCGATATACTCTCGGCTCAGAATAAAGCAATAACAAACCAAGAAATTGAGACTACGACGTGGGGCTAAAATAGTTTCTTTGGTTATGTCTAGAAATTGAATTGTAGCTTTATCATGGTTCATGAATATTATCTTTTGAACAAGATTGTTTCCTAAATTTTGCTCACCTTAAGCCAAAGTAGTTGAATAGTTGGAACAACATTAGCCTAAACCAATGGACAGTTCATTTGTTACTTTTTCTTTAGCGACGAAGATGGTTAACCAAAGTTATTAGTGTTGTTATTGGACTGGGACGGATTTAAATGCTGCAATATGGACAATGAGGGTTCATATAATGACTCAATTAAAACTTACTTGAGATTGAGGTGTAGTAGTAGTTGTTAGATGATGTACCAAAATTTTGCTTTAGAATCTATGCAACACTACAAGTGGGGAAAATGTGTGACAGTTGAACCACCAGAATTCATTCTCAAATTAGAGGTATTATATCATCTCAAATCGAGAGGTTCATCAACACTGCCAGTTACACAAAAATCCAACTTCATCCAGGAACTTAAGTAGCTTAACGCATTGAACAATGTCAAGTCTGAAACAAAGTCGTCTGCTATCTTCTCAGTTTCAAAAGAAAGTAGTTTGTTATCTTCTTGTTAGACTGTTACATCCTTTCTATTGAAATTGTGTTCTGTATTGTGAACCATGATATTTGTTGAATCTTGAAAATTAAGTAATCCATTCATTTGTGTACTTGGTATGCAGAGAACAGGAAGATGGCGCAAAAGTGGTGAGAGTTAAAAATCTGAACAATCCATATTGTATCAACCCTAACTGGAGATTCAAGCTGACACTGAACAAACTTTATGCATGGAGCCTCGTAGATTATGACAGGGTTGTCATGCTTGATGCTGACAACCTTTTCCTCCAGAATACTGATGAACTGTTCCAATGTGGCCAGTTTTGTGCTGTCTTCATTAATCCCTGCATCTTCCACACTGGTCTCTTCGTCTTGCAGGTAATTAGCTTAAGGCCTTTCACTAATATCCTAGCCTTGAGTGATTAACTTGCTAACGTCGGCAATTCATTTGTATGACTAGAGATATGGGCTTAGATTTTTTTGTTCTGCCAAGTACCAAATTGGCTAGTAAATGAAATCTACTGTTTACTTACAAAAGCTAAATTGCAGCCATCAAAGAAGGTGTTCAATGACATGATTCATGAGATAGAGATTGGGAGGGAAAACCAAGATGGTGCAGACCAAGGTTTTATTGGAGGCCACTTCCCAGATTTACTTGATCGGCCAATGTTCTACCCTCCTTCTAATGGTACCAAGCTCCAGGGAAATTACAGGCTTCCTCTAGGTTACCAAATGGACGCGTCTTATTATTGTAAGTTTGAGACTCTTAACTACGTTTACTGAACAAAGTTTGCCATAGTTCACAACAAGTTATAATGACTGTCTACTTTTAATTCTTCAGATCTCAAGCTCCATTGGTCGGTACCTTGTGGACCTAATAGTGTCATTACATTCCCTGGTGCTCCATGGTTAAAACCGTGGTATTGGTGGTCGTGGCCTGTCCTACCTTTGGGCATCCAGTGGCATGAACAGCGACGTCTAACTGTTGGGTAAGATTATAACCTCTTTTGCTTTGTGTAATACTAGAACTCTTTTTGCTTTGTGTGACGTTTATACATGAAAGATTTTCCTAGATTGATCATCTTACTCTGGAGATTGTTGCTGTCAATCAGTTTACAAATTGAACTGAAAGAACAACTCCTATTTCTTCTTTTCACCTTGTGAACATTATTTCTGACCTCTACCTGACTTGCATAGTAACTGCAAGATTTATACAACCCCAACGTTTCTAGAAAGTAAGCACGTTATTGATTACTTCTTTCATCTGTTGGTGAACTCTTTTAACTTTTTCCTAAATTGCATGCATAATCTACACGATTTATTATACATACTTATAACTCAAGATATTTGATGCTCATGACAATAACAATTAATCTGTTTGGTATTTGGCAGGTATGGTGCTGAGATGATAGCAGTGCTGATCCAAGCTATAGTTTACCTAGGAATAATTGCAGTGACACGCTTAGCACGCCCGAATTTATCTAAATTGTGCTATCGCCATGATGATAGCAAGAGTGCCTTCTTACTACGAACTGGCCTTAAATTGATTGCTATATGGTCCATTCTTGCTGCCTACACAGTTCCTTTCTTCGTCATACCTTGCACGGTACATCCACTAGTTGGCTGGAGTCTCTACTTACTCGGCGCTTTTGCATTATCCTGTATAACAGTGAATGCATTTCTTTTGCCAATGCTACCTGTTTTAGTGCCATGGGTTGGAATCCTTGGGGCCCTTTTGGTGATGGCGTACCCTTGGTACAACGACGGTGTTATACGAGCAATGTCTGTATTTGCATATGCCTTCTGTGCTTCCCCAGCATTATGGATGGCAATGGTTAAAATCAAGTCTTCTCTTCATGTTTCACTTGAGAGGGAAGGATTCTTGCCTAAGTTGAGTGAATCTACGGCACCTGCTGGTTCTAACAAACTGTATTGAAAGTTCTGAAAGTTGAAGGAATTAAAAGGCAAATTAATTCTTCAGAAACATCTCCAAATTGTTTGCTTAGGAAACTTGGAGTGTGCTTGTGTTATCCTAGCTTCTTCAGTAGAAAGGAATTCTGTGAGTGGTACTGATGTGAATTAGACAATTTATAATTGGCATGACATTTTGTGTTGTATATGGTGTATTCATGTCTTGAATGTCACTCCGCGAAAAAGATTCATTAGTTAATGTGAGTTGAGCTACAGATGCACTTGATTATTTCTTTTGCTAAGATGTATGTTAGATAGGTTTTCTTTTATTTGTTCATGGATTTAAGTTAAGTACGTTAACAATGTAAATATTTATTTATTTCATTGTTTTTTTAATTAATCTACTTGGATTTTAGCTTGAAAACTAGTCAAGTTGACCTTTATTAAATACAACAGTTCCAAACAAATTGGCAGTTTGGCACCAGAGGAGTATATGTTCTCTTTCCTTTTTTTCTTAGTGAGGGATAGTAGTTCTTTTTTATGTTTGCCAAATAGATCATCGTTCAACCTCAACGTCTTTTCGTGTTTACTTGTCATCCTTAAAGTGGTCTTCCCATCAAATTTTTGCAATCATATACTTGCTGATATTAAAAAAATTCCTTACTTTAAGATGGTTAGAGTAGGGAAGTATTGGTGAAGGAAGTAAAAGAAAGTCTGAGATGTAGAAAAGGAAAGATACTGTCGACACTTGTTTCCTATTTCATACATTTAAGGTACTGTCGACACTTGTTTACCATCTCAATAATTTCTAAGCATTTCATGTATGGCCATATACGAACACCAAAAAGAAAAGAAAAGAAAAGAATGCATGTCAATGCTTATTGACAAGATGAGATAAGCAATAACCTCACAATCAAATTCCATGCAAAAAATAACTTGTGTACCATGTATATTGTTACAATGGTAAAAGAACAACTTAAGGAGCAAGCTGGCCAGCAGGATAGTCGAACCAATGTCTTCACATAATACAGCAGTTCTGTTGGGACTCAAGCATCTCCGGTGATCTGCAAAAACCAGAAGAAAAACTGTTCAATCACAATTAAAGATACTGCTAAACATCGAACAGTAGGGGTTCCATTTTCATGCAGATAGCAGCGATCTTACATGAAACAAAAATGTCTTCAATTAGATATAAGAAAACGTCTTCTACTGGACGAACGAAATAACTAAGAGGGCTCACTTTCCAGGACACGTGTGTATGTATTTCAGATATCATCAGAACAATGATGTACAGACTGAGGAAGTTTCCCCATCAAACATATGCCATCAATTTTGTTCTTCCTTTTATATTATTAAGCATATAATGCAGCACAAGGTTCTTTACCCGGCTGCTTTCTCTTTTGAAGCTGGGACAGTTGTCACACAGGACACAATCCAGAGAAAATTTTGAAATTTATTAATTCCCTATAGGAGAAGGGGAAGAGAAAGGGCGGCATACTTGTTGTCCACAAGGTTGAAGCAAATCCGCAAAAAAAAATCATATAAATCTACAAGCTTTCATATTTTATATGAATGTTTTACTGTTGAAGCTGAAGGTATTAACTAGCACATCCATTAAATCCTAGTTGTAAATTGCAACCATTGTCCAACCACGGAAAAAATGTTTCTCACATCTGTATTGTTTCATTAACTTACCTGAATGGGTTTTCTGTAAATAGTACGAGACTTAATATCTCCAGCCCTGAGCATCAAGATTAACAGAAATCTTATGGTGATTTAATCTAAGAGTTGGCTCACTGAAAGCGGTTTTAACAGTATCACAGGAAAACAGGATTTCCGGATCAGACTGCAGTTGAGCTTTGCAGGGGCGGTTCCATTTAGTCAAAAAAATTGAGCCAGGGATGTGGCACTTTCAGGCCTTGATAGGCTACTATCATAAGGTAATACAGTCTACATATAATCTGCATTTATATCCCAAATCTAGAGTACGAAAGATACATGCATGCTTTTAGTTCATCATCCAAATTTTAGGCAAATACGTATAGGCCAAAAAACATTTAAGGACCTACAATCTCCAGGTGAAACAAAGGAAAAAGAAGACATGATCTTTTAACTACTACCAACAAATCAACACCCAGACAACTTAATTTTAATGAATCCGAAGATACTGGAGCACTTACAGTTGTCCAAGAGTTGATATATCAAAGTCTGGAGCAAGCTCATGCACTATATCGTTTGGTGGTTGGCCACATTCTTGCATTTTCTGCATAAGCTCGACAATTTTGTGTGAAGTTGCTCGACTCAGTTTCATAGACTTTGTTCAGATCTCTTATAAATTCATACTGGTGTCTGTAACGTTCATATTCCTCACTGCTTAGCTTGGCTTTATTGTCTTCCAGCCGCTTTGGATATCTTTCCCCAATTTCTCTCATAGGTTCATGAGGAATTTCCTTTGAAAGAAGCTGCTGCATCATGGTCTCTACAATAGACTCCATGTCCTAGCAATTAACAATCAAAATAGTTACAAATCCATTCCAAACAATTGAGAAGAAGCTATTTATTAGAAAAAGATATACACTAGAGAGTATTCTTAGTGCCTTTATGGACATTCTGGATGAATGGACAAACGGAATAAAAAACTATCCAAGGAATTGTAACTTCTAGGAGTTATTTACTATTACTACATTTTTGTATCTTTTTGGTGCACAGAAAATATCCCTGTATGTATTAGATAGTTCAATGGCATTTTAGAGGCTTAGTATAATAGTCGTGATGTGTGATTGAGGTACCGTCGTGGTGCAAATGATTGAAAGCTTTGACTTATAAAGAGAATAGGAAAAAGAAATCACAAAAGAAATAAGGGAACAAGAAATACTTTCAAACTATAGGTAACCAAAAATTTCAAATGCAAATCCAAGCTGTGAACACTTTTCAGAACTGATAGACATAGAAACCTATTTTGAGCCAATAGTGCAAATTCCCTGACCATATAACACCTTAATCCACAATTGCACAAATAGCAACAAGTTAATCCTTTCTCGCCTCCAAGTAGTAGCTACTGAGTCTTTCTAATTTCTCAAAGCATTCAATCAAAAGGGCAATCAAATGTTTCATGTTCACTATTGTCCACCTCTATTTTTGAGAGACTAATGTAATTAACATTCCAATATTGTTCCCAATCTAGCCAATGAGAAAGTTGTCTCAGCAGTTTGCTCTTAACAGTCCAACATTGTCCCTCACTCGAGCCAATGAGAAAGTTGTCTCAACTCTTAACAGTCCAACTGTACTTCATTCGCATTATTAAATAGGAGGAACCAAGAAGATGAAACAGAGAATCCACCCAAACTGAATGTCAATAGGCGAAACAACTTCCTTATCAGAAAGAACAAAAGATTTTCAAAACAGCTACTGATTGAAAGTGAAGTAGCATACATATCAATGGTGAAATCCAAAATCCTAAGCTGAGAAATTTCAAAGTAGCGGGAAACAGGACCTAAGAACGTAACAGGCTCTAAAAGGGGCACATTTTGGATAGATTTTTCCAATGAGTTCTTTAGAAGGGTGGCAGTTCTTTACTTTTGGAGGATTTTGTCAAGACCAAACAATTTAATGAAATTCAGTCCATGGAACAAAAAAGTTTCATTCAGCTTCCTTAGTCCACGGATCTTCATATGCAATTAGCACTAGTTTATACAGCAACAGGTCGGTCGAAACATACTAAACAGGCCAACTGAACACAAGATTACAACAGCTTTCACATTGTGCAGAACGTTTAAAATCATTGGAAAGTGTAGAGATGTCATATCAATTCATGACAAAAAAAATCATGAATAAAAGCAATCATTTAGTCAGCTGAATTATGTCTATAATGAAGCAAAATGCTTTCTCTTAACTATATCAACATATTAACACCTCTTTCCTCACCTACCCTCCACCCCCTTTTCCCTTCCCAAAAATATCCAGTATGTAGGAAAACAAAATGTATCGATCATTTTGCAAATTTCCTGAAAAAGACTTCACACTCAACTATGAAGCTTCATAAAGAGATTGTATATTTTGTAGTTTCAACATTCACTGTTCGATTAAAAGAACAAAATGCAAACACACAACAAACATTAACATTCAAGAAACATAAGAAAAATATACTTGAGAACCAGCAAGATTCTCAAACTGCTTCATCCAATCCACCATCATTGGATCACTTCCTGTTGGAAATGTTGGAAATTTTACTAATGAGGGATTGAGTTTATCCCGTTTTTAATGACTTAAACATGTGGGCCCCGCATGTCGGAAACGTCGTTTCTCCGCACATGCCTAATCTACTAAGTGAGTATCAGTGCCAAGTATCGTCAAATTTCGTTAAGAAATGAAAGAGATATTGGTACACAAAGTAAGGTGTTTGAGACATGAAAAGATGGAGTGTTTTTGGCAAAAATGACAAATCTCCCTCATCGATGAAAGAAGGAGAGTTTATGCTATATATAAACTCTAAGTTTGAGTAAGGGTTTGGGATCCCAAGGGGTAACCCATGTTTTTAGAAGGGAGAGGACCTATGTGAGCTTGGGTTCGGGGGGCTAAGCCCCACACACGCGTCGCCGCCCGCCCGTCCGGTCTCGGATCGTGGGCTATGGCTTTCTTCCGAAACTTTCTTTTTAGTCCCTGAAATGTTAACTATTTACATTCTGGTTCCTGAAGGTTTCGGAACGTTACAACAGTTCCAAAACCAACGACGTAACTGCAGACTGTTTAATTGCTCAAAACGTTACAAAGGTAATAAAGACATAACAGTAACAGTTACAAGACGTAACTGTTGGCTTTCCAATTTGTACGAACATTGCAAACACCTGGTCAGTTGCCTCCCTTTCTGCTCCTATAAATTGAACATCTCTGTTCAATTGGAAGACACAGAAACACAAAAAAAAAACACAACAGAACGCAGAAGCAAACAACACACCCTACTCTCTGTTAGTCAGGAAACTCAAACAAGCAATAGCAATCTGTTCTTATTCATCTTCTTCGCTAGAATCAACAGTATTGTTGATTAGTTGCTGTTTTATCTTGGTAGACTATTTCTCAATACCGTAAAAGCATCTATACGGGGCAATTTTGTCTTAAAGACAGAGAGTCGTCTCTCGACTCAGCGTTACTTTGTTTAACCTTTCGAATACACTTCAACCCCGTTTCTTTAACTACAATCCGGTTCAATACCAACAATTTTAAGACAAAATTCGGTTATCTTCTAAGTGTTCGAAAGATGTCTATTCCAAACATTGCTTCCGGCTCTGGTTCTGCTGCTATTGCTCAAGGGAATACTGTTCTCACTACTCCTGCCAGTTTTCAAGAACGCCCAGAAAAATTTCTGGGTACCAATTTCAAGAGATGGCAACAGAAAATGTTGTTCTATCTTACTTCGTTAAACCTGTCACGGTTTCTGACAGAAGATCCTCCTTCTGGTGGGGATGCAATCGACACTCAGTCTAACACTACAAATGATGTGGGTGACGATATCCAGGTCACTAATGCCCTGAGGATAACATTGGATGTCTGGAATCATAGTGATTTCATGTGTAAAAATTGCATTCTGAACGGTCTATCGGATACACTCTATATTGTGTATTGCACCGTGAAGACAGCAAAGGAGTTGTGGGAAAAACTCGAGAAAAAGTAGAGCGCACAGGATGCGGGTACTAAGAAATTCATTGTTGGAAAATTTCTGAAATTCCAAATGGTGGATAGTAAATCAGTGAGTTCCCAAATCTAAGAGTTTCAAATGATTATTCATCACCTGAATTTGGAAGGAATGAAGCCTGATGAACAACTTCTGGTTGCATCTTTGATTGAGAAACTGCCTCCCTCGTGGAATGAGTTCATGAGTTATCTCAAACTGAAGACAAAGGAAATGGGGCTTGAAGATCTTATTGTCAAACTACAAATACAAGAGGACAATAAAAGGGCTATATCTAAGCCAAAACAGCCAATGGAGGCAAAGGTGAATCTGGTTGACTCAAGGGGGAAACGCCAACAAAAAGCGCAAGTACCAGGGAGTCGGCAAAAGCCAAAAGACGGAGAAGTTCAAAGGAAACTGCCATCACTATGGAAAGCCTGGTCATATGATCAAAGACTGCCGCAAACTAAAGCGAGAGCAGAAAGAGAAAGCCAAGAATAAAGGCAAGGCCAAGGTTAATGTCGTGCAAGACAAGGATGATCCTTCGAATCTTGACGACATGATTGAGGATTTCTCAGCTGTAGTGCTGGAGGCTAATCTGGTGGAGAATCCAAAGCAATGGTGGATAGACACGGGTGCAACCCGTCACATCTGCTCAGACAGGAGTGCGTTCTCCTCTTACGCCCCAATATCGGGCAAATAGTTGTTCATGGGCAACGCTACCTCTGAAGTACAAAGGGTTGGAAAGGTCATCCTAAAATTGTATGAACGTTGCAAACACCTGGTCAGTTGCCTCCCTTTCTGCTCCTATAAATTGAACATCTCTGTTCAATTGGAAGACACAGAAACACAAAAAAAGACGCAACAGAACACAGAAGCAAACAACACACCTCAAACAAGTAATAGCAATTTGTTCTTATTCATCTTCTTCGCTAGAATCAACAATATTTGTTTTGTACTGTTGATTAGTTGTTGTTTTATCTTGGGAGACTATTGCCCAATACCGTAAAAGCATCTATACAGGGCAATTTTGTCAAGACAGAGAGTCATCTCTCGACTCAGCATTACTTTGCTTAACCTTTCGAATACACTTCAACCCCGTTTCTTTACCTACAATCCGGTTCAATACCAACACTTCCAAAGTTCTCTGCACTGGGTCTTGGCCCAGCCACTGATTCCAATCCTTTAACAGCCTCTCTAGTTTGCTCTAAAAGCTTATCAAGAGCTTCCGATACATGTGAGTCCTTTGACTCCTTAGAAACCTTTTGCTTCCCCTTCTTCTTGGCTTTCAAATCGGGCAACGACATCCCAAGCCCTTGAACCTCACTAGGCATACAAGAACTACTCTCTTTCTTGTCCTCTCCATCCCCATTTTTACATTCAAAATCAACCCTTTTTTAATCACAGCTCAAAATTCAAACCCCATTAGCTAAAAAAAATGGAAGTAAAGATTAAACCTTTGAGAAGCAGATGTGAGATTGAGGCTCTGAAAATCATCCAAAGCACCTGAAAATTAACTCAAGGGTGAATTTCCAATCAAATTAATTTACATCTTCTTCTGAAAATCTAAGGGGGTGTTTGGACATGAACAATGCAAAATTTGAAGAAGAAAAAAGTAGTCTCTGAAAAAAAAAGTTGAAAATTGGAGTTACTAACTTGGAAAAATGTAGCGATTTGGAGTGGAAAATGTGAAAACGGGTATTTCGAGTTTCAAAAATTATAACAACTCTATGTCCAAACATGATTCCGGAATACAATTCCGGAAAAAAGTGAAAATTATCCATGGCCAAACAGGCCCTAAAACTTACTTCCCCAAACTACTGCTTGCAGACCATGTATGTATTTTTATTTTTTAAAAAAAAAGATTAAACTATGGGTTAATATGAGAAACAGGTTAATAGAAAGAATCTGTATACATGTATGAATTATTGAAATGGGGAAAAAGGGTGGTGCCACTCTAAGGTGAATTTCCAATCAACACTTTATTCCCCCAAACCAACTGACTCTATATGCAAGAAACAGATTAATACAAATAAATTGTGTAGATGTATGAATTCTTGAAAAGAAGTTGGTCTAAATCATCAGAGTGGTCAGTAGCCATGGATGCCTCTATATTCTGTGTGTGTTTTGTTCTATCAGTATATATTACCAATATTTTGTTTTTAGAATCAAATTTTTATGTTATTAATTAATACTCCTTCCGTCTCAAATTATTTACTTCATCCATTCCCTATTATTTAATAAGATAGAATTAATTAAATTTTTCTACTTTGTCTTTAATATTAATTATTTTTTAATGTAATCAATATTTATTAGAGTGAAATTAATTGAAGAGAGACACAGATAATATAATTAAAATACCCTTCTTATTTATGATTTCTTAAGGAACGTGTAAAAAATAAAGTGGCCAAGTAATATGGGACGGAGGGAGTATCATGGAGAAAATATAACTTATATATAAATAAGGGTAAAGTACGTCAAATACTCCTCCTAATTAATATTTCTTAAGAGGAGAATAAACCATAAAAGCGAAATAATTTGAGACGGAAGGAGTAGCAATAACTATATTTATTATAGTATTTTTTAAAAAATTACCCTCTATAATATTTATCTTTTTTTTTATAATATAGTGATTAATCATCTTTATAGAAATATAATCTCTAAGATTATCAATAATAAGTTAAGAGATTTTGATAAAATATTTTGATATTTTAATATATTAATTATGACAAAGAATATTATATGACGAAAATTAATGATGAAAATATATATATGTATCTTTTTTGTCTATAACAACGAAATATTATCTAAATGTCAATATTGTTACAGATATTTAACAGTCATTCGTTATAACATTATAAAAATCTCGAACTCAATGATGTTGTTAAAGAGAAATTTGATTGTAATTTGGTTGGACAGTTTTTTGGAAATACTATTTAAAATAAACAACTACGGAGACTCTTCTTCAACATTTTGAAGCAAACGCACCTAAAATGGTGTGTCATAAAATGTTTTAAAAAAACTTTCAGCATAACAATTACTTTCAAGAAAGCTAATCTACTTTTCATGTTCTTTTGATTCAGAATTGAGATTTGAGATTGTTAAATATAATCCCTTTGATTATTTTTATTAATTGAAAGGTTTATATACAAGTTACAAAATAGGAAAATCATATTCCTATTATATTTCTAAAACCTTATTTTATACATTTATGGTAATACACTAATTATGGTAATACACTACTAATTATATTACAATATTACCTAAACTAGGATACTAAATATTTACCATAAAATATATTACCTAAATATGTCCAAATTGAGAGCTACTTATGGGGCAGAATCCGAGACATTAAATATACAATATACACATGTATATTATGTGTATATTGTATATTTAACAAGGTACTTTGCCAAATGAAATTTTGGGTCCCACTTTCTGAAAAATGGGCCAAAGTCTCAGCTACCCTATTTTTTTTATTTTTATATTCAATTTTTCGGCTTACGCCAGACTATTCCTAGAGATAGTAATATCGGTCTCTCATCACTGCTACCAGTAAATCGCGAAATGTGCCTGAATGACCAGAGTTTGAAAACAAAGTAAATGATATCACTCCTACCCAGAAGAGATCAAATTGCTCCCAACAAGGTTCGAATCCACGCTTAAGGCTGGTGGATTTTAAGTTCTCTTCTTTTGTCTTGGACACCCTATTTCTTTTTTCTTTTTTTTTTATCCACCTGCTTTCCATATTCTTCTTCATTTTTTTTTTTCCTTAAACAGATCATTTATTCACCAAATGTGTTTCTTCCCTACCTTAATATTTTCATTCACTGAACCTCAATACTTCTCGCCTAAATCTCCTATTTCTAACATTCTTATACTATAAAATTAATTCCTTCTCTCATTCTTCTCTAACTAAATCCATCCTTTCCAAAGGCACTTAAATCCATCAAGCACTCTCCCAAAAAAAAAAAAAAAACAGCCCTGAAAGAGGACACAATGATCCTCAAAAATAATTTTGTAAGTTTAGGTAGTGGTATCATGAAACCCTAAACGAAAAAAGTGATAAACACCAACATAAAAATATATACCTTTAATTTATGTGTTTTTTAAAAAAAAAATTAATTATGTGAACTTTGAGCAATCTTTTAGAATGTATTTTTTCATCTTAACATGAAAAAAATTGCAACTTATGGAATAGTATTTTTCGTGAAGCTTTTAAATAACTAAATTTTGATTTTAAAATTATAAAGTTGATCTAATCCATTTTTATTTCAAAGATTAATCAAATTAACTTTTGATAAACAAAAATTATCATATAAATTGAGACCAATAAATGAAAGATACTCTATTTAGATCAGTTTTGGTCATGAATTTTTCTCACCTATTTTTTTAAAATATTCTTGCATATATTAATCTTCTCCATTTGATGCTTGGTATAATAAGCAGCAGATATAAAATTTAAATTTTATGCATTCACATTTTAAGGTTCTCAATATTGTAATATTATATATTAAAGATGATGGGTTACCATTTGTTGTAAGTTTTAGTTAAGTCTTGCATATAAATTAAAAAATACTGAGGTAAAAGGAATCCGATATTAGAAGGCTACATCCGTCTTTGCGTACAATGGTACTCCGATGCACTACGTTGACATAATGACTAGAAGGTTACTTAGTTGATATTTATTTTCACTCAGATATAACTTATACTTAATAATAAATTCAAAAAATTTATTCTTATCATTATCCTTCTTCATTGTTAAATGTCTTTCCTTAATTAATTGTGGAAATAGATATTTCAGGAAATTAGTAATTCGTCCAGTCTCCTAATGTGTTGTTTAGATTTGTGCAATTAAATGATGTGTGTAAACAAACGAAAAATAAAAAGTGTGTTTTATTAAGCTTTAGTCAAATGGAGATGAGACCAACCATAAAAATAAAAAATAAAAAATATATACTCGTCTTGATATTTTCACTTTTAAATTTTGTCATTGCCTATTCTTTTCTTGCGCTTTTTTGAAATTGCCTGAAGTTAAGTATCATCAAATATGCAGCATTTTCACTCTAGAGTCTGGCGATCACATTAATACAATAAGTTTTATGTTTTCTACAAAAGGTTCACCAACAGCTTAAGAACTCTTCCTTTTTCTCAAATTAATAAATGATTTGCTAGTTGCTACTAACAGAGGGAAAAGAACTGTTCAAGAAAAACATAAAAGTAGATTCAATCTGAAAGAGGAAAACAGGGACTGACTTCTAAATGTTGAACTTCACTATTTTTCGACCCGGGATCCTTTCATGTTTTTTTTTTTTTTTCATTTTGGAGTTAATTTCCAATTGTTCTAAAACCTTTGGAGAGCACAGCAAAGCTATATAAAAAGAACAATTCCCCTTTACCTTAAAACCCAGAAATTACTATGCAGTTGGCTTAACAATGTACCGTTCTGAACTACGTCAAAGGGGGAGAACAAAATAAGTTAAAGCTGCCTTCCTTTGGGGATTGACCTGGTAATCTTCGGAAAGCTAAGGATAGGAGGATTCTTTAATTGTCCAGCACTGAGCAATACATGTTCTAAAACAAGATTTTTCACCACTTGATCAGAGATGAATTATTAATTCAGGAAGCTAACAACATCAACTGCAAATGGACCGCGTCACCTGCTGCTGACCTGCATTTACATGATCAAATGTAGTACTCCACCAGATCATTCAGAGTCATTTCACTGCAGTATAATAGTTACCTTTCTTCCATATCAATTCAAACCGGCTCCTGCAGAGATTCAATAAATGCATTCGTGAGGTCAAAATTCAGGAAAGAAATTTGGCACTCTACGGTTGGAATTTTGCTAAGAGTCGGAAACCACACCTGTTGCAGAAGGCGCAGCATTGTCATTCTCAGGAAGAAGCGAAGCACCAGCAATGGGATCTGAAACTTGTGCACCATTTAAAACTTGTTGAGCACCCTGTGAATGGTATAGGGATTCTGGGACAGGATTAGGGGGATAAAGTGCTTGAAGTCCTAATCGTCCATACATAGGGCAGTGACCTTCAAAGCACTTGAGCTGTGACTTGTGATTACAACCCAAAAGATGTTGTCTAAGAAGCTCCGGTGTATCACATTTCACATTGCACAGGTCACACGTCAAAGGAATTACAACCTTAGGATTGGAAGGTCCAATCGCCAGCCTCTTTGCTTTAGAAACTTCCTCTTTCTTCCCTCCATCAACTAGTGTCTTGCGTTTCACACCACCCATCTGATTTTCAGCTTGTTGTGCATAACTGATTTTCTGTTCAGTTTCTAATTTATTTTCGGAAGGTACAGTGTCTAAAGGAATATTTTCTGGCGACTTCTGCTGAGTCTCTTCTTCCACAAGCAAGTTATCAGGGTTCATGGTTGTTCCTGCTTTTAAATCACCAGAAGGTTTCTGTACATCCTGGAAATCGCTAACAGTTCTGTTTTCATTTTCTTCCAATTTTTCCAAGTTCCTTTTGTGCCGCTTTCCTTTCTCGTGATGCTTAAGAATGCCCACACTACCGGTATCAATCTTGCACACTTCACACCTACCTATTCCAGCAGGCTTGATAGGTTTGCCCCTACCACCACCTTTGCCTTGACGACCACCCTTATTCAATAATCGAGCAGTCTGCAGAAGTAACCTCATGTGAACATTCAAGACTTCAACAGCCAGTTCCAACAAAATGGATTACCAAAAAAAGGAAATGCATAAAGATCTGCAAATATTCAAATGGACGTGTGACAACAACAACAAACCCACACAAACCAGATTAACTTTACAGCTTCACCCCTGGTTTTGTCTGCATCGCTAAATAGTTACTCCATCTCCGCACATTTAATCAAAATTTTGACTAGGTAAGACGAAACTAATGGTTAGTATTATGGTTCATGATGAAGAATAAAGCAGACTCAAAATGGGAAAAAGATTAACCATTTGGTAGAATAGATAGCGGCTCAATGCATATGGATGGGTTATGGTAAATGGAGAGTGTTGTTCTCATAATACGAAGTTTTAGCAGAATAGTATGATGAGAATAAAGTAGGATTCAAATGTGTATCACAAAGATTTATTTCATTTCTATCTGAGCTGCCTGCCAAACATTTTTTACTTCCAGTAAGAAACTCTCCACATTCTTGGCCCTTCTCCTTGATCAATGTTAAACCAGTGTTTTGGAAGGCGCGCAGCGACAAAAGGCGACAAGAGCCTGACTCGCCTTTTTGAGAGGCGAGGCTCTCACCTTTTTGAAGTGAGGCGCCAATTAATACCAAAAGATTAAAATTTAATTGCAAATATAAATAATCAAAATCTCGAACCGGGCAGCCTGCCATATATAAATAATTAAAATCTCGATAGTGAGAACATATTAGCAAATATTTCAATTCAAAAATTAAAAGTAGATAGTAGATACTAAAAGTCTAGAACTTTAATGACTCAATAATTCATAAGACAAGCAATACTAAAAGTCTATTCTAATTCTACTTCAAGATCTTCAAGTTCTTGAATTCCAAGATTCCCAACAGTATATTGCTTTTTTATGTTTTATTAATTATCCTAACTCTGTGTTATGTTTTATTAATTCAGCCTCTTTTTTCCGAAAAAGGCAACGCCTTTCTCGCCTTTTTGTTAACTGGTCGCCTCGCAGGGAAAAGGCGATACTCCATCGCCTCTCGCCATAGGCGATAAGGCGCTCGCCTTTAATAACTAAATCAACTTTTTAACCGTTCCAAGGCCACAGCAAGAGTAGGCTACCCGAATAACAACTGCTAGTTTTTATCTTCTACTTCACAGACACTCAAATTTCAACATTTTGACAGGCATAATCTCAAAACAGCTCAATTCATAACATGTATATGAATAGGGAAACGCTTTCTCCAAGGACAATGCCCAATCTTGTAGAAGGGAGCAAATCCAATAATACAACCAATAGCATTGGACACGATGCAAGTATAAAGGCGGCCAACTGATCTACTTGAACCTTTAGTAAAAGAGATGTTGGGTTAAACTATTTCTTCTTGTGTGCCATAACCCCCTCAAATAATTCTTTAAGCGCCCTATTGTTTTATATCAACTAAAGCTCGACATGAAGTAACATATAAGAGATCACATAACTTTTGAACAAAAAGGTCACAGCTTCATGCTTGCAGACATGCCCACAGGGCTTAGTTCAAGTGGCAAAGGTTGAAGGACTTGTGAGTTAGATCTTGTGAGTTAGATCTTGTGAGTTAGATCACGGGTTCGAGCGTAGAGAAGGCTAGACGGGTCGACCCATTCTCCTGAGTTTCCAAAGTTGCAGTTGGTCCTAAGAGTAAGGATAGTTGTGTTAGCAAATTCAACATATCAGGAAGCCAAAACAACCCAATTACTCCAATAGCAATAGACCTGCTCACCAACACTTGACAGATACAATCTCCTCCCTAGGAATATGGTCTGGCACATTATACATGCAATAACATGGTTAGCTTGAACTCCATTATCAACCTCAAGTTATCACTTATGAGCCACTAAAGAGCAAGGAAACAAAGTTATGCCGACATAAGGAAGATCTTGTTTTAGTAAGAAGACACTTGGGAGCAGAAGGAATTGATAGTTCGGGACCTTATTCTTTTTGCGACATTAATGGACCTATCTTCAAAATATTTACTCGTCCTGCAATTGTCAATTAAGCAAGCAAAACTATTAGTTTCTTCTCACCCCTTCCCCACTAACTCCATCCCTCGTGGTGTCCAACACTCGCCATGCTTCCTAGGCCATTGTCCAATCCATTAGTAATCGAAGTTAATTACTTACCGAAGTCCAAAATTTCAGTTGCTCGGTCATATAAAGGCACTTAAGAAATATCCAACAAGAACTTCAACAATGCAAAAAGAAACTACAATATTTCTCTATAAGTCGCGAAGGAAAAGAACAACTGAATAATTCAAGAATACGTTCTATAATATCCTCTAGACATGGTAGATAATAAGTTCTGTAAAACCACTCCAAAATCAAGATACAATGCAGAGTCATCATGAATTCAGAGAAATAAAATTTGACATATAACTCGATGCTGTCAAAGGCTCTCTTGAGGCACGCTTAATCATAAATCTATGTACAAAATAGGTTTTCTGCTTCACCTCGTTTAAGCTTGAGCTTTACTGCAGGCACTTAGGCACGCGCCTCATCGCTCATGAGCTCTGCCTTGAAGAGAACGACAGCAAATAAAATCATTTCGCCTAATTGTAAATTTTTCAATTCTGATGTCTACGTAATTATGGTTTGGGTTTATAGTTATTTTTCTTAAACTACATATACTCTTTTTATCTTTTTCTTCAATTTCACTTTATTCACTAAAGGTCACGCTTGATAATAGCATTTCCGTATAAAGCCCCAATAGATTTTAGCTTTGCCACTTTGATAACACTGACACAAGTTATAATATAAAAAAAGGACAACCTGGTGCACTACGCTCCAGCTATGTGCGGGGTCCGGGGAAGGGCCGGACCACAAGGGTCTATTGTACGCAGCCTTACCTTACATTTCTTCAAAAGGTTGTTTCCACGGCTTAAACTCATGACCTCTTGGTCACATGGAGGCAACTTTACCGGTTACTCCAAGGTTCTCTTTACATAAGTTATAATATAGCTTCAGAAAAGAAAAGAAAACTGATAACTCAAAAAATGAAGACAGAATACTTTTTACTTGATAGAGACAACTTACAGCCTTCCAATTTTCATCTGCTGCCAATTTTTTCAGGTTCCTTTTGTGCCGCTTTCCACTCTCGTGCTGCTTAAGTTTATCCATCCCACCGCAATCACACTTGCACAATTCACACCTACCAACTCCAGCAGAGCTGCTAGATTTTGAATCAATTGGGCTTCGTTCTGGGTAGTTTTTAGTCATAAGCCTGTCTCTTTTAGTTTTACCCCTACCACCACCTTTGCGCTGACCACCACCCCTTCTACCACCATCCCTATCCAATGATTGACCAGCCTGCAGAAGTAGCCTCATGTGAACATTCAAGACTTCAACAGCCAGTTCCAACAAAAAGGATTACTAAAAGTGGAGGAAATAATGAAAAATTATTAGGTGATTTCTTCCCATCTATCCTAGCCTTGGCGGACAGAGTTACCTGGTACCTGTCGCTGATGGGAGGTGACAGGTATCCCGTGGAATTAGTCGAGGTGCACGCAAGCTGGCCCGGATACTACGAATATCAAGAAAAAAAATGGAGGAGAAAATGGAAATGCAGAGAGATCTGCAAATATAATAATGGCCGTGTAATTGTACATCAAATCACACAAACCATATTAACTTTATTAGCTTCACTGCTGGTTTTGTCTGCATCACTGAATATTTACTCCATCTCCACACATTTAATCAAAATTTTGACAAGACAAAATTAATGATAGTATTTGTCATGACGAGAAGAATAAATGGAAATAAGATTGACCATTTGATAGAATAGATAGCGGCTCAATTTGTCTGGCACAGCTGAGTTCTCAAGGAAAGCATTGATAGCAGGGGACAAGATGTGCTACCCTCAGGTAGCAGGTGGTCTTAATTTGGTTAATGTGGAGCTGTGGAATAAAGCAGCTATCTGTAAGCTGCTATCGCATCTATGCATGGAGAAGGAGAAACTCTGGGTAAGGTGGGTACATGCCTACTATACTAAAGGAAAATCAGTCTGGGACACTTCTCCTAAATCAGCTTCTTAGGTTGTCCAGAAAATTTCAAAGCCAAACAATACTTGGTGGAGGTAGGGTGTGATCTGGTTGAGTTTCAACAGGACGCAACTTTTTCAATCAGAAAAGTTTATAAGAAGTTCCAGGGTGCTCTCCCTAAGGTGTCTTGGAGGAGGCTGGTCTGCAACAATCAACGTTGTCCAAAATGGACTTTCATGTCGAGACTAGCTATATAGAAAAATGGGGGATACCAACTGATCAAGTGTGTGTGCTGTGTAACCAAACTGAAGAGTCCTTACAACACCTGTTCTTTCATTGCAACGTATCTGGACAGGTTTGGAATCAACTTCTCTATCGACAAGACATTCAGAGAAGGGCTATGGTATGGGAGGAGGAAATCCAATGGGCTGTGAGGAGCTTCAAGGGGCACAGTAAACGTTCAGGTGTTTATAGAATGGTTCTAGCTGCTACTGTCTATCATATGTGGATTGAAAGGAATAGCAGAATTTTCCAAAACAAGACTAGAATTGTCCAAGTATTAACCGGACTTATCATCCAAGAGGTTCATTTGAGAGATAGTTTAACTCCAAAGCTAGCAAGTTATATGCGGAGGCTGAACTTCTACCATAGAAGAAATGGACTGAGCATTGAAAGATAGTTGTTTCTTAATAGTTTAGCTACTTTATTGATAGTTTGTGCCTAGACTGAGCACAACTGGAATTTGTCCAGTTGCTTGGTCCTTTTCCATTTTTCTTTGAGCTGTACATACTGCCCTTGTATTAGAATACAACATTTATTTACCCAAAAAAAAGATGCGACTATCAATATTTATAGAAATGAAATTTGACATATAACTCAAGTGTTGTCCAAGGCCCTCTTAAGCGCACTTAATCCTAATCTGCCTTGAAGAGAGCAACAACAAATAAAAACATTTCACAAAATTGTAAATTTTTCAATTCTGTTGTCCACGTAATTATGTTTTGGGTTAATAATTATTTTTCTTGAACTAGATATATTCTTTGTATCTTTTCCTTCAATTGCGCCTTTATTCATTAAAGGCCACTCTTTACAATAGACCTCCCTATAACAGACATACTCTTTAACAACATTTCACTATAACAATCATGTTTTCTGTCGAACCAACTTTCATATTATGTTATATTACATGTTATCTATAACAACATTTCGCTATAGCAACCGAAAAATATCGAAACAAACGATGTTGTTATAGGGATGTTTGACTATAGCATTTTTCGCATAAATCCCCACTATATTTTAGGTTTGTGGCTTAGATAACGCTGATATAAGTTATACTAACATACTCCAAAGCTTCAGAAAAATTATTTTAAAATAAAATGGACGAAATACTTTTTAGTGAGGCAACTTACACGCTTAGGCAATCTAGATGGGCCCGGGGCAGGATAAGCAACAGGACCCGTATAAGTACCCGGCCCACCAATCACGGGTCGAAACCCTTGAGACTGGGGGTACCAACTTTGTCCTTGATGTGCCAACGGTGCCACGGGCACAACCCCATCTGGCCTTTGGGGCAACTGATACCCAAAGGGTTGAGTTGAAACCCCAGGTGGATGAATCAGGGGTTGTCGTTGATGGGTTTGTGGGTGTTGTTGTTGTTGTGGATATGGATTCGAATAATACGATGGATATTGTTGTTGTGGTTGTTGTGGTTGTTGTTGGGGTTGTGGGTATTGATAATTGGAGTAATAGGATTGAGGATTATAGGGTTGTGATGGATGAGGGTAAGGATATTGGTTTTGATGAGATGAATAATCCATTACAGTGTTGGTGCTTGTGGTGGAGGACAGATAATTTAGGGTTATTCTTTGAGCTTTAGGATTTTTTTGGTTTATTTGCTGCGTTTATATGATCCTATGAAGCCACAACCCACAATGTGGGAAAAGGGCCAAATACTCTTGGGCTGGATTAATTTTATGTACTCCTTTACGTTTTTTTGTGAAAACAACACAAAACACCTTAAAATACAAAATATTTACACGTTCATGTGTCCTACTAAACTAATTTTACTTTTATCAATATTTATTTGAATATCCCATGTTCAAAAATCCGTTCTTCATAATAACATCGCAGTATATTTATATATCATGATAGTGGTATTATGGACGACTAAGAAAAGTATTGAAGCAGTTCTCAATAATATCATCTCATTATATTTATATACAATAATGGTATCATAGAGAACTAAGAGAGTGTCTCATTAAAGGACTGAAGTAATTCTTCATGATGTCATTTCACCATATGGTATATAATCTGATGATATCATGGAAGACTAAAGAGTATCTCATTGAAGGATCGATTATGTGGGCTTTTAAATTGCAAACAAAATATTATACACCCTTCATCCTAATTTATATGATGTAGTTTGACTGAATATGGAGTTTAAAAAATGAAGAAAACTTTTAAATTTTGTGGTCTAAAACAAGCCAAAGATATTTGTGTGGTTATAAATCATTTCATAAGCATAAAAGATAAAATTTAAAGTTAAATTGTTGTCAAATAAAAAAATGTGTCATTCTTTTTTTAACTGACTAAAAGGCAAAGTGTGTCATATAAATCAGAATAGAGAAAATATTAATTTTATACATAAATAATTTACCTATTAATTAACTATCAAACATGATACTCCATTATTTATGAGGAGTTAATACCTGCATAACTCACGTCCAAACTAACTACCAAGCGACCCTGAGATTAAGTGTATTAGCACGTGTACTACCTAGACTAGGTTACATATTTACCATATTTTGTATTGTACAATTATGGTAGGATTGGGATCCTTATTGTAGAAGGATTCAACATTATACACCTATATATATATTTGTATTGATGAGAAAGACTCCACAAGGGAGATTAATACAATCTTACATGGTATCATGAGCCAAAACCCTAATATGGTAAATTCCGATCCCACCACCCCCATAATTTCTCCTCTTCGGCCGACGGCATGCTCGGTTTTTCTCTATATCCCAAAAAAAAAATCCGGTCCCACTACTCTAATGGAAAATTTGGCTACTCCCACCTCTTCCGATGCTTCCGCTTCTACCCCAGTCGTCATCAAAACACCCACAACCCTCTCCTCACCGTCTTTCCATCCGGCTCTCGCCGTTACTAACATCAAGAAATTTATACCTTTAATTCTTGATCATGAAGATGGTCAATACTGGTCATGGGTGGAACTGTTTCGAATTCATGCATGTGTATATCATGTGCTTGATCATATAGACGACTATTTCCCTCGTCCTCCCGATATGGATGACACCACATGGCGTCACCTTGATGTTGTGGTCAAACAATGGATATATGGCACTTTATCCAAGAATTTACTCCACACAATCATGAAAATGGGTGCCTCCGCCCGTGATATATGGACACGTTTGGAAGAAATTTTTCAAGACAACAAGAACACTCGCGCAGTGTACTTGGAAGAGCAGTTCAACAACACCCGTCTTGAAAAATTTTCTAATATGTAGGAGTATTGCAGGCAGTTAAAACTGGTGGCTGACCAATTGTCTAACGTTGACACGCCTGTTTCTGAAACGGAGATGGTGTTACAATTGGTTGCAGGCCTACCAAATAGTGAGTATGACACGTTAGCCACGATGATACAACAAGCTGACCCCCTACCCAGTTTTAAGAAAATCGTTCGCAATTACTGTTGGAAAAGACACGACGTGCGAAGCAAGACGAGCACAACCAAAAGGCGTTAGCAGTTGACACGTCCACACAAAATAATACCGTCGTTGGCCAGCCACCACTGCCAGAGTCAGCCACGGCAAAACTGCGGCAGCAGGGGCGGCAAAGGCTGCAATAGTGGATGTAATGGGAAGGGTCGCGTTAGAGGCGGCAGGGAACAACAGGCAAGTCAGCAGCCACAGCAGCCCAATTCATCAGCCTCGTGGGCCAGCCCAGCATGCGCCTCCCACCACGGGAATTAGGTCGCATTTCCAGCAGTCCAGCCAGCCGCCCACATCGCCCAGGCCCACTTCTCACACCAGCCCAATAATCTGGCCCTATCTGATTTGGGCCAGGCTTTTAGCAGTTTAAACTTGCAGCAGCCCGATGAAAATTGGTACATGGACCCGGGCGCCACATCTCACCTCACCCGCTCTGCAGGTAAAATTCCCAAACTGTTTCGTTTAAAGCATCTTCAATACATTATTGTTGGAAATGGTCATCGCATTTCAATCCAAGGCTTTGGTACTGCCTACACACCACCCCCTCATCCACCATTTTCCCTTAATAATGTCATGTATGCCCCGAACATCATTAAGAACTTAATTTCTTTCCGCAAATTTACTCATAATAATTTCGTCTCTTTTGACATTGACCCTTTTGGTTTTACTGTGAAGGATCTCTATACGGGGACACCTCTTACGAGATGCAATAGCACAGGGGATCCCTATCCATTCACATCCACCTCCGCTGCCAGCTCTTGCTCTCCCATATCTCTAGCCGCTATCTCTCTGTCAACTTGGCATAATAGGTTTGGCCACCCAGGAGCCCTAATTTTTTTATTTTCTTAGAGGCAATAATTTTATTACATGTAATAATGGAAAACTTGCCCAGCACTGTGTTTCTTGTTCTTTAGGTAAACATGTTCGTCTTCCTTTTAAATCATATACAAGTGTTACGTTTCCTCCTTTTGATATTATTCATGCTTATTTGTGGACATCTCCTACTTCTAGTTCACTGGGTCATAAATATTATCTTGTCTTGTTATATGATTTTTCTCATTATATTTAGGTGTACCCGCTTAAATTTAAATCAGAAGTGTTTGCCAAATTTCTTGAGTTTCGTACCTTTATCAAAACACAGTTTGAAAAATGCATTAAATCCTTTTAGTGTGATAATGGTCGTGAATTCAACAATTTCATGTTTCATCGATACTGTCGTAACAATGGCATGGTTTTTCATATCTCGTGTCCCACACATCGCCTCAAAATGGTAAAGGAGAACGAATCATCCGCACCATAAATAACATGGTTCATACTTAACTGTTTCATGCCTTCCCTCCTCCGTCCTTTTAGGTCTATGCAGTCAAAATGGTAGAATACATTCTAAATATTTTACCTACTAGCACCCTTCGTAATATGACCCCAATCGAAATTACGTACCTTCGGATCCCTTCCTACGACCACCTTAGGATATTCGGTTGCATGTGATTCCCCAATCTTGCCTCCATCGCCCCTCACAAATTAGCACCTCGAACCATACCATGTGTCTTCGTAGGCTTCTCGTCTAATCATAGGGGCTATCTCTACTATGGCTTGTCCACTCGTCAAATCCACGTCTCTCATCACATCACGTTTGACGAGACCACATTTCCTTTTTCGAATATTCAAAAATTCCAAAAAATGGACTATACCTTTCTTGATGAGTCCGACATCTCCCCCGTCATTCTCAGTGAACTATGTCAGTCCACCGCCCAAACACCACATTTGCCACTCACTACTGACACCGTCGATCGCCTGTCTGTGGTTTTGCCACCTCCAGTCTCCACTACTGACCGCATCTCTGCATCCTCATCACCGTCCTGTTCTCCGTCACAAATACCGCTGACTGCCACCACCGGCTATCAGCCCACCGTCTCGGTTTCACCGCAAATCGTCGTCATTTTCACTGTGTCACATCCACCGTCCCATGGCAACCCCGCAAAACCCTAAGCCACTAGAAACCTACACTATACAACCACTATCGGAATACCGACCCAACCTATCCGTCCCAACCCCCACCGACATCGTACCCCACATCCTCCGTATCACCTCGTATTGATCTACCCAGATCGGTATCTCCACACCACCCTTCGACGAACCCAAAAACTAACCGACCCGCAGTATTACCCAACAACCACATCGATACACCACACTCGTACCTGGACCCACTCCAACACCGTGACCCAGACCCGGTTACCAGCATAAATACTCGTATTGCCCCCACGCACCGTATGGAAATCCGTGTTCAATATGGGATTTTCAAACCTAAAGTCCAATTTAACCTATCCACACACACCATTTCCCCAATTCCCCAAAACTCAAAATTAGCCAAACTAGACCCAAATTGAAATGCGATCATGTATGGGAAGTTTAATGCTTTAACAAAATAACACACTTGGGATTTGGTTCCTCGACCGGATGGGGTGAATGTGATCTGATGCATATGACTTTTTCATCACAAATACATAGACAATGGTGACTTAGAAAGGTATAAGGCTAGACTTGTGGCCAATGGCACTATTCAGCAGAAGGGTAATGATTGTGGTGAGACATTTAGTCTGGTTGTGAAACTGGCTACCATTCGCACAGTTCTGAGTATTGCTATGGGTAAGCATTGACATATTCATCATCTTGATGTGAAGAATGCATTTCTACATGGTGATCTAAGAGAAACAGTTTATATGCACCAACCGCATGGTTTCATTCATCCAGCAGCCCCTCAGCATGTATGTCGTCTTCGTAAGTCACTCTATGGTTTGAAACAAGCCCCTCGAGCGTGGTATGATCGCTTTGCACAGTACATTATGCAAATTGGGTTCGTATGCAGCGAGTGTAATAATTCTCTCTTTACTTTTCATCGAGGTAGTAGCATTGCTTATTTATTGTTATATGTGGCTGATATCGTGCTTACTGCCTCATCTGATGTGTTGAAAAATGAGATTATTGCACTACTTAAAACCGAATTTGCTATGACTAACTTGGGGAAGTTGAGCTATTTTTTTGGGATATCAGTGACTCGTTCTGCAGATACTATATTTTTATGTCAGCGCAAGTATGCAGATGAGATAGTGTACAGGGCTAAAATGGCAAACTACAAGATCATGTCCACTCTGGTTTACTCTAAATCAAATCTTAGTGTTGTGATGGTAACCCATTGTCCGATCTCACTCTTTACAAGAGTCTTGCAGGTGCACTTCAGTATCTCACCTTTACCATGCCTGACATCGCTTATGCTGTTCAGCAGGTATGCTTATTTATGCATGCTCCCAGGGAGCCTCATTTTACTGCCCTTAAGTGTATCATTTGATATGTTAAGGACACACTTGATTATGAATTGCACTTATACCCCTCATCACCGACCAAGTTGTTATCATACACGGATGTTGATTGGGCAGGTTGTCCGGAAACGCGACGCTTCACCTCCGGCTACTGTGTGTTCTTAGGGGATAATCTCATTTCATGGTCTGCCAAGAGGCAGGCCACCTATTCCGTTCGAATACAGAAGCATAGTACAGAGGCGTTCCTAATGTTGTTGCTGAGATCTGTTGGCTTCGAAACCTTCTTTTGGAGCTGCAATGTCCCTTGCGTAAGGCGTCTTTGGTTTACTGTGATAATATATCCGCCATATATTTATCTCATAATCTGGTTCAGCATCAACGAACCAAACACATTGAGATGGATATACACTTTGTTCTTGAGAAGGTTACTCTTGGTCATGTTAGAGTGCTGCATGTTCCCTCTTCATATCAGTATGCAGATATATTCACCACATGCCTTCTTAGACATCTCTTCCTTGACTTCAGATCCAGTCTTAGCGTCCGGCCTCCTCCTGCTCCGACTGAGGGGGTGTATTAGCGTGTGTACTACCTAGACTAGGTTACATATTTATCATATTTTGTATTGTACAATTATGGTAGGATTTATATCCTTATTATAGAAGAATTCAACATTGTACACCTATATATATTTGTATTAATGAGAAAGACTATCGAATAGATTACTCATAATCGATGTGGTATAGTTTAATGAATCTATCAATGCTAATTGAACTACTCTTGGCTTGTTCTACCACCGGTTACATTTCCAACTTAAAAGAGGGTGTGCCATAAATTTTGAGAACTTGTGAGTGGTTTGACATGAAATGTCCATTAGTTGGGACCTGGGGGGGGGGGGGGGGAATTGTTTTGTGGCCCCAATGTTGGGTTTCATTGCACGGTATTTATATTCACAGTCTTTGACGGCGCAATAACAAGCAGATTAGTAATTTATTCAAGACAAGTGGGCATGTCTTAGAAAAAAAATAAGAAAATAAAAAGAATATCAAGAATCTAGCCTCACTCTATTTCCATTAGATTAGAGATTAGTGATAAGCCAAAGCATAACTCTTTGAAAACGCAGTCTTTCAATACACAAGTGTAAATCGACGTCCTTATATCGATATTCGATCATGTTTTGATTTGGTTTTTTTTTTTTTGTTGACGAAGGAACCCGCAGTACCGCTACTTTGAGTCTTGCAAGACAAGGTAAACCCCTGACCGACGCAATAGCCGCAAAACCACGTCGCCGATTAACCACACTTGACAAGCCATGTGTGACAGGCTCAACCAAGAAGGCTTATGCAGGGGATCGAACTCGTGACCTTGCGGTCCCGCGCTCTACTGCTACACCAACTTGGCTACCCTTGCGGGTATGTTTTGATTTGTTGTTTCTTATAAATTTGGTTTTGATTTTGTTTGTTTATATAAGAAAATTTGTATTATACGTAAGAGATCTAAAACTAACTATACAAAAAAATATTACTATAATATTATTATTTCTATTAAATTATAAAGAGTCACGTTCACTCATTTGTTCCTCCGAAGAATACTAAACTAAAATCCTAAATTAACTTAAGAAGAATTGAGTGAGAATTTATGGATCTGTGATGACTGTGGTTGGATCTAGCGAGTCAAATGCGATGGACATACGCGTGGCTTTGGCATGCAACAAAGCACCGCCAACGTGTTTTTTCCTTTTTGCTTATTTTCCTTTTTTCTGTCCTTGTCCTGCCTTTGAATTAAAAAGAGTTGGAAACAACCACAACATACCTAGTACAATTTCATAAGTGATATTTGAGAAGGGTAAGGTGTATGCAGGTCTTATCCCTACAATTTTGAATGGTAGAGAGATTGTTTTCAAAAGACAGCTCAAGAGAAAGCTTGACAAAAAAAATCAGACAAAAATTAAAGAAAATAAAGAAGTCATGGTAAAATACTATAAATAAGCATTAATGAAGAAAAGTAACAACTAATATGATAATCAAAGTATAAGAGATAGCAGATAGTAAAGAAAATCTAAGAATAAGAATCTACCAAGGTAACACTACGCTTACTAAAATTTTAGATGTTTTCAAATTGAAGAAATTTGAGCTTAATAAAATTTAGAAAAGTTTACTACACATCCATTTTTCAATTTTTGTGATAATTTAAAAACTCTAATAGCTTTTGATCTAAGAAAATTCGGTTTAATTTTTTTCTCATATTTACTTATTGACGGACTAACCTAGTCCGGATCCGGATTGGAAACCTAGTCAAACTCTGATAGTTTTATGTTAGAATCATATTCTAAGTATGTTTAGTAAATTATAATTATGATAGTTTTATTATAATAGAGTTCTCTTGTTAGACTAGGGAAATGAATAACTTACCTCTATATAAAGAGGTCATTGTGATGAATGAAAAAAAAAGAATTCTCCCATTATTTTTCTTCTCTCTAAATTTTCGTCCGCTCTTGATTTTAACATGGTATCAGAGCCTCGTTATAAGAACACAAAAATCCTAAATAATGGCGGGTGATAGAGAAATCGGCGATAAAAATAAAGAAATTATCGGTGGAGAACACAAATCAAAGTAAAACAATCTCTCTGTATGACATTACGTCAAACGATAATCCCAAAATTGTGGTGACACACAACCAATTGAAGGGAGAGATTTGCGAAGAATGGGCTTGATCCATGAGGACGACCCTAAGAGTAAGGAAGAAATTCGGTTTCGTTGATGGTACGATCAAGAAGACAGATGAAGATTCACCGGACTTAGAAGTTTGGTGGACCATAAACTCTTTATTGGTGTCGTGGATTCGCAACACCATCGAATCAACAATTCGCTCAACTATCTCGTATAAAGATGAAGAAGAAGAATTATAGACGAGCATCCGGGAGCAGTTCGCCGTTATCAACGGAACTACATACATTGTAAGAGATCCGGACACGTTGTGAAAGGGTATTTTCAACTTATTAGGTATCCTAAATGATGGTCAGGATACGAAAAAGAAGACGAAATATTCAGAGGAAGAGGACGAGGACAACAACAACAACAGAATGGAGGCTCGGGATTCAGCCGCGGAAGAGCCAATTACCGGGATAACGTCGTTATTGTCAAGGACACACAAGAAGAGATTGACCGGATGAACACAAGTGGGATATGACCTCACAATCTGAGCGAAGAGATTCGGAAAATGGTGATTCACGTGTTGAGTTCACAAGGAATAAATTTGAATGGCAAGATGGATGGTGAGACCAAAAACTCATCCTTCTGCACAAGTGACAAAGTCTATTACGTCGTTATGTTTAAAAGAAAGTAGTGTTGGTTCGGATAAAAAATATGATGTATGCCAAAGGGCAAAACAAACAAGAAAATATTTTTCCTTCGAGTGGTAATATAGCTTGAAATATCTTCGATATGATTCATTGTGATTTATAGGGGCCATATAGAACACCTTCTTCTTGTGGTGCTTGGTATTTCTTAACTGTTGTGGATGATCGATCGCAAGCAATGTGAATTTTTCTTTTAGTTGATAAGAAAAAAGTGTCCCAAATCTTGAAAAAATTATCAGCACTGGTAGTTAGGCAGTTTGGTAAGAAGGTGAAAATTGTTAGAAGTGATAACGGAACTGAGTTCACGTGTATGAAGACTTACTTCTTCGAACATGGAATTCTTTTCCAAACTTCTTGCACATGAACGCCGTAGCACAATGAAAGAGTTGAAAGAAAACACCATCACATTTTTAATGTGGTGCGAGTATTAAGATTTCAGGGTCATCTTCCAATCGGATTCCGGAGAGAATGTGTTTGACTTCGGGATACTTGATCAGTAGAACACCATCTTCGATTTTAAATGGGAAAACCCTTCTTAAATTGTATACGGAGAGGAGCCTTATAATGATCACTTAAAGGTCCTAGGGTCACTATGCTATGCACACACACACAGGAAAGAACAAGAGACAAGTTTGAGAGTAGGAATCGTGGATGTGTTTTCTTGGGATACCCACACGGACAGAAATGTTGGAGATTGTATGACTTAGAAAACGATGAATATTTCGTCTCAAGAGATGTGGACTTCTACAAGACTAAGTTCTCTTTTCTCATAGGAACGGGTAACTCGATTGACAACATAGAAGTGATTCCGGATGAAATAAATAAAGAAAGGAATCAACAAGATTTTGAAAAAGAACAAATTGATATGTAGGTACGAACAAAGCTCAAATAGAAGAAATCCAAACACCGAGTATCGAACCTACAGATCAGCCTGAATTATACCAGACAAATACTAGTCGGAATAATAAAAATGTGAAAAAAATATAGACGACAGGTACTCCGGTCAATGAAAAGCCACCGGAGAAACAATTGAGTCGGGGTAAACGTCAGAAACATGACTCGTTTGATTACGTGACTACGTTGCTGAAATATTCTGGAAAGAAAGTCCATCAATGTGTTCGCCCGATCCTCAACAACCCCCAGGTGCGTCTTATCCTTTAGCTCACTATATATCATGTGATGATTTTTCCTCGCAACACCAAAACTTCCTTGCAGCAATTACAATAAGAATTGAACCAAAATTCCTCTCGTAAGCCATGAAAAAAGAATGTTGGAGAAAAGTTGTGCAACAAGAAATCCAAGCATTGGAGGATAATGACACATGACATTGAAAACATTGCCACCATATAAAAAAGCACTCAGATGTTAATGGGTGTACAAAATCAAATACAACTCAAACGACACAATCGAACGATATAAAGTTCGGTTGATCATCTTCGGTAATAAGCAAGAGAAAGGTATTGACTACAATGAAACGTTTGCTCCGATTGTGAAGGTAGTGACTGTTCGGACCTTCTTAGCGGTAGCGGCCGCTCGAAATTGAAAGTTGCATCAGATGAATCTTCATAACACCTTTTTGCACGGCCGACTGGCGGGAAAAAATTATATGAAATTATCACTGGAATTCCGTGTGTTTGGTCTGGGATAAGTATGTCGACTCCGAAAATCTTTATCTGGATTGAAACAAGCCCACGGTGTTGGTTTGCCAAACTATCAAGTGTCTTAATGAAATGTGGGTTCAAACAGTCATACTCCAATTATTCTATCTTCACGATGCATCGGAGAAGTATACATCTTAACGTCTTAGTTTATGTAGATGACTTAATTATCTCCGAAAATGATTATGATGTCATTGCACGGTTCAAAGACTGTCTCCGGGCCTATTTTCACATGAAGGATTTAGGTCTCTTGAAGTATTTTCTTGGAATTGAAGTTGCACGTGGACCAATCGAGTTATTCCTTGTCAATGAAAATATGCCTTGGATATAATCTCTAAGTCCGGGCTACTGGGAGAAAAACCGATTAATATTCTCATGAACAGAATCACAATTTTGCGTTGGCCAAAAGTGATAATTTGAAATATCTGAAGCATACCGATGTTTGACTGGTAGATTGATATACCTCAGTTTTACGCAATTAGAGTTGTCCTATTGTGTAAATGTTTTGTCCCAATTCATGCACCAATCGAAGGAAGCGCACTGGAGAGGCGCTCTCCGAGTGATAAGATACTTGAAGAAGAATCCTGGATAAGAATTTGTGTTAATGAAAGATTATGATATCCGGTTGTATGAATGGTGTGATGCGGACTGGGTTGGATGTCCATTAACTCGTAAATCATTCACCGGATGGTTTATCTCCCTAAAAAATTCACCGGTATCATGGAAAACCAAGAAGTAACACATTGACTCTCGCTCGTCAGCAGAGGCGGAATACCGTTCAATGGAAATGACAGTTTGTAAATTAAAATGGTTGAAGGGAATCCATAACTTGGGCGTCGAACATAAATCTCCGATAAAAATGTATTGTGATAGTCAAGCAACATTGTATATTGCACAAAATCCGGTGTTTCACAAACAAACTAAACATATTGAAGTTGACTGTCATTATGTCCGAGACGCACTCCAATCTGATATAATACTTCTGAATTATGTGTCAGCCAATGAGAAATTGGCCAACGTGTTTACAAAGGCTTTGAGTAAATCACAACATGAATATCTGCTTGGCAAGTTGGGCATTCGAGATCCCAATGCTCTAACTTGAGGGGGTATTGACGGACGAACCTAGTCCGGACCCGAATTGGAGACCTAGTCTAACTCTAATAGTTTTATGTTAGAATCCTAGTCTAAGTATATTTGGTAAATTGTAATTATGGTAGTTTTATCAGAACAAGGTTTTCTTGTTAGACTATAGAAAGGAAGAACTTAACTCTATATAAAGAGGTCATTGTGATGAATGAAAAAAAATCCTCTCATTATTTTTCTTCTCTCTAAATTTTCGTTCCCTCTTGATTTTAACATTATTCATGCTGTTTAGGATTGATAACCATTGCAGTAATGCAGTTGACATTTCAGGGCGTGAAGATGTTGAAAGCTCCTACATCGGTGTGAGACGATGTAATAAAACTTTTTATATGATTTTGACAATTTTCATTTTATGATCATTTAACTTTTAAGGTTGAGTTAAACCTAATTTTTTTTATGATAATATCAAGTCAAGCTTATCTTGATTCTTGATTTATCTTATGTTGGATCTCATATTATACTATCTATTGGTTCTTGATTTAAAGGCCCCACATCGTGTGGGATAGTGCCATTGGTCTATTTATTTGATGTTAAATAATAATTACACTGTTAATTAACTTTTGATGTTAAGTTAGACTCGAAAATCAATTTTTTATGACACCTAATATCAGAAATCTCTCATGGTTGTACACAAATAAATACTATACGACTCTCTATAGGACGATCTTTTTACTGCTATTATCAATTTTGATTTAATCTCGAAGGATATAACAATTTAATGGTAGGACTGTAATTTTACAGCCTATTATTACTTGTATTATATCAGATTATTTATTGTCACTCGACCTTTTCTTTCCTTTACTCCTATTCCTATGTCCTAACTATGTATCTCCAAAAAAAAGGTACAGAAAGTTGAAAGAAAAATCTTGAAGGATGGAGCATCAATTTCGCCTTTTACTTTCATAAATCTCGTTTGGTTTGGATCGGTTTAGTTTATTTTCTTTTAGATTAAGCACTGTTTACTCCTGTAAGGTAGAAACCAGAAAAGTAAAGATAAATTAAATAGAGTTGACAAAATAGAAATAAAATTAAATGAAGTTGATCATGTTAAGAGTCTCACATCGGATATGAAATGAGAACATGAGCTCCTTATATGAATTTGAACAATCCTAACCTTACAAACTAACTTTTGAGTTGAGTTAGACCCAAAATCCATTCTTTACATGGTATCAGAGGCAAACTCATTCCAATTCTTTATTCACCGATGTTGGGCCCCCAAATTATATTATCCACGCTTCAGTTAACAAGGTCTGGGCGTGCGGGGAGTGTTAAGAGTCCCACATCGGATATGGAATGGGAACATGGACTCCTTATATGGACTTGAACAATCCTCACCCTACAGACTAACTTTTGGGATTGAGTTAGACCCAATATTCATTCTTTACGGACCACCTGCAACGGAGCTTTAGTAATTAACAGTGGCTTTTCACAAATCAACTAACAGTTTATTGACTAGTAGTCAAACAAAGTTATTGAAATTTGGATCCCATTATACATAGGATAAATTCAGGAAGTAAATTGAAGTACCACTGAGGTAATCCATCCTTCCACTTTGTTTTAGGGGTGGACGTTTATTGGTTCAGTTCGATTTTATATCAAAAAAATATGAACCGAATAAAATTTGGTTTTTAAAAATAAAAATCGAATCAATTTTTTTTTAAAAAGAAAAAAGATATATCGGTTTATATCGCCGAACGTATCGGTTTATATAATTTTTTTCGCATCAAATATAAAATCCAAAAAAAATAATTTAAAGTCTAAAAACATAAAATCCGCATCACATATATTCTTAAAACATGTAAAAAATCTAAATTAAAGTTTACATCCCCACAAAATAAAAGTCCAACACTTAAATAAAATGGGTCGGGTCGGGTCGGGTCGGGGGATTTTTTTAAAATTGAATTCCAACACTGAAATTGACATTCACACCTACATTGCCACGAATTAATTGGGAAAATGGACGTTTTTCCTAAAAAATGGTTACGCTAAACCGCCTTACGGCAGTTTGACCGACCGCGTCTCGAAAAAATACGCAAAATCAATTTTTTTTAGGTTAAACGGACACCCGAGCGCAGAGTTATGACCATTTAAAGTTGCATCAATTTATAACTATTTTCTCTCTCTACATTTTATGTCAATGCTTCCGTAATGTGTTAATTAAGTTCATGCCACATTTGACTATATAAAAGCTTCATAGATTGACTTCAATGACTATGATTCAAGAGATAGTAATAGCCTAAAATAAAAAATAAGATTAATTACATATTTGTCCCGATTTTCAGTTCGGTTCATCAAAAATACGAAAGAACCGAACCGAACCGAACCGAATCATTTAATCATGATTCGGTTTGATTTTTTCGTGAATCAGTTTTTTTTTAAAAAAACCGAATAAAAATCGAACCGCTTATTTGGTTCGGTTTTTTCGATTCAACATGTTTTATGCCCACCCCTACTTTATTTGACATGTTTCGAAATAAGAGGTCTAGTAATTTTTAATGTAAATTCGTATATAATTTTTTTAAAATTTTAATAATAAATTACATATTTGAAAATTAAATTTAAAAAGACTATTTTCTTAGAGTTAAAATAGTTAATAATTAAAATAAATATGATTAAAAAAGATTGACTCTTCAAATAGTAAATGTGTCAAATTAAGTACTTCTTCCGTCCCATATTACTTGGTCACTTTTCCTTTCACACACTCTTTAAAAAATCATAAATAAGAAGGGTATGTTTAATATATTACACTTATCTCTCTTCAATTAATTACACTCTAATTAATAATTGGTTACTTTAAAAAACAATTAATGTCAAGGGCAAAGTAGAAAAAAACTTAATTAATTGTATTTTATTTTAAGAAAGTGGTCAAGTAATTTGGGACGAATATTTTTAATAATGTGACCAAGTAATATGAGACGGAGGAAGCAGATCGAAAGAGTAGTATTTGTCCTTAACCTCGAACCAAAAATAATTTTGAAAATTTAGCGCACAAAAGGAGTGCTTAATGTACTTTTATTTTTTCAAAGTATGAAAAAATCAAAGGAAAGATGCTGATGCAATGGAATTCTTAAAAGAGTTAACAACTAATTTCGCTTCCTTTTTTCAAAATTTTTAAGCAGTGCTTGATTATGCATTGGATTGATTTTTAGAAAAAGTTTCTAAAATGAGTTTTAATGTGCTTTCAAGTGAAAAAAAATAAATCAAATTTCAACTTTTTTTAATTAAAATATATGTCAAAACACAATGTTAATTTTTTTTTGTTTCAAGTATCACATTTTTATGTCCAAATACCTAACTTAATCACTTGATAAGAAGTTTTTTTTCGAGGAAAAAGGTTACAACTTAATGATCGGCGACCTAATTAATAGTAGTACAGAGTACAAAGTACAAACAGGCATAGGCATGTAAAAAACAATAGTAAAAAGTAATTCTAGAATATTTCTTTATGTACATTCTATAAAATATAAAGGGATCACGTTGAGAAGGCGAACGTTGCATATTCAGTTGCTCCTCCTTCCCACTCACGATCACAAGTACTTAAATTTAATTTAATCAATTTTTCGCCGTCCCATTCAAAATTAAATCATATTTTTAAAATACAATTTCTACAGCTATAAAATAAATTCATGTAAATTCTAAGCTCATAAAAGAGTTCAAATATTATTCACTCAATGTAATATTTTCAGGTTATTTAAAAATTATTTATTGAAAAGGAAGCCTTCGAATAATAATAAAATTGCATCCGTGTGAGCTTACCTATAAATCATGAGTTCGAGCTGTGAAATTAATTACTGATGCTTATGTTACGATAAATTGCGTACATCACACTAGCTTGTGCTGCTATCCTTTCTTAGGCCTTACATAAAGGTTAAATTCTTCATGCGTAGAGCAACTTTTTTTTTTTTTTTACAATCTTGAGGTAATCATGTTAAGTAACTTAATTAACTAAACAATTTAAACAACACTTCTATATAGATCTTTATTTGTAATTATGTTTTACGTAACTTAATTATGCAAATATTTTAAAGTTATATTTCCTCTGTCCCAATTTATGCGGTATAATTGGAATTCGAGATTCAAACTTTTAAACTTTAATCGTAAATTCAGACATATAAACTTTATTTTTTTTGAGATAAAATTAATATACTTGAAAATCACGTAAAAAGTACTACTCCCTCCGAATAAAAAAGAGTGTTCAATCAGCCATTTTCACACGGCTTAAGAAAATACTAATTTCTAGGCAAAAATAAGTAATCTAACTAAAATGATCATAATTAAATATGTATTGGAATTTGATCACCTAACACTTAATAAAGGCAATTCTGTAAAAGTAAAATTAATTCATTATTGATTTGGTAACTGGACAATCTTTTTGACTAAAAATATAAAGGCTAAATGGACTCTTTTTGATTCGGAGGGAGTATATAACAATAATTAATAATTTGAAATATTTAAAATACATATAAAAACAGTCAAAATAAAATTGATTGACTCTCAAATTTTCAATCATAACACATAAATTGAGACGGAAGAAGTATTAAAATACTCCAATACTGTAACTTATGGCTCTGTTAAGTTAAAAAAAGAAGAAGATTGTAAGTACTCCCTCCGTACTAATTTATATTTTTATATGATATAGTTTGATTAAGTACGGAGTTAAAAAATAAAAGATTTTTTTGAATTTTGTGGTGTAAAATAGGTCAAAGATATATGTGTAGTTATAAATCATCTCGTTAAGTATAAAAATAAAATTTAAAGTTAAATTATTATCAAAGAAATTGTATCATTTTTTTAAGACAAAATAAAAAAAAGTGTATCACATAAAATAAGACAAATGAAGTACTCCCTTCGTTCCACAATAAGTGATTGTTTAAGCTTTTTAATTTTTTACAAAATAAGTGGTTCTTTAGAATATCAAGAATACTTTGTACATGTTCTTCCACAATAATCCTTGTTTAAATAATTAACATTTATTAACTATATTTTATTTTTCTAAGCATTAATTAAAGATAATTAACTCCTAATTTTTTAGAAATGAATATTTTTTTAAGAGTGCACAAACTTTAAAAAAACACTTATTACTTGTGAAACGGAAAGAGTAATAAATTAGTGTTGAGAAAGCAAATCACATCAAAAGTGTCTTGTTACCTACTTCTCCTCCTTATAGCCCTTTTATAAGTTCCCACTCCCACTCTACCTCTTCCTTAACTCTCTCCTCTCCTTTCAACCAAGAGAGAGAAACAACCATCCATACATACATACACCTTTACGTGTATGTATCTATATGTTGTTACTTAACAGTGCTTTGGGGTTACTACTACTCAAGGCTTATTAGTCTGATCTGTTTTTTTGGTTTGTTGAACAATCAATGAGTATGGAGAAGCACAAATGCAAGCTCTGTTCAAGGAAATTCACAAGTGGTAAAGCTATGGGTGGTCACATGAGGTCTCATTTGAGAACTCTCCCACTTCCACCTAAAACACCGCCGCAGAAACAAGACTCCGGCGGCCGTAGAGAGTCAACTCTGTCACTCTACTCATCAAAAGAAGAAGAAGTGAAGGAAATTAAGGAAGAGAAACATTTGGGTTATGGGTTAAGAGAGAATCCAAAGAAGAGTTCTCGGGTTGTAGATCCTGAGTACTTGGATGCTGGATCAGTTGTTCATCATGATAAAGATCAAAGTGAAACTGAGTCAACAAAAAAACCAACAAGGAGGAGATCCAAAAGAACCCGAAGAATGTTCGTATCAGAAGAAAGAGTAGTCCGGTGCACAAAGGAGAAATCAGGTGAATTTGAACCTGTAAGTTCGTTTTCCGATACTTCCCCTGAAGAAGATATTGCTATATGTCTAATGATGCTTTCTAAAGATGTTTGGAAAAAACAAGAGAAGTACTACCAATGTGAGATTTGTAACAAAGTGTTGAAATCATCTCAAGCTTTAGGAAGTCACAAAACGATTCACAAAAAGAACAACAGTTCTAATTGCATTGAAGAACATCACAAGAGGGGGAAATCGAGAGTGAAGAATGTGGATGAGAAAGTGCATGAATGTCCATTTTGTGGGAAAATATATGGGTCAGGTCAAGCACTTGGTGGACATAAAAGATCACATATATTAAGATCATCAATAACTGGTTCTTCATCATCAAAAGTTGGTGATAGTTTAATGGATTCAAGTTCTGGTAAATTTCCATATGGGTTTATAGATCTTAACATGCCGGCTCCAATGGAAGATGATGACGACTTTAGCCAACCAGAGGTATCTGGAGTTTCTTGATCAAAGTAGAGAGCCATTGGAGAAGAATATGGGAGGTTAAAATTGTAACTTCTCATTTTCTTTTCTACTTTTGGGTTGTGCTTGTTATAGAAAAGTAATTGAATTTTGATCCAATGTTAGCTTTTAGCTCTCTTTGTATTTTAGGCGTTACTTGTAAGTCACATTGGTTTGAAACTTTTGCAAGCAATCTGAAATCAGTTGCAGAAACAAACTACTGACAGAGATTGGCTTTGGGGCCCTAGCCCCTCCGCCTGTGCTGGGGTTGTACGACGGGGGTGGGGATCCAATTGGTGGCGGGGTAGCATAAGTGAAGGACTTCCCATACTTTTTATTTGATTTGAGATGAGCTTGAGCATGATTAGTTAAATTTATATAATTGATCTCGAAATAAACTGAGAACTCATATAATTGATCCCAAGTAAAAAACAATTGAATATGCACATAGATAAACTTTAGAACTCAACTATTAGCCGTTAATTCTGGCTCCGCCTCTAATTTTATTCTAACTTATTTGAAAATGAGTCAAAGTTGTACTTATAATAATATGTTCGGATTAATTTGCTGTAATTTAACTGAATATTTGTTACCTTTGTCAGTACGGGGTATCAAGTCATGCATGGATTCTGTATTTTTATCATTTTCTTTTAGGAGTGTAGAAATATTCATTTGAATATGTTCATGTTGTATGGCATATGCGTATTGCTTGCGATTGAATCAGTTTTTGGTCTGTAAAAAATACAGCAAATATGCCTATGGTAGTACTTTTGGTGTTAACAGCTGGGCCTTGGGCTCTTTGTTATTGACCAATATTGTGTATGAATTCCCTCTCTCATCATGGCCTTTATGAATTAGTCAGTACTCAGTAGTAGTAGTTCTTCTCCATCTGTGGACAGATGTGACTGCTAGAAACTACATCTAACTGACCAGATCACGCCCTAGTTACTTTTCTGTTTCTCATTTCTGTTTACTGTGGACAGATTACTGTTTACCCGACACAATTTTCTTTTTAATCACTCCCCAAAAGAATTACATGTTTTATTATTTAATAATAATTTATCTTAAATTTTACTTTTTACGCTTAACAAATGATCTATAACCACACAAATATCTTTGACTTATTTTAGATTACAATTTTTTTTCTTTATTTCTTAAATTTTATACACGATCAAACTACATAATATAAATTAAGAAAGAAGGAGTACTACATTATGTTATCAGTATTGTTTTAACTATATAGTATAACACATTAGTTATCATTTATATCACACTGTCAATTAATGTTTATTATCAAAATTTATAAGTATGTAATTATTTTCAAAATGTAACGTCTATGTTAATATCTTTTACACACTAGTAACTTGAACTCTAGAACATTTAGATATTAGTGGTGGCGGATGGACCGGTACTTACCTGTTCATGAGAACCAATAGTTTTTTTCAAATCTTGTGTATGTTTAATATTTAAATGTGTACTCAGTTATTATTATATATTAGTAATTTGGTGTCGCTGCAGAAATTTATAAATTTCAAAATCTGTAGACGCCTCTGGATTATAGTTATATGCACTGTCAATTTAAAATTATTTTACACTTCGTGAATTCTAACGTGCAAATTATATATCATTTGTATGTATTAAGTTATTACAGTAATATTTATTATAGAGATCTATATATGATTACCTAATCGAAAAATTGATTGTGTAAATATGAAAATAACAAAATAAAGAGCAAAGCTAGTGGTAATGGCATGCTGTTTAGGAATTTGTCCGTCACATTTAATTAGAGATTAAAATTCATGAATGAATGAATTGAATGGCTGACTTTTCCTTTGATTTCCGTGATTGGCTTTTCCTTCTATCTTTGATGTGTTAGTCCATGGCAGATTACAATCTACAACTATTTCGTCAGAAAAAAAGGATTTTTCTATCTCTGTAATCCTTTTCTGTAATTGCATGTGATTGCTTGTTTAATACGGATATATACATATGCCCTTTAATTAGGGCCCAAAGATTCTTTATTGAAATTTGAAACTCCCAAACCCCACAGGAAAAAGGATTTCTTTTATACAACTAAAGCTTAAACAGTGGTGTTTAAGTAATGTGAGGTCAAAAAGACTTAAACACATGGGCCCCGCATGTCGGAAACACCGTTTCTTGCTTAATCTACTAAATGAGTAGATGATGTTAGTGCCAAGAATCGTCAAATTTCGTTAAGAAATGAAAAATATTGGTACACAAAGTAAAGTGTTTGAGATATGAATAGATGGAGTGTTCTTTGGCCAATAATGAACAAATCTCCACATCGGTAGAAGAAGGAAGAATTGAGCAATATTTAAGCTCTAAGTTTGAGTAAGGGTTTGGGCCCCCAAGGGGTAACCCATGTGTTTAGAAGAGAGACGACCTAGGTGAGCTTGGGTTCGGGGCTAAGCCCCACACGCGCGCCACCGCCCGCCCGTCCCATCCAGGCTCGTGCCATGGGTATATTTTTGGTACCCGAAATGTTTCATATTTACATTTTGATCCTGAAATTTTCGGAAACATTGTAACGATTCCGAAAGTTAGTGACTGTTCTAACATGACTCTTCTGTAGTGGTATAAATTGAACAATGTTGTTTCCATATCAGAAACTACAACTACAAACTGTTTTCTTCTGTTTTTGAAATTCAGAAACCAGCAACCTTTCTATATTCTTTTGTTCGCTAGGATTAACAATGTTTGCTCTGCTTTGTTGATTATTGTTGTTTTATCTTGAGAGACTATTGCCCATTAACATAAAATCATATATACGAGGCAATTTTGTCTTAAAGACAGAGAGTCATCTCTCGACTCAACAAATAATTATTTATGTTTTCATCTTTCTGTAACACCATTCAGATACCAACAATTTTAAGACAAGATTTTTATACGTGTTCAAACGATTTTTACTTTGAAGTTGTTGGATGATATATATGAATTCCTTTGTTTGATGGATAATATCTATACTTGAAAGTTGTTAGAACAATTTAAAGTTCAGATAAATGATGAATTTTGTTACTAGTTTATTTTGCATTCATTAAAGGTTGAGACTGTCTTCTTATTGAAATGCTCATGTGTTCTAGTATGAGAATTATATAAACTTGACAATAAAATGATTTACTGGATTTAATTTGTTCCCTATGAATTATGAAGAGGCTACAATGGATTAGTTGAAATTCCATTGAAAAGATTGAAATCTTAACTTTACTAACAATAGTATTGAGATTACAGTAAAATCATGTTGTAAGTAATTGACATCATTAAGTAGTGACCATATGTTCCTAAAATAGCATATGTCTTACCTTAACATGTTCAAAGTGGCTATATATGTTGCTACGGTAGACACATGGAAAATGATGTCGTCGATACTGAATTGGGATTAGAAGAATCGTCTGTCTAGTTATTGATTGAACATATATTATTATTTAATTTGATCATCTAAATGTGAATTTGTATATGATATGAAAAAAAAACCAGTCGAAAGAAATACCGCTCCTCTAGAATTTATTCACATCGATATATGTGATTTAAATTTTGTGCAAACTAGAGGGGGGAACAAGTACTTTGTCACTTTCATTGATGATAGTACACTGTATTGTTATGTTTACTTGTTGAAAAGTAAAGACGAAGCGTTTGAAGCATTTAAACGTTACAGAGCAGAAGTTGAAAATCAACTAAACCTACGGATTAAGACAATTCGTAGTGATAGAGGGGGAGAATACGTAGCACCGTTTGAAGAATACTGTGCTCAATTCGGCATTGTTCATCAAACAACCACTCATTACTCGCCTCGGTCTAACGGAATTGCCGAACGCAAAAACCGTACATTAAAGAAAATGATGAATGCTTTATTTATCAATTCCGATTTAGCTCAAAACATGTGGGGCGAAACGATTCTTACCGCTAATACAATTCTCAATAGAATTCCGCATAAGGGTAGGGATAAACCTCCATATGAATAATGGAAAGAAAAGAAATCCACCTACAAATATTTGAAAGTGTGGGGCTGCTTGGCAAAGGTCGAAGTACCTAAACCAAAACAGGTCAAAATTGGACCTAAGATTGTAGATTGCATATTTATCGGATATGCAAATAACAATAGTGCTTATCGCTTCTTAGTGTATCAGTCGGAGATACCTGATATCCACGAAGGTACGATCATGGAATCAAGGAATGCTGAATTCTTTGAACATATCTTTCATAGATAGGAAAAAGAAGTAATTTCGCGCAAATGAAGTTATGAACAAAATGCTTAAAATCAAAAAGACCCGGGAGTTTCTGATTATCCGGAGCTAGACGCTCCAGATTTACAGGACTCAGAAGTTTCTGACTATCCAGAACTTAATGTTCTAGACCTACAGAACTTAGGGGTTCCAGATGTTGAATCAAGACGGAGCAAAAGGGCAAAAAATGACAACACATTTGGTCCAGATTTTCTAACCTATATGGTTGAAAATGAACCAAGGACAATTAAGGAAGCATTGTCAACTCCAGAAGCACCGCTTTGAAAAGAAGCTATAGAAAGCGAAATAGATTCCATCATGCAAAACCATACTTGGGAAGTAGTGGATCTTCTTCCGGAAAGCAAACCTTTGGGTTGTAAGTGGATACTCAAAAGAAAGTACAAACCAGATGAAACTATTGACAAGTATAAGGCCAGACTAGTAGTCAAAGGCTACAGACAAAAGGAAGGCCTCGATTACTTCGACATATACTCCTCTGTGTCTAGACTAACGTCCATAAGGGTATTCATAGCCATAGCAGCTTTGCGTGACATTGAGATACACCAAATGGATGTTAAGACAGTATTTCTAAACGGAGATTTGGAAGAGGAAATATACATGGAACAATCAGAGGGGTATGTGGTTTTAGGACAAGAAAAGAAAGTATGTCGACTTGTTAAGTCTTTGTACGGACTCAAACAAGCCACAAAACAATAGCATGAAAAGTTGATGATACTTTATTATCAAAAGGTTTCTCCATAAATGAATATGATAAATGTATCTATACTAGAGGGAACTCTAAATCATTTGCCATGACATGCCTTTACGTAGATGACATGCTTATCACCTGAAGTAGTCTAAACTTGATAATAGAAACCAAGAATATGTTGAAACAATTTTTTGACATGAAAGATATGGGTATAGCATATGTAATCTTTGGAATTAAGATTTCTAAGACATCTGACAGGCTGGTCCTATCAATCTCACTACATTGAAGATGTTTTGAGAAAATTTGATGTATTTGACAGTTCTCCTTTAAAGTCACTAATGGATATGAATCATAGTATTGATAAGAATCGTGGTGCACCCGTATTCCAAGAGCGATATGCGCAAGTCATTGGCAGTTTGATGTACATTACAAACTGCACCCGACCCGATATCGCTTATCCAGTCAATAAGTTGGCCAGGTTTACTCGTAATCCTGGAAATGATCACTGGAAGGCATTAAATCGGATACTACGTTATCTGAAATATTTGCTGACTTACAGATTATATTACTCAAGATATCCAGCTGTATTGGAAGGATACAGTGATGCAAACTCGATATCTGATATAAAGAACACCAAATCCATCAGTGGGTATATTTTTACAAATTGGTGGTGAGGCTGTGTCTTGAAAGTCCTCTAAACAAACATGTATCGCCCGATCCACGATGGAATCAGAGTTTATCGCCTTAGATAAGGCAGGAGAAGAAGCAGAGTGGCTTCACAACTTCTTAGAGGATATCCCTTTGTTGGGATAAACACGTACCTTCAGTGATGATTCACTGTGATAGCCAATCGGCTTTAGGAAGGGCACATAGTAATATGTTCAACGGTAAGTCTAGACATATTCGTCGAAGACATACGACCGTTAGGCAGTTGATCACTACGGGTGTCATTTTCATTGATTAAGTCAAATCAAAGGATAACTTAGCGGATCCATTAACTAAAGGCCTACCCGAAGATCAAATATTCTGCATGTCTAGGGGAATGGGTTTAAAACCCAAACAATAAGAATTTTTATGGTGGTAACTCAACCTTACTGACTGGAGATTCCAAGAATTTGGTTCAACGGAAAAACTAAGCTATAAAAGGTTCAGTTTAGCGTTTCACTTGAAGTAAGAGCACTTCAGATTATCATTCTTTAAAGAAGTATAACTCCAAAACCGTTCCCGCAACAGACATTGTGTGCTACCTGCATAATGAGTAAAGAATAAGTTTTTGAAATTTTTAATGATTCCTAACACTTGCGAGTGAGGCAGAGCAATATACCTTGTAGGAGATCACCTATTTAAGTGCGAAGACAGACCACTTCAAATGTACACACTTAAGAATCCAAGAGTTGTCCATGGCCAAAACAGACAAAACATTAAGAAGAAATGAATAATGAGAGTTATTGTGTTGATATCACTGTCTTGGTTTACACTAAACACTGATTGTTCAAGACATCACGTTCACCGCGCAGTAAGTAAATCCGATGGTAATCAACTAAGGAATCTTCAAAGTCCAAAGTTACCTTTCGTGATGCAATATCTTTTCGCTGAAAGATTGCTGAACGTTGGCACCCCGTGTGCACCAATTCTCTTTTAAGAGGGGATTGTTGGAAATTTACTAATGTGGGATTGAGTTTATTCCATCTTTAATGACTTAAACACGTAGGCCCCTCATGTCGGAAACATCGTTTCTTCGCACATGCTTAATCTACTAAATAAGTAGATAGTGTTAGTGCCAAGAATCGTCAAATTTCGTTAAGAAATGAAAGAGATATTGGTACACAAAGTAAGGTGTTTGAGTCATGAATTGATGGAGTGTTCTTTGGCCAATAATGAACAAATCTCCCACATCGGTAGAAGAAGGAAGAATTGAGCAATATTTAAACTCTAAGTTTGAGTGAGGGTTTGGGGCCCCCAGGGTAACCCATGTGTATAGAAGGGAGTGGACCTAGGTGAGCTTGGGTTCGGGGCTAAGCCCCACACGCGCGCTGCCGCCCGCCAGTCCCGTTCGGTCCGGGCTCGTGTTTCGTGTCATGGGCTGTCTTCCGGAATTATCTTTTTGGTACCCGAAATGTTTCATATTTACATTTTGGTCCCTGAAGTTTTCGGCCGACAATTTGGTCCCTAAAATTTTTGGAACCATTGTAACGAGTTAGTGACTGTTCTGACAGGACTCTTCTGTAGTGATATAAATTGAACAATGATGTTCAACAATGCTGTTCAATTCGTAAATATACATCATTCATTACATAATTGTTTGCGCACAAAACACATAAAATCCTTCCATATCAGAATTTGTTTTTCGATCAGAAACAGAAACTACAAACTGTTTTCTTCTGTTTTCGAAATTCAGAAACCAACAACCTTTCTATATTATTTTGTTCGCTAGGATCAACATGCTTGCTTTGCTTTGTTGATTATTGTTGTTTTATCTTGGGAGACTATTGCCCGTTAACGTAAAAACATATATACGGGGCAATCTTATCTTAAAGACAGAGAGCCATCTCTCGACTCAACAAATAATTATTTCTGTTTTCATCTTTCTATAACACCATTCAGATACCAACACTTTGTTCAAAAGCAAAGTTTCCAAATCACTCTGGGGGGATTTTTAAGAATAGAGGCATGAAATAGTCACTGTAATAACTCTTCCACATTTGATGTATCATGTGGTACTTCCACCCCAAAAAAGGTGTGGCGAGATAATTGAGATCTTTTTCACCCTTAATTAATAATCATAATTAAAATTGTAGGAAGATAGCTACATAATTTTTCGGTGGAAAATGCATTTTTGTAAATTTATCCGACATAAATCTTGATTAGTTAGGTGACTAGGTCAGTAGGTTTGAATATCAAATGTCTAAAGCAAAACAAAAGAAAATAGAAAAAAGAAAAACTACCTCTAATATTATAAAAAAATGGATCTTAGGCCTAACTCAACTCCAAAAGCTAGATTGTAGGGGGAGGATTGTACAAGTTCATATAAGGAATCCATGTTCCCATTCCATATCCGATGTGGGACTCTTAACACTCCCCCACACGACCAGACCTTGTTAACTGGAGCGTGAATAATATAATTTGGGGGCCCAACATCGGTGAACAAAGAATTGGAATGAACATGTCTCTAATACCATGTAAATAATGGATCTTGAACTTAACTCAACTCCAAAAGCTAGTTTATAGTGGGAGGATTGTCCAAGTCCATATAAGGAATTTATGTTTCCATTCCATATCCGATGTGGGACTCTTAACAAATATTGATGGCTTTCCACGTACGCTCCGACGTATATATTAGGCTATTTGTTAGTGCTCTTAACAGAATGATTATAAAAAAAAATACTACCTCTAGTATTGAACATTCAAAGCTTGAGTTTTGATGTACACACATGTATAACAATTGTGTGCATAGTTTTTTATTTTCTGATACTAAAATACTAAAAGTATGAGTAATTCTGTTCACTAATTTTATATAAAAAAAATCACTCAACTTTAAATTCTTGTGTCCCTGTTAGTGTTTGAACCCGATCGCTCATGATTCATCCTAATTTTATTGCCAACAAGGCAATATCCATTGGTGTAACTGTGTAAGCAATTGCAGAACACGTTTGGCCATGCTTTAAGAAAAAAACTCTAATAGCTTTTTTAAAAGTACTTTGGAGTGTAGTAGTTTATATTGAGCTAATTAATTACAACATTTACATATGCGACTAATTTTCAATTTACAAGCTCTAGAAATGATTATTTGTCAACTTCACTCCTTTTTCATGAAAAAGAAACACTTTTAACTTTAAAGAATCTTGGCCAAATGTGCTAAAGCTCATAGTAAGCACATGAATATCGGAAATTTGAAATTCATAATGTTGCTATTCCTCTGTTTGGGGCATTATATTAATCACCCTCGCCGCCTCGCGTGTCATATTTAGCAAGACTTATTAAGCTCAAATTACACGCTAATAGGGACATTATATAAACCACTATTTTGTATTCTTTTAATAATCTTAAAATTGAAATTCTTGAGATTTTTTTACCCCAAGTTCATCTTGTTCTTCCAAAAAGACCCACATCTAACAAAATTAATTTAGACTTAAAATATTTGGCTGTAAACGTGTTGACCATTAATTAGCTCAACTCAATTTATACGTAGTTCCTAAAGTTTGGCTAGACTTGAAATTTTTGGTCCACAAAGTATCATTTACTAGTTGGTATCTGAGTGGTCCTCAAATCAACAGCTTTCAAATATTTCGATCTCGTGCGAGAATCTTATGATGGAGCTGGAGGGTAAATGTGGAAATAAATAACGCCATAAGGAGAACAAGAAAAAGTCAAAACAGCAAACAGAATTGTTAGACCAAAAATGAAAGACGAAAAAAAGAGTAGAAGATGGAGGGAATTTTTTTTGGTGGGAACGTTTTCCCCGAATGAGCCTTATGTGCCGTGAATTTGGATACAATCAGACTCCAATATAGGTACCGGACAACGAGTGACAATCCAAATAAAAAAAAAACGATCTAATTCGAGTAGATGACAGGTACAACCTCATGCTAACACAACAAAATGCCTCCTATTAAACCAGTCCAAGTTGCGGGGTGTCAAATTGGATCTTATTGCTGCATAAATTGGATCTTGTGTAAGGCATTTAACATGATTTGAAGTATGTCTAAAACATATACAGAGCAAAATCGCAACGGAAACAAAGATCAGACATTTTTTCAGCACCCATTATTATAGTGTCGTTATCGGATTCACTCAAGAGCCTCACTCTAGATGATATGGAGTTCAAAATGAATGTTTTCGTACTTAAAGAACCCTTGAATTAACTGAATGCATATATTACAATCATTCCTCCATTAAGAACGATTTTCAGTTTTAGCAATATGAGTAGTTGCCAACTTTTAGATTAGTGGGATATAGGTCCATACCTTACGGACTATTTCACCAAATGCTAACATCCGGGAATTTAGGTCCTGGCCTTAATGAGTTATGATACATGATCACAAAATGGACAGACTGTAGTGATAGATCTACATCGTCAATGGATCAAGTAGATGGAGGTATTTGGTTATTTTTATAAGTAATAATTTTAACTCTATGATATGATTGTTAGTACATCACACGGACTCTTATACTCGTGTATTACACTAGTGAAATTTAACGCGCTTCGCACGGTTGTGAAACCTTCTTAATTTTTTTTTAAAATATTTTAAATATTTGATTGTTTACTCAAAAAAAGGTACAATTGAATTTGTAAGTGATTTTAAGAATGCGTGAATTGATTCGTAAACTAACGTAAGAAACGATTAGAAATTAAATCTGCAAATGTAAATGATAAGCAATAGAAATAGCCTGAATTGATGGAATCTTGATTGAAACTTGACACAGAGATTCGTCCGGTCCTTAGCTGAATTGCTTTGAACCTGAACCAATACTGAGAGCTTGAGAATCTTAAGTTCACAATGAAATTGTGCAAGCATATGTAATGAGAATCATACCCCTCCAACATGAAGGTTGAACTCATTTTATAGTAAATAATAAGGCATCAATGCCCAAGAATCACTTCCTAATTAAATATACATAAATAATAATAATGAGCACTTAATGGCTAAAACGTAACGACTGGCACCGTATCCGCAACAGATACATGCTGAGCCTCTTCGATATCTTGATCCCTCGATCTCCTGGCTCGGTCGCTACCCGGTCTTGCTCAAACATCCGAACTCACTCTGACACCTAATCTCACCCCGAGCCAAACTCACATCGGGTGCACATCATCATTACTCCATTCGACCTCACACCTAAACCATGCCACATATCGTGCTGGTTTTCACCGTATACAGATTCCCACACTTCCCTGATCAAAGTTTACCGTAGTGAGGAGAAGTGAAAATGATCCCTCCGATATCTTCTCTTGCAAGCATTCTTTCAAATTACCCCGAAATAAGCAAAAAAATGAACCGTCTAACCTTCCACATGATCTGACTCACGTCTTATCACTCTGCCACTTTGAACACATGTCTCCTCTTGATTGAACCGCCGTCTCGGTTCACGAATTGAAACATTTTGCAATGATGATTTTGCCCCTATTAAACCCTCTCCTTTTTCATTTCCTAGATTTTATCTTTTGGTAAATTTCTTTTCATCATTCGACTAACCAACTTTTAATTCTCCATAATTTCTTCAAATCTTCAAATTTTCACTCCTACTAACCTTGAAACCTTAAAAACTTCAAACCTTCACTTCTTCAAATCCTCATACCTTCAAATTTTCAAACCTTCAAATCTTCAAAATCATGATGAAATCTAACCGATCGTCTCCCCGACAATCTTCTCCGGCAAATGACATAAGTGTTGTTGCCATTGGAATGTGCTCACATCTGCATAAATCAGAATAAAGAGAGATTTTAGTAATGTGTAAATGTTTATATTTCTTCCTTTTTAGTTTCGAGAAAATATATCATTACCCCTCTGAAGTAGAACCCTTTTTTTCACAAAGACATCTAAACTTTACTTTAAGATCGAATTATTGAACCCTTTTAAGGCCACCCGGCATAGAGTGTGACATACATTCTCTTAGGCAGTGTGAACACAAAAAAATTGATTAATTTTTTATTATAATTACGATAACATACTCAGTGAAATTTCATAACGTAGAATCTGAAAAGGATAGAGTGTATGCCACATCTCTTTTGTTAAGCATGATAGTTGCTTTCAAAAGACTGGCTGGTCCACTGACGAATAGAGTCAAGTGCGGTCTGTTCCATAACCAACGTAAATGTAGCTGATCCGGTCAAGTCAAGCGAAGCCATACCGCCAAACCATTCAGGTGAAAGAAAGGACTGAACCGAGACTCTGGCTCCGAGTGACTGACTACTATCGAATGAAGTAAGAAGAGCGATCTTCGACCTTTCCTATTGTTATTAAATATATTTTTTAAACTTTTTTTCCTTCTGCTTTTTCTATTTTTCTTCTTCTTCTCTTTCCTCGTTGCAGCAGTTCTTCCTTCAAAGTTTTCATTTTTTTTCTTTCTCTATCATCCTTCTCTCCTCTTTTAACTTCAAACAGTAAAAATAGATGATAATTTTGAAAGAATAATAACGAATGAATTCATATATTATTTACTATTAAAGGTTATGATGGAATAAATAATTTTTTATATTTTTAAGTAGAAGTTCGAATTCGAATCCTAGCATAGATTATAGAAGTAACACTTGCCTTTTAATAGGTCTTACACGGTATGAATTTAAATTAATTAAAATTTTAATGCGGAGTTTGAATATCGAGTGAAAAAACAAAAACAAAATGTGAACTTGTGGTAGAAATATAGTTTATAAATATGGAATTAACTTTGTTTTAGACATCACCAGCTACCATCTACTTAATATGACATAAGAAATAGTAAAATCTCTTACCATGCTCGTAATCATTAAAGATTTAGCGAAACAAATGTTTGTTTATGAACATAATTTGCAAGATTTATGCGTTTGTTTGAAAAGAAGAATAAATAACTGAGTAAGAAATTCAATTTTTTCAACATGTTTGATTCGGCTGTTATATTGCAGAAGAAAAAAAGCTTTTAAATCTTTGCATATCCAGTTTTTTTCTTTAATAAATGATTTTGAAGCATTTTCATTAATCACAAAACTAATAGTCATAATGTTCTTTTTTGTGTAGCATTCTTTTTTTTCTCTTTCGAAAGAGGAAATATCCCCTCCTTTCATTTATCTGTTCATATCGACTTTGCACGCTATTTAACAATAAATAAAAAAAATAATATATAGTTTATTATATTACTCATATTAATTAATATATAATCTTAATAAATTTAAAAAATAAGTAATTAATATTAATATACTAAAGTAAATAAATAAAATAAAAAAATATTTTGAAGACGATGGACAAGTAAAAGTGGAGTATATGGAACATGTTATTTTTTGAGCAGATCTTTCCTGTATAATGAAAGTGTGGAGGTATACCCACAAACATCATTTCTTGTTTAGCTGTTGGTCGAGGCCACCGATCTCATGTACTACACTTTGTGGCTTCATGCTCTTTGCCTTAGGATTGATTTCCCTCTTTACTGGACACGTGGCGTCCAATCTTGAATTGTACTCTCACCGATTCGGCAAACAGGTACTAATATAAACAAATATGGTCTATTAGTAGCTTTTTTTCTTTAAAATGTGGAAAAATTTACTGTTTGAAGGGGTATTCTTGGGGGAAACAGGAAGCAACAACAATCTACTCGATGTTAATTTGACTTACATATTCTATTAGTAATAACAGTGCACTAAGCTCTCGGCATGCTCGAGTACCTATTATCCGCAACTTTACCTGCATTTCTGCAAGTGATAGTGGAAAAAAATAGTAAGTGTATTAATTGTTAAATTCGAAAGTTTAGTTTGATAGAGAAACCATCACATGGAGTTTAACTTTTGGATAGCTTGATGAATTTTAATTCTTGAAGAAATGAAATAGTTTCAAACATGTTGGGACATCCCTAAAAGGAAAAATTATAAGTACATAAATTGGGATGGAGTAATATTTGGGCAGCTGGTGTGGTCGCACCCAAAGCTCTCGCCTTGATCTTGCATGCTGAACGTTAAACAATGTTAAATACACCACACATGTATAAATCTATAATATGTTCTCGCCTATCTTGTTAAAAGAGTTATCACTATCACAAAGTAGTAGTAGTAGATGCATTCCTTCTCTACTCTCATCTGATTAAAATTATGTATTGGCATATTGTGGTGCTCTGTTGTCTCTTCTGAGAATAGCTGTGAAAAGTGAAAAGTGAAGTTTTCATAGATACCTTTGTTGGATTTTAGCTACTATCAAGTTTGGTATCTAGTATCTATTATCAGTTCAATAAGCAAGTTTTTTGGTTTTGGCATTTTTCTTTTTCTTCTGTGCCAAATTTGATGTTTAAGATTTTTTTAAAAAGAGTGAAGTATATGTAATATTACATACATTACGGGCACTGGATCTCGGGGCACTCAGACACGGAAGCCTTCTCAAAAGAAAAGAATATTCAATTTTTTGAGCAGGAGATATTTTGTTTTCGCTCCTTACGTCATGAAGGTATAAGCCTTTAGTGTTCTATTTCTACCTGCGTATTGAGGTCAATTTCACCAGTTTCCGAAACTCCGTCAAACAGTTTAAATTCACTTTCAACTCTTTTTTGCTTTTGTGAATGGCTAGAATGCCAAGGAAGAGTTCAGAATCTCATGTTATAAGTTTGCTGGTGAGTGATGGAATGATTTTCTTATGTTGGAGGACACAGTAATGAATGAGCTTATGGTTCCTTGCAATCTGGCTAGAAAATTATAGGAAAAGCTAAAGTTTCTGGCTGCAACGGTAGCAGCTATGAAGTTGAAAGATTAGTTTTTGCTTTGCCTATCCAGGTATTTTGAAGCATCACGTGTTCTGTTACTTGATATATTTTAGGATGGAGATGCACCAATTGATATTTGGAAGTCAAGGAATTCAACTTCTTACTATGGATGCAGTGAGAGAGGCCTTCATTTTGCTTGTACGTAAATGCTTTTGCGTGTTTTCTTTCAGATATTTACTGTCCTAACTGTTTATGATGTTGTCACTCATATCATGTATTGTGTTTAGGCAATGTTATTTGGTTGGTCATTATCTGAAAGTGAGGTTTTAGAGTTTTTCAATTTCGATGCTTTAGGCATCTTAAATGGTTATGGGAATCGGTTAACTAAAATGTAATCATATGCTCTACAGACAAGTAGAAAAAAGTAGAGTATGCCTGATTGAAGCAATTGAGTGAGAAGAGGTAGGGGAGAAAATTGGTTCCTCCATGCCAGAAGTACATAGCCTTTGTTTTCTTTGGCATAAGGAGGACGTAAAAGAGAGTTAGCTTGTCAGCATCCAACTTCTAAGGATCGATGGTTTTAAGGTTTATCATTTTCACTTTTGTTTCTCACGCTCTTTTACTCCCAAAAGGAACTTAGATAGTCCTTTTTCGTCTTTGACCATCACTCCCTTACCTTTCCCTTTAACTGGCTGTCTAAAACATAAAGAAAAGTCCTGTTTCTGAAGTCGGTGAACTTGAACTCAAGGTTGCATCTACTATTGGCTATTGAAGTGTAGATATAGAAGCCTGGTTACGTTGGTGATCAAGATGTCTAAACCAACCCCGCCATGCTCCAAAGCCAGAGAGAGGGAGGGAGGGAGGGAGGGAGGGAGGGAGAGAGAGAGAAAGAGAGGTGGTTTGGTCAGTAGTTTGCTTCTAGAGAGAGAGAGAGAGAGAGGTGGTTTGGTCAGTAGTTTGCTGCTCTTACTGGATCTAGTGCAAACCCTTCGTGTAATCTTAACAGGGAGCATGCCACACTTCATGGCATGCATATAGCTTATTTATGAATAAAAGTGTCCTTATTCATACACACACACATATGTAGCAGTTAATCAGACCTCAGCAGTCTCTAGATGACTGCATTCATATCAACCGAATTACTGAATGTTGCAATTTCCTATAACTGTGTGGCTCTGTAGAATTAGTATAACACCATAACTTGAACTGTGTGTTTGACTTTGTGTTGATGTTTCACAAACAACTCAACCATAGGATTTTTCATGGAAATGTGACCATTCATACTTTAGTAATTTCTTGTGCCTGTTCAATTGGCAAAACATTGCATCTTAGCTCCACGAATGGATCCCATATATTACTTGGATGGGCCAATGGCATTAAAAGGAGCATGCCTCACTCAAGAAATCTCATGAGAAAAAATTTCCAACTGGTCAATAGGTGTTACATGTGTCGGTCTACATCAGAAAGCATCAACCACCTTCTCCTTCACTGCCCACTTGCAACAGAGCTTTTGGAACATGTTCCTAGCTCTTTTAGGTATACGCTGGTCTTTGCCACTTCAGTGTTAGAGAAGCTTACGTTAGTTGGAGCTCTATGATAGTTGAAAGGAACAGGAGATATTTTGATGGGGTTTCAACTCCAATTTGTAAGCTCAAGGCTAGTTGTTTGGTAACCCTTTTTAGCTAGGCCAACTTTTCCCCTGTAAATAACATAGATCACTACCTGGATTTCGTCAGCTCCTTGGCTTAAAACTTTTTTTGTACCTACTGAGCTGACAAATTTGGATCATGACCCCAGCCTGTAATTTTTGGTGTATTTGGAATGAAAGGAACAAGAGATATTTGGATGGGGTTTCTACTCCAATTTGTAAGCTTACGCTAGTTGTTTGGTTAACCTTTTTAGCTGGGCCAACTTTTCCCTGAAAATAACATAGATCACTACCTGGATTTTGACCGCTCCTATAGCTTTATAAGTTTATTTTGTACCTGCTGAGCCGACAGATTCCCTCCTTTTGCATCTTTGCATCTACTGGGGACCTTAACGATATCTCACTTCATCAAAAAAAATAAACAAAGCTAAACTTGTTACCTCTGACAACTAATTTCTTGTAAGCCATATGATACACAAAATGGTATTCCAAAGTCCAGATTTGTGATGATTAAGTTTTAAGGGTCAATCAGTTCTTGATTACCAATATGTTAATTCTCTGGCTCTATCCCAAACTAGTTGGGGTCGGCTATATGAATTATCTACACCATTCCGCTCCATATGGGCCCGCTTATTCCGCTACTCAATAATTTGTCTTTTACGAAAAACTAAACATTTCTCTTAAGCTAAGGATTCCCGAATTTGCATGACTATCTGTACATTGCCATACGATCTCTAACCAAACTGAAAAGATTATTGTCATACACAGGACCTGATGAAAGTGTGCCGTTAACAACTAACTTTATCTCCAACTAGTTTGTATCTCTATTCTCTTGCGGATACTTTTCTTTTGTTGTGTTCTGTCTTTGGTAAGTCCACATGAATTCCAAGAAAATTGTAGGTCCATTAAAATAACTTCTTTCCCAAATGAAATGTAGCTGCGCCAAGTGTACGATCTTCAAATGGATATCTACTTATTGCAACTAGCGGAGGACTCAACCAACAAAGGACTGGAGTAAGTATGCTGTTCTTGACTCGTCATCATTCATCAACTAATCTTTGGTATCTATCAAACAGTTTGTGTTGCTTATTTAGTATCTGTATCTTAATAGTCTAACATTTGGAACCTGTCTCGTGCTTACCAGATAACTGATGCTGTAGTTGTTGCACGAATTCTTAATGCCACTTTAGTTGTACCTGAGTTGGATCATCATTCATTTTGGAAGGATGATAGGTTGGTGGATATTTTGTACTTATTTTGAGTAGCCTGTCTGTTGCATAAGTTTATCCTGGATTTTTAATAACAAAAGCAAGTTTGACTCTCTCTCTCTCTCTCTTTTAACTGAGATATCATGTTAACCTGCAGTGATTTTATCGACATCTTTGATGTTAAATGGTTCATCTCTTACCTTGCGAAGGATGTTACTGTTGTTAAAAGAGTTCCAGAGAAGGTCATGAGGTTAATGGGAAAGCCTCCATATACCATGCGTGTTCCTAGAAAATCAGAACCTGAATATTACTTGGACCAAGTATTGCCAGTACTCTTAAGGAGACGTGTAAGTAAAACAAAAGCAGAAGAGTTGATTCTGTTTTTTTTTATCATATTTGTGCAATCATTTACACACCTATACTAGCTGCTATATTCTATCCCAAACCTCATATTTCCCAGCAAACTATAAGTGAACTTTAAGGAAATGTGATCACTGTCCTGGATCTCTTGTTCAATTAACTGTTTAGGCAGTCAAGTTGCAAATACCCTAAATTATGTTCTGTATCAGGATGCACACATCTTTGTTTTTCTAGAATTTTAACTTGAGCCCGTGTTTGACCTAGCTATTCTCAATCTCAGAGATGTAATATGGCGCATATAAACCTGTATCGAAGTCACTTCTATACTTTCTTTGGGCATAGCTATATCATAGTATGATTGGAGCATCTCTTGTTCTAAAAGCTAGTTCAGATGGCTTGTGTTGAGGTTATAAATTTACATGATCATGACTTTTTGTGATGTTTATATAGGTCTATACAAATAAAGGTACGCTGGAAAGGAAGATAATTTAATTTCCTTGGTTAAGAAGGAGTGGAAGAGGCAAAAACTGAGTGGAAATTTACCAGGAACATTAAAATGCATGTAATATTTGTTTTACCTAATTTAGAAAACACGTTTAGCAATCAACCAATTTTTTTAGTTATAGTCTCATATCCATTTTTATAAATGTTTATCATACTGTCAATTGGTTTACCAGACCAAATAGGAACTTTATGGCTCGACACAATCTCGTAAATGTTATTTAAAATTTACTGGAGCTTTCCTTGTTTTTCTTCAGTATATATACTAACCTCTTCAAGAAGTGAAATTGAAGAGTTCCTGGAACACACAATTTACCAATTTATTCTCATAGGGTGTATAAGTCAAAATTTGATAGTAAAAAGTGGATGCTTGTGCTCAGTTTTTTTTTTTTTGATGTTTGACCTCCAAATTTTGTGCAGGTTCTTCAGTTGACAAAATTTGATTATCGGCTTGCTAATGACCTTGATGAAGAGCTACAAAAATTGCGTTGCCGTGTGAATTATCATGCTTTAAGATTCACTAAGCCCATAAGGAATTTTGGTCAGAAACTTGTAATGCGTATGCGAAAAATGACAAGACGTTTCATTGCAGTTCATTTGAGGTTTGTTTGACTTACAAAGCAAAAAAAATTCAAAGCAAAGTCTGAATTTTGGAACTGAAAATTAATGCTGCAACTTCTAGGATTTTGTGCTTGATATCGCCGTAACGGGAGAAGTTCCTTTGTATCTTTCTCCCCCCTCCCCCCAAATCTGCCTTTTTTTTGGTTAAAGTTCCAACTCCTCCTTATGATGGCAGTATCAACCAAAAAGCGGTTACAGGAAAGGGCTGTATTGGCTAAATCTCCTTGTTAAGCAAAAGAATGGACAAACTCATGCGTTTACAATTGAAGCTTAGAAAATAAATCTGATGGCTTTCTTATGTTGGTGACCCTAATACTCTGAATAGTCTTATTCATAAAACGAGTGTCTAAATGCTGTACAGTTTCCTGCCATGTATGATATTCACAATTGTTTACCCTGACCGTGTAAGCGATCCTTCAGTTATTTTCATAATGTTAAAAGTGCATATCAGCTTGAGGTCAAGTTTCTATGTTCTGGGGATCATAGACATCTAGGGATTAGGAGAAATCTTATTCACTCGTTTGGTAATGAGAACTTGGACAGATGTGGAATGAGCTGCAAAATCCATGTTTTCTTTTGTTGAAAGGGAAAAACTGTTTTTTGACCTTCATACTTCATATGACTCAAATATCTGTGCTAGCTAAGTTAGCGTTAGATGTGTGTTTAAATTACAATTTATACCTTTTTTCCCTTCGCTAACATAAAATTTCGAATGTTTTTGATATTATTTCTTATGTGTCTGTTACCAAGGATAACTCCTTTCAGTTATATGCTTTCGGTTGACACTTAATGTTTGTTACTCTGATGTATATATTTCAGGTTTGAACCTGATATGCTAGCATTTTCTGGTTGCTACTACGGCGGGGGTGATAAGGAAAGATACGAACTGGGTGAGATAAGAAAAAGATGGGCTACTTTACCTGTAGGATTTCTTTCCTTAAAGAATTATGACTTTGGTCTTTTTTATATAGCAATTTAGGCAACTTTTTATCAGATTAAGAGGCTGAAAGTGTTGAATATACTTAGAAGTGGGACTTCTGGAGAAATAGTCTTCCCAGAAATGCGAAGGCCAGAGCTTAATGGGGATGGGTGGCCTATTCATATTTGTGTACTATGGTGTCAATCTGGGATTTTAGAGTTCGTCAGTTTATTGCCATACCAATGAACTTTGTTAACCTGTCTTGCTGAGCAACCGTATACCAAATCATAAAGATTTCCCGTACTTTTTGATAACAAAAGTTCTATCACTTGTGGCTTCAGGAACTGAGCCCTGATGAAGAGCGAACACGAGGAAGATGCCCCTTAACACCCCATGAGGTTGGGCTTATGCTGCGGGCGCTTGGCTTCAAAAATGACACATACCTTTATGTTGCATCTGGTGAAGTATATGGCGGAGAAAAAACTCTGCAGCCTCTAAAAGAGCTGTTTCCAAACTTCTATACCAAAGAGATAGTTGCTGGTGATGAGCTGAAACCTTTTCTTCCCTACTCTTCTCGTCTTGCAGCAATTGACTACATTGTTTGTGATGAAAGTGATGTCTTTGTCACCAACAATAATGGGAACATGGCTAAGATCCTTGCTGGTAGTAGGTGAGGATTTTCACTCTTTTTTCTTTTTAGCACTTTTACATATCTGATCTAATATTTGTTCATAGGGGACAGATCTTTTTCATGCTTAGCATGGTGCATGTGTCTACTTTATTGAACTACTACACTAATCAAAAAGGAGAAACGAATCAAGATCCTAAAGCTCATTGTACTATCAGTCCATGTTTAAGTAACTTGAGAAAATTGGATGGCCACTATTTCATTAAATGGAAAATGAAATCATGTCAGTCTCTGGATGGTCAATGCAAAATCGGTTTATGATCAGTTGCTTCAATATTTTACGGCATAAACCAAAATGGAATGGATTGTTAAATTGTGGTATTTGAAAGTTTTTTAGGCATTTATATTTGGCGGCCTAAACTTTGTTTGGGAGTTCCGTTTCTCTTAAACTTCGTAACTAATGTGGAGATTAAGTTTGCTGATTCTTAGTGCTTTCAGATTAGGTGTAAAATAACTCCGGCTTATTTCTTTGGAAGTAGGTTAATAATGGAACTCTAAGCGTTCAATTTCAGCGTCTGTTAGTATGCAATAATGGACTATAAGTTAAGAGCTGGTCTTTGCTTGATGATATATAGTGGCAACTGATCAGAAATTTGTACATTGAAATTTCATTACAAATAATTTAGGCTCCTGTTCCTATCTTCCTTTTTTCACTATTGAGCTAATTGTTTTCTTGATCATGCCAAAGGAGGTACATGGGGCACAAGAGGACCATCAGACCAAATGCTAAAAGACTCAGTGCTTTGTTCATGGCTCGAAATAAGATGGACTGGGACACATTCTCAAGAAAGGTTAAATCATGCCAAAGCGGATTCATGGGAGAACCTGAGGAAATGAGACCGGGACGTGGAGAGTTTCATGAATTTCCATCCTCGTGTATCTGTAAGACACCATTCAATCATTCAAATTTCATAGACAAATACAACAATCATACTTCTGGAGGGAATCCAACTCTCCCGGATTCAAGATATAGGTACATACACAATATCAGTGACCTTGATGAGAAGAGCTTGCAGAAAGTGTAATAGTAGAGGAAATTTGATAGGACATATAACTGTATTAGAAGGGACCCCCAGGCCCTGGAGAATTGGTTCAGTGGTAAGGACGCAACACGTCATGTGTGGGTTAAACGCACTCCATGGACACGAACCATGCATGCAAAAAGCCTAGTATTTATATTGGGAGGAGGGTAGAGGGTCAGGGAGTATACTCCCTGAAGTTTCAGACCTGTACGCGAACTGGAGTCAGGTCAGAAGCCTAATTTTTTGTGTTAGGAGAGACTCGGGGAAGTGTTGTACCATTGTCATATTGACATTGTATGCGAGTGCGCCTTCTTTTGGCAACTTGAGGGATTTTAGCCCTGTACTTGACACTGTCAATTGTCAAGATTTGTTTATGGTTCACTGCTGTTTTTCTAGAAAGCGGATTCTGATGTGCTACAATTGTTAATATACTTTTCTGTAAGATATGTATACAGCAAAGAGAGAAGAAAAAAAAACTTAGATCTCCTTCATTGATAATGCATCTTATTTTCTACAGTTACCACTGTTTACGTAGCATTCAGGTTTTTTATATCTCCTTTTCAGTACAGCATATAATCTTGACACCAGTTGCAATGCAACGAGGAAGTAAAGAGAAATAACAAAGACAATGTTGGAACACTGTTATTCCAAACTAATCAAAGAAATTGGCTTTTCCAAACTTTGGAAAAACCTTTACAACTTTTTTGAAAAACTAAAGAACTACGAACTTTGGAAAAACATCTTCAACGTAGCTACTTTGAAGAACTACAAAAGTTAGTCTTTTAGTTTTTTAACTAAGTTGAAAATGTTTTTTCAAAATTTAGAAAAAAAGACGTTCTTTTTTGGGACACACAGGCTATTACAGATGCATCAAAAAACACTTTTCGAAGCCAAGGGCCGGGGCACAAAGGTCCTGGGTGCGAAGAAAATAAAAATTCAAAGAACTTTTCAAATAAAGTTAGAAAACTGAAAAAAGGAAAATGTCGAAACAAATATTATAATATAGTTTGTCTAAGGGAGAAAAATCTAAATAAATATCAAATTATAGCAGTACACCGCTTGCACAACTAAATGTTTAAAGTACTCTTTTTTTAATCCACCACACAAACTTGTATAGTCTATGAGCTACTTTTTTTTTTAAATTTTTTTTTATGTCTATGAGCTATTGGTATGACGTTATACATCTATCAATATCAAGTCTTAATTTCTTACTACAAGTATTTTATCTTGAAATATAATTTTCTATAAACACTTTTTATATTTACGTCTTTTCTCCTTTTTTCATATTTAGTTGAATATGAAACATGCAACTTATAATATTAGCGGACGGTGGGATGAAGCACCAAAGTGATATTTGGTACTATAATAATTTTGAGTAGTAAAAGCTGAAAGTAATTTTCTCCCGGTTAAAATTGGTAACATGAAGCAAGTCATTTTCTTCCAAGTATTTTTGAATATTTTCCTTTAGGTATCATTTTCAACATTTTAAGATAATCAAACAGTAGACAATAATTTAGTAAAGAGAATAATTGTTGGTTAAGAATTTGGCACTATTCCAAGCATATTATCATTAGCACAAGCATTATTAATGATTCTCTTGCGTTTTGGAACTTCGTTTTAGTTATTCTAAAGAGGAAAGTATTTTTTTTGGGCTCATGACATCAGACATCTTACCTTTTCTTCTCCTTTGTTTTTTCTCTAAAAAAATTAGTGTCGATTTTTAAATATTGTATTAGTTAAGCTTATCTAAACAAAATCTTATACATTCATTTCTTCAATACCATTACAATGTAATAGGCTGAATTTACTGCACAAAATGTAATTTTCTTTTTTGCAGTATCTAAAAGTTTTGCTAAAACTTCCAACACTCTCACAAACACAGTTAATATTTTTGAATTTGTGGCGTGCTTCTAGTAATGGTTTGATGTGATATAAAATATTCTTCGCAAAGAAAATGTAAAATGGAAATTTATCTTGTACGAAGTAACATTTTCTATATCATTTTTTACTCTGTGGAAAGATTATTATTGAAAACTGCACAAAAAATCGAATATTAAAGTATGTGACTCATACTATTAGTGATGCCTCGGTAAAAATTTTGAGTAGTAAAATTTGAAAATAAGTGTCCATATACGTTAAAATTGGCAACATGAAAGCAAGTCATTGTCCTTTAATCGATGCGAATTTTTTTTTCTTTAGGAAATATTTTCAACAATTTAACACAATCAAAATGTAAAAAATAACTTAGTAAAAGAGAACAATTTAATAAATATCTTACACCATATATACAAAACATAACTCATTATACATAAACTTAACTATCATTATCATAAACATTGTAATGATTCCCCTATGTGCTGGAACGTCATTTTAGTTATTCTAAATATGAAAGAAATTGCTCTTGACATCATACATCTAGTGTTATACGTTAGTGGAGCTTACCTTTTCTTCTCCAATTCTTTTTTTCCTTAAAAATTATCACTTTTTAATTGTTGTACAAATTAGTTAAACTTATCTAAACAAAGTTTTAAATTCATTTCTTGAATGTCCATTACAATGGAAGTATAACTTAGGTTGTGTTTGGTAGGTAGGAAAATATTGTGTAATTTTCTCATGTTTGGTTGGTCAAAATTATTGTATCACTTTTTTTTAGAAAACAAGTCCCTAATATAATGATTTTCCTGTTAGAAGTAGGGAAAACAAGCTTTCTAATTAGCCTCTTACTCCTCTCCCCCGTCCTACCCCATAACCCTCCCCTCCCCCCTCTTCATTGTATTTGCATATATTATATATAATTTTTTTTAGATAATATTTTTTTGCTTACTTACCGTCCAAAAGGTGTCAACGGACACCCCTTCACTGAAAAATTACATTGTATAAGTACGTAAAAAGTTTTTTTTATGTATATATATTATGTGTGAATCCTTAATTAATTTCTTCGTATATTTATATTTTCATATTTTGACACCCCTTTGTAAAAATATTAATTCCGCCACTACTTATTGAACGTCAGAAAATAAATAACAACATCACTTATTTTCCAAATTCTTTTGTACCCAACACACCCTTAGTCGTTTCAATGAAACCATTGGTATGTAGTAATTAATATAAATCAAAAAAAGCGCATGGGCGGTGCGACGGCGCCAATCATTTGCAGAAGTCTATTCAAATTAGGGCCCATGGACGGCAAAACCTAACGCAATAGTGCTATTTTTTTCTAAGTACTATGGGTATATAAAGACTATGTGAAACTATGAGAACCATCAAAACTCAATTGGCAAGGCACTTAAATTTAGCTTTTTTAAGTACATTCTTTAGTGAGAGCCAAAACAAATAATTGGTGAAGATTGTCTTTGGTAGCATTGGTGATTCTTTTAGTGTTGGGTCATTGAAGGCCTACTTAGCTGAGTTTATTGCTACTCTACTCTTTGTATTTGCTGGGGTTGGATCTGCTATAGCTTATAGTAAGTTACACTTTCTCTAATAAACTATGCATGCTGACATAAAATTTTTAAGGGAACTTTACCCAAATAGCCGCTCAGAATTCGTATCCCAGCAGGTACCCATAGATTATCCGTGATTATATACATGTTATATAGGAATATTACCTATATTATACATATTCATTGGCTGTTTTTAGCTTAAGCAGTTCGGTGAGCTGCTATTTAAGTTAATTCTTCAAGAAAAGTTTAATTGGCTCTAGCACTACACAACAAAAGTAGCAACTAATGGCGGTAAGCTCCCGTTATAAGTGCGTTTTTGAAAAGGGTCAATCTTGCATTTTTGTGAAAAGTTATTTTTATGACTTGACCACGTGACATTGATTACACGGACAAACTTTGTCGAAATAAATACTGTAGTACTAATTAATTTCTTTTTGCAGATAAGTTGACTTCGGATGCAGCTCTTAACCCTGCCGGTCTAGTAGCAGTGGCTGTGGCCCATGCATTTGCATTGTTTGTTGGGGTCTCCATGGCAGCCAATATCTCAGGTGGCCATTTGAATCCAGCTGTCACTTTGGGATTGGCAGTTGGTGGAAACATCACCATCTTGACTGGCTTTTTCTACTGGATTGCCCAATTGCTTGGCTCTACTGTTGCTTGCTTCCTCCTTAAATTCGTTACTAATGGTTTGGTACGTTGTTGATTATTACCATGTTTTGAAAGTGAAATCCTATTGCTAATTTTAATTAGACGCTTGGTTAAGCTTATAAGCATTTTTTGGCTTATAAATTGCTTATAAGCCAATATCAAATCATAAGTTGGTCACTTTTAACTTACATTTTACGGCTTATAAACATTATTAGTTTGACCAAACCTTTTATGTTTTATCCTCAATATCTTTTGTAACCTCTGAAAATCTTAAAACATAATTTTAAGTATCTATTTAGTCTATTTCTGTCATCCATCTTTTTAAAGTAAAAATACTTTTAAATTTATATTTTTATGTAAATAACTTCAAGGACATTTCAGTTTTATCAGTTTCAACATTTATATCCTAACACGTAGCTGTTTATTTATAAAATCAATTTTAGCACCTAAAAGTATTTTTAGCACTCGATACCTATCATCACCCGTTACTTTTAATCAACTAACTCAAACGGGCTCATTATTGGATTTTGGCAGGCTGTTCCAACTCACGGAGTTGCTGCTGGGCTCAGTGGAATTGAGGGAGTGGTAATGGAGATAGTCATAACCTTTGCACTAGTCTACACTGTGTATGCCACTGCAGCAGACCCCAAAAAGGGCTCACTTGGAACAATTGCACCCATGGCAATTGGGTTCATTGTTGGTGCCAACATTTTGGCAGCAGGCCCATTCAGTGGTGGGTCAATGAACCCAGCTCGATCATTTGGTCCTGCTGTGGTGGCAGGAGACTTTTCCCAGAACTGGATCTATTGGGTCGGCCCACTTATTGGTGGAGGATTGGCTGGGTTTATTTATGGAGATGTCTTTATTGGATCACACACCCCACTTCCAACCTCAGAAGACTATACTTAAGTAGTAGTCTTCAATGTTTCCTTTGTGTGTTTTCAAATGCAATGTTGATTTTAATTTAAGCTTTGTATATTATGTTATGCAAGAAGTTTGTTTCCAATGAAATATCCTGTTTGGTTTATTTTGAGGATTGAAGGTACTTGAAATCTATTTGTGTGTATATTTTAATTTAGTCAAAGCTAAATAACCCTTAAATCACAGTGATCACCTGAATATTTGTTCATCAGAAGTGGATTAATGCAAATGGAGAAACTAAATCAACTCCTAAAGGATCATTTTATATGAATCTTCATCTTGCCTTAAAAAACTGAAGCATTAACCTACATAGGCGCCCACCTAACATTTTAAACTGAAAATAACCGGTGAATGTATATGTATAATTCTCGTACAATATGTGTATAACTATGTATAATCAACATATAATCTATGTATACCAGCTAGGTAAAATAAACAATTGGGTCTGTCTAGCTATTTGTGTAAAGATCTAAAAAGTTCTACACCCATTGAACCCTTTGAAGCAAGTTTGATGATAAGATGAATTGGAAGAAACTTGTCATTTTCTCCTCTCTTTTTTTTTTTCTACAGTTCCTTTCTCATGTTAGTATTGGTACAAACCAGTCAAGTGTTCAGTGTTTTTTAATAGCGGGTCACAGGCTAGGGGCCTGGGGCCGGAAAGCGATTCTGGAACACCATCCCTTCCGAAAGAGCGGGATTTCAGGATTGAATTGACATCTCGATTACATACGCTATTTCGAAGTCACAGAGTCCAAATTAGTCGTAATCCTATACTAGATCCACAACACTAATATACAAACTTTCCTGTATGACAGACAAAATGTACAGAGAATTATGCCGATACCCTCAATCCCTCTTTGGCTATACCTAAAATACAACAGTCTTGTCTTTCTCATATGGTAAAACGCGCAGCTCACAATATGATTTAATTGCTTTTACTAGACATTGTTTCTCAAGATCCTCAGACTTCTGAATAAAGCTTCGCAAATTATCTCTGTGGGGAACTCTTTCAACCTGAAAGAAGAAAGGTTACCTCTGTAAAAGCCTGATGCCAAAATTCTAAAATGATGGTAAACATCTAGCAGATAATGATAAAGTAGTTTCTGATGAAATGATACATGGATATCTTAGGGGCCGATTGGCAAAGATGGAAAGGGAATACAAGTAGATAGATTTGAATATTTTTTTCTTAATGTATTAAAGAGGGCCTCTCTAACCGGTGAAAAGTGGTGGGTGTTCACTAACAGCCATTCCTGGCTCGGCGAAGGTGTTGGCCAATTTCAGGCTCTTTTTTAATCATTTCTTCAGGACAAAACATTGGCAAATTTTTCTTTTTTAAATCGCATTACTCGATCTTTAGCCAAGAAAAAGCATTTCTAGTTTGCATGGTCCAATCATTGATCGCGAAAATTTCTACAAAAAATTGGGTAGATCACTAGTATAGTTCCCTAACCACGATTCTGCTATTTGCTGGAATAATCTAGGATGAATCTTTTGACTTATAAATGAACTATCTTATTAGTTCCGTTCCTTTGCTTCATATTCCTTCAACCCAACCAACCGCTTTGGTCTGCCTTACATTTAACAGGACAATTGTTGGACTTAAACACAATATCAAACCCCAAGGTCGAGAGGATGCTAGTAAACAATTAAGAACATGAAGTAGCATTATGCGAATGAAAACACACACACAGAGCCCAGAAAATATAGAAAACGGGATATAAGGGAATAACTTTAATCAACAGAAATAGCTATCGTATTTCCATCACAACATATGTTGGCTGATATAGATCAAGGTAGCATACAAGCAACCAAACCATTCAAAGATCCCAAGCCAAGGCTTTAAGAGGGATCTTCAATTGATCGCTATGAAAATGGAGATCTTGGAGGAGGTTCATGGGAATCCTACTAAACCGTACAACTTGTTCCAGACCATGAAAGCAGAAGCTGGAGTGGGACACAATTCAAAACGTCTCCACGATTGTGTACACAATTCAGAGGCCAGCATGGAAGAAGAGGCTGGAGTAGGACACCATTCAAAATGTCTACACAATTGTGGACACGATTCAAAATGTATCCAGGATTGTGGACACAATTCAGAGGTTAACATGGAAGAAGAGGCTGGAGTGGGACACAACTCAGAACCTTCCCACGATTTGGACACAATTCAGAGGTTGGAGGCTAATCGATGTAATTTCGGGAAGTTTCCTTTTTAGTCCTATTTAAGGACCTTTAAGTCATTATATGTAATAGTTTGACTAGTATAAGTACTCCTTTACTAAGAGTAGAAAGTAACTTACCTTGTCGATGAATGTTGAACACTTGTGAGAATTAGAATTTGTGATTGTTGCTTAAAGAATTGCTAGGGTGTGCTCAAGGGGATCCATCAACTTGAGGGTATTCTATAGGTTTAGTTTGACTTTAATTGTGTGTTTTAGGGTATTTAATCTTAATTAAATGTTCTATTACTTGCATTAGAGTTGGGTCTCAACTAAATTCCTTTCATTGTTATCTTTATTTCTTGCTTTCCTACTTTAATCTAAATTCGAGTTTTATTGTGTATTTGAAGTTGAAAACCATTGGGTAAAGTTTGTTTGAGCTTATATTGTTGATTCATAACCTTATAGGTGAGTTGGATTGAAGAAAATCAACAATCATCACTATAGAACCCATTTGGAACAGAAAAATGTGTTGGAGAAGAAGACTAGACCTGAAAAAGGTGTTTATAGCCATTCTATTTATTGGGGATTGTTGGGAATAGTCTAAAGAGGTTGCATATCAAACAAACAAGTCTTGATAACGTCACAAAGTGATGATGCATAAATTATGATTGTTGGCATATCTTTAGCTTCATGAAGCAGTATGGAATCAAAAAGAAAGAGAAAAGCTAGTTAGGACTACAATCGCAGAATGATAAGCTGTTAAAGGTTGAGAATGCAGGTCAAATCCTAAAACTAATTTGGAGTTCAAATGCACATAAAAATAATTACCATTTGCTCGATGATTGGGCCTGCATCGAGTACTTCACTAACAAAGTGACTTGTTGCACCAATCAACTTAACACCAGCCTCAAAAGCCTATCAAAAAGTTAAACAAATAAATGCTTTAAGTTTGTAAGCCATCACAATAAGATTCCACAGAGAAGGGTGGAAAATAAAGGGTATGGAAATTGAACCTGCTTAGATGGACTTCCACCCTTGAATGATGGCAAAAGGCCATGATGAATATTAATGATATCCTTCCCGTAACTTTTTAAGAATTCTGCAGAGAATACCTACAGAAACAAGTGCAACTTTAAATTACAAAAGAAACTTATGTTACCATTATCAAAAAACAAAAAACAAAAATTACAAAAGAAACTTAAAGAGTGAAGTGCAAGATTTATTAGGAGTTTTATAATGGTGAAAATCAATATTCAAGTCTGAACCATCTAATACAAACAAGACAAAACAAGTTATGCAACAAATAACTGCTGTTGGCGACCAGCAGAATAGTTGTTATAATCAAAGAGAAAACACAAGAATTTGATGTCCCAAATTTTTGATTACCTGCATGTATCTTGCAAGTACCAAAAAATCAGTATCATGAACTAATTCCAAGATCTCTACTTCTCTTTTCTTCCCCATAGTTGTTGGCAAACAATAATATGGAATTCCATGCCTTTCAAGTAATCGACTCACATGACCGTCTGGACCTCGATCATGGTTGCTGTTATATAAAGAAACACATTTTACATGATAATTTGTTGTTTTATAAGTATTATACATGATAACTAATTCTTATAACGAAGAAATTGCTTATGCTTAACCTTATTACAGAAGTTATCTCAACAGGAAGCCTACCAGTCTGCCACCTGTGCAACAAATCTACAAGACAGTGGTCCTGCACCAAATTGATGACAGATTTTACATTAAAGCATTAGGAAAGGGTTATATATTTCAGCACAATTCATCTTATCAGCTGTTGACTAGTCTTGGAATCAGAACCTGCTTTGAAACAAGAACTGCAATCTTATATTTGGGATCAATTTCAGGAACCCGGACAACAGACTTCATTGCATTGAACATCTTTGATAGCTTAAAGAAGTCCTCATCCATTTCTCCTCGGGGCCATATAGCAGGGTCAAAAGTAAACTCACTGTAATTGAAGCAACAATTAGTTTGTATTCTTCTTATGACTTGCAGGGAGAAGGAAAAAAACAAAAATAAAAGAGCTATGAGCATAAGATATCTGGCAAATTATTTGCTGCTAATTCTGAATATACCACATAGTACACCTTATAAAGGCACACAAGGACCATTGGTTTATTGCACATCTCTTTAACCACAAATAGGAAAAAATCGTTAGCACGGTATTAGGTTCTTCCTATATAAACAGGTCAAATTCAAAAGGCACTTGCTCGATCTTCATTATCAAGTGTCTTAGTGACGATTTCTTGTACGTAGGAGATACAGAGTAACAGATAGTGTCAAGAAAGTATGGGTTAAACATTTTAATAGAGGCCTGAAAGAAACCTACCAATGCCCATAAGTTAATCTTGGACTGAATATGTTGGAAATTTGCCTTTGGCGGGAGTTGCGACCGACCAACTTTAACGGCTTAAACACTAGTGTTACATATGTTGGAGAATCCGGTTCTTCACACATGCATGATCTACTAAGTACGTAGATAACCGTAGGGCCAAGAATCGTCAAATTTCATTGAGAAATGAAAGAGATATTGGTCCACGAAGTGAGGTGTTTGAAGCATGGAAAGTGTGGTGTTGTGTTCAATTCTCCCTCATCGGTAGAGGAAGAAAGAATTGTTGTGTATATATAAGACTCAAAATTGGTTTGGGGTTTGGGACCCCAAGGGGTATCCCATGTGTTTAAAGGAGGGAGGACCTAGATGTGCTTCGGTTCGAGGAAAGCCCACACGCGCGCCGCCACCCGCCCGTCCGGTTCCGGGCCACGGGAATCATCTTTTTGGGCCAGAGAACTTTGCCAGAAGTACAGTTTGATCCCATAAGTTTCATATGTACAGTTTGGACCAGAATTCTTTCAGATGTACAGTTTGGTCCCTGAAGTTTCCAGAAAGTCAGAATTTGGACAGTCAAAGCAGAAACACCACAACACTCAATTCAGCCATTTATTTTGGCTGAATTACTCCTCCTATAATGGCCAATCCGTTGGTTTTTCTCACCATTTATTTTGGTGGCTTTACTACCTCTATAATGGCCATTATTTGGCCAATAATGGCTGTTATGGAGGCAGTTAAACAACCTCTCCCTCACCTATATAAACACCCCTTGCACCATTGTTGAGAGACACTTACAATACACGAAAATACACAAGCAAAACAGTTTCTTCCTATAACTTCCAAGCATCATTTCATTGCTCAATATTCTTCACGGTAGCTCTTGAGTTTCCTTTGCTCAAGTGTTCCATTGCTGTTTTATCTTGGGGGACAAATTGTCCAGGACGTATAAAGGATACATACGGGGGCAATATTGTCTTAAAGACAGAGTGCCACACTCGACTCAGCAAAAACAGTTTCCACTTTTTCTTGTTCAACAATTGTAATTTCAGTTTTGTTGTTGAATTATATTTTCAGTTCTTGTACGTTTGAGCAGTTATTTGTAATTCCCGTTTCCTGCACCTTTGTAACCAACAATTTAAGACAATATCGCTTACTGAAACTGCTACAACATGGCTGGAAATATGACCGATGTTGCGCTACTCGTCGTCGCCTCTCGAGGCAACGTTGTCGCTTTCCCCGCCACGCCGCTGCGCCCAAGGCGGAACTCGCCGCCTTCACTCGTCGCTGCTCAAGGCAGTAACACCGCTGCCTTCCCGACTACTGGTGCTACACCTTCTTCGTCACACCACCATGATCGCCCTGAAAAATTCATGGGATCAGAATTTAAAAGATGGCGGCAAAAGATGCTGTTTTACTTAACAGTTATGGGCATGGCCCGGTTCCTTACGGAAGATCCTCCACAAGCTGGAGATGAAATGGACTCTTCGCCTGCTGAAACGTCTTAGTACATCGTTGGAAAATTTCTAAAATTCCAAATGGTGGATAGTAAGACAGTGATGTCCCAAGTCCAGGAATTCCAGATGATTATACATCACCTGGATTTGGAAGGACTGAAACCAAACGAGCAGTTTTTGGTTGCATCGCTGATTGAAAAGTTACCTCCTTCGTGGAATGAGTTACTTGAAACTCAAGACGAAGGAGATGACCTTTGGAGAGCTTGTTATCAAACTGCAAATCCAGGAAGATAATAAGAAGACCTTGCCAAGGGGTAGACAACCTGCTGAGGCGAAGGCGAATCTGGCTGAGGCCAAAGGGAACTCAAGCAAAAAGCGGAAGTTCCCGAAAGACGGCAAAGCCCCTGCAGCGGAGATGTTCAGAGGTAACTGTCACCACTGTGGAAAACATGATCATAGGATCAAGGAATGGCGCAAGCTCAAGACTGAGCAACAGCAGAAAGCCAAGTCTAAAGGCAAGGCTCAAGCAAACGTCGTCAAGGACACGCTCCTGGATGACATGATCGAGGAATTCTCTGCAGTGGTGCTAGAAGCCAACTTGGTTGAGAATCCGATGCAGTGGTGAATGGACACAGGTGCTACTAGGCACATCTGTTCCAACAAAGATGCCTTCTCCACGTACACACCAGTCGCTGACAAGAAGCTGTTCATGGGCAACAACGCTTCTTCTGACGTGCTGGGGGTTGGAAAGGTGGTCCTGAAGATGACTTCCGGCAAGGAACTTACTCTGAAGGAAGTGATGCATGTCCCATAGATTAGAAGAAATTTAATTTCTGAACCTTTATTGGTTAATGCTGATTTTAGGCTAGTGTTTGAATCCAATAAGTTTGTACTCACTAAAAATGACACATTTGTGGGGAGAGGCTTCGTCTGTGAAGGCCTCTTCAAAGTGAATGCCATGTCTGTATTGCGACAAGGAAATAAAGTTGAACCTTCTTCTTATTTGCTTGAGTCTTCTAATTTATGGCATCATAGATTAGGACACTTTAACTACAAGTCTATTCAAAGGCTGGTAAAGATGGAGTTGTTGCCGTCTATCGACGTAAACCCTCAACATAAGTGTGAGGTGTGCGTAGAGGCAAAACTCACCAAGCTTCCTTTTCGATCCGTCGAAAGGAATACTGCTCCTCTAGAACTTATTCACACAGATATATGTGATTTGAAGTTTGCACAAACTAGAGGGGGAACAAGTACTTTGTGACATTTATAGATGATAGCACAAGGTATTGTTACCTTTACTTGTTGAAAAGTAAGGATGAAGCATTTGAAGCGTTCCGACGTTACAAAGCAGAAGTTGAGAATCAACTTAGCCTACGGATTAAATCCATTCGTAGCGATAGAGGGGGAGAATATGTAGCGCCATTTGAGGAATACCGTGCCCAAGAAGGCATTATTCATCAAACGACGGCTCCATACTCACCTCAATCAAACGGTGTGGCGGAACGTAAGAACCGCACATTAAAGGAAATGATGAATGCCTTGCTTATCAATTCGGTCTTCCCCAAAACATGTGGGGGAAGCCGTCCTTACCGCTAATACGATTCTTAACAGAGTCCCACATAAGGGTAAGGACAAAACTCCATATGAATCATGGAAGGGAAAGAAACCCACCTACAAATATTTTAAGGTGTGGGGTTGTTTGGCAAAGGTTGAAGTACCCAAGCCAAAGCAGGTCAAGATTGGGCCTAAGACTGTAGATTGCATATTCATCGGATATGCAAATAACAGTAGTGCTTATTGCTTCTTAGTGCATAAGTCAGATATTCCAGATATCCACCAGGGTACAATAATGGAATCAAGGAATGCTCTATTATTTGAAAATACCTTTCCTAGAAAGGAAAAAGACATAACCTCTCGCAAACGAAGTTATGCACAAAGCTCTCAAGAATCGGGAGTCCTTGACTGCCCGGATCTAAATGGTTCAGATCTAGCGAATCTCGAGGTGGTGAACATCCGAATCTAGTGTTCCGATTCTCGAACTTGGAGACTCCAGAGATGGATCTAAGGCGAAGTAAAAGGGCCAGGAATGATAAATCCTTCGGTCCTGACTTTGTAGCTTATATGGTTAATGATGAACCAAGGACAATTGCTCATGCGTTGTCAACTCCAGAAGCACCGCTCTGGAAAGAAGCTATTGAGAGTGAAATAGGCTCCATTCTGCATAACCATACGTGGGAGTTGGTTGATCTTCCTCCGGGAAATAAACCGTTGGGGTGTAAGTGGATACTCAAACGGAAATACAAAGCAGATGGGTCTATAGACAAGTACAAAACCAGGTTGGTAGTCAAGGGCTATCGGCAGACAGAAGGCTTTGACTACTTTGATACCTACTCCCCGGTATCCCGGATGACATCCATACGGGTATTCATTGCGATCGCAGATTTGCGTGACCTTGAGATACACCAAATGGATGTCAAGACAGCCTTCCTAAACGGTGATTTGGAAGAAGAAATTTATATGGACCAACCCGAGGGGTATGTGGTTCAAGGATAAGAGAAGAAAGTCTGTCGACTTGTCAAATCTCCGTACGGCCGAAAACAAGCCCCGAAGCAATGGCACGAAAAATTTGATAGTACTCTACTATCGAAGGGTTTCGCCATTAATGAGTGTGATAAATGTGTCTACACGAAAGGTAACTCTGACTCGTTTGTTATGATATGCCTGTATCTAGACGACATATTAATCACAGGAAGCAGTCCTAGGGTAATCCTAGAGACTAAGAACATGTTGAAACAATGCTTCGACATGAAGGATATGAGTATCGCGAGATGTCATCTTAGGGATTAAAATCTCTAAGACGTCGACGGATGGTCTTATCTCGCCTCACTACATCGAGGATGTTTTGAGAAAGTTCGAGATGTTAGACAGTTCACCGATAAAGTCACCAATGGATACAAATCAAAAGCTTGATAAAAATCTTGGCGCACCCGTATACCAAGAGCGATATGCACAGTGATCGGTAGTTTGATGTATATAACAAACCGCACCCGACCCGATATTGCTTACGCATCAATAAGTTGGCTAGGTTCACCCGTAATCCGAGTGATAATCACCGGAAGGCGTTGAATCGGGTATTACAATACCGAAATACACGTTAAATTACGGTTACACTATTCGAGATATCCAAATTTGTACTAGAGGGGTACAAAGTGATGCAAACTGGATATCCGATATAGAGAACACCAAGTCCACCAAAGGGTATGTATTTACAATTGGTGGTAGGGCTGTGTCTTGAAAATCCTCTAAGCAAACTTGCATCGCCCGATCCACAATGGAATCGGAGTTTATCGCTTTAGACAAAGCAGGAGAAGAAGCTGAGTGGCTTCATGACTTCTTAGAGGATGTTCCGTGTTGGAACAAACCCGTACCTTCGGTAATGATCCACTTTGACGACGTCGGTCGGCTCTAGGAAGGGCACGAGAATGCTACGTACAACGGCAAGTCTCGTCATATTCGACGGAGGCATAAGACCGTTAGTCAACTGATCACCACGGGTATAATATCCATTGATTACATTAAGTCAAAGGATAATATAACAGACCCATTGACAAAAGGCTTACCCAAGAATCAGATGGCTTGCCTGTCTAGGGGAATGGGCTTAAAACCCAAAATATAAGGACCAATACAGCGGTAACCCAACCTTACTAACTCGGAGATCCCGAATTTGGTTCAATGGGAAAACTAAGTTGTAAAGGTTCAGTTGATCGCTTCAGTGGAAGCATGAGCACTTCGGATAGGGGTTTCTGAAAAGAAACACCAAATCCAAAGCCGTTCTCGCGATAGACGTTAAGTGCTATTTGCAGTGTGGGTAAATGTTAAGTTTTCAAAACCTGTAATGCTCCTCAACAGTTGAGGTTAGGTTTTGGGAAACTTTTAATGATTCCTAACACTTGTGAAGTGGGGTATAGCAGGATACCTTGTAGGAGACCACCTATTTAAGTGCGAGGACGGGCCGCCTCAAATGGACGTACTTAAGAATCCAAGACGTTGTCCATGGCCAAAACGGACAAAACATTACGAAGAAGAGAGTAAGGGAATTTGTTGTGTTGGTACTATTGACTTGGCTTACACTAAACATTGACGGTTCAAGACATCACGTTCACCGCACAGTAAGTAAGTCCGATGGTATTCAACTATGGAAGGTTCAAAGCTGAAGCTACCTCTCCTTATGCAACATCGGTCCGCTGAAATATTGATGGAAATGGAAAAGGCACCATGTGAGTGCGCCAAAATCTCTTTCAAGAGGGGATTGTTGGAAATTTGCCTTTGGCGGGAGTTGCGACCGACCAACTTTAACGGCTTAAACATTAGTGTTACGTATGTTGGAGAATCCGGTTCTTCACACATGCATGATCTACTAAGTACGTAGATAACTGTAGGGCCAAGAATCGTCAAATTTCATTGAGAAATGAAAGAGATATTGGTCCACGAAGTGAGGTGTTTGAAGCATGGAAAGTGTGGTGTTGTGTTCAATTCTCCCTCATCGGTAGAGGAAGAAAGAATTGTTATGTATATAAGACTCAAAATTGGTTTGGAGTTTGGGACCCCAAGGGGTATCCCATGTGTTCAAAGGAGGGAGGACCTAGATGTGCTTCGGTTCGGTTCGAGGAAAGCCCACACGCGCGCCGCCGTCGCCCGTCCCGTCCGGTTCCGGGTTCTCAGACTGTGGGTCTTCTGATATTATCTTTTTGAGCCAGAGAACTTTGCCAGAAGTACAGTTTGATCGCAGAAGTTTCATATGTACAGCTTTGGACCGAATTCTTTCGGATGTACGCTTTGGTCCCTAAAGTTTCAAGATGTACGAGTTTGGTCTCTCGAAGTTTCCGTAAAGTCGAATTTGGACAATCAAAGCGAAACACCACAAGACTCAATTCACCATTTATTTTGGTCGAATTACTCCTCCTATAATGGCCAATCCGTTGGTCTTTCTCACCATTTATTTTGGTGGCTTTACTACCTCCATAATGGCCATTATTTGGCCAATAATGGTCATTATTATGAGGCGCTTAAACAACCTCTCTCTCACCTATATAAACACCCCTTGCACCATTGTTGAGAGACACTTACAATACACGAAAATACACAAGCAAAACAGTTTCTTCCTACAACTTTCAAGCATCATTTCATTGCTCAATATTCTTCACGGTAGCTCTTGAGTTTCCTTTGCTCAAGTATTCCATTGTTGTTTTATCTTGGGAGACAAATTGTCCAGGACGTATAAATGATACATACGGGGCAATATTGTCTTAAAGACAGAGTGCCACACTCGACTCAGCAAAAACAGTTTCCACTTTTTCTTGTTCAACAATTGTAATTTCAGTTTTGTTGTTGAATTATATTTTCAGTTCTTGTACGTTTGAACAGTTATTTGTAATTCCCGTTTTCTGCACCTTTGTAACCAACAGAATATTCCCTGGTCAGGGTGTAATCGCATTAGTTTAAGCTTTTTTGGATCATGAAAGGTGTGCACATAGACTCATTGAGGATGAGCATGTTAGTTGTAATCCTACCCATGATGAATCAATCACTACATATGGTGCTTCAATGTTGACAGAAAAAGAGGATTTATGCAGCTAGTTGAAGCAATATATCAAAATTAAGGAAGAGAATAGGGAACTTACAAATGCAGGGTACAACCTTATGGTCCAGCCCTTCTCCGGACCCCGCACATAGAGGGAGCTTAGTGCACCAGGTTGCCCTTTTTTTCAGAATAGGGAACTTACAGAAGGTATATGTTTTTTGAAGCACACAGATGATTAATGTTACTCCCTCCAATCCAAAATAATTGATGTTTTAGGCTTGGGCACATGGATTAAGAAATTCACTTCTAAAAATTAAGGTGTTTTGACTAAAATACCCATAATCATTATTAAATTTGTACATTGAATTAGGAATTTGTCAAGGGCAATTTTTTTTTGAAACAGTTAACATGTCAAGGGAAAATTTGGGAGAAAGAATTAAATACCTTCTTGGTTTTGTGAGACATCAATTATTTCGGACCAACTTTTAGAGGCTAAAACATCAATTATTTTGGACGGGAGGGAGTACCATACAAGGTGCTACAATATGTGCCTAACCTTACTGTTTGTGATGATCTAAGACTGTTGTCTCATACACAAGAGCTTAATGGTCATAAAATGTAGAAGCTTTATACTTCTCAAATTTTCATTAGCCCAATTCATTTGAAAATTAACGATATCTGAAATTTGAATTGGTTGAGGCAATCGTGACACTCCAAAACAAAGGAAAATGTTTCAAACTAGCTTAAAGGTGAACAGAGGGGAGAGTACACCAATCATCTGAAAATTTTTGGTAAAAAAACTATACTTTGTCTCCCTTAGATACATGACACTATCACTTGGGGAACTTGGTAGAAGAAGCCAAGCACAGTACAGTTAGCATGTGGTTTTAAAGGTTTTGTTGGAGGGTTGGAGTATCGAGAAGAATTGTTGGCTTCCTTTGACAGAAGCAAAAATGTTCTGTAAAGTTAAAGAAGTCAAGAGCACTGACAATTTCTTAAGGTTCAATTATTCAAATAGATATGTCCTCTGTTTATGTCTTTTTATAAGTTAAGTACTCTATGTATTTGGAAGCATGCTTATGAAATTTGTGCACGAGAACATGACTTTAAAGTTTCATCTAGCAACACTTATTTATACACGTTCATACTGCTTCTCTGGTTCTTCCAACTGTTTATGACTTTTAAGAAGATTGCAGGAGCAAGATATCCTGTGATATCTTAGTAATGAGAAGCTTTTAGTGCTGATGTCTGACTTCTGAGACTTACAGAAACTGCACAGACTGTACACAGCAGACAAACATGTAAAGGAGTTCATACATCTAAGATACCACTTTCCAGATATCATATGCAAAATCTGTTGGGAATAAAAATAGCCCACAGATTTGGAAACAACCTCTCCACCTCCCAAGGTAGAGGTAAGGTCTGCGTACACTCTACCCTTCTCAGACCCCACTTGTGGGAATATACTGGGTATGTTGTTGTTGTTAGTAATAAAAGCAGAATAATACTGTAGCACCGAGATACGGTAATTAACAAAAGAGCAATAATGACACCAAGATTTTTATGTGGGAAACCTTCTAAATAAGGGAAAAAACCACGAGCCAAGAGGAGCAAAGTAATCCACTATAGTAAGGAATTTTACACCGGTAGTCCCGAGTACAATACTCAAGAGACTACTACACACTTTTTTTTTCCGCTTCACTATAACACCGATCACACTCTATTTTTCCTCACAAACTACAATAACAACAACGTACGCAGTATAAACCCACAAGTGAGGTCTGGGGAGGTTAGAGTGTACGTAGACCTTACCCCTACCCCTACCTTGGGAGGTAGAGAGACTGTTTCCAAGAGACCCACAGCTCAAGAGAAAACATGACAAAAAGGTCAGACAATAGATGACAGAAGTAAAGCAGCCATGTCAAAATACTATAGATAAGCATTATGAGAAAAAGTAACATTAACTGCGGTAAACTAATACGATAGTTAAAGTACAAGAGACAACAGATAGTAACTAAACTCATAGAACAAGAAACTACATAAATAATACTATGCATACTAATAAGGGAGGAAGGATACGCGAGACAACGCCCTACTAACCTTCTACCCTAATTCGCGTCCTCTTTAACCTCCTATCTAAGGTCATGTCCTCGGTAAGCTGCAACTGCACCATGTTCTGTCTAATCACTTCTCCCCAATACTTCTTCGGCCTACCCTTACTTCTCCTGAAACCATCCGCATCCAACCTCTCACACCTCTGCATCGGTGACTCCGTGCATCTCCACTATACATGCCCAACCATCTTAGCCTCGCTTCCCGCATTTTGTCCTCTACCGAGGTCACTCCTACCTTGTCCCGAATTACTTTATTTCTAATCCTATCTTTTCTAGTATGTCCACAAATCCATCGCAACATCCTCACAAACTACACTGGCTGTGAATACCTCACATTGCTCTCTAACACTCAGATAGGTTTCTCTGAGATTGGTGTGTAAAAATGAGAAGCAGAATATCTCCTTTAATAGGGGTGAGAGACCTCCCATTCAACCAATCAAATTGGTTTCAACTTGCAAGTGATGCAAATTGCATTTGCTGCCCATAATCTGCAATTTGCAAGACTTCACATGACCACCACTTCTTTTGGCCAATCAAACCTTTTGCCCACATTTTCTTTTCTTTTATGTTGGGGATAGACCTCATAAATCTCCTCCTCCATATCCAATCACCTGAAAGAGGTAAAACTGGGCTTCTATACAGAGTACATGCCAACTAATTCTTTGTGCAACTCGAACTTATCTTTTCGTACCGCTTTGATCAACATATCTGATTGGGTCTATAAGAGAGATTTGTGGGATCCATTCCCAAGAAAAGAAAAAGAAGAAAAAGATGGGCAAAAGTTTTGATTGGCCAAAAGGAGTGGTCGTCATGTGAAGTCTTGCAAATTGCACATTATGGCAGCAGATGCAATTTGCATCACTTGCAAGTTGAATACAATATGATTGGTTGAAGGGCAGGCCTCTCACCCCTATAAAAGGAGGTGTTCTGCTTCTCATTTCTACACACCATTCTCAGAGAAAAATATACGAGTGTTAGAGAGCAGTGTGAGGTATTAACAAATAGTGTTATTTATGAGGAAAAATAAAGAGTGTGAGAGGTGTTATAGTGAGGTGGAAAAAATAAAAAAGGGTTCTTTCTTTTGAGTATGTAGTGGTCTCTTGAGTATTGTACTCGGGATTACCGGCGTAAAGTTTCTACTGTAGTGGATTACTTTGCTCCTCTAGGCCCGTGGTTTATTCCATTATTCCGAAGGGTTTTCCACATAAAAACCTTGGTATCATTATTGCTCTTTGTTGATTATTGTATCTCGGTGCTATGTTATTATTCCGCCTTTATTACCGTGAATACTATTTTTGTGGGCTATTTTTATTTCCAACAACTAGTATCAGAGCCATGTTCCACTTTTTCACAAGAAATATTTTTTGTGGTAGGTCGTACTAAACTCGGTGAAAAATATGTATGGAGTAAAATACGAGGTAGCAAAATTCAATAGTGATAGCGGTTTCTCAATATGACAAAAATGTTGAGTTGTGGAGCCTAATTCATTTACCGACACTATGAAGACCCTACGCAGAGGGTTGGAATCAGCCGATTGGGATTAGCCGATTATGGGGGTTGGCATTAGTCAGTGTAATGTTATTAGTGGAGGGTAATTTGAGAATTTTAGGCTTGTCTAATGTTCGCCCTAGTTTTCTCTATATAAAGATATGACTGATATGTCTATTTTGACAAGAATCTCTTCAGAAGACATATAAGACAGATGCACATGCATCAAAACTTCAAAAGTCCTTCCCTGAAAGTGATATGCCTATTTTGGTTCAATTTTGCGCACCGGCCATCCAAAAAAGACTAAAAGGTGTCCCTACTCCCTAGAAGGGTCCATAACTGAAATCGTACAATATAGAAATTCTTCGTTCATGCTAATACAACATCTATTGGTACTCAAAAGTAAAAATATAGTTGTAACTCGGAACTTGTTTTTGAATTGTTTGCCACTCTCCAAGAACTTGGAGTTAATTAATTCTCAAAATTACTCTACCAACAGAAATTTCTAGCTTCAAGATTGCATAATGCGTCGATGGAATGGTCCTTTAAGATCCTTATCTGCTATAGGTACCTCTATTACTGCTTATATTACTGCTAACTGACCAGGGGCGGAGCTAGTAAGGGCGAGGGGGTTCGGATAACCCCCTTCGGCGAAAAATTACACCGTATTTTTTATGTATATTTAATAAAGGGCCTGAAAATAGAACTGATTTCACTAAGTCCTGACAACCAGCAAACCATAGAGAGCACCATCACCTTACTTAACAAAGGGCTTATGCGAAAGAGCACCGCTTCCCCGAGAAGATAATCCGCTTTCCTAAAATCCCTACTTTATTGTTCTAGCTCTCGACTCATATGGCACTGAAATTGGATAGGTTCACGCTTAGGCCCCCTTTACTTCTTCGTGTGTTTACTTCTTTTTATTTTTGAACATTTTTGAACACCCTTAGTAAATATCCCGGCTCCGCCACTGCAAATGACAAGATATTGATTCATAGTTTCAAAAGAAATCGTCTAAACACATTATCCATCCACAAATGAGATAGTACAAGTTAAGGAAGTAAGAGAAAAATACCTTCTTGAGTAAAAGACATTGTTGTCTTCTGGAACAAAAACATCCGCACTAAGAATATTTCCACCCTTTGATGCTATGCAATCAGATAGCTTTGCAACGATTCCTACTTCATCCTATTCACAAAAACCAATTCAATTCTCGTCTCAGTCGCCCCTATTATATTTAAGACAAAAGATCCACATCGGATAGATCATTAATACCCATGTTTATGTATTCTGGTAGTGCTGTGCATACAACATATGAATGACTTACTGGGCAATGAAAGACATGAATGCCATGTACCAGGGAATTTGAGGACCCAAATGGGAATTTTACAGATTTCAGTGACCTTTTCGCAAATGTATGAACTTGTGGACTGAAGTTTGGGGATACCAATCTCCAGAGGAGGTTCATCATTCATGTCCTCTTCTCCCAGGCCCAGCCCCAGCCCCTTCGGTTATTTTTAGACTTCAATTTTCTCTTTCCAATTATTCACCACAATTCCTATGGGGTGCTTATAAATCAAATTATAGTCTTATCTGCCCAACATCCAAATGTGGGGTACGGACAAGACAACTCCACCACATCACCAAAAATAGTTTCTCTAACAGGGATAAGATTATATTCTATCTTTTCTAAACTTTATTTGTGGTTATGTGAAACTTTATTATTTTTAACTCACTTTATTGATTACTAGCTTACTTAAAAGCTGAAATTATATAACTTGCGTTAACTTGATAATAAGAATTATGAGTGAAAGAAAATTACTAAAAACTGATCAAAATTGCTTTTTTAAATTTAAAACTCATATTTAAATTCGCTTTCAAAAAATCAGTCCAACGGTAAACCAAACTCATATTTGAATTTTTCTTTGTGCAAAAATGCAAATAAAATTTATGGCCATGTTTTAGCTTCACCACACAACTAAGAACTAAAAAAATTATTAAGGAAAAAGAATCCTCGGTATTTTACATGCTATACTAGCTCTTTCTAACATGTACGCTCAAAGTTGAGGTGGTGTTATTATGTGATGTTGCCCTTCTGTCTGCCTGTTGAGTGTTAATCCTCCTTAAGTACCATCTACAATTGGTTTGTTACTGGTGAATGAGAAAATGCCGATCCATTAATTCCTCTGTATTTTGGAAACCCAGAATGATTTTGTCTATAAACTAGGCTGTCCCATTTTCATATGTTCCGACTTCCGAGGGATTATTTCTGTGTTTAACTAAATTAATATATTGTCAAGATTTCTTTGAATGAGTCTTGATTGCACATTTGTGCACAATACTGTCTTGAGAAAATCCAATGATTTTTTGTTGTTGTTTTATCCTCAGTTATGCTGTTTGGTTTGTTTATCAAACCAATTCTAAGATTTTGCGTTTCTCAATAATTATCAACAACATACCCAGTGAAATCTCACAATGTAGGCTCTAGGAGGGTAGAATATGATGGTTACAAAGATGCAGGAAACGGAAATTACAAGTAACTGCTAAGTATTACAATAACTGAAATTACAATGAACTTGAAGAATAAACTGGAACAATTTTTGATATGCTGAGTTGAGTGTTTGCACTCTGTCTTTAAGACAATATTGCCCCGTATGTATCATTTCTACGTCCTGGACAATTGTCTCCCAAGATAAAACAACAAATGAATAAATGAGCAAAGGAAACTCAAGTGTTACCGTGAATAATTTTGAGTAATGAAATGATGCTGGAAGTTAGTAGGAAGACTGATTTATGTTTCTGTTTGTGTGTCTGCTTGTGTGTTTTTCGTGGCTCAACAATGGTGACAAATGATCCTTTATATAGTTGAAGGAGAGATTTACCAACTGCCCACATAAGTGTCATTACTGGCCAAGTAATGACAATTATGTAGGTAGTAATTCACCAAAATAAATGGTGAATTTGATGTGCAACGGATGACATTTAGGAAGAGTAATTCAGCCAAAATAAATGGCTGAATTGAGTGCTGTTGACGTTATGTTCTCTGCCCAATCTGACTTTCTTGAAACTTCAGGGACCAAACTGTACATATGAAAGAATTCTGGTCCAAAAAGATAATATCAGAAGAAGCACAGCCCACAACCCATGAACCCGGACCGGACGGGCGGCGAGGCGCGTGTGGTCTTTCCTCGAACTGAAGCACATCTAGGTCCTCCCTCCTTTAAACACATGGAATACCCCTTGGGGTCCCAAACCCTAAGCCAACTTTGAGACTTATAAACAAAACAATTCTTTCTTCCTCCACCGATGAGGGAGAATTGATCTCAATACCACACTTTTTCATGCTTCAAACACCTCACTTCGTGGACCAATATCTCTTTCATTTCTCAACGAAATTTGACGATCATTGGCCCTACGGTCATCTACTTACTTAGTAGATTATGCATGTGTAAAGAACCGGATTCTCCAACATGCGGAACACTAGTGTTTAAGCCGTTAAAGTTGGTCGGACGCAACTCCCGCCAAAGGCAAATTTCCAACAGAATATACACAGACCTTACCTCTAAGCGGGTAATCGGTTTGGGTAAAGCCTAAATAAAGTGATTGAAGTTTGAAATATAGGACGAAGGAATGGATCTAAACAAAAAGAAAATAATGACTTGAAACAAAAGAAAGTGATTTTCGTTGTTCTTTTTATGAAGTGACAAATCTTCCCTTTAAAGGAAAGTAGTTTTCCTTTGCATGCACTATTATGCTCCTTCCATTACAAAAAAAATTGGACAACTACTGGGAATTTTTTTGATAGTATTCTGAAAAAACTTTTAGTGCAAAAAGAAAATGTGTCCAAATACTAGTAATCCTTTGAAGATAGACAAGTATGTGTGAGTAACTTTATTTGGAAAAGAACGAATCCTCAAACTGCTTCAGGAAACAGGTCTTAAATGGAGCTTTTTTCTTATACTTCATAGAAAAACGTTAACCTCGCTCCCTAAAGCCATAGGGGGGAGGGGGACTGTGTTTCCGCAAGCTTATATCTCTGTGTTATCATATCTCGAAAGTCACCAAATTTACTAGGTATAGTTTCTGAGCAAAAGAGAACCTGAGTTCCCATTCATGTGACCCTTAAAATGGAGTTGCCTCATGCTACTGTAACAGAATGAAGACCTTTTCAGATCTGTACTCTTAACCTAAAACAAAATTTTGTAATATGATTTTCTTGGGACTTTGGAGGAGGGTGGGTGGATGTGGGAGAGCATTTCCCTATAAGGCTTTTCTATAATACAAACTTACCACCCGTAATTCTGCAATTGAGATATTGTAACTACGGATCATGCCACCTGCCCAGGGCCTCTCCCATGCGGACTCGGTCTCCCTTTCTAATACAAAAATTGAAGTCTGCTGACGAGCTTTTACCTGCAGAAGGTTGTGAGATTGGAGCTTGGAAGACCATAACCACTGTCGAACCCATATTGAAAGCTGCTAGCTGCAGAGTTCGAAGGTCAAAGTTAAGTATTTATTGAATAGAGTATTACTTGATTGAAAAAGCTAACAGAAAAGGGACTATCACGGCTTGCTGAGCATTAGAACTGAAAATCAATTTTCTGTCCCCATATCATCACATTGGTCTAGCTTATCAATTCTCATCAGATCAACAAATGAGAGAAAAATATTGGTAAGATATTTACATACTATTAGTTCGGCAATAAGATATTAACTTATTATTATACATAAAACATATTCCTGAATATCCATGTACAACTAGCAAACTTATGATGAGCACTTCAAAATCAATTTCTTGGCTAGTGCCACAATGGCACTAGTTAGCAAGATCCTACAAGTCATCCAGAGAAGTTCAATTCTCATCATTTTCTAGTCATTCAATTGTTCCTGTTTATATCACTTTCTGAAATTAAGTACACACACACTTGATATCTCAACCAAGAAAATGCTCGAAGAAGAAAAAATAGTAGTCAACTGCTCGTACATAATGTGTATAAATTTCAAAACCTTATTAACAAGGGGGGAAACAAAAGGAAGAGGAGATCAATAATTTAGTTTGATAATATCTCCATTACAAGTGGATGATAGAAAAAATACAAGTGAATGATGTTTTTATCTTGACAATAATCTTGTTTCATGGTATAGTCGAAAACAAAAATGTGTCTCACTTTCAACTGCTGAATCTGAATATGTAGCAGCTGAAAGTTGTTGCTCTCAATTAATATGGCTAAGACACATGTTAGACGACTATGGATTTTCTAGCAACATTTTGATTTTGTACTGTGATAACCTGAGTACTATAAATATTTCCAAAAATTCAGTTCAGCACTCACGTACAAAACATATTGATATTAGACATCACTTTTTAAGAGATTAGATCGAAAAACAACTAGTTCAAATTGAACATATTGGCACTCTTCATCAACTAGCTGAATTTTTACAAAAGCTTTGGACCATGAGAGATTTTCTAGCTTGAAGAAATCTCTTGGTCTCTGTAATCTTTAAAAAGACATTTTTGGTGAATATCAGCTGAAACATTGTCTAACAATTCGGGTGACATTTACCTATGTTATATCACTGACTGATTATTGTTGTTGTATGGTGCATAACTTTTGGTCACACAAGCATGATCCTTCAATAAGAACATGTTTTCAATGTGATACCGTTCTCTGCGATGATATATATATCATAAAAAATGAGTATCAAAATAAGGCAAAGCCTTTACAAATATTTGGCAACTGTGAAAAATGAACAAAGTCCATGAAAAGATATCGTTCCTATTCTATAGGAGTATCGAATACTTCAAAAGAATTTTGAGAATACTAAATAAGTATTCTTATTTTTTACACGAAAAAATATGTGTTGTATGATTAGATCAAAGACAAGATGGAAAAATGTTACATTGGTCCAAGGTTAGACTCATAAAGTGCATATAAAACGTGTCTTGATTTGTTGCCAAAACGAAAAATTCTTGTGGGATCAAAATACTTGTGTCATAAAAAATGTTGCCAACATTGTTGTTGACATTTTCAGATTGTGATATTTGTTGGGATGTTATTCTTAACTAATTACAGAAAAATCAGATTTTTCTCCCTATTTTTATGCCTTGTTTTAATAGGAATTTCAAACTTTAAAATGATAAGATTAAATTCCTACCGTGATGCTTATCTTTTTATCCCAAATTTTTAGGTGTACGTTATTAGATAAATCTTAAACTCCTAAAATTAAGGATTTTTTTTGTTGCTTAGAAAGGTTTGCATGTATATAAATATTCCTCTTATTTGCTATTTTTTTCATCTCCGATTTTTCCTAAAAAAAAAGGGGGGGGGGGGGGATCAAATCACACCTCGGGTTTAACTCTACCTACCCGATGGATTCACCATAATTCCAAACTCCATTCTCAATCTCAAACCCTTAAATCCCAAGACCTTCTCCTCAAATATCACCAATGGATACCTCCCCTATGTCAACACCAATGTCAACTAACACACCAACCAACACTCCTATGAGTACTAGCCCTCCTTTGAACACTGAATCATCCAAACTACCTAAACCGCAACAACCTTGCCAGCCATCTTCTTCACAATCCACAGAGGACTTATCTAGGTCATAGTATTTAAAGGTTTAGAGGAACCTTTAGATATTAGCTACCCAGGCGATGACAATAATCCAATAGATGTTGATGAAACATCTGATATTTCAGCCCTCGGCAAAAGACCAAGCTCATCTACCTTCTCTACTCGTCGATCGAGTAAAGTGTTTGAGAGAACAGCTCATGCAGAACCAAGCAACAAAAGGTCCAGATTTTATACGTCTATACTTGCTTGCTCGAGCAGTGATAGTGAGGACACAAACTTTGAGCTCTCAACCGAAGAAAGTGAAAAAGAACAAGTTGCTTCTGAACCACAAAATGTGCCTCTGGAAAGGGAAATCCCAGATGAAACTCCCTTAAAACAATTCGTTCCAAAAGGAGTTCCCAGGGCTACAAGGTCAAGTGCTGCCCCAAATGTTGCCACAAATGACACAACATCTCAGGCAACATTCCAACCAACATCTGAAGAGGCACACACCCCAACTTCATCCAACAATACTTAATCCATCAACCTAGACTTGTCTAGTTCAGACAATGAGGTATTTGCTTTCTCCGATAAATTTTACTCTAAAGCTAAACATGATAAATGAGACTATTATAGAAATAGAGTAATTAGGTCGGAAAGAGAGTTAGATATTGCCTCCTGCTCTGAATATGGTCTGGTGGAATTTCTAGAAAACAGATAGCTTCTTGGCTCTGTTATTGGAAAAGAACCATATGTTGATGAGAATATAAGGTTGTTTTATGCCAATTTAAACTCCACTATAGATGATACTTCCCCAAAGAAATTTGGGAAGGTATATCTCTATAACAAAATTTATCAATTTACACCTTCAATCATCAATCAATGTATGGGTCTTAATACTGAAGAGCTAGTGAGAGGAACAAAAAGAGTAACAACAAACATGAATACAATGATTGAATATCTCTCTGGAGGTATACTGAAGAAATGGATCCCTAGATGCCCAACATCAAAACTCACTGCCTTATTTTCAACCCTCCACAAAATTGCTATTCACAATTGGCTTCCCTCTTTAAATGAGTCAGCTGTGACAACTGAACAAGTCTCTCTGCTGTTTAAAATTGGAAAATGATTCAAAGTTGATTTAGGAAAAATGATCTATCAAATTGCCACATTGGCAGAAAAAGAGTCAACTTCCATCCTTCCTTTTCCCTTTCTGATCTACAAAATATTAACTATCCAAGGCCTTGAGCCTATGAGAGAAGACACTTTGGGGAGAACTCCTGAACTTTACACTGTTAACAAAACAATTCTGAAGAGCAAAGAGAGAGTCATTGACCTACTTTGGAAAAAGGAAACAGAAAGGCAGAATGTTGCCAGGAATGTTCCCAACATTCAGGGCAACACTGGTCCAATACAGTCTATACTGTCCACAAATTGGCTTGTGGAGCAAATTGCAAAAATCAACCTACAAATTGCTGAGGTTGATACTGCCAGAGATGCCCTGATTCAAGCCAGAGACCATTTCCTACTTCTGCTTTCTTCACAAAAAGGGGGATGATTCTATACAGGGGGAGCAAAGAGAAGAGGATGAAGGTACGAGTGAAGAAGCTGTGGATACTGCTATGCAGAGAGAAGAGGCTGAGGTTGAAGGTCGAAGTTGAAGCTGCTAGGCAGAGGGAGAAGCAAGCTGAAGTTGTTATGCAGAAGTAGAAAGCTGCTGGAAGCTGCTACTGCTGCATAATGAGGAAGGGAGAAGTTGTTGCTGTTGATGAATCTTTATGGATTTTTTGTTTCGGCTATTAGGTGATGTGGATGGTTATCTTGACAATGCTATATTCTGACAATGTTTTTTATGGATAACGTGTGTATATGCTAAATTTTCTTACTCTTCTAATCCTATAGAGTAGTATATACATGTTTGCTTGTATACCATCACAGGTTAAGGGAGATCAGTTTTGTAATCACAGATGTAGGACAACATCCGTGACATTCCACTAAGTCATGTGTACCTTTTAAAGTGTGTTTTGTGAAGAAAGGCAAGAAATGTTGCTCTATTCTTAAGAATCCAATGCTAACAGAACTTGACTTTAATTTGATGTAATATATCAGATGTTATTTTACTTGACAGATCCTCATATCAACTCTGTAAATGCTGAGTTTGGTGTTATAACATTTGACTCAACATATCCTCTGAAGTATTGTTAAATGTCTAAAATGTTGGGACAAATGTCACAAACATTCAGACCAACATTTTTCATAACAGTTTTGACTTACTTCACGTTAAGCAGTAACTGTTTTACTGAGTGGTAAAAATGACTTAGGCGTGTGAAATAGGAGCTGTGTAAAACGTGGGAGAAAGAGTCAGAGCTTGGAGAAGAAGTCGAGTAAAGAACAAGTCAAAGTTGTTGAGATTTCGACTCTATGATCCTTTCCAACAAACACATCAGCTGCCCACCTTTCCCTCCACCTATTCAACCGATCGATGAGCTTTTCAAGGAAGACTCTCTACTATAAATAGATAGGCATCCAGAAACAGTTTGCAAAAATACCAAGAAAGTTCTCAAAATTTCATCTCAGAAATCTGGATCACATATATTTCTTGAGCGTGTCGACAACATTTTGTCCAACATTACAATTACAGTTTAGATTCTAGATTAGCTTTGTATTGAGCAATTGTAATGAGAAGTTGTCTACGTCTATTTAGGTAGATTTTTCAGGCAGAAGTTACATGCGACTTCAACTTTTAATTCCTTTCCATTTGATCTTGTAAAATTGTACAGAAAGGAATTTGTAATTTTTGTATATAATAAATATATACAATACTCTCGGTCATTGACCGTCATAATTATATAACCTAAATTTTAAACTTTTATGTTCTTTATTATTTCCGCTGCAATTTACCCTTTAAAATTTCTGTTTTTGCTAAAGTGTTGTCACTGGTGCCGGACGACATTGTCGCCGACATTCGGAAATAGAATTGGTATTCGAGTTAGTTTATTTCCAGTTTGTTTTTATTGTTCCATAGCACCCCTTTCAAACTCTAGTTTAATCGGAACTTTGATTACTGGTCAAGGATGATAATAAGCAGGAAGTCACTAATTCCCTTAGAACATAAATTACTTTGGTGTGATTGCCTGTCCATTGTCACCTCAAACACAACTAGTTTCAATGTAGGTTATAATCACTAACAGATATTAAGAGTTAGTTTCATTTTCCTAGTTAGATTATTGAGGAACCATTCTCAAGTTCCTGTAGGGGTAAGTTGTACACATTCTTTCTTGGGACAATTTAAGGTGTGGGTGGATGTCTATCCTTGCACAAGACCAGATATTAGCTGAACACATGAACCTTAATATATTTCAGATCTTTATTTCATAAAAGATCTAGCAAAGGCAGGCTCTTCAGTTCTCATCAAACTACAAGGTGTCAGTAGTGGTAAACATATTTCAAAAATGTTTTTGACATAGGCATAACAAAACATTACTTAGATACCCTTTTAGGATAACTGGTTCTTTTTTCCCAAATCATAAAGCAACCACCAGAACACGGTCTACGTCACAAAGCAAAGCCGGTCTCATGCCCGGATAAAGGAGAAACAATGCTAAGTTGACTGTCAGCATATAAATAATCTAATTATAATGAATTAATGATGCGCCATAATCCAGAGAGGCGGAACCCATTATCCCGAGTTTCGAAGGCTGGAGTTGGTCCTAAGGGTTGGCCCCAGACAGATTTCTCCCGAGAAAACAAAAATAAATCTAATTATAATAAACTGTGATAAATCCTCTCAGGATCATATAGTCGACCCAACTGTTTTCAAATTCAGATGTAGTTTATCCATTGATTTATACTGAAAAATGCATAACAGAACACAAGACAACTTTTAAAGTGCTGATTTTTTCTCCAAGTCATACAACAAACAAACACCCTACTTATTATTATGCAATACTCCAATTCTTTTTCAACAAGCATAAAGTACAAAGCTTTAAATAAAATTAGTGACCTGAAGCCAATTACCACACTTCCCAAAACTAATCTTCTCGATTAGGAATCATTCCAGCCTTTCTTGCATAAGCAAAAATACCACCAGCTTCAATAACAGGACCAGCATCACCAATAGGCTTCAATTTATACTCTTTCCCAGTAGTATGATTAATCAACCTACTCTCTCCAAGTTCAACAGTCACCACATCACCAGTCTTACACTCCTCACATATCCTCACTTCCGAATCAAGCGGATAAACTTCCCCAGTCGCAACCGAATTCCTGAAAAAGATACGCGCGTAAGATTCCGCCACCACCGCCGCCACACCAGCTGCTCCAAGCGCAACCGGCGCGTGCTCACGCGACGACCCGCACCCGAAGTTGTCGCCGCCTATGATGATGGAGTACTTGGATGTGAACTCACCCGGTTCGATGAAACGGGTTTGGTATGAAGAAGGGAGTCCGCAAAGAGCGTAGGACCCGAGTTTTTTGTACTCGTCTGGGTTTGATGGGACTAGGGTTAGGTATTCTGCAGGGATGATTTGGTCAGTGTCGACGTTGTCGCCGACGACGTAGCAGAGGCCGTGGAATGTGGTGACGGTTGTCGTGGAGGTGGCGGCGGCGGAACGGAGAGGTGGGAGGGTGGGATTTTTTGGAGTAGGGGCAAAATGGGAAATTAAGGGATTATTGGAGGAGATTGATGGGAGTTTGAGGGAAGGGAGAGGGTTAATAGAGGAGGCGCGTGGCTGATACGGAGAGAGTTTGAAGGTGGTGATGGAACTGGAAAGAGTTGTTGAAGCCGCCATTGATGAATGCTTTGGAGTCGCGTTAAAATGGAGATCGCTAAATTTGCCTGACAAGACTCACAAGAGTGTGCTAAAAAGTTGGCAGTTTTGATTAGCTATTGGGCCTAATTATGGATCAGATTAGTAAGCGAGCCGCCCAAATTAATGGACCAGTGCCGCCATTTAAGCACTTGTTTGTACGGATTGGCCTTCAAATGCACTGATCTTTCATTTTTGTGCCTCATTATCAGCGTTCTTCAATATTTATCTTTAGTGCTTATTTCATGAAAATATTGAGATGTGCTTTGTTCGAAATAAATTCTATAGAAATTAACGCATAAGTTGTATAGAAGTAGTAGTACTTTTCAGATTATTTTGAATATTGTAAGTTTGCTTTTTTTCTGGTATATCTTGTGTGAATGTGATAATATATATGCCAAAGCTAAACACTAAATTTATCGAGTAAAATATAAACTTATACCGTTTTTCATATTATGATGTTATGATACATACGTCCAAGATAAATCCTAACTATGTCGGATTGAAATTTAATTTTTACTGCACCAAAAATATTAAAGGACAATTTAAAAATCATAAATTTGATGGAAAAAAAGTAAAAACCACCCAAAATAGGGGAAGTTGTGCGAATGACCCTATTTAGAGTCCACGCAACTCTATTTCTTACCTCTCTTTTTTTTTTGGAATATGTTTAGTACTATGACATAGAATTTTTTTTTTCTTCCCCGAAATGATTTATTGATTCTATTCTTTATTTACTGTCTGCACGGCGTAGAAAAGTTATAAAACTAAAGAAATGAATTAAGTTATTGATTTTTCCCTAAAAGTTACGTTATTGATTGAATAAAGTTCTTTTTCTTTGTAACTATTAACACATTTTTTCTCTTTTCAACTAATATTTAAATATTATTAAATCTCAATATATATATATATATTTTGTAAGTTGATTACTACCATTTACATGCTTGCAAATTTCTCAACATTTATTTTTCAATATTGTCATGAAAATATCTTCTCTTGTTCACTTCCACATTCTGTTGTATAGATCACACAAATCATAAGTTTCAACTGGTCGTGGAAGCTATCCAGGAGCCTATCATAAATCCGACAAAATTTGCATTCAATTAATTAAAACTGCAAAACCTTATTTATCAGTAATTATCTTTAGAGGTAAATGTTACTAGTATTTATAATTAGAGACTGATGGTCCTCTCCCCATATAGTTAATATACAAATTTAATATTTATTATTGTAAGTGTTATTAGTAATGATTTTTAGAAACTTTTAGAATTTTTAGGAAAAGGTAAATGAAAAATGAGAAAAATGTAAAAGAAAAAAAAGAGAAATTATTGGATTAGACTGTGGGCCAGTAGGGTGAATTGAGAATTGAGACGTGGAATGAGTACTTCACTCAGTCTTAAGAAAAATCAAACATATCAACAATATATATATATATATATATATATATATATATAACAACATACCCAGTAAAATCTCACAACGTGGGTCTGGGAACGGTAGAGTGTACACAGACCTTACTGATAGTAAATATACATAATATATGTTGTAATTAATGTAAAATAGAGATCTTAATTTCATTAAGACTACAATTGTATACTCTATATATATTGCATTAATAAGAGAACTCCAATCAAGGAGATTTACACTATTCTACATGGTATCAGAGCGGAACAGTTGTATACAGGTGGTATACGATTGTTTTGCGCTGCGGGGGGGGGGGGGGGAGGAACTTTAGGGTATGGCGATCGAGAATAGGGTAGGGAGGGATTTTTGGCTCTTGATACCATGTAAAAGGATATAGGGTTTTGGACAGCCGTATATCAACGGTATACGGGTTTGGTCGGGTGATATGGTGCTCAGGTGGGTTGTATATCATATGTATACCAGATGTATACGGGTGAGATATGAAAGAAGAGGGCTGATTTGGCTGTATATTACGAGATATCACTGTATACCAGATGTATACGGGTGAGGAGGAGGGCCGGCTTGGCTGTATATCAGCGCGGAACAATTCTCTCTTTCATAAATTCTGTACGACTAATGGCATAGTCTTTCACTTCTCCTGCCCCCATACTTCCATTCAAAATGGTAAAGCCGAACAAATTCTACGCACCATTAACAATATGATTCGTACATTACTTTTTCATGTTAAAACTACCCAATTAATAAATATTTTCATCGGTTTAAGTAATGTGTTTATCAATATAAAATTCAAATGAATTACACTAAAGTAGTTGTCGAGCGAAAATGAAAAGGAGAGATATCTCACTTATACAGAACTTGTCCACCCGCAAAACTCTAATGGATCCGCCAAATTATTTTCTCTGCATATATTAATATAAGCACATTGAAGTGTTTAAAATAAATTATTTTTGACAAAGTCAAAACATTATTTCAAGCGATGCATATTTGTGCTCATGTACAAACATAATTTTAGACTTTTTAGTATAACTTGTGTAACAAATATTATAATAACTCTTTCCTTACAGAAAAGGGTCATACATATCCTGTACTATCCCAAAAAAGTTATTGCCGTCCTCCATTTAATTTTTCGATCATCTACCCGCCATTAACGAATTCATCATCTTAAAGCCCCAACCATTATTCCTTTTTTATTTAATCTAATTTATTATTAAAATATTATTTTAAACCGAAAAGGGATTATATATGAAAATTGTGGTTATTTTTTAAATTCTAAATTCTTCATCTTCTCCAACTAAATTTACAGCTAAAATTCACCAAAAAATCCACCGAATTATTCGCCAAATTTCCCCAAATTTCATATATCAACTCTCCAAGAAGTAACCGATCTTTTGTAATAAGATTCACTAGAAACGAAGCTCATTTGCGAAAACCCAAATCTTGAACTTGAAGCTTCAAGCTTCATTAATGATTGCCCATAGAATTTTTGCTTCTTTCTTCACATTTCAACTACATAAGATAAACGTTAAAATAAAGATTTTTAGATCCAACTATCAGTATAAAATTAATTCCAACGAAAATTCCACGTTCAACCTCCAACCCAAAAACCAAATTCAAAACTTTAACTTGGTAAACCCTCTCTCCGTCGTCGCCCCACTATCGAAGCAGCGACGACCGCGGACAGATCTGAGCTTTGTGAGTCACCCCTCTCTCTTCGGCCCTCTCTCCGCCACCGTCCCACTGTCGGAGCAACAACGACCACAGTCAGATCACCTCCCTCCATATCTGGTGGCTCATATCTGAGCTTCACCAGAGTCCAATGTCGTTTTCCGACGTGCCGACTCAAATTTGAGCTTTTTTTATATTTCAAATCGGAGTGTATTTTATTTTTGAAAGATGGAATAATTTCCCCTTCGAAATTTCTTTCATTATTCACAATATATATAGATGTACAAGGTTGATTCCTAATATGGTACGAATCCTAACTTACCTTACAAAGGTTGATTCCTAATACAATTAGAATCCTAAGTTACCTTAAATATACATTTATCATAATTACAAAATATACGGCGAATATTCTGAGAATATTCGCTAATACTCCCCCTCAGACGGAGCGGGAGGAGGCCGAATGCTAAGGCTGGATCGAAAGTCGGTGAAGAGCTGTCGCGGTAGTCCCTTTGTGAAAATATCTGCATACTGATACGAGGAAGACACGTGTAAAATTTTGACCTCGACCACGAGCAACCTTCTCTCGCACAAAGTGGATATCCATCTCAATATGCTTAGTCCGCTGATGTTGGACTGGATTATGAGACATATAGATAGCGTATATGTTGTCACAATAGACTATAGACGCCTTGCGTAATGGACACCGGAGCTCCAAAAGAAGATTTCGGATCCAACGGATCTCGGCGACAACATTAGCAACTCCGCGATATTCTCGCTTCAAAGACTCGAACGGGACAACGTGGCTGCGCTTGGCGGACCATGAGATAAGATTATCCCCAAGAAATACACAAGCACCGGAGGTGGAGCGACGTGTGTCGGGGCATCTGCCCAATCTGCATCCGTGTAGGCTAGCAATTTGGTTGGGGCGAGAGGGGTATAGATGTAAGCCAAAGTCAAGTGTGCCCTTAACATATCCGATAATACGTTTGAGGGCGGCAAAATGGGACTCTCGGGGTCGTGCATGAACGACACGCCCGCCGAACGGCATATGCAATATCGGGCCTAGTGAATGTAAGATGCGAAGAGCACACCGCTAGACTCCGATATAGAGTGGGATCGAAACCGGCGCACCGTCATTGGCACTAAGCTTGGATTTTGAGTCCACCGAGTTGGCATAATCTTACAATTTGCCATCTTGCCCCCGTACACTATCTCTTCGCATACTTTCGCCGACACGGGAACATATTGGCGCAGATCTAGTCACCGATATACCCGTAAAATAACTTAGCTTCCCCAAGTCGGTCATAGCAAATTCGGTTTTGAGTAGAGCAATGATTTCATTCTTCAACCCGTCGGATGAGGCGGTAAGAACAATATCGTCGACATATAATAGCAAATATGCGGTCTTTGCTACCTCGGTGAAAAGTGAAGAGAGAGGTATCACACTGCTACATACAAAACCAATTTGCAGAAGATACCTGGCGAACCGATCATACCAAGCGCGGGGCCTGTTTCAATCCATACAATGACTTCCTGAGACGACACACAAACTGTGGAGCTACCGGATGAACAAAACCAGGAGGTTGATGCATGTACACGCCTCTTTCAAATCCCCATGAAGAAACGCATTCTTGACATCAAGCTGATGAATCGGCCAATGCAAGCCCATAGCAATACTGAGAACAGTCCGAATAGTGGCCGGTTTAACAACCGGACTGAATGTCTCACCACAATCAATACCCTCCTGTTGATTAGTGCCATTTGCAACTAGTCTTGCCTTATACCTCTCTAAGTCACCACTGTCTCTGAACTTGTGACGAAATAGCCACATACACCGGATAACATTCACACCAGCTGGTCTAGGTACCAAATCCCAAGTGTTCTGCTTGGTTAAAGCGTTAAACTCTTCGCACATGGCCGCATTCCAATTGGGGTCCAGTTTAGCTAGTTTTGGATTCTTTGGAATGGGTGATAAGGTTTGTGTGGAGAGATTGAAGTGAACCTTGGGTTTGAAGATCCCGTGTTGTGCACGAGTCTCCATGCGGTGAGGGGGCTGCAGTGGGAGGTCGGGACCGGTTCTTTGGATCGGTAGGGCACTGGGGCGGAGATTGCGGCGGCAGTGTTGCTGCGAAAGCGAGGCTGTGAGACTCGACGAGTTGTTGGATTTGCCGGACCGGAGCGGTGTGGGTGGTGCATTAGACTCAACGGGGTGCGGCATGGGTGGTGTGGGAGCCGGATCGGGGTGGCGCATTGCTGCGGGAGGGTCGATGACACCGCCGGAGGCGCAGCGATGGCGTCGGAACAGCCGAGTTGCGCTTGGTACAGATTTTGGATGACCGGAGACAAACTCGGTTCATCGAGAAAGATGTAATCGGTGGTCTGAAATTTCCGGAGATTTGAAAAAGGAAAGGTTGTCTCGTTAAAGGTAACGTGACGGGAGACGATGATTTTGCGAGTAGCAATGTCATAGCACAAGTAGCCCCGATGATTAGGAGATAGACCAAGGAAGACACATGGAAGAGTGCGAGGGGCAAGTTTGTGGGGTGCAGTGGAGGCTATGTTGGGGTAGCATAAGCATCCAAAAATACGTAGGTGATCATATGATGGCTGCCTACGGTATAAGATTTCTGTAGGGGTTTTGTTTTGGAGTGTGCTAGTTGGTAAAAATTCGCTAATAATTTTCTTTATCTCATATTAGGGTGTATTTTATTTCTTATATTCAGTTTTTGAGTCGTAATATTTTAGTGTAAAATCCAGTGTTTGGGGTGTATTTTATTACTTGTATTCAGTTTTTGCTTGTATTTTGGAGATTCTTTTGTATACAAATAAATAAAGTGAATTAGAACACAATTTTTAATATAATACATTGAATACAACGTAAAACTAGCTACAAATGAATACATCGAGTCAAATTTTGAATACACTTTAGTGTAGCTACGAAATGTAATTATCAAAAGTATAGCTATGCCTTAAAAAATCAAAGTGTCGTCAGTCATGATAGCGAATTCTGGAAAAAAAAAAAAGCAATAGCTAATGCAAGTAAATAAGACAAACAAAATACACATAGCAACATAAATCAAACGGTAAGGGACTATAAGGCAATATGATAGGCTAAGCGAGCCTACAATAATAATACTACAACTACCAGTTTGTAAGCGTAGATAAGACTACGCTGGACTACCTACTATCCTTCTACCCTAATACGTGTCCTACATAACCCCTTAGATAGGTCATGTCCTCAGTGAGTTGCACCTGCGCCATATCCCGTCTAATCACATCCCCAATACTTCTTCAGCCTACCTCTACCCCTCCTATACCCGTCCATAGCTAACATTTCACACCTCCGCACTGGGCCATTTGTGTCTCTCATCTACACGTTCCCGAACCATCTCAACCTAGCTTCTCGCATCTTATCCTCCAAGATCGACCTAAAGCAATATGTATACTTTGGGGGAGCTTCAAGCATCCATAAACTTTATCAGCAAACAACAATTCACCCCGTAACAATATTCAATGACTGCTCGCACAAAATCTGCACCAGAACAAGGAAAGCCATTATGATCATTTGTTCCGGTTTCACACGAAAATACACGAGAGAGAGATCAACCTAAATTTCTTTTCTTTATATTGACATCGTATGCATCTGTACGGAGAACTTAAACAGAAGAGACTGAATTCGAAATAATATGACTTGAACTTGTGGTAAAATTTCTATGATCAGCCTTCCATGTGAACAACTGCTGATCCAAAAGTGTATTAATTGCAAAGATATTTTAAGTTGGGAACAACAAGACAGTACTCAGCTATGATGCATTTGCAACTTTATAGCGCTCTTCCAAGTAGTCTCCCGCACGAACTGGAGGAAATCTGTGGAAAATCAACTACAGATTATCTCCATACTATGATAATCTACTAGCAGGGAAGAAATTATGTGAGACATAACAAGAAATCATCATTGTCACAACTAGAAGCATCATGGCGTCTTATTTATCTTGATTAGTTTCTTTATGCAGAATTCAAATAGTCAATTTCTTACCCACAAGGAAAGAACAACTTCATCCATCTATGAGTTTGTGCCCGTATGAATCTAACTAGTTCTCGATCAGGGACGGGGCGAAGGTTAGGGGGATAAGTGGCGTAAGGGAGATGCTAGGCTGAGAATAGGGTCTTGGAACATTGGACTTTACCGGAAAGTCCATAGAGCTAGTTAAGATTCTGAAGAAGATGAGGATTAATAAAGCCTGTGTCTAAGAGACCAAATGGGTAGGACCTAAGGCTAAGGATGTAGACGGGTATAAGTTATGATTCTCGGGTAGGTCGAAGTATAGAAATGGGGTAGGCATTTTGGTAGACAGCAAGCTAAGGGATCATGTGGTAGAGGTGAGGAGGGTCAATGACAGGATGATGACGATTAAGTTGGTAGTTGGAGGGTTCACTATGAACATTATTAGTGCTTATGCGCCGCAGACGGGCTTGGACGAGGAGAAGAGACGCTTTTGGGAGGATTTGGACGAAGTGATGGGAGGCATACCACCCACTGAGAAGTTATTTGTAGGATGAGATTTCAATGGACAAATCGGGTCACTTCCGGGGGTTATGATGACGTGTATGGAGGCTTTGGACTCGGGGATAGGAACGAGGGAGGCATCTCATTTTTGGAGTTCGCTAGAACTTGTGGGATGGTGATAGCCAATTCGAGGTTCGAGAAGGAGGAACACTTGGTGACTTTTCGTAGTTCGGTGGCTAAGACTCAGATTGACTTTTTGCTCCTTAGAAAGGTTGACAAAGGTCTTTGTAAAGACTGCAAGGTTATTCCGAAAGAAAATCTTACAACCCGACATAAGCTTTTGGTGATGGATTTGCAGGTCAAGATGGAGAAGAAGAAGAGGGTTGTAGATCACAGGTTAAGAATCAGATGGGGGATAGGTTGATGGTCAAGAGTGCTTGGGGGAGTAGTGGGGATGCGATCGGTATGTGGGACATGACGACCAGTTGCATTCGGGAGGTAGCTAGAGAAGTGCTAGGGGCCTCGCGGGGTAACCATGGTGGGCATCGAGGGGACTGTTGGTGGAATGGTAAAGTTCAAGAGAATGTGGAAGCGAAGAAAGCGGCGTATGCGAAATTGATAGAAAGCAAGGATGAGGTAGAGAAAGTGGACGAATACAGAACTGTATAAGATGGCGAGAAAGGAGGCAAAACTAACGGTTACGGCGACAAAAACGATGGCTTTTGAACACCTGTATGTGGAATTAGAAGAGAAAGGCGGGGATAAGAAGTTGTACAAACTAGCCAAGGCAAGGGAGAGGAGGGACCGTGACTTCGATCACGTGAGGTGCATCAAAGACGAGGATGACAAAGTACTGGCGGAGGAAGCGCATATTAGGAGGAGGTGGCAGTCTTACTTTCATAAACTCTTGAACAAAAAAGGAGATGGAGACATTGTGCCGGGAGATCTGGAGAATTCTGGTAGGTACCGGGATTTTGGGTATTGTAGAAGCATTAAGGTTGACGAGTTTAAGGGTGTTGTTTGCAGGATGCGCAGAAGACTAGCGACCGGACCTGATGAGATCCCAGTTGAATTTTGAAAGAGCGCAGGCAGGGCAGGTTTGGAGTGACTGACTGGGTTGTTTAACGTCATTTTAAGACGGCAAGAATGCCCGAAGAATAGAGGTGGAGTACAATGATTCCCTTGTACAAAAACAAAGGTGATATCTAGAGTTGCAACAACTATAGGGGTATCAAGTTGTTGAGCCACACTATGAAAGTTTGGGAAATGGTCGTGGAGATGTGGGTGAAGAGATACGTGTCTATTTTTTAGAACCAGTTTGGATTCATGCCGAGGCGTTCGACTACTGAAGCCATTTATCTTATTAGGAGGTTGGTGGAGCAGTATAGGGAGAGGAAGAGACGTTATATATGGTTTTCGATGGGGCTGCACCAGGAATCAGCTCTTAGCCCATTTCTATTTGCCTTGGTGATGGACGGACTGCCGCGACAAATCCAAGAGGAGGTACCATGGTGTATGTTATTCGCAGACGACATAGTCCTGATTGATGAGACTCGCAGTGGAGTAAATACCAAGTTGGAGGTTTGGAGACAGACTCTTGAGTCTAAATGATTCAGGTTGAGTAGGACTAAGACATAATTTTTGGAGTGCAAGTTCAGTAACGGGAGCGACCCTGAGACAGGCGTGGAGGTGAGGCTTGGTACTCAGGTCATTCCAAAGAAAGGAAGCTTCAAGTACCTAGGGTCTATTATCAAGGGAATGAAGAGATTGATGACGATGTCACACATCGTACTAGGGCAGAGTGGATGAAATAGAGGCTCGCATCTGGAGTTTTGTACGACAAAAAGGTGACACCAAAACTTAAAGGCAAATTCTATAGGGTGGTGGTTAGACCGACTATGTTGTATGGGGTGGAGTGTTGGCCAGTCAAGACTTCGCACATACAAAAGATGAAAGCTGCGGAGATGAGGATGCTGAAATGGATGTGTAGGTATACAAGGAGGGATATGATTAGAAATGATGATATCCAGGACAAAGTGGAACTGGCTTCAGTGGAGGATAAGATACGAGAAGCAAGGTTGAGATAGTTCGGGCATATGCAGATGAGAGACACAGATGCCCTAGTGCGGAGGAGTGAGAGGTTGGCTACAGACGGGTTCAGCAGGGGTAGAGGCAGGCCGAAGAAGTATTGGGGAGAAGTGATTAGGCGGGATATGACGCAGGTGCAACTTACTGAGGACATGACCTTAAATAGGGGGTTGTGGAGGACACAGATTAGGGTAGAAGGGTAGTAGGTAGTCGAGCGTAGTCCTACTTACGCTTACAAAATGATAGTTGTGGTGTTATTACTGTAGGCCCGATTAGCCTATCACACTTATAGGCGCAGTATTGCTTTATAGTCCCTTGTAGTTTGATTTCTGCTGCTATGTGTTCTTTAGTGTACTTTGTTTATCTTATTTAGTTGCGTTAACTACTGCTTCCTTTTGTTAGAATCCACTACCATGGCATATTCGATTTTGTTATCAGCATGTTCATACTGCTTTAATTTCTTATCTGTGTCTGACCGCTTCTCTTGCTTTGCTTTGCTTGTGATTATGCTTTGTCTTGAGCCGAGGGTCTCCCGGAAACAACCGCTCTACCTACCAAGGTAGAGGTAAGGTCTGCGTACACTTTACCCTTTCCAGACCCCACGTTGTAGGATTTTACTGGATATGTTGTTGTAAAGTTCACATCCCCTCCATTCTCCCTCTTAGTCTGGATTCTTCTTTTTTCTTCTTTTTTGTTTTTTGGGGAAGGGACCCAAAGTAAATTTGACATCTCAAATGCTAACCACAAAGAAGTCTAGCATCACATTATGGCACTTGAAACTGGCATTTATTGCAATGAATGCTTGAAAGCATCCAAAATACTTTAATCTAAGTTTGTTATCCCGATTTGACGAGTCAGCAATGAAACGAGAACAGAGTTGATGACCTAATGTGGAACACCATACCAGAGATGATGGAGTTGTGCGGGTGTAAGGAGGTAATAGGCGTTGGTGAAACCTAAAGGAAGAGGGGCGATGGAAGCCGGGGAAAAGAAGGTGATTTATTGCCTTGCCATGGGGAGTAGGGGGTATCTGAGGAGGGGCGCGGAGAGATAATGGGCAGTACTGGAGATTGATGACGGGGGAAGGGGACAACCATACACAAGGAAGGCGGAGTAAGGGGTAGGCGATGAGGGATAAGAAAAAAGAGAGCTCGTGAAAATGTTGATGGTAGAATAGCATATTGTAGTCCATTTCTAATCGCTGCCTTTACTGGAATGGCAACTCCAGTGTAGGAACAAAAAAATATGTAGCATTTTAGTAGAATGGTATCAACTACTGAATCAAAATTATGAAGGAATCAAGAATACCAAACATGAGAAAATGTACAAGAACGGAACACCAGAATTACCTTTTCCGGTTCTGGGATCTTTCATCTGCATCAAGTAGGCCATAAGGGAAAGCCTAAACTTTTATTAAGAAAAGTTTTTGGAAAAGACCGGAAGAGGAATTATGACAGAACAAAAATACCAAATATGAAATAAAAGGACCATCAGCATTGCCATTACATTTTGGGATTATCCTCTATCGTATCAAACCGATCATTAGAAAGTCTGCAACTGACTTTGGAAGGAAAAACTTTTTGACAGGACTTCAAAAGGCACACTGACAAATATCCCCGTCGAGAAGAGCTTCATAAAAAAGGGTAGGCCGGTGCACTAAGCTCCCGCTATGCGCGGGTCCGGAGAAGGGCCGGGCCACAAAGGTCTATTGTACGCAGCCTTACCTTGCATTTCTGCAAGGGTTTATTTCCACGACTTGAACCCATTACCTTCTGGTCATATGACAACAACTTTACCAGTTACTCCAAGGCTACCCGTCGAGAAGAGCTTCATATAAGAAATTAATCGAGTTTGCAGAATTTCAAAATTGTATATTCTTTTTACAACTTCAACATCCATAAACAATAAGATCAACTCCAAGAGATGTTAAAAAGACAGATTAAAGCTTTGAACAAAGTCATCAACATATTTTTAAAATGCATAATCCAGCTCAAGGCTAGTACAAAAATTTGCAAGTACCTGGGAGGAGATGAGTCACTACAGCAGCTCTTCAAGCATTCCACCACACAATCTGGATTTGGATCCAAAAAGAAAGCCATCAACATGTCGCAACCAATATTTTGTTAGCTTATGTTGCATTGTTCTAATGCCGGCAGAATGAAGAGTCAAGAGAATATTTATTTAGAACCCGACAAATTGTTCATACACTATCAGATAGCATTTGGCAAGAAATGAGATATATTGCATGAGCCCAATCCATAAATACAACCAAAAAATCCGAAAAGACATTGTTTTCACAGAAACAATTTACTTTTAAGTTACCAAATTACTTTTTAGGATATCTTATGTGAGAATATGAAGAGAAAAAAAAGATTGCCAGAATGTGTGAAGACTAGTGGCTTAGGTCAGAATTCCTTTCTAGATACTCTGTATAATATAAACATCATTTTCCACTTATGTGAGACATAATACATTTTCTAATCTAACTCTTTTCTAGATACTCCAACCTCTTGATATTTCTTGCAACTATTTTTTCTGATCATATCATGCTAAAACTGTGTTATATCAACATAACCACCAAGTAATGTAGAGGTTCTGAATGAAATGCTTATTGAATTAGCGGTGGTTGCCTTCACTAGGAGTTGTGCCAAACTCGTGAATGACAGTACTAAGTCTACCAATTCATGCCCGAGTAGATTATTTCAGACATATGGTGATCAATATGAAAACAAGTCAATAGGTCATCCATCTTTGGAACTGTTATGCAAGCCAGAATATTGTTGTGCACCTTGCCAAAATCGGGTAGCCAAAGAAGAGTAAGAATTAGGAACAATATGTTCCTAGTTCTTTTTGATTCTCAATGCTGGCAATAACAGGCATCAACTAATCAAATTCCAATACAGAATTAGGAACATTACGTTCAAAGTTCTTTGTATAGGTTGTTGGTCAAATTCTAGGAATCAAGTGAGTTATGTTGCCTCCCTTTAAAGGGAAGATTAGTGCGTAAACATGTCCACACTATGTTCAGAGTAGCACTGCCACACACCATACACAGAGCAATATATATTAATCACTAGCAAAGATGATAAATGAATATCCCAAACATGTCAGAATAAGGATCGAGTTAATCAAACTATATATATTAATATTGCCCAGACATGCATTGATCTGAATTAAGGGTAAAACAAAGACTTTGACAGGAAAAAGGATTTTAACGTATGATGAAATCTTGATTACCGAATTACGCTCTTGCCCTGTTGGCATAACTCTATGCAATGTAGACCTACAAATGAATGTCAAGCATCAGAAGAATAACACAAAACATATTGTTTTTTGTTACTATTGCATTTGGTAAAATGAACTTTCAGCAAAAAGCAGGCAATGTGAAGAATACATCTTCTGAACCCAGAATAGGAAACAATCTATGATGTATTTAGATATAAAAGAGAACAGAAAATTTGCACTACCGAAATAAGCAGTTTGTCCACCTCTCCATCATATCTCCAATGTTAACTATGAAAGCTCTGCTGAACAACAACCGACAAGAAACTTTCAACATTAAGAAATAATGCCAACTGAGATTTGGGCAACCATGTATGGCTTATTATACTACATACTCATTCCAAGGAGCAGATTAAATGTTGAATAGAGTATAAGGGAATGGTAGCGATGATACAGGAAATACTGGCCGACACATTTCATGATTTGATGCTTGAAAACATATTGGCCCCTTATTCAAGCAACTTTCAAAACCTTATCCATAAAGAAAAAAATGGTATATATGCCTGCTAAAGAGAAAAACTTTACTGCTAATAAATCTTTGGAAACTTATTAAAACAGTCAATTTTTTAATAAAAAGGATAACAGAAGTTTTGACACTTTTTCCTGCTACTCCCACCCTCTTCCTTCCTAATTTAAATGAAGAAAACTTGGTTAACTTGAGCATATCTTCTTGTGGTATCTGATTTACAAGGGAAAATCTCAGACTAAGTCATCCAGTGATACCATGGTAGAAACAAGTCTAGTTTAAGCAAAGGATCTTAAAGTTTCATTTCCTTTTTGGATCACTAGTCAACAGTAATCTGTAACCTATAACAGTGATAAGATTCAACAGAGGAAGACTGTGATCAGGAACAGGTTCTTTAGCTAAAGCGAAAGGCCTCTTTTTCTCTTTCTTCTTCTACTTCTTATTTTGTCTTCTTGGGTGGCTGGGGGAGGTCTAGGAAAACTTGGGTGCCTTTACTTCTGCATGTGTTGGGCTCACACCGGCTTAATGTTGAAAGTATGAGCACATGCACGTTCTGAAAGAATACAAATTCAATAACTCATTCATTAAGCTCATTTTATCTGCAGCCATTTATTTATTTCAAGAAACAAAACCCTTAGAATATCAAGCATGCTAGTACAAAGCTTGTTCAACTTGTTGAGAACATTCATGACGTCTCGGAATGCAGATACAGGAAGCCCATGTATGGGCTGAAAGAATAAAAGAACGATAGAAGAGAACCTCAGACATATAACTAGTGGAGAGCTCATTGAAGTAGTAGATGACATTCAGGATTTGCATAGAGGATGCAGATGCAGGAACACTTTTTTTCTTTTATCAAGATAGGGACGCCCCTTTATCTCAACAAAATTGAGAGATGGGGTTGAAATGGATTTACACCCTGAAGCATCAAACTTTGGCACGGCCTATGCTGTTGTTTATTAAAAGGATCACTTGCAATAAAAATCCAAATTAATAAATGTGGTAACAATATCAGATTATAGCATTCAAGAAACAGAAACGAAAAAAAAAAACTTTCCACATCTGAATAGTATTTTCGAGATTGTCATCCAGCATTAGCAAATTTATCGGACTGATTGTCACCTCACATTTCCTGCAGCCTTCTAGAGTGGTGCACATTGAAAAAGGAAAACATTGGAATATTGCAAAACTAGATGAACTGAACAATGCTAATCATTTTCACGTTGAAACTTTTCACTCATTAGGGGATAAGACTCAAAATCAATCTTGGTCAGGCCTGTGTCTTGGATTCCACAATACATCAACTTAAAGTATCTAGTGAGTGATCAATAAACCTACCCACTGAGGTGATGCACATCTTCCCATATCTGAGGTTGCTTGAATTTCTCCCGGCAAACCTGTTAGCTCCAGAACCAGTTAAATGTTAATATAAGAATTCATGAGAACCACAGACTTGGATAAAGAGAAAAAACTTTTCATATCAGACATGCCTGAAATCTACTAACACCATCTGTAGCTAGAAGAGTTAACATCCCATAGTCTGAATGAGCAGAAGCACCATACACCTCTTGGATACATTGACCATGTAAAAAGTGTTCCATATGTATGTCACTTTTTTAGTTCACAGTGCTTCGTCAAACAAATACGCATAACCTAAAGAAAGAAACTAATAGTAGCATAGAAACTGCTATCCACCCTGAAAAATTGTCTTTGCAGATTCACAAGCATCAGTCAACAAAGATGTCTCCCCTTTTTCCTCCCGTTTCACTTCATCTTCAGGTGCGACAGGAAGTTTAATATTTAGACAGAATTCAGGTCCTGATCACGATTTTTTAAAAAAAAAAAAAAAAAAAAAAGAAAAACTCAAAAAGATAGATGCCATTTAGGGAACTAATACCTGGATAATGTGACAGATTGACGGTATCCATTTGGTGAATCACATGCCCCTGCTTTTATGAAAGAAGTCCTCGTTTAACTCCAATGCCAAAGTAACCAGTGACATTAGTCTTAACCCAGCATCTCTGAGAAAAGAAAGCCAAATCAACCACAAATCAAGTAACCAAGCGATATGCAGAACACTCAGATGCTAGCAAGAAGATGAAGACCAATGATAATATGCAACTTGATCGGTTAACTCTTTTTCTTTTCTTTTTTTCATAACTGTGGTGTTGCAGGCACCTAGACTAATTCCAGGGGACCTGCTACCTCCCAGCAGCACAGGGTGTCGAGTAACTCTGTCCACCAAAGCATGGACATATGGGAAGAAAACACCTTGTGCTTTTGCCGGGATTTGAACCTGAGACATCATGGTTGTCAACCCACTTCATTGACCACACCCTTGGCTTCTGAGTGATATGAACATTTAACTTTCAGCAACAATTTTTTAAGTTACACAAAATTTCAAGCATAGGGAGCTGAGTGATATGAAATATTTATAGGGGTTGGAATTACAATTGTTTATATCAAGCTAAAGTTTAGGGAATAAAGAAATATAAATTTCTTTTAGAACATATCAAAGTGATACTCACAAGGCTCTTCTATTGTAATCCTCCATGGAAGAACTTCTAAACATCCCAAATGGAAGAAAACATCAAAGAGTCACCACATATGATTTCTGGAGAAATGTGCTTCAAACAAGGAATATGTCTCGAAACACACATGAATTGATGCACGAATAAACAAAATGTAGAGAATACCTTCTCCAGGCCACTGATTCAAGTTACTGACAAACTCTTGCAACCAATGTAGAAGCTTTCTTTTGAGTCACCTGCACTCCAACGATGGAATGATTAACTCGATATTAAGTATTACTATCCTCCAAATGCAAATGAACTTGCAAATGTAACCAATAAAAGCCTGCGGAAGAAAAGTTTCATTTGCTATGCAAAGAGCTATCCTTTTGGTAAACAAGCCTTAGCACATGACCAATGTACCTTAATCTATGGTTATGCCTAACTAAATTACCTGATTTACCACATGGTCAAGACCAACTCAACCGAAATGTTTTAATCATTTGTTTCAATAAACTCCATGTAATTTCAACAGCAAAATTGAAAGGTCTAAAGAATTGCAGGCTCACTGCACAGCAGCAAATCGTCCGCATCTATGCGGACATCAATTTTCTCCTCCCAGTAATCAGATCAGGCTAATAGATGTATGACATTTGTTTTTTGCATAAGTTTCTATCACCTACTCCCTCTGTCTCATTCCTTTTTAGTTTGCCACAAAAAAGAATGAAACTTTCTATATTAAGAAACATTTTCTCTAAGAAAAATCAAGTTGCTTAAAAATGAATGGAAGTAGGGAAAACGAGTTCCACAAGTGTCATTCCATATTGATTGTGTCTTTGCCAACCTCCTACACATCCCACCCCTACCCTCACCACCCTTATAGCCGCCATCCCCACCACCCCACCACCCATAGTGTTTGTGTACATTATATTAATGTTTTTAGAATAATATTTTCTATTCACATGCCAAACACAAGAAAATAAGTTAAAAAATCACTTACTTTCATAGACAACAATTTCCATCATACCAAACACATTATACGTGAAAGCAAAATAATTTTAAGAAAATAATGAAATTTACATATTATTCGATTATTACACTATTACTTGTTTCTATTATAGACTAATGTCTAAGTACTATAATCACTTCCTTTTTTCCTTTTGTAATTCTTTTTATTTGATATTTTCATTGTACTTGTTCTATTAATCAAATATTTCGTATATTTTTTATTTTCATGACACAACAAAGAAAATCTTGAGTCATCAACAAGATTCTGAGCAAATAATCAAATTTTATAATCTCTTCGTAATCTTCCGACAAAGAAAAAGTGCTACTATTCCCCCGAGGAAGATGCGGGTCAAAACCCTGACAAAATAATTAGAGAAGACTAGTTTTTGACTTTTTAGACAACAAGGATCTTTCCCATGATTTGAGAAATATTAATATATCTCAAAAAATGAAGCCGTTTGGACATGATTTGAAATCAGTGCTTTGAAATCATGATGATTTGAAGTTGAAATTTTATTTGGATATGCAATTTGAATTTCTTAAGTTATATTTTTTCTCATTAATATAAAAATCCCACAAGTTGTGAAAATCATCAAAATTTTCCTAATTCTTATGCAATCTTATCAAATGAGCAAGTCATGGTTCATAACAAAAAATCAATACGCGGCTAGAAGACCTTTCTAAAAAATACAACATCAATTGATCGAACTTTAGTTTAATAAAAAGGAAAATTGAACATGAATGGTAGTGTAACTACTTTTTAATATAATTCTCCTACATGATCTGGACAATCTCTTCACGTTGAGCATGCATCTTGGATAATTATGTAACATCCCGAAATTTTGGACAATGATTTGAGCACTTAAGCGTAATAAGGCCTCGGGGATTTTATGTGATATCACGTATACTAATAAAGAGACTAGAATATAAAAGAATTAGACCCTGAAATAATTTTGGACACAACAAAGTGTGACGACGGGGCTCGGAAATAAATTTGGTATGCGCACAAAGAGGTTATGGACTAGGGTCATATTACAAATTATGACATTGACCATACGAAGGTCTTATGAGTTTTAGGATTTAAGTGAATTGAGATCACATAATTAATTATGTGTGAGATTGATTAATTGTGGGATTAATAATTTTAATAGGGAGACTAGTGAAAGTGGATTTTGGTACGTGTAAGCTTGGTATTAAGTCTCCTAATGACTAAGTCTAGGGAATTAGTTGGTGGCAGCTTCTAAAGCATCTTTTAAGGGAGGTGGAAAAATAAGAGTGGACTTAGCTTAATCCATCTTATATATAATAACCAAAAAGGTCTCTTTATGTTCTATTCAGTGGGAATACTACCCAGAGCCTTACCTGCCCCTGTCCATTGGAATTAAGTTATCCCTCAACTTTTTATTACAATCCTGAAACTAACTTGGTCCAGAGAAACCAAAAAGATGTATTAAATGCTGGATAAATCTAATCTGCAATATTCCAGAGGCTAATCATAATTTTACCAAACAACCTCTATGGAAAGAAGAACTTGCCATGTTTCTATTTATTTTTAATAATCTACAGTTCCTAGCTTCAATACCCCGATGGACTTTTCAACCAAGGTTTAGTAAAAGGAGGGAACGGCTAGTGAGGGTTCTGGAAAACAGAAACCTTGTGCAATTATTGCAAAGTAGCGATTCCAGCAACGGACAATATTAAGTTAAATCGAAGTATGTTAAGACAAATTATTTATTTCTTTTGACATATTCCATGTAACGAAATATAACCGTGATATTGCTCCATAATTTATTTTACTCATAGTAGTTAAGAATATTCATGTTATTGATTCCTATGCTAAAAATATGTCTAAATATATTTCTAAGTCCTTATTAAGACATACGGAAAGGATGTTGATGTTCCCAATGTTAGCCAAAGGTATAAAGGTATTATTATGTCATCCGTTGAGATTGGAATATTGTGTTATCATTCATGCATTTTTATTTGCATTGCATTCATATATTATCCTGGACCACTTATGCTATGCACACTACTATATGGTAAATATTATATATATATATATATATATATATATGTACGGGGAATGGGGAAAGGGAAAGGCGTTATATACGCACACCACCTGCAGCTGGTACAGACTATCACGAAAGAGCCCGAAGAGGCCAATATGATGTGATGATGTGATGCCCTTGTGTGGCGATATAACCTGATGCCCACAGAGGCAGTTATGGGAGGATTCTTGTGTGGACATTAGTATACCGTATTTGCATTATGCATACATTCATTAATCATTACATGATATTATGCCCACAGAGGCCGACATGAAATGATTCCCGCAGAGGCTATTAGGGTAAGGAAGATGCCCAATGGGGCCGATGTATATGTATACCGCATTGTGCATGACATTTAGGCATATGTATTAGGACTTACAGAGACATTTATTGTTGGTCGGTTGTTCCTGTTTCAGTTGTTGTTATATCCCTGTTATACTATTGTTCATGCCTGACATACTCAGTACATCAGTCGTTCTGACGTCCCTTTTGTCGGGGGACGCTGCGTTTCATGCCCGCAGGTTCAATTAAGAAAGGTGACGGTTCACGTTAGTTAATTGCGGATCCAACGTATTTTTGGAGCACTCCCCTTGTTCGGAGTGTTGGTCTAATTTTGGTACGGTACAATTTTGCTTGTATATATGGGTATGGTGGGGCCCTGTCCCGACCTTTGATGTTGCTACTCTAAGAGGCTTGTAGATAGGTGTCCTGTGAATAGTGGTCTTGTATGGCCTTGTCGGTCTTGGTATGGGTATGTGTATATATAAGATGGTTACCTGATTTTCATAATTTTCTTTCGGCTTAGTCCGTAATTAATTACGATTAGATGTTAAATATTCGAATGATGGTACCCGCGGGTGGGATTCGGGTGCCCGTCGCGGCCCTCTGATTTGGGTCGTGACAAATTATATCCAATTCAATATAAAGTCGATCAATTGGTATATATCTACTAATTTATGAATTTTATTTTTTTACAAAATATAAACTTATGAGTCAAGTTTTATATTTTAAAAAATTTGAAATCATGATTTGAAATCCCCAATCACACCTTTTTGGATGATTCGGATTTCAAACCACGACATGAAGTTGAAGTTGAAATTATGTCCAAATTGCATAAACAAACGGTGATTTGAAATCAAATTAAAAAAATCAAAATTTAAAAACGCATAATCAAACGCCTACTAATAAAGTGAAACTACCCTCGAAAAAAAGCTCACGATGTTTAAGCCAAAATAATATGTAGCCAAATATTCCAAAACTTGTTTCAATTGCATCTTGGATACGTTTTCTCAAAGCAAAATAGATAGACCCAATTAGTAGCAATTCAAGCACTCCCTTACAGTGCGCAGAGTCAATATCGACTTGTTATTACTCATATGAACCTACTTCATGAGATCTCTAATCACATAGATTGGTTACCATCTCTATTGACAATCATAGGCCTTAAACTCATATCTTTTGATGTTTGAAGAATTAAATTTCTTTCCACCGGTTTAGTTAGTGAATCAGCCAAATTCATTTCTGACTTTACATAATCAATGAAAATTATTGCATCTCTCAATAGTTGCATAACGACATCATGTCTCAATTTCATGTGTCTGTTCTTACAATTATAGATTTATTTTTTACAATAGCTATTGTCGCTTGACAATCACAGTACATAGGCACAAGATACAACACATCCTCTGTTAGAGGGATATTCGCTAAGAAATTTCTTAGTCACTCTGCCTCAGAACCAACTAGTTCCAGAGTACAAACTCTGACTCCATAGTCGATATAGCAATGATCGTCGACTTAGCTGATATCCACGATATTGCACAACCTCCAAGGATGAATACATAACCACTAGTGAATTTTGTCTTATCTGAATCAGAGATTCAATTCGCATCACAATACCCCTTCTAAGGTAGAAGGAAATTCACTATACATGATATCATATTTCATCAGTCTAATTAATGCAGATGAATACTTTTGATTGGGATTATGAGTATATCTACTCAGTCTACACACAACATAGACTATATCAGGCATTGTAAAATTTATCAAATGCATCAGATTCCTAATAATCTAAGCATACTTAGACTGAGCAACTGAATCACCATTATTTTTTTCAATTGAGAGTTAGCATCATAAGGAGTGGCCGTATGTGTCACCTCAAATCAGTCAAACTTCTTAAGAAGTTTCTCCACATAATATTCTTGTGATAACAATATATTATCATCACTCTTTATAACTTTAACTCCCAATATCATATTCACTTCACCCAGATCCTTTATATCAAAATTCGTAGACAAAAATAATTTGGTTATTTCCACAATATTTAAACTTGCACCAAATATGAGCATGTCATCAACATATAAGCATATTGTCACATAATCATTGTTTACTACTTTTGTATAAACACATTTATCCACCTCAACAGAAGAAAAATCATCTTTCAATAAGACTTGATCAAATTTCTCATGTCAATGTTTAGGAGCTTGCTTAAGGCCATAAAGTGATTTCATTAATTTACAAATTTTATTTTCTTGTCCAAGAATAATATATCCCTCAGGTTAAACCATATAAATCTCTTCTTCTAAATCACCATTTAAAAACGGTTTTTACATACATTTGATGAATAAAAAGCTTGAGAATAGAAGCTAAGGCAATTAAAATTCGAATAGAAGAAATTTTGTTCATCGGTGCAAATGTATCAAAATAATTAATGTTTTATTTTTGAGAAAATTATTTAGCTACTAAACGAGCTTTGTATTTATCTATATAGCCATCAGGATTAAGCTTCTTTTTGAAAATTCATTTACAACCAATAGGTTTTGCACCAGGAGGTAAATTAGTCAAAACTCGTATATTATTTTTCATGATAGAATCAATTTCAACTTTTATTGCCTCTTATCAAAATTTAGCATCAGAAAAAGATATAGCTTCAAAATAATTTGATGGTTCATTATCAATCAAAAAAGTTTGAAAATCATTTTCATAAATACTATTTCCTAGGCCTTTTGCTCCTTCTCAATTCCTCATTAGAGATTATATCATTATTTCTTTCAACAGGTGCATGAGAATTTTTATCACACAGTGAAAAAATATGTTCAAAAAATTAAGCATTCTTTGTTTCAATTATAATATTACAATCAAGCACATCACTTTTCAAAACAAGAAATCTATATGCAACACTATGTTCAGCATATCCAATAAGCATGCAATCAACAGTTTTAAAATCTATTTTTCTCTTTCTAGATTCAGGCAAAAGAACTTTAGCTAAGCACCTTCACACTTTTAAATATTTCAAATATGTTTATGACCTTTCCACAATTCATAAGGAGTTTTGCCAGTTTTTTGATGAGGAATTCTATTTTGCAAGTGACATGCAGGTAATATAGCTTCACCCCACAAATTATCAGGTGCACTAGAACTAACTAACATGGAGTTCATCATTTTTTTCAGTGTTCTATTTTCCCTTTCAACTGCTCCATTAGACTCTGTGAATAAGGCGGAGTTATTCCATGAATAATACCTTCTTTTTCACAAAAAGCATTTAAAGATAAACATTCTTCACCTTTATCAGATCTAATTGTCTTAATTTTTCTACTAAGTTAATTTTCAACCTCGGTTTTATAAGAAATAAAGGCATCGAAAGCATCATCTTTATTTCTAAGTAAATACAACTTAGTAAATCTAGAAAAATCATCAATAAAAGTTACATAATATCTTTAGTTTTTGTTTATCGTGTAGGAGAGGATTATAGATACTTAATTACGGGAAAAGTTTGTTAATTCTATAAAGGAAAAAGTAAAAGATTGTCTTTTTTGCGTTTTGTCGGAAACGCAATTTGCAACCTTCTTCAAAGAAAAGTTTCTCGAAAACTGTTTGATAATATGTTTTTGCAAAGAACTGTTTGATAAGATGGAGGACATTTGTCTAAGAAAAGTTAATCGAAAACGTACTATTTTTTTTATAAAGTGTCTTCCTCAACAATGTGTTTCGACATTTGGTTGGTGAGTATTTCGAAAGAACATTTATTCAAGATTGAAAACAATGTTGGCAAATCTAGTAGTAGCGTTTCAATTAAATTTTGAATATAAGATAAATAATGATTTAAGCGTTGGTTGGATTAGTGATATGAAGTTAAAAGTAGAAATAGTCGTGAAGAAAAATATAAATTTGTTTTATCTTGAATTCATCGTAACCAAACATAAAAATGACTTATTTTCAAAAAATAAAATCCGTCATACCACATCCAAAACATATGTGTATTTTGGTACGATAAAAAACATTTCTTGAGAAATGCTTTACTTGATGAACTCATTTCCAGTGTTGAGTGTCTTGAATTATCAATAACAAAAAAGTCCATAGCTCATACGCAAATAAACAATAATTGTGATCTTCTAAAGGAACATGATATACTGTATCAATTTTAGCAAAGACATCAAACTTTGAACCTTCTGCAGTAATCCATATTATACAAAACTCAATACAGGAACAAACCATGCAGTTCTGAGACAAGAAAATCTGCTGCTATATTTGAAATTTTGAGTTAGCACTTTCATTTGATTTACAATTCTAACCTCATACATGCCTCCATCTTTGCCATGCTAAAGCTCTGGTTATATTTACCCTATATTTTCAACCAACATTCAAATGCATGTCAACCCAAATGAAAAAAAGCTGACAAAGAACGATAAGGAAGAAGATTGCTACCCGAAGGAAGAATTTGGGACTGTCCCTCGTGTTTGGAGATGTTACTGCCCTGCAACAGCGAAACAAACACTGGTCAATTTTCTCCAAATCTAATGTAGGAAGGCTGTGCAATAATTTAACTACTTCCAATTGCCAGTCCTGAAGAGACTAAATTCGAAATAATTTGACTTGAAAGTAGTTGTAAAATTTCTATAATCAGCCTTCCACGTGAACAACTGCTGATCAAAAGTGTGGTAATTGCAAAATATTTTAAGTGGCAACATGAGACAGTAGTCACCTATGAAGCATATGTAACTTTAAGGCGCCCTTCCAAGTAGTCCCCTGCACGAATTGGAGGAAATCTGTGGAAAATCAACTTGAGATTATCTCCATACTATGATGATCTACCAGCAGGGAAGAAGTGATGTGAGACATAATAAGAAATCATCATCGTCAAATCTAGGAGCATCAAGGCGGCTTATTTATTTTGATTAGTGTCTTTATGCAGAATTCAAGTGGCCAATTTCTTACCCACGAGGAAAGAACAAGTCAATCCATCTATGAGTTTGTGCCCCGACGAATTCTTTACTTATTTATCTTTTTCAGAATATAAAGTCCATATCCCCACCATTCTCGCTCTTAGTTTGGATTCACCCTCTTTCTTTCTTTTTGTTTTTTGGGGAGGGGGACCCCAAAGTGAATTTGACATCCCAAATGCTAAAGTACAAAGAGGTCTATCATCACATTATGGGACCTGAAACTGGTATTTGTTGCAATGAATGCTTGAAAGCATCCAAAATACTTTAATCCAAGTTTGGTGTGATGATTTGACGAGTCAGCAATGAAATGAGAACAAAGTTGATGACCTAAATGTGGAACACCATACAGGAGATGAGTTGTGCGGCTGTAAGGAGGTAATAGGCGTTGGTGAAACATGAGTGCAGAGGGGCAAGCGTGGGGGGGGGGGGGGGGGGGGGACAAAGGAAAGTACTGGAGATAGAGGAACGGGGAAGGGGACCGCCATACCCAAGGAAAAGGGGTAAGGGGTAGGCAAGGAGGGATGAACGAGAAGAGGACAGTAAAAAGGCTGATGGTAGAATGGCATATTGCATTAAGTAGGCCATAAGGGAAAGCCTAAATCCAACTTTAGTAATAAAAAGGTTTTGGATAAGACCAGAACAGGTATTTTAACAGAACAAGAATACCAGATATGAAATAGAAGGAACATCAGCATCATCGTTGCATTTTGAGATCATCCTATCTTATCAAACAGAACATAAGAGAGTCTGCAACCAACCCTGGAAGGAAAATCTATTTTATAGGACCCTAAAGGCACACTGTCACCATCAAAGAACTTCATATAAGAAGTTAATCAAGTTTGCAGAATTTCAAGATGGTATATTCTTTTTACAACTTCAACATCCATGAACAATAAGATCAACTCCAGGAGATATTAAAAGAGAGGTTAAAGCTTTGACCAAAGTCATCAACATATTTTCAAAATGACAGAATCCAGCTCAAGGCTAGTACAAAAACTTGCAAGTACCTGGGAGGAGATGAATCACTACAGCAGCTCTTCAAGCATTCCACCACACAATCTGGATTTGGATCCAAAAAGAAAGCCATCTACATGTTGCAAGTTGCAACCAATATTTTGTTAGCTTATATCGCATAGTTCTAATGGCAGAGGAATGAAGAGTCAAGAGTATATTTAGAACCCCACGAATTGTTCATACACTATCAGATAGCATTTGGCAAGAAATGAGATATATTGCATAAGGCCAATCCATAAATACAACAGAAAATCCAAAAATACATTCTTTTCACTGAAACAATTTACTTTTCAGGATTGTCTTACGAATTACTACATTGTAGGATATCTTATGTTAAGACTAGTGGCTTAAGTCAGAACACTTCTCTAGATACTTTGTATAAAATATACAACATATTCCACTGATGTGAGACATAATACATTTTATAATCTAAACTCTTTCCTAGATACTCCGACCTCTGGATATTTCTTGCAACTATTTTTTCTGACCACGCTTGCAAAAACTGTGTCATCCACATAACCCACCAAGTAATGTCGAGGTTCTGAACGAAATACTTATTGAATGCAGGGTGGTTGCCTTCACTAGGAGTTGTGTCAAACTCATGAATGACAGTACTAAATTTACCAAATCATGCCCGAGTAGATTGTTTCAGACATATGGTGATCAATATCAAAACAAGTCAATAAGTCATCCATCTTTGGAACTGTTATGCAACAACAACAACAACAACAACAAACCCATTATAATCCCACAGGTGGGGTCAGGAGAGGGTAGTGTGTACACAGACCTTACCCCTACCTTGTGAGGAGGGAGGCTATTTCCGATGGACCCTCGGCTCAAGGAGAGATGAAAAAGAAGCAGTAATAACAAGCCGTACCAACAGCAAGATAATAAGATCTTTGGAACTGTTATGCAAGCCAGAATTTGGGCACCTCGCCAAAATCGGTAGCCCAAGAAGAGTAAGAATTAGGAACATTATGTTCAAAGCTCTTTTTACTTCTCAATGCTGGCAATAACAGGCATCAACTAATAAAATTCCTTCACGATTGCCCAAATGTCACAAATAAATAGAAATATCTAAATCTTACTTTTTCAAGTTAGCCATCTCTAAAAACAACATGTCATCAGTGTGGAGGATATGGACTCTTTTTCCCCCACTTCTTGTAAGGACGGAGCAGAACAATCACCCAGTATGGTTGAATTAGTGCTGTCAAACTTTTTCCCACTTCGTTCATTCTTTCACAATGTTTACAGCTCTTGGTTAGTTGCTTATGAACATGTTATACTTTACTCCATTATTTAGACCATAACAAATAGTTTCCTCTTACTATTAGGGATTCAATAGTAATAAATTCTTTGATTAGTATAGAGCTTCAAAGTAACTACGAAACTCATATTACCACATGCTCTTGGAACCAATATGTCATTTAATTAGGCAATATTGGTTCAAATTGAATATTAATCACTAGCAAAGATGTCATTTAATTAGGCAATATTGGTTCACTAGCTTAATAGCAATGATGTCATTTAATGGAATATTAATCACTAGCAAAGATGTCATTTAATTGAATATTAATCACTAGCTTGGAACCAATATGTCATTTAATATTAATCACTAGAAAAGATGATCAATGAATATCCCAAGTATGTCAGAATAAGGGTTGAGTTAATCAAATTATATATATTAATATTGCCCAGACATGCATTAATCTCAAGGAGTAAAACAAAGACTGGGACAGGAAAAAGGATTTTCAGCGTATGATGAAATCTTGATTACTGAGTAACGCTCTTTCCCTGTAGGCATAACTCTATGCAATGTAGACCTACAAATGAAAGTTAATCATCAGAAGAATAATACAGAACATGTTGTTCTTTTTACTGTTGAATTTGGTAAATGAACTTTCAGCAGAAAAGAAGGCAATATGAAGAATACAACATCTTCTGAACCCAGAATAGGAACAATCCAGGGAAGGATTATGATGTATTTCGATACAGAAGAGAACATAAAATATGCACTACCTAAATAAGCAGTTTGTCCACCTCTCCATCATATCTCCAATGTTAACTATGAAAGCCCTACAGAACAAAAATAGAAAAGAAACTTTCAGCAGTTATGAAATGATGCCAACTGAGATTTGGGCAATCATGTATGGCTCATTATACTACATACCCAAGCCAAGGAGCAGATTAAATGTTGAATAGAGTATAAGGGAGTGGTCCCGATGATACAAGAAATACTTCAGACACATTCATGATTTGATGCTCGAAAACAGATTGGCCCATTATTTAAGCAACTTTCAGAACCTTATCCATATAAGAAAGAAAGGGTATGTAGACCTACTGAAGGAGAGCGATAAGACTATCCAAAAAAGAAAAAAACTTTACTGCTAATATAAATCTTTGGGAACTTTTTAAGCAGTTATTTTTTAATAAAAAAGAGGAGAAGTTTTGACACTTTTGCCTGCAACTCCGACCCTGTCCCTTCCTAATTCAAATGAAGAAAACTTGGTTAACTTGAGGATATCTGCTTCTGGTATCTGATCTACAAGGGAAAATCTCACACTAACTCATCTAGTGATACCATGGTAGAAACAAGTCTAGTTTAACCAAATGATCCTAAAGTTTCATGTCCTTTTTGGATCACTAGTCAATAGTAATCTGGAACCTGTAATAGTGATAGACTCAAGAGAGGAAGACTGTGATCAGGAACAGGTTCTTAGCTGCAGTGAAAGGCCTCTTTTTCTCTTTTTTCTTCTAGTTTTTCTTTTGTCTTTTTGGGTGGCAAGGGTGTCTGGGGGAGGTCTAGGGAAACTTGGGTGCCTTTACTTCTGGATGTGTTTGGGTCACACAGGCTTAGTGTTGAAAGTCTGAGCACGTGCAGGTTTCCAAAGAGTACACATTCAATAGTTCATTCATTAAGCTCATTTTATCTGCACCATATATGTTATTTTAAGAAACAAAACCTTGGGAATATCAAGCATGCTAGTACAGAGCTTGTTCGAGATGATGAAAACATTCACGACGTATCAGAATGCAGATATAAAAAGCCCCTCCATACGCTGGAAAAAAGAAGATAGAAGAGAACCTCAGGCATCTTAACTAGTGAAGAGCTCATTGAAGTACTAGATGACATTCAGGATTTGTATAAAGGATGCAGATATAGGGATGCCCCTTTATCTCAACAAAATTGATAGATATGCTTGAATGGAGCTGTGTGTTTTAAAAGGATTAATTGCAATAAAAACCTAAAAATATTAAATGCGGTAAGAATATCCCATTACAGCATTCAAGGAAAAGAACTTTTCCACATCTTAATAGTGTTTTCCCGGTTGTCATCCAGCATTAGCAAATATATCTGAATGATTGTTACCGCACATTTGCTGCAGCCTTCTAGACTGGTGTACATGGACAAAAGGGAAACACTGAAATATTGTAAAACTAGATGAACAGAACAATGCTCATACTTTTCACGTTGAAACTTTTCACTCATTAGGAGAGATTCTCAAATTCAATCTTGATCAGGCTTGTGTCTTGGACTCCATAATACATCAACCTAAAGTATCTGGTGAGTGACCAAAGAACCTACCCACTGAGGTGATGCACATCTTCCCATATTTGAGGTCGCTTGAATTTCTCCCGGCAAACCTGTTAGCTCTAGAACCAGTTAATATAAGAATTCACGAGAACAACAGATTTAGATAAAAGAAAAAACATTTCATATCAGACGTGCCTGAAGTCCACCAACACCATCTGTAGCTAGAAGAGTTAACATCCCATAGTCTGAATGAGCAGAAGCACCATACACCACTTGTTCAGGTAATTGTAACTTGCCTATAGAAAGTTTACATAAAGCATTTTATTTAATGATCAAGCTGGAAGCCCACTGTTCAATTTGCATGATTTAAATCATTTTTCCAAGCACATTGTTATAATATTAGTTAAGGAAATTCAAGTATTGCATCAGGTGCAGTTATCAAGCATGGAAACATTGACTATGTAAAAAGGAGTGCTCCGTAAGTACGTCACTTTTTTCAGTTCACAATAACAACTATGCATAACCCAAAGAAAGAAAACTAATAGCATAGAAACTGCTATCCACCCTGAAAAAATTGTCTTTGCAGATTCACAAGCATCAATCAACAAAGATGTCTCCCCCTTTTCCTCCCATTTCATATCATCTTGAGGTGCAACAGGAAAATTAATATTTAGACAGAAAACAGGTCCTGATCATGAATTAAGAAATAGGACAAGAAAAACTCAAAAAGATAGATGTCATTTATGGAATTAAACCTGGATAATGTAACAGCCGAAGGAATCCATTTGGTGAATCACATGCCCCTGCTTTATGAAAGAAGTCCTCATCCAACTCCAATGCCAAAGCAACCAGTGAAATTAGTCTTATCCCAGCATCCCTGCGACAAGAAAGTCAAATCAACAACAAATCAAGTAACCTAGCCATATGCAGAACACTCAGCTGCTAGCAAGAAGATGAAGACCAATGATAATATGCAACTTGGACAGTTAACTTTATTTTCTTTTTTTCCTGACCACGGTGTCCGGCTAGCTTGCGGGCATCTTGACTAATTCCATGGGATACCTGCTATCCCCCACCAGCATAGAGTACCAGGTAACTCTGTCCACCAAAGCATGGACATATGGGAAGAAAATCACCCAGTGTTTTGCTGGAATTTGAACCTGAGATCTCATGGTTCCCAGCCCACTTTATTGACCACTACTCCACACCCTTGGATAATGAGATATGAACATTTAACTTTCAACAACATCATCATTTAACTTTCAGTTACACTAAATTATTAGCATAGGGAGCTGAGTGATATGAAATATTTCTAGGGATTGGAGTTACAGTTGTTTATATGAAGATGAAGTTTAGGGAATAAAGAAATCTATAATTTCTTTTAAAAAATATCAAAATGATACTCACAAGACTCTTCTGTGGTAATCCTCAATGGTTGATCTCCAACATGGCAGAACTTCTGGACATCCAAAATGGAAGAAAACATCAAAGAGTCGCCACACATGTTTTCTGGAGAGATGTGCTTCAAACATGGAATATGTACATATCTCGACGCACATGCGAATTGATGCACGATGAAACAAAAGGGAGCATTTGATGGTAGAAATCTATGTTTCTTGTTACATGAATCACATTCACCACAATAAAGACGAACAAACCCCAAGAGCCTAAGTATATTAAGGACAAGATCATGATGTAAGTCATTAAATCTAAGTATATACCTTAGAGGCACTCAATGGAAAAATAATACTCATCCATCAGGGAAAAAAGGGACAATGAAATAACTTCTTGCTCAAATAAAAATGTAGAGAATACCTTCTGCAGGCCACTGATTCAAGTTGCTAACAACACTCTTGCCTTCCAGAGGACCAATGTAGAAGCTTTCTTTTGAGTCACCTGCACTCCAATGATGAAACGATTAACTCATGATCTATGCTACCTTCTGTATTACTATCCCCCAAATGAAAATCAACTCGCAAATGTAACCAACAAAATCCTACTGAAGAAAAGTGGCAGAAGAGGGTAATCTATACACAAAGGCATTTTGCTATGCAAAGAGCTATCCTTCTGGTAAACAAGCCTTTGCACATGACCAATGTAGCTTAATCTACACTCATCCCTAACTAAATTAACTGATAGAAAAGTCTAGTTCTCTCTTCATTTGAAAGGGGAATGGATGTCTTATTGAGAGTGATTACGGAAGAACCTTTTCATAGAGGAGAGCGATAGGCCGGTTTGAAGAGCAAGCTTGAAAATAAATGGAGAGGTCATTCATTCATAGCAGAAAAAGCGCTCACTCACTCGTATCTGAAAAGGCAGGCGGGGGGCTCTCTATCCTGAAGATAATATTTTTTTCATTCAACAAAGCCTTCTTTCATAGATAATCAGTAGTATTCCTCTCGCTAGCATGGTCGAGACCAACTCAACCAAAATGGTTTTATCATGTTGTTTCAATAAAATCCTTGTAATTTCAGCAGCAAAATTAAGAGTTTTACAGAGTTGCAGCCTCCACCGGGCAGCAGCTAATGGTCCGCATCTATGGAGACATCAATTTTCTCCACCCAGTGATCACATCAGACTAGTAAATGTATGACATTTGTCGTTTATGTAAGTTTTTATCACCTACTCCCTCGGTCTCATTTTACGTGGCATACTTTCCTTTTTAGTTGGCACAAAAAGAACGGCACATTTCTAAATTTAGAAATAATTTAATTTTAAACTTCTCATTTTACCTTTAGGGTGTGTTTGGTAGGAAGGAAAAAACTTTCAAATTTTCCCATGTTTGGTTGGTCAAAATTTTTCGAGAACATTTCTCTAGGAAAATAAGTTCCTTAAAAATGAGGAAAATAACTTCCCTAATGGAACTAGGGCATACAAGTATCACAAGTGTCATCCCACCCCTATCCCCACCCTTATAGCCCTCCAACCCCTCTCATTTGCGTAGATTATATACAAATGTTTTTAGGATAATATTTTCTACACACATGCTAAACACAAGAAAATAAGTAAGAAAATCATTTCTTTTTCAAGAAAACATTTTCCTCCCTACCAAACACACCCTTAATGAGATTTTATAGCCACACCAATGTCTATGTCTTGTCCCAGGCCACAAGTTTCAAAAGTTGTTTTTTCTTTCTTAAACTCAAACTCCGCATCCAGTCAAATACCATCACCCTAGGGAGTAACTAATACTAGGCATTATTACCTCAACCAGTGACCAATGCTCATGTTAGAGCTAAATTAACTTGGTCTGGTGCAAACACTGAGGGCAAATAAGTTTCTTCCTCATAATTGAAACAAATAACCAAAAAGAACAAAAAAGAAAGAAAAGAAACTACCTTGGGTAGCAGAGGTGGGATCAAGTTTCTCAGCATAAAGAGGAGTATAACCTCTATGTTTCCTCCGTACCAGTTTCATCTTCTCTTCAAGGGGCAGTGAGAAAAGCTGTTTGCTCTGTTCAACCACTTGCTTAAACAAGTTTTCGTCTACCCCATGGTTTATAAGGTAAAAGAAACCAACTTCTACACATGCCTACACCAAAATTCACAATTAATAGCAATTAAACAAAAACCAAAACTTACTAAAAGGGTGAAATGGTGTTGGTTTTGAGATAATGAAGAAGAAAAAACCTGACGAATTGCTCAACAACAACAACATACCAGTGTAATCCATAAGTGAAATCTGGAGAGAATAAAGTGTAGGCAAACCTTACCAAAGGACTCAAGAGAGACAAAGAATGTCAAATAAGAATTTACTTTAAAGTCATGAAAAATTATTATAGAGAAGTATTATGAACAAAAGTAACAGTACTTGCAGCAAACTAATAACTCAAGTATAAGACAACAGACAATAATAGAAAACAAAGTATTACCAACTACAAAGAGATACTACCTGACGAATTGCACGAGCAGTGGAAATACGATCAGGGGAAGTAAGGTCGATAATGGGGAGTTGAATTGATTCTGTCATTGGTAACTCCTTATTTTTTTGTATGTTTTTGTTGGTCTCTCCAAAATTTGAGTGGCTTTTCAACACAAAATTTATGTAGACAAGAAGCAGATAGAAATGGTAATAGAGTTTTGGGGATATACATGTTTCAAAGGAAATTCTTTTTTAATCAAAAGGGTGAATAAATTTTTTTAACAAATATATATTTTTTAAAGAAAATTATAAAAATAAATACGTAAAAATTATTTATAATATAATTTATTTTAATTGCTATAATTTAGCTTTTGAACAATTATATTTGAATATACTTAGGGCAAGGGGGAGGGGTAAGTGGGCAAGGGAGATGCTAGACTGAGAATATAGTCTTGGAATATTGGGACTTTAATGGGGAAGTTCATAGAGCTAGTTAAGATTCTTAAGAAGAGGAAGATTAATATAGCATGTGCCCAGGAGACCAAATGGGTAGTACCTAAGGCTAAAGATGTAGACGGGTATAAGTTATGGTTCTCCGGTAGGTCGAAGTACAGGAATGGGGTAGACATTTTGATAGACAACGAACTAAGGGATCAGGTCGTAGAGGTGAGGAGGGTCAATGACAGGATGATGGCGATTAAGCTGGTAGTTGGAGGGTTCACTATGAACATTATTAGTGCTTATGCGTCACAAGCGAGCTTGAACGGGAGGAGAAGAGACGTTTTGGGAGGATTTAGACGAAGTGGTGGGAGGTATACCACCCACTGAGAAGCTATTTGTAGGAGGGGATTTCAATGGACATATCGGGTCACTTTCAGGGGTTATGACGACGTGCATGTAGGATTTGGACTCGGGGTAAGGAATGGATGAGACATCTCACTTTTGGAGTTCGCTAGAACTTGTGGGATGGTGATAGCCAACTCTAGATTCTTGAAGAAGGAGGAACACTTGGTGACTTTCCGTAGTTCGGTGGCTAAGACTCAGATTGACTTTTTGCTCCTTAAGAAGATTGACAAAGGTCTTTGTAAAGACTGTAAGGTTATTCCGAAGGAGGATCTTACAACCCGACATAAGCTTTTGGTGATGAATTTGGAGATCAAGTTGGGGAAGAAGAAGAGGGTTGTGAATGACAGATTAAGAATCAAATGGGGGAGTTTGACCATGGCTAGTGCAAAGGAGATGGAGGAGAGGTTGATGGTCAAGGGGGCTTAGGGGAGTAGTGAGGATGCGACCGGTATGTGGGACAGGACGGCCAGTTGCATTCGTGAGGTAGCCAGAGAAGTGCTAGGAGTCTCGCGGTGTTATCATGGTGGACATCGAGGGGACTGGTGGTGGAATGGTGAAGTTCAAGAGAGGGTGGAAGCGAAGAAAGCGGCGTATGTGAAATAGGTAGAAAGCAGAGATAAGATGGAGAAGTGGACGAATAGGAAACTGTATAAGATGGCGAGGAAGGAGGCAAAACTAGCAGTTACGGCAGCGAAAACGGCGGCTTTCAAATGACTATATATGGAATTAGAGGAGAAATGCGGGGATAAGAAGTTGTACAGACTAGCCAAGACAAGTGAGATGAGGGCCCGTGACTTGGATCAAGTGAGGTGCATCAAGGACGAGGATGACAAAGTACTGGTGGAAGAAGCGCATATTAGGCGGAAGTGGTAGTCTTACTTTCACAAACTCTTGAACGAAAAAGGAGATGGAGACATTGTGCTGGGAGATCTGGAGCATTCTAGTAGGCACAGAGATTTTGGGTATTGTAGAAGCATTGAGGTTGAGGAGGTTACGGGTGTTATCTGCAGGATGCGAAGGGGACGAGCGACCGAGCCTGATGAGATCCCAGTGGAATTTTGGAAGAGCGCATACATGACAGGTTTGGAGTGGTTGACTGAGTTGTTTAACATCATTTTTAAGATGGCGAGAATGCCCGAAGAATGGAGGTGGAGTACAATGATCCCTTTGTACAAGAACAAATGGGATATCCAGAGTTGCAACAACTATAGGGGTATCAAGCTGCTAAGCCACACAATGAAAGTGTGAGAAAGAGTCGTGGAAATAAGGGTGAGAAGAGGCGTGTCTATTTTCGAGAACCAGTTTGGTTTCATGCCGGGGCGTTCGACCACATAAGCCATCCATCTTATTAGGAGGTTGGTAGAGCAGTATAGAGAGAGGAAGAAAGACTTACATATATTTTTCATCGACCTCGAGAAGACATACGACAAAGTCCCTATGGAGGTTCTATGGAGATATTTGGAGGTTAGAGGTGTACATGTGGCGTATAATAGGGCGGTCAAGGATATGTATGATGGAGCCAAGACTAGAGTACGGATAGTAGGAGGAGACTCGGAGCACTTTCCAGTGATGATGGGGCTGCACCAGGGATCAGCTCTTATCCCATTCCTATTTTCCTTGGTGATGGACGGACTGAGGTGACAAATCCAATTGGAGGTACCATAGTGTATGTTATTCGCAGATGATATAGTCCTGATTGATGAGACTCGCAGCGGAGTGAACGCCAAGCTGGAGGTTTGGAGACAGACTCTGGAGTCTAAAGGGTTCAGGTTGAGTAGGACCAAGACAGAATATTTAGAGTGCAAGTTTAGCAACGTGAGCGACCCTGAGACAGGCGTGGAGGTAAGGCTTGGTACTCAGGTCATTCCAAAAAAAAAGGAAGCTTCAAGTACCTAGGGTCTATTATCCAAGGGAATAGAGAGATTGATGACGATGTCACACATCGTATTGGGGCAGGGTGGATGAAATAGAGGCTCGCATCTGGAGTCTTGTGCGACAAAATGGTACCACAAAAACTTAAAGGCAAGTTCTATAGGGTGGTGGTTAGACTGACTATGTTGTATGGGGCAGAGTGTTGGCCAGTCAAGACTTCGCACATACAAAAGATGAAAGTTGCGGAGATGAGGATGCTGAGATGGATGTGTGGGCATACAAGGAGAGATAGGATTAGAAATGATGATATCTGGGAGAAAGTCGGAGTGGCCTCGGTGGATGATAAGATGCGGGAAGCGAGGTTGAGATGGTTCGGGCATGTGCAGAAGAGAGACACAGATGCCCCAGTGCGGAGGTGTGAGAGGCTGGCTATGGACGGGTTCAGGAGGGGTAGAGGTAGGCCGAAGAAGTATTGGGAAGAGGTGATTAGACGGGATATGGCGCAAGTGCAACTTACTGAGGACCTGGCTTTGGATAGGGGGTTGTGGAGGACACGGATTAGGGTAGAAAAGTAGTAGGTACTCGAGCGTAGTCCTACTTATGCTTACAAATTGATAGTTGTAGTGTTATTACTGTAGGCCCGATTAGCATATCACTTATAGACATTGCTTTATAATCCATTGTAGTTTAATTATTGTTGTTACGTGTTCTTCAATGTATTTTGTCTAGCTTATTTAGGTGTGTTAGATACTGCTCCCTTTTGTTCGAATGCATTTTATACTGCTTTAATTCTTTATCGGAGTCTGACAGTTTCTCTTGATTTACTCTTGCTTTGTTTTGAGTGTCTTGCTTGTGATTATGCTTTGTCTTGAGCCGAGGGTCTCCCGGAAGCAACCGCTCTACCTAACAAGGTGGATGTAAGATCTGTGTACACTCTACCCTCCCCAGACCCACGGTGTGGGATTTCACTGGGTATGTTGTTGTTGTATACTTAGCTACAAATATACTTTATAGGGGTTAAGATTTAAGTATATTAGATTTTATGTGTTTAATTTTAAAATCTAAAGGTGTACTGAGATTAAATTAGAGTATATTGTAAAAGTTTAGTATAATTAATGTTAAATTTTAAATTAAAAAGGACCTGTATAATTTGTAATTAATTGATATATATTCGCTATTCTTGGGCATTGTCATTTTCATTCGTTAGCTAAGTCAAATGAACACGCACAAGGATTTTTGCTAAAATCTTAGAAATAAAGATAAATATTTGCACGATATTGTATTTCCAACCTGAAGATTTCATTTAGACTCATGAATTTACTTAGAATGACCGTTTTAAAAATTTAAACCCTGTAGTCTTGTGCATCGCGCTAAGTTAATATCCACATTAGATAAAAAAAAAAAAAACAGAAAAGAGAATTAAATATTGTTGATCTTGAATAGTCTAAGTCAGTTATGTAATTCAACAGGAACACCACACTTATTTGCAAGAAATTGTAGAATCAAGCATTATTATACTTGTTTTCAATTCAAAAGATCTCTCCAAATTTGGTTTACCAAATTGTCCAACAATATTCTAAATGTATTTGTCCTTGCTATTGAAAATAATGGAGTCCAATAGCATACATTGCATCCCCTCTTCTCACTAGCCTTGTATGCATATAGTCTTAAATAGTTGTTGAAAATTTGATGATAATATATATTATATATAATTAAGTTTTTTTTTAGCTTAACACTAACATGCTCGCATTGTCTCACCATAAGATAGCAAAATACAATAAGCTAAATTTAAATAGTAGTAGAGCAACATTAGCAATTTTCTTTGTACATAGAGCAACTAAAATACTACTGCATGCTTTGGTCTTTTAGTTGCATAACTAACTACTAGATGTGTAGCTGCAAAGCTACTTTCTTGAACATCCAAAATAACTTTAGTCATATGCCTGCACTTTATGAACATAGCAGATGCATGAGATTTGATGGATCGAAGGATGTCTAAAGCAGTTGATAAACTTGGCGATGTAACTAACTATCATAATTCTGAACCTAAACCTCCTGTTGGAGACTCTGAACCTCCTGCTGCACACTCACCACCACCATCAAACTATGAACCTGCTGCACACTCACCATCACCTGAAGGACACTAATCACCGGCAGACTCCTTCAGAATAGCCTTTGTTTCTTTTTCACTCATGTAGAAGCCTTTTGATTCCTTGGTATGAGGAATCAGTATGAATATTGATATGGTTTTTACATTGTTAAAGGCATTCAATTTTTTCTCTTTCCCAAAAATGAAATTCCAAATATATTCGATGTTTCTTGAATTGATTTCTTTTGATAATGTACCACCGACAAGCAAAATAAATACAAACACTTTTTTAGCAACCAAAATAATATCTCTGAACTATTATTCCTATTCTTCCAATTCTTCATTCTTCGGATTTTATTTTTCTTTCTTAGGGTTATCTTCTAGTGGATTTTCTTAAGATTTTTTTAGCTTTCTTCGTAGAAAGAAATCTATGGAGGACACTGTTGGTGGTACATATCGATGTTGGCGATATATAATTAAGTTTTATTAATATTGTATTTATTAAAAAATTGCTTTTGCAGAATCAAGTAATATTCTTTGACGTGTTTTGTATCTTCCCCTCACTCTTTTGTATTCACATTCGCAAATATATTTCCTTACTTGTTCTCGTTTTATTTTTTTCCTTCTTCCTCTAATATTAGATGTGTTCATTATGTTGATATTCGAGATTGACGCTACGTAACTGAAGTTCTTTCTAATTTTTGTTTTTTTGGTCAATTTCTATTCGAATTAGTTGGTGATAATAGTGTTGGTAGAGCTAATAAGAATTGAGGATAGTTAAATTGATTTCATTAATTTGAGATCATAACCGCCCATATATTGGGACTAATATACAACAATTTGATAGCTTTGACGGATTAGATCTCCAACATGTACGCTTTATCTACGACGTTAGATTATTATAGGAACTATATAGATAAATGTGTAATACTGCGGTATATTTTATATAACAAAAGATATCTGGTTTTTAAAAGCACACTTTATTTTTCGTAAATAATCGAAATGTTTTCTGAATATCAAGCGTCATTTAAAAATATCAATATTCAATTCTTGTAGAATTATTCTAAAAAATTGAGGTGTTCGATTAAGCTTTTTGGAGAAAATAAGTGCTTTTAGGAAGTAGCAGAAGCAGTTTTTCAGAAGCTAAAAAAATTTAGCTTTTCCCTAAAAACATTTTTTTGAAAAGCACTCTTGAGAAAAATACACTTAGAAGCACTTTTAAAAGCTTGGTCAAACACAAATTATTTCTTACCAAAAATACTTTTTCTAAAAGCATTTTTAAAAATAACGCTTTTCAAAATAAACTGATTTTACAGATTTCTATTGTCTTCCATCAGTTCAATCTGTCATTCTTCGTTTCTTTTAATTTTGTAAAACTCTTTTTAAATCTTTGGTACGTTCATAGAGAAGCAAAACTTACATATTTTAAAATCCAACGGTCATTATCAACTAAAGTGTTTCTTTTCTGCAACCAAACTGTTAAGATAATTATGGATATCATTATCCTTAATTATCTCTATTATGTAAAATCATTTATGTAATTAAAGAGAATATTATGTAATTAGTATGATTAGATAATTAGCATATAGTTAGGATATGATTAGGTTAGTCTTCCAAATTCATAGCCATAGATTGATTTTATAGGCTAGTATATATATTGTATTATGGGAATGAAATAAATCATGGAATGAATTCCTTCATTGTATCAAGAGCCAAAATTTGTATTTTTCTTGCTCTACTACCCTAAGCCAGCCGCCCACCCCCTTCCATTCTCGGAAAACCACAAAACCACTCACCCAAAACCCTAAACCACTCGGCTACCCTCCAAACCCTATTTATGGTTTTTCCTAATCCTAACCCTAGCCGACATCATTAGGTTTCCTCCACCAAATTCCATCAAACACAAAATACGTTTTCCTCCTTTATTCTTGTTTTTTTTTTTTTGTGTTTTCGTGAGCAAATATGGCCGACAAACAAAATTTTCATCCCGCTCTTTCCGTAAACAACGTCAAGAACTTCATTTCAATTACACTTGAGATGGAAAAAGGGCAATACTCCTCTTGGGCGGAGTTATTCAAAATCCATTGCCGAGCATATGAAGTTATAGATCATATCATTCCTTCCGAAGCTTCATCGGACACCACATGTGTTGACAAAAAGTTATGGTCTCGTTTAGATGCTATTGTCCTTCAATGAATTTACGGCACCATTTCTAACGACCTTTTGCATACCATTTTGTAACCAGATTCTACGGTTCAACAAGCGTGGAAAGTTTGCAAAATGTTTTTTAAGATAATAAACTTTTTAGGGAGGTATATCTTGAGAACCAATTCATCAATGTCAAATTGGATGATTTCTCAAACGTTTCCACCTATTGTCAAGAGTTAAAAATGCTTGCCGACCAACTATCCAACGTTGGTGCGCCGGTGACAAATCAAAGGTTGGTGCTTCAATTAATTGCGGGTTTGAATGAACAATATGATGGTGTTGCAACATTCATTCAACAAAGTAACCCATTACCACCTTTTTATGAGGCTCGTTCGAGGTTGATTCTTGAAGAAATCCGAAAAGCTAAACAAGTAGCGACGGCGGCAAACAATGTCGGCACCGCCCTTATTTCCACTAACACGACACAGGAGGTTTTTGGACCTCAAAATTCTGGTTCAGCAACACATCAAAATCGTAACAATAACAGACCAAAAGGAGTCAAAACCGCAACAACAGTAAAAGAAAAAATAATAGTGGAAAAGGGAGGGGCCGGAACGCCGGAAATTTTTCCGGTGGAGGGGGTGGCCGCGGGCAGAACCATCCCCACTGGCAGCCGCAGCAGCAGGAAAGCAGCGGTCACTGGGGCCAGGTCTCGTCGTTAGCCTGGAATCCGCAATAATAGGCCCACCATACTCTTTTCCGATGACCAGTAGGCCAGGCCTAACAACCAAAACAGGCAGTCCGAAATGTCAGGAAACCGGTCACCGCAAGCCTTTACGACCCATGTCCCCTCGACGTCAAGTTATGTCTCTACGAACGTTGAGCACGCCATGAACAACATGAGTCTTAATGTTCCCGATGATTCTTGGTACATGGATAAAGGGGCCATGTCACACATGACGACATCCTAACGTAATCTCTCGTCTTATTATAATATGAGCATTAATAAAAATATTATTGTTGGCAGTGGAAAGGAAATTCCGATTCGTGGTATTGGACAAACAAATCTACCACCCCCACCCTTACATTTAAAAAATATCCTTCATGGCCCTAAACTTATTAACCGTAGTATGGACTCACATGTTTGCCGTTCTTGCGTTTTTGGGAAGCATATTAAATTTCCATTTTCTTTATCTACTTCACAAACTATTAAGCCATTTGATATTATGCATTGTGATGTGTAGACATCCCCGATTTTGAGTTCGGCAGGTCATAAGTATTATATGCTTATCTTGGATGATTATACAAATTTTCTATGGACATTTCCCATTGGAAAAAAAATCACAAGTCCCCACTATTTTTAAACAATTTAGTATTTTCATCCAAACCAAATTTGAGAGATCCATAAAATGTTTTCAATGTGACAATGAGATGAAGTTCATAAATAACACTTTCAACGATTTTTGTCAACAAAATGGGGTGTCATTACGTATCTCATGTCCATATACTTCTCTTCAAAATGGGAAAGTCGAAAGAAAAATCCGAACAATCAATAATATGATTCGTACACTACTTGCACACTCGTCCACACCACCGTCTTTTTGGCATCATGCTCTTCAAATGGTCACCTATCTTTTGAACATTCTTCCTAGCAAGTTGTTATCAAACAAATCACCCACCCAAATGTTGTATCATCATATTCCATCATACAACCATTTAAGGGTTTTCGAGTGTTTATGTTATCCTTTGTTTCCGCCCACCACCATAAACAAGCTCCAAGCCTGGTCCACTCCTTGTGTCTTTTTGGGATATCCATAAAATCACCGGGGTTATAAGTGTTATGATATGTCTAATGGGAAAATTATCTTATCTCGTCACGTTATTTTTTTATGAGTCTACATTCCCGTTTACTATATCTCAAGTGGCGTCCCCACCTTCATATAAATTTCTAGACGCATGAATACATCCGATTTTGAACCACCATTTAAATACCCAATCCGTTAGTACCTCAGCTGGGCCGACCCAAAAGGAACAAACACCACAGACGGTGCAACACCGAGACGGCACTGGGCCAGATCGAGATTTGGAGCACACTGCTCCTTCCTTGGCATCATCGGCCCAGTCCAGTGCTCGTCACTGCCCGACCCAACATACTTCACCAAACAGTCTGTCAGGCCCAACTTCACAAACCACTATTCAGCCCATCCCAATTACCCCACCTCGGCCCAGTCCGCCTCCCAGCAACCTAGTGACCCCGCCCACTGTCCGGGTTCCACATCGAACCATTGAAACTCGTGCCATGCACATGATTTTTTGGCCTAAATGTCATTTTAACCTAACTTATTCCGTTCAACCGTCTCCACTTCCAAAAAATCCTAAAAGCATCCCTATCCGACCCGAATTGAAAAGCTGTCATATTAGACGAAATTGATGCTCTTATTAAAAATAAGACATGGGAATTAGTGCCCCGTCCATCTAATGTGAACATCATACGATCTATGTGGTTTTTTGTCATAAAAAGAATTCTAATAGCTATGTTGCGAGATATAAAGCTTGTCTTGTAGGTGATGGAAGGTCTCAGCAGGTTGACGTGGATTGCGGTGAAACATTCAGTCCGGTAGTGAAACCAGCCACTATCAGGACTATTCTGAGTTTGGCCTTGTCCAAATCATGGACCATACATCAGTTGGATGTCAAGAATGCATTTTTACATGGTCACCTGAAATAGTTTACATGCACCAGTCGTTGGGTTTCCGAGATCCTACCTATCCGGATTATGTTTGCTTGTTGAAAAACTTTTTATATGGTTTGAAACAACCCCCGGGGCATGGTACAACGGGTTTGCAAGGTTCGTATCCACACTGGGGTTCTCCCACAGCAAGTCCGATCAGTCTTTATTCATTTACAAGAAGGGACATGACATGGCTTATCTTCTTCTATATGTGGATGACATTATTCTCACATCATCATCTGCCTTGCTTTACCAGTCTATTATGTCCTTCATTGCGTCGGAATTTGCTATGAAGGATTTGAGTCCTTTAAACTATTTTTTGGGCATTGCGGTTACTCAATATGCAGGTGGTCTGTTTTTCAGTCAAAGGTAATACGCCGAGGAGATCATAGAAAAAACAGGTATGTCTTCGTGCAAACCGTCCCATACGTCGGTTGATACAAAGGCAAAATTGAGTAACACGGCAGGTTCCCCATACAATGACCCGACACATTACCGCAGCCTAACAAGGGTATTGCAGTACCTCACCTTCACAAGACCTAATATCTCGTACGCGGTTTAGCAAGTTTGTTTACATATGCATATATACATGATCCAAAAGAAGCACATATGGGGCTCTGAAACGAATCATGCGTTATATTAAGGGTACTCTTGACTTGGGTTGCATCTGTATAAGTCCACCGTGACTGGCATTACATCTTATACATATGCAGATTGGGGTGGCTGCCCAGACATACGACGCTCCACCTCCGGCAATATTGTGTATTTTTAGGAGACAACCTTGTTTCCTGGTCATCAATACGCTAGCCGACATTGTCTCGGTCGAGTGCTGAGGCAGAATACTGAGGGGTAGCTAATGTGGTCTCTGGATCATGTTGGCTCCGTAATCTTCTTTTAGAACTACATTGTTCGATCGAAAAAGCAACCGTGGTTTATTGTGATAATGTGAGCGCAATATGCTTATTAGGTAACCCTGTCCAGCATCAGCGCACAAAACACATAGAAATGGATATCTTGTTTGTCCATGAAAAGGTTTCACGTGGACAAGTCTGAGTTCTTCATGTTCCGTCCCATTATCAGATTGCAGACATTTTCACAAAAGGGTTTCCGTGCATACTGTTTGATGATTTCAGGGACAGTCTGAGCATCCACGCACCTCCAGCTAAGACTGCGGGGGTCTGTTAAGGATAATTATGGATATCATTATCCTTAATTATCTCCATTGTGTAAAATCATCTATGTAATTAAGGAGAATATTATGTAATTAGTATGATTAGATAATTAGCATATAGTTAGGATATGATTAGGTTAGTCTTTCAAATTCATAGGCATAAATTAATCTTACAGGCTTATATATTATATTATATTATATTATGAGAATGAAATAAATCATGAAATGAATTCCTTCACAAACATTAAGTTCTGTTTAATATCCCAAGGGTTAATAATATAGTACTATTTATTATTAAAATTTTCTTAGCATATACGATTTGTAAGAAGTTTATATGGGAAGTTTGTCATGTTTTGCAATTGCATATCATACTTGATTATCATTAAAAACTTTATGGAGTGATTAAGTTTATATGGGAAGTTTGTCATGTTTTGCAATTGCGTATCATACTTGCTTATCATTAAAACTTTATGGAGTGATGACACAAGTCAGAGATCTGCGTAAAATTATTGCCATTATACAGCAAGCTTTTTCACCCTATATAGTTTTACTGTCCTTATCACAGCTTTGCTCCCATTCACTAATACACCATAAGTTCCTGTAATTTTCACAAGAGAATCTCTAACTAGTTACTGCTATATAACAATGTGCACAACAATAGTTTAAACAGGGGTATTTGTTAAGGGTTTGACACCACATTTTTTTGTTTTTGTATGCTCTTGGAATAGTATAAATATATAAGAAGCTGACTGCATGTTGTAAGTGTAACAATATCGCCCTACGAGAGAAAATCACTCCACCGGTTAGTGTTCATTGGCCTGAAAACAAAAATGCGAAGGACAACTCAATTTGGTTCTCTATAAACTAAAGCTGGATGATGTATCCTAAATTATAGCAGTTAATACCAAACAGATGCACCACTACAACAATCCAAGAAAGTCCGCAAAAAGAAATTCAAAGTATCTCACTTTTTGCATCTTTAAAGCAGGGGCAGATACAAAGGTTAACTTGCAAATAGCTTTTGCTCATGCCATATATGTGTATTAAAAAATTCACTAAATTTTTATAAGTATTTCATTATGAACCCAGCTAATATTGTAAATTAATTTGAGATTGCCGTAGAAACCTATAAACTTTAAATCTTGGATCCGTCTCTGCCTTAAAGGAGTTTGATTTCTGAATTCAAGTTCTAAATAAACCAAATCAAACACAAGATATACCAGACTTAATTTGCTTCCTTTCTCTAATTCAGTAAAGGAGAGACGGGGAGGCTCAGGGGTGAGAGGCAAAAAGAGCACGGTTGGTTTCGGAAAGGCGACAGCAGATTAGCATTCACATGTATAAATGTCGAACATACCATAGTTTTGATGCACCTTTGTGAATTTGTGGATGGCTTTTAGGAGGGAACCAAATTTCATGGACTTCAAGGGCCCCATATGTCTGCAGCAAAAATGAGTGAACTCAGATCCAAAACCCTTTTGTACATGTCCTAAAAATAGTGCAGGCTCAGGAAACATTAGCAAATTTCTATCCAAGATTCGACCACAACGGAAAAGAAGAAAAAGTAAATTCAAATCAAGACTATCTTTGAATCTTTTATCTAGGCCTATAAATTTGAGAGCATTTTGTACACTCCCTATCCATTTTGTTGTTTAATGATTCCGGATAATCAATAACAAGAATTTCATAGATACGAGCTCCAGAATGAGCAAAAGATGCTATAAAGAAGTAGCAGTGAATCAAAGCAAATGAGAATCGAATAAAACTTAATTTCCGAAGCCAAAGCATTATGTAGAGAGTCTATCATGCCACAGATGAGCAAAAAATTATAAGTGTTTCTGCACGAATGTACTTACACAATCTCAGTGTACCGGATTCTCCATGCCGGAAAACCCATGTGACATCTAACAGGACCATAAACTAATAAAAGATCAGGCTCCGGTCCCCCGTAACCTGTAGGATTGATAAATTTATCAACGTATATAGAAAGATACCATTCAATCAAAGATGCAAAATTCATAATGATGAATACATTGGGCAAACTGGGGGAAGGAAGATAAATCAACAGACCTACTGCTTGTAGTGCCTCAGACATGTCAGATTCTGTAAAAGTCGGTTTTTCTGGTTTTGTGCAGACATAATGCTTGGCAAAAAGTAAATTAGCTGCTTTGGCCACGGCAGGTTTTGAATCAGCAAAAGACACAAACTCCAGATCTACATGCTTGTGGCACAGAAGGGTATCGGCAAAGGAAACATGCTGCAGTTATTAGTGCAATATTAGTAGATCTAATTTTAAACTGACACCTTAATGGCATTTGCAGTAAAGCATACAAACTTAATTATAACAATATTTCATTTGATACTATCACTTAGTTTTGTCGCTCTTTACACTTCGTATCCAGTATTTCCAGGTGTACTTGGCTCTTTTTCACTTCCCATTCAATCTTCCAGGTCTGTAGCGCTCCTCCTTTTCTTTTACTTTGGGGTGGGGGGTAAGATTTTTATTCTATAAAATTGGTTAAAAAGAGCAAAATTTTAAGAAGCAAAACATGACAATTTTAACTGGGACAAAGTTGGATGTCAATCACATAAAGCCAACTAGTAAAAGTTAACTTTCTTATGTACAAATAATATCTTGCCCTCAACCCCACGCCAATATAACCAAAACAGGAGGAAAATAATTTTAAAATTATATAGAGAATCTGAACTTATTTTGTTTATTATTTTCCATTCTTCTTTTCAAGGTCCTCTTGTAGAAATGTGAGGTAAGGCTGCGTACAATAGACTCTTGTGGTCCGGCCCTTCCCCGGACCCCGCGCATAGCGGGAGCTTAGTGCACGGGCTGCCCTTTATTCATCTTTTCAAGGTCCAGGTTCATAGTCCATTAAAATTGTAAAATAGCACCGGTGACAATTCATGAGTTAAAATTGGCATCAGATTAGTATTCGCTAAAAATAAGAGAAATGTAATGTGAAAGAAAGAATTGGTAACTGTCCTAGGCATGTTTGGTGATAAGACTTATCAGACACCCTATGACTTAGAGAAGATAAAATCATAAAATATACTGAATGAAGGGAAAGCGTTTTGAAGGTCTTTATTTTTTCTCCGTCCTTCCTATTTTACGTGACATAATGAAAATTACTAGTGGATAAAAACTTCTGAGTAGGTTATCATTATTGAACTAGATAGAGATATCTTTCAAAATAATATATCCTAGATCCAGAAAATGTATAAATATATGTCATTGTCCAGGTGAAAAAACCGCACACTCACCCTTTCTCAAATGCATGTGTGCTTTTCGAGAGTCAACAGCCTAATGTTCTGAAATGAGAAAATTTCAACTCATAGTATCGTTTATATAGCTTTTCAATATCTACCTTCTCAAATGACGAATTTATCTTGTCAATTTTTTCACTCCAAAGCTGTCAAATTACTTGCAGAATCAGGAAATCATGGGATGGATGGAGTAGTCTATTATCTTCCATTAATCAGATTCCTCACACATAATTTCTGACAATAAATCAAATCTTTTTCAGTATAACTCAAGCTAGATCGCAGTCCGGTCAGGATTTAATTTCCAACAAGAATGACGCTTCACGTGAATAGACTGGGACTTTAAAAAATTGATGAAAATAAAGGTAAATGTGTACCAAGATGTAAAAGGTAACATAAGCCATAAGTCGAAAACTAGCCAGGAAGTTGACAATACCTCAAGCAAGGTTCCATGATCTGATCCTTCTACAGTGCCTTTCTGGTACTTGTTCAATCCTTCTATAATCGCCTCCTGGGACTTTTTCAGCACTCCTACAATAAGCAACGGAGGTGGGAATCATATTTTTAGCAGTGTCTTGTAGATGCATCAAAAAGCACACGACCAAGCTGGTGATTTTTTTTTTTAACAACCTTACCTTCTCTATCATAGAGGCAGATGCTTTTTATACCAATAGATGCAAGCCAACACAATAATTCAAGAACTTTTGAAGTTTGGCGAGCTTCTTCACTCTCAATCACAACAGCCAGGTAGCGCACTTTACTAATGTTAACGGCATTGTAACTCTTTAGCAACCCACTAGAAATAAGAGTACTATCCACCATACGAGCTATTCCCAATACAGAGTACCAAACATTGATGATCAAGTGTAAGATTTGCCAGACCAAATGAAGTCCAAGGTTACCACACTGAAACATTGTCCAAAAACCAAAAGTAAGCTAATATATAGATATCAGGAAAAGTGAATAGTATGCTCCTTCTAAACAGAGAAAGAATCTTTAAACTACAATCCCCCTAAAAGCTGATAGCCTTATCTCCCTATTACGTTAAGAGAGCGACCGAGGAACGGGACTACTACTTTAGCAATTTCTATAACTTAGAGAGCTGAGAAGCATGATAAATCACTTTTCATTTCATAGCATTCTTCATTGCTTACAGGATAAAACTGCAAACCATAGGTGGGCAGTGTTGAGTTCTTAGTAAATGAATTAGATTCAGCCACAATATGATGCCATTGAAACATTCATAAATCATCTCTTTCATATTTTACTACTCAATCCCAAAGAACATGAACGCACAACTTTGTAAAACAAGGAATTGTACCCAAAAACTAAACACAATCAGGTCGAAGCTCAAAGGCTGAACCCCTTCCCAAAACATTTGCCTTTTGGGGGTTGCCCAGGGGGTGGTGAGGATACAATGATGGATAATGTAGGATCTCAGATCAACTTTTTACAACCAAAACCAAATCAATTTTTCACAATATAACTCATTTGTTGAGGATTCATAGGAAGCACTACATATATTTAAGGTATACAGGTAAACTTTTAGTATGACTGTGTCATCTCCTTTGAAATATATAGTACTATCAAGATTCTTTATACTTGAATTGAGCTAGTCTATATATATAAACACACAGACACACACACACATATGCTTTGAATCAATATCAATGGGACAGGAACATTAACCAAAATTATGATGGCTTACCACAGATGTCCAGCTTAGAATCTTCTGCACCTCATTCCCTAAATCCATTGATCTGCAAATACTTCAAGAAATAAATAAATTGCTGCAATCCCCCCCCCCCCCTCCCACAATCACACATACAGGGAAACAATTACAGCAAAACTTACTATCTGACATTGATTTTAACCCAAACAAGAAAACACAATAACAAGATGCAAAATATCAAACTTTAACAGTTTGGGAGTGAGAAGCTTAAAAAAGAACCTAACTTTGTGAAAATATGATTAACAATCACACATACAAGAAAAGATACGTGTACTATCTGACATTGATTGTAACCCAAACAAGATGCAAAGTAACAAACTTTAGCAATTTGGGAGTGAGAAGCTTAAAAAAGAACCTAACTTTGAAGAATTATCATCATGGTTTGGTTGTCATCAAGCTTGGATCTTTCGTCTTTTGGAATATGTACGAAAGCCTTACAGCCAAATAATCTCAAGTGTTTGTAAGAAACGTCTTTCCCTTACCAAACCAAACTCTATCTGGGATGTCACCGCCCAGAGGAGTTGATGGAGAAAGGTTGATCAAATCAACTGCAGGCCTCATAGCTTCACCCCAAAAGGATTTTTACAATTTGGAGTGCAATAGCATGCATAAGATTCTTTCACAAATTTTTTTGTTCATCCTTTCTGCCACGCCACTATGTTGAGGGGTCTTTGGGACGCTCTTCTCAAGCTTGATACCATGGTTCTTGCAGTGTTGCTCAAACGGGACTTGGTATTCACCGTCGTTGTATGCACGAACACACTTCAGTGTCCTTCCAGTTTCTCTTTCAACTTTTGCTTGAAAATGCTTAAAGACCTCCAATGTTTGGTCTTTGGTTTTCAACACAAAACACCAGACTTCCTCGAAAAATCATCAATGAAGGTGACGAAGTACAATGCACCACCAAGAGTTCTGTCTTTCATGTAGCACAGATTTGTGTGCACCAAATCAAGAGGTTGAGCTCTTCTTGAAGGAGAGAAGCTTTTGAATGCAACTCTGTGTTGTTTTCCGGTTACACAATCAACACATGTATCCAAGTGTTCACCTTTTACTTCAGGGAGGTAGGTTTCTTCTGGACAAAATTTCTAAGCCTTTTTGGCTCAAATGTCTGAGTCTTTTGTGCCATAACTCAATGGAGGAATTTTTAGCAACTGTATTCACCTCTCCATTGGATAACTTTGCATGCATCAAGTAGAGAGAATTTTGTTTTCTACCTCTTGTTGCAACCATGGAGCCTTTGTTGAGCTTCCACTTTCCTTCGCCGAGGCGGTTGGTGTATCCATCATCGTCGAGCTTGCCAACAGAAATGATGTTATGTTGAGTCTGATATCTGGAACATGTCGAACATCTTTCAAGATAAGCTTACATGATTATATCATGTATTAGTAAGTAGGACAATGTCTTCTATACCAACAACTTTAGTGACACCTTGGTTGGCCATTCTGACTTTGCCAAAGCTACCACCAGTATAGAATGCAAACATATCACGATATGGTGTAATGTGATAGGATGCACCCGAATCTACGATCCAGTCCGTTTGTTGGCATGACACTCATAAGAACATCATCGCACACCATGATCACATCGCCATCAGTTGCAGCTACTGTTGTGTCTTTATCCGTGTTTTCATTATTTCCACGCTTTTGCTCTCTTTTCTTCTTTCTGCAATCTCTTTCATAGTGGTTTGGACCACCGCAATAATGGCATTTGAAGTCTTTTCTAGGCTTAGACTTCCCCCTCGATTTGTCTCTGGTATGTTGCCAGTTTTTAATTTTGCTTCTCTCTCGATCATTATTTTCGGCAACCATCACTTTTGACTCAGAAGAATGATTTTGCTCTTTTCTTCTGGACTCTTCATTTAGAAGACAATCTTTGACCGTTTGCAAGGTCAGTGCTCCGTCTAGAGCCGCGTTGCTAATTGACACTACAAGAGTGTCCCAACTATCTGGCAACGAACTAAGTAGCAATAAAGCTACAACTTCATCATCAATAGTAATCTTCATATTGATAGATTGGTTGATAAGACTCTGATATGCATTTAGGTGCTCTGTCATGTTGCCACCTTCCACATATCGCAATCGAACAATTCTTCTGATGATAGAAGCTTTGTTTAAGACATTTTTCCTCTCAAACATAGCTTCTAGTTTCTTCCAAAGAACATCAACATTTTCCTCATTTGCAAAATGATGGAAGATATTGTGCTCAATGAAGCGCCGGATGTAACCCACAGTTTTTTTGTGCATGATTTTCCAATCAGCATCAGTTTTTTCTTTTGGTTTGGATTCAACACCATGTAAGGGCAAATAAAATTTTTTTTGTGCATGATTTTCCAATCAGCATCAGTTTTTTCTTTTGGTTTGGATTCAACACCATGTAAGGGCAAATAAAGATCCTTACAGTAGAGAAGATCCAACATGCTTGGTATCCAAATTGTGTTACAGAGATTTCCTTCATTTTTCAGAATAACATTTCCTTCATAATAACATTTCAGTCTTGTGGATGGTATCGCGAGCATTTTTCAGAATAACATTTCCTTCATACAAAACACATCTGTTACAGAGAACAAAAAATTGCTACAAGATTAAGCAATAAGAACTTGGGAGTTCAGACTCATCTACAAGACTGACAAAGATCCACGAACAGGAACACGGGCAGATCTAGGGTATCGGAAATTACACTGTATATACAAGGTCAAAATTATATATATTGGGAGTTCAGACTCATCTACAAGACTGACAAAGAGCCACGAACAGGAACACGGGCAGATCTAGGGTATCGGAAGGGGGTTCATCATCGAAAAATTACATTGTATATACAAAGTTAAAATTATATATATAGAATTTCCTTGACTTTTTCGTATGTTTTCTTTTAATTTTTTAATCCCCTTAGTGAAAATGTTGGCCACTGAACAGGAAGCGGTAAATTCCTATCCAGATAGAAGGGTAAAAAAAGGAAATGAAAACACATCGATCCTATCAAATGGCATAAAGCTACATTTAGTACAGAATAAAAATGAACATAAAGGTTTCGCATGCTTGAGAAAAAAATAGATAACAAGTTAGGAACAAAATCGTACCAATTTTAAGGATGAACTTCAAACTTGCTCTTCAGATAACTTTATATATAAAATTAAACCACTAGTTAATCTGGCCAGAAAAAAAAACGGAAGAGGAAAATGATTATGATCTCAAACAGAATAAAAATAAAAAAACTCGATTCTATAATTGAATTAAAGAAAAGAAACAGAGGAAAAAGGAAGCTTACAGTAATTGGTTTGTGGAACCACAAATGAATTCAAATTTGAAGGGCGTTTTGATTAAAATTGGATCTGAAAATGGGTTTGCATGGTAGGAGCAAAAATTTAGGGACTGATGGATGGAAATGATACATCTGCTTACTTGGTCACTGTAACAGTTGCTTTTCCTATGTAATATACTTGTCTGGGCGAAAGACGGAGAAATTGAGGAAAAAGTGGCTACTTTCACATTTGCAATTGAATCCTTTAGCTTTTGTTGTAATGTCACTTTTCTTCAAAAGCATCAATTAAATTGCACTAAACGCTCTTTATGATTGTAGTATGTAAGAGCTGTAAATTCGGGGTAAAAATTAAATATCAACCCATTTGAAGGGAAAATCATGCAATTAAATGTCAATATGGGACGATCTAGTGAGGCCGGCGAGCCTTGAAATTTGACGGGCTGAAATTGGTTGTTCGCTATTTGGATGGGCCTTAAAATGATCAGTACAATCTTAAAAGGGATGCGGGCTGACATTATTATTAGGAGCCGTTTGGACATGATTTGAAATTATATGGTTTGAAGTTAAAATTTTATTAGAACATACAATTTGGTTTCTTAAGTTGTGTTTTTTTTTCATTAACATAAAAATTCCACAAATTGTGAAAACTATCAAAATTTTCATAATTCTTATGCAATCTTACCAAATGAGCAAGTCATAGTTCATAACAAAATTATATATAATATAATATAAATAAAATTATGTATTCGACAATTATATCAAATACAATATAAAATTGATCAATTGATATATATCTACTAATTTCTGAATCTTTTTGTATAAATTATAAACTTATGGGTCAAATTTTATGTTTAAAATTTTGAAATCATGCTTTGGAATCCCAAATCACACTTTGATACTTTAATATACTATTTATGACAAAAATATTATATGAATATATATTTACAACATTAAAAGATTTTCCTTCTTTTTTTTACAAAGTATGATTACGTTTAGGATTTCGCATTAAAGTTCATGCGTCCATGGCTTTTCACAGTGTACATAGTGTGAGTAAGCATAGCATTTTCTTAAATTGTGTGCCTTAGAACTTAAATCTTTATACATTTTAGGCCTCATTTATTTCCGCTAAGATTAAGAGGTTTGAATCTCAACACACATCTGAATATTAAGATGTTGTCTCTAGATCTGGATACTATATGATTAAGATTATTTGTTTTCAATATCTGAATGTATATATGGAATTAACTAAAATATCTATAAAATATTATGAAAATCTCATTTCAGTAAAATATATTTATTTATTTTTGAAAAAATAATATTTATGTTTGATTAAAAATTTGAACTATCTCATTTTTTATTTTCTATAAAGATAAAATTTGAACTATCTAAATGAAAATAAAATTTATCATCAATATAAAAAAATTGTAACAAGGTAACATGAATTTTTTAAGAATTTGTGCTTATTATTTAAATGGTAGACATTTCTCTATCAACTGAAAGTGATTAAAAGAGAGTTATTATGACTGAATCCTACAAGATGTTTTCTAGTAAGAAACTCTGTTAAAATAAAATAAAAAGGAGGAAACTTTTCAATGTTTGACACAATTTATGAGTGTTCTCTGTTGCTTCTTGAAACTTGGTATTATGTATCTAGTTCTGAATTTGATTAGAGGGTTATGTAATATTCAAGTTTTTTTTCTTCAATTCGTTGTTATTGTCTCGAGAAACATTAAATTATAGAGACACTGTAATCTTTCAAATATTGTGAAATGAAGTTAAAGATTTTATTGAGAAGATTGATTCACTCATGTTTAATTTTTCTGGTGCAAAATAGATCATGAACTGGGTGAAGATACATAGGATTTCAAGCAATTTTTTTGACAGATTCAAAAAACTTCAATTTTTTTTATGTAACAGTTAATCAATCAATATTTGTTGCAACAAGAGTTATTGATAATATTTGGTTGAGAAAGGATAGCTAGAGGTGTGAAAAATTTGCTATGAAAAGTCGTGAAAGATTTTGTGAAAAAAAAGAGAAGACTCTATTATAGATCTGATTCTTTCAGACTCATTCAGAAGGTTCATAAGAAAGGAAAAAAATAAACTTATGGGTTAAGTTTGAATGATTAAGATTCAGACCTTCAAAACAAATGCACTTAAGGCCTCATTTGTTTGCACTTTTTGGAGGTCTAAATCCTAATCATTCTGATTCAGCCCATTGAGTGCATTTGATTTACATGTCTGAATCTTAATCATTCTGATTCAGCCCATTTGTTTTGTTTTCTTATAAAGCCTCTTAACGGGTCTGAATGAATCAGATTTGTAACAGAGTCTTAACACCATTCAGACTCATTTAAAATAATACGTCTTTATTTCACAATTTTTCTTCTCATCAAAATTTTCACGCCTCTAGCTATGCTTTCTCAACCAAATATTATCAAGAACTCTTGTTACCAAAAATATTAATTGATTAACTGCAAGAACAAAATCGTTTTCTTGAATCTATCAAAAATTTGTTTGAAATCCTATGTATAAACCTAATTCATGATATATTTTGTCCAGAAAATTAAACATAAAGAATTCATCTTATCAATAAAATTCCTACCTTCACTTCTCGATCTTTAAAAGATCGCAATGACTCTATAAATTAGTGTTTCTCGAGACAATAACAATGAATTGAATTTTTTTTTTGAATACTACATAACCCTCTAATCAAATTTGAAACTAAATACATAATACCAATTTTCAAGAAACAACTGAGAACGCTCAGAAATTGTGTCAAGCATTGAATTTTTTTCTCTTTTTTATCTTAATTTAAAAAAAGTTTCTTACTAGAAACATCTTGTGGGATTCCTCCATAACAACTCTCTTTAAATCACATTCACTTGATAGAGAAATGTTTACCATTTTAATAATAAGCACAAATTCTTACAAAAATTCATGTTACCTTGTTACAATATTTTTTATATTGATATATAATTTTTATTGACATTTCAAATGTTCAAATTTCATCTTTGTAGAAAAAAAAAGGAGGTAGTTCAAATTTTTTAATCAAATATAAATATTAAAAATATTATTTTCTATCAAAAATAAGTTTATTTTGCTGAAATGAGATTTTTATAATATTTTATTGTTATAGTGGTTAATTCTGTATGAATATTCAAATATTGAAAACAAACAGTTATAATAATTCAGTATTCAGATCTAGAGACAACATCTTAATATTCAGATGTGTATTCGGATTCAGACATCCAAATATTAATGCACATCTTAATACTAAGATATGTATTCAGATTCAAATGTCTTAATCTTAATGAAAACAAATGAGGCCTTAATGGGCTGAATTAAAATGATTAAGATTTAAACCTTTATTAAGTGTAAACAAATGAGGCCTTAGTTATGAATTCATTGAATTTTATTAACTTTCTTTGAGTTTTAGTTATTTATGCATTTTTTGCCTATAACAATCAAATATTATTTAAATGTCAAAATATTGTTATAGTTGTATAACAATCCTTCGCTATAAAAGTAAAAAAAATTCAAAACCAACGATGTTTTGCGCACTGTCGGTGTATAAAACTATTTACACCATCAGCTAATTTTAGAGGTAATCACAGTAACTTTATTTTTTTTATTATAACTAATTTTTTAAGACAAAAAACAAAAATATTAAATGCAGACTAGAATCGTACTTGTACTGGTAAGCAAAATTATTCCCTAATTTTCTCTTATCATCATTGGCAAAAATTACCGAATTGATTCTTCAACCCCTCAAACAACAACATCATCAAAATTACTGGACTAATTTTTCAACGCTTCAAACAACAACATCATAAAAATTACTACCAAACTAGAAAAACATGACGCCGTACTTCTCTGTTTTACAAGCTTTAAGTTTTTCATATAACAAATGCACTTGGTTAAAGGTTAGATTTAACGAAACATAATTAACAGATTATACTTCCATCTTAGAATTACATTGTCTTAATTTATTGATCATAATCAAGAGTTCAAGACCACAAATGAAAACAAGTATCGTTTTTGTCTTTGACTCTTTGGCACTTCCACGGCAGACAGAGAAGGGGGACAGGGGACTATGTTTAAATTTTGAAGAAAGAAAATAAATTTTAAAAAGTGTTGGTAACCTGCTGTAGCATGTAATTGTTACCTGACGGTGTAAGAATACAATAAACTAACGGTACACAAAATTTAAACTCTTAATGATATATTTTATTTATCAAATTAAACCTAAAAAAATGGCATTTACTAACCATCTCCTTAAATCTCTCAATTTTCCCTCTTTCATTCCATACTTCTCTCTTTCATTTCATCTCCTTAAATCTCTCTTCCATCTTTTCATTCCTTTCATTCCATCTCCTTAAATTTATCTTCCATTTTAATTTCATATCCTTAAATCTCTAATTAAAATTGATATTTTATTAAAATATATCCCATATTTTTATATAGTTCCATTGATTGAATATGATCATGGATATCAATAATGGGTGTTATACATACTGATATGCATTAATATGTGTACATATTATTCCATCTACATAGTATACTAGTATGTATACTAATATAATATATACATATTATTCCAGCTATACTTACTGATAATATATCCCATATTTTTTAAAGAAAATAATACTACTTAGTGCAAAAAGTTTATCATTAAAGTTTATAAAGCAAGACTGATTCATAATCAAACTGGAATTAAAATTGTCCTGAACTACTACGTAATGATAATCTTGTGTAATCACACCACTTTTCTTAGGGTGAGTTTCTGCCGTAAAGAAATCTCATGTTCTATCGAAATGAATCTTCATAAAAATCCATCTGGATTTCTTTTTCATTCTTGGTACAACAACAACATATCCAGTGAAATCTCACAATGTGGATCTGGGGAGGGTGGAGTGTACGCATACCTTACCTCTGCCATTTTGACCGTTCCAATTGCTGGGGGTTGTAGAGCGGCTGTTTCCGAGAGACCCTCGGCTCAAGACAAAGCACAAGCCTAAGCAAAGTAAGACAAACAAAGTGAGTAAGTCATGATAGCGAATTCTGAAAGAGAAAAAGAAGCAATAAATAATGCAAGTAAATAAGACAAACAAAATATACATAGCATCATAAATAAAACGACAAGTGACTATAAGGAAATACTGTGCCTACTAGTATGATAGGCTAAGCGAGCCTACAATAATTTATTACAACTACCAATTTGTAAGCGTAGGCAGGACTACGATGCGCTACCTACTACCCTAATATGTGTCCTCCATAACCCCCTATTAAGGTCATGTCCTCAGTGAGTTGCACTTGCGTCATGTCCCGTCTAATCACCTCTGCCCAATACTTCATCGGCCTACCTCTACCCTCATGTACCCGTCCATAGCCAACCTCTCACACCTCCGCACTGGAGCATTTGTGTCTCTCCTCTACACGTGCCCGAACCATCTCAACCTCGCTTCCCGCATCTTATCATCCACCGAGGCCACTCCCACTCTGTCTCGGATATCATCATTTCTAATTTTATCCCTCTTTGTATGCCCACACATCCATCTTAGCATCATCATCTCCGCAACTTTCATCTTTTGGGTGTGCGAAGTATTGGCTGGCCAACACTTCGCCCCATACAACATAGTCTGTCTAACCACCACCCTATAGAACTTGCATTTAAGTTTTGGTAGCACCTTTTTATCGCACAAGACTCTAGATGCGAGTCTCCATTTCATTTACCCTGCCCCAATACGATGTGAGACATCGTCATCAATCTCTCAATTCTCTTGGATAATAGACCCGAGGTACTTGAAGCTCCCTTTCTTTGGAATGACCTGAGTACCAAGCTTCCCCTCCACGCATGTCTCAAGGTCGCTCCCGTTACCGAACTTGCACTCTAAGTATTCTGTCTTGGTCCTACTCAGCCTGAACCCTTTAGACTTCAGAGTCTGTCTCCAAACCTCCAGCTTAGCGTTCACTCCGTTGCGTGTCTTATCAATCAGGAATATGTCGTCTGCGAATAACATACACCATGGCACCTCTCTTTGGATTTTCCGCGTCGGTACATCTATCACCAATGCAAATAGGAATGGGCTAAGAGTTGATCCTTAGTGCAGCCCCATCATCACTAGAAAGAACTCCGAGTCTTCTCCTACTGTTCGTACCCTGGTCTTGGCTCTATCATACATATCCTTGATTGCCTTAGTGTATGCCACATGTACACCTCTAACCTCCAAACATATCCATAGAACCTCCCTAGGGACTTTATCATATGCCTTCTTGAGGTCGATGAAAACCATATGTAGGTCTCTCTTCCTCTGCCTATACTGCTCCACCAGCCTCCTAATAAGATGAATGGATTATGTAGTCGAACGCCCCGACATGAATCCAAACTGATTCTCGGAGATAGACACGCATATTCTCACCCTCATTTCCATTACTCTTTCCCAAACTTTCAGAGTGTGGCTTATCAGCTTGATACCTCTATAGTTGTTGCAATTCTGGATATCACCTTTTTTCTTGTACAAATGAATCATCGTCAAAGCACAATTCACTTGAGTAAAAATTCGAGTTTTCACTCAAGATCAAAGCACATTGATGTAAGATATCATTGGATTCGAGATGCACTTGAAAGAGAATTAATGCATCTCGAGAAGATCCACACCGATGAAAATGGTGCCGATATGTTTACCAAGTCCTTATCCCGAGATAAGTTTGAGATCTGCAAACATGAAGCGGGTCTAGTTGAATCTCCACATGTGGTGGAGGGGGAGAATTGTTGGGATCCACCCCATGTGGAAAAGAAACAAGCATCTTCTCCCATGTGAAAGGGAAATGATAGATCATGATGGCCACATGTGGTCTACCCATGTGAAAGGAAAGCCAACATGTGCAATTTGTCTTCCCAAAAATTTCAGATTTTTCTCCTATAAATAGGAGCCTTCCCCCTTCATATTTTCCACATCAAAACAAACACAATACATACAATAAGTTGTATAGAGAGTTCCTACAAAATTGGTAGAATAATTTTGTAGAGAGATTGTGAGATTAACACACTAGTGAGTGTGAGAGTTTGAGTGTATTCATCAAGTATTTATCAAAACTTGAAAAGATATTGTATACCCATATAGTGGAAGGTTTACCGTGGTTATTTTTTCACGAGATAATTCTTGGCTTGTATTTAGTATTTTATTTACTATTCACGAAATACTATTTACATTGGAATATATTCAGAAATACTGAGTATGCTCTGTGATTGCAGCTGCGTTTGATTTTTCAAATCAGAAAAATATTTCGGGTGTCCATCCTATTTTTCCCCACATATTAATCTTGAAGGATAATTGGAGTACTCTCCTTTTATTCCCAACATATTTTAACCCAAACAAGATGCAAAGTAACAAACTTTTGCAATTTGGGAGTGAGAAGCATAAAAAAGAACCTAACTTTGAACTATTTTTCCTCAAATAAAATAAACCCAGATGAAGAAAACTCACAAATTAGTGAAAAGGGTGTTTGCAATCCAAAAAAGTCTAGCAGAAAGCAACAAAGCAGTGAGGTACTATAAAAAATTTGGGGAAGAAGAGAGAAATTTTAAAGGGCAATGAGAATAATACCTATATTTGTTCCTAAGTTTAGGGAAGTATTGGGTGCATGATTTGATCTTCAGTTGTTTTACACGAGAATTGTTTTTACGTTTCTACTACATGTCAGTTTTTGGGTATATATGAAAACTTTAAGGGTATTTTAGTCTTTTAAACAGTTTTGCAAGATTATCGCGTGGGCAAGTATCAGGATCGACATGTGTTGTTAGTCATTAAATTTCAATTTGAGGGCATTTTAGTCATTATGTTCATAAAAATGGTTGCTCATTCATTCTTCATCTTCTTTGCTTGGAAACTTTTCCATTTATGCTCTCATCTTTTGGCCAGATTTTTTTCTCTATCTCTCAGTGAGATCTTTTCTTATTTTTACTTCCTTCACTTTGTTATTTCAACTATTCAAAAAAAATATTCAAGAGCTGCATCATGTGCTTAATTGATTGTCAATGTGTAAACAAATGCAGAATATGAGATTTTAATATGATTAATTAAGTTGATAAATAGGTGACTTAGTTTTGAGTTATTTTATAGTTTAGCCAAGAAAAGAAGAAGAAGAGGGAAAGCCCAATCCCCATCAGCTTGCACCCTTGACTTTTTTTTTTATAACTGTGTTGTTCGGGCTCGACTAATTCCTCGAGATATCTGCTACATCTCAACTGTTGGAAATTTACTAGTGTGGAATTAAGTTTATTCCATTATTTATGACTCGAATAATTGGGGCCCCGCACGTCGAAAATGTCGTTTCCACACGTGCAATCTTAGTGCCAAGGATCGTAAATTTCGTTAATAAAAGAGATATTGTTACGTAAGTGAAATGTTTGAGACATAGAATGATGGACGGTTATTGGCTAAATAGCAAGTGTTCCACGTTGGTAAACGAAGGAAGAAGTGTAAGATGAAACGAGTCGGAAGTCGCCGCGGCGCAGCCCCGTCAGAGCCGAGGCGCCGCGACGCTAATTGGGTTTTCAGCCATTGGAGTCGCGGCGCTAATTCTCAGAGCCGCGACGCTTCGGAGGCAGAATGATGCGAGTGACGGGAAGATGAAAAGTTCTGACTTTTGGGCTGGTTTTGGAGCATTTAATCTCCATTATTTGGCACATGAATTCAGCCATTATTTGGCTGAATGTAACCCTCAATCAAGTGTCATTACATGGCTATTGAAGATCATTAGTTGTCTAGTTGAAGGGTCATCTCATTACACTATAAATTGAGGCATTTGGCTCAATTGTTCACTACACTTAGAAATATTTACAGAATTTTCTAACATCTTCTTCTTCCTCTCTATCAAGTTTACTACACTCAAAGTTTTTCAAGAGTAACACTTGAGTTTTCTTTGCTCAATTGTTAAGTTGTTGTTGTATCTTGAGACTATTGCCCGACAACGTAAAATGAGATATACATGACAATCTTGTCTTAAAGACAGAGTGTCATCACTCGATTCAACAAATCACACAATGAGTTTGTTTCATTCTTGATTTCCAGTTTTGTTGTAATATTTAGTTTATCCTTTCTAGCTATTGTAATATTTACTTACTTCCCGTTTCCTGCAATTGTTGTATCCCACAAGAGTTACGTCCACTTTGACGCTGCAGATTTTACTATAATCAAATAGGGAGTTTGAGTTTACAATTCTCTCTTTCTCTCTTGCTCGACCTCAACGAAAGAAAAACGACGCCCTAGTTTATATATAGCGAAAACTAGAGCGAACATAATACAGCCTAAAATTTCCAAAATACCCTCCACTAAATTACATTACATTATCAAAAATTCCAGGGGCGTCCCTGGGACGGGGGTTTACACCACCCTTTCAACCCCACGTCGACTTGATCGCTCAAGTCGATCAGCGTTCCATACTCTGCGTAGGGTCTTCATAGTATCGGCGATGAATTAGGCTCCAAAACTCAACATATATCTCAACCCAAACATCACTTACTGGGATCTTCTACCTTGTGCTTAAAATCAAGACAACTTTATAGTCAGGCTTGTTCAGTCCAATAGGTAATTGGATTCTATCTCGACTACAGTTGTTGCATGCGCTTCCCCGTTTCATATATTGGACTAGGGGCTAGGGCTTGTCTAATGTATAATAATTTCATTTATTGCTCCAAAAGGTGGAATCTCCCCCCTCAGGAGCCCCCACACCCCGGTCCGACAGGTCGTAATAATTTCATTTATTCATTCTAGTAGAAGATGAGAGTATAAAACTAAATTTTATTTACAATTCATTTGATTGTGTGCATTAAGTTTTTTAACTGGCTTTTCCTAGAACTTCACAGGCAAACGTACGAGAATGTATGCCAAATCCTTATAATGTAACCACTGTTTCAAGGGCTGGCTAATGGTCATACTAGTTGACCACTGGTCCAAATATATAAAATGGAGAAACATGCATTTTCAGTCTATCAATAATAAGCTACTAAAGGAACAAATGACAAGCCGGTATCATAGAGGAACTCAACTGACTCCTGCTGGTACGTACTCAGTATCAAGGAGCTATACATATTGTTTTGCTTGGCCAATTAACCAGATTGAAGGAACCTGAGCTTATATGGAGCTTAGTGATGTTGCAACAGAGAATGATAGTGTGCCATTTATTCATGGGAATATGGGTATATATGGGTCAACCCGTCTTTTACCCAACCCACTTTTACCTGTATGAAACATGGGTAGGTTGGATTATTACCCATTTTAGGTTGATCCATTTTCAACCCGCCCAAATTTAACCCAACTCGCCTGTTTCCCACCACTGAGTGCTTTGCATGCCAAGACAAGTTACTACTTACTAATTAAGAGAGACTGCACTGATTGAACTTCCCTGTTGATGATGCCAACTGTTGTTTATGTGAGGAGGTTGTAGCTGAAACTCAACTCCATCTATTTGCTAAATGTAGATGGATTACTTAAGTCAGGAGTGCACTATCTGGCGGAGCCAGGACTTTTGACAAAGGGATTCAAAAAAGTAGAGAATTCCTCAAGAGAGACTAGAACCCACAACAATGGCTAAGCATTATGTCCTTCCGCCGCTGAGCTGAAGTTCATATTGTATTAAGGGGATTCAAAACTTAATATTTCTACATAAATAAACAAATTTATCTTATATATATAGTGTAATTTTCAACGAAGTGGGTTCAACTCCTTTAGTTCCGCCCCTGTGGTCAGGGATACCTATCCAGCAGAGAGGTGTTGCACAGAGTATCCAATGGGTTAAAAGAAGACACTGGAGGCAATTTCAGAATTAAGAAGTATTAGCTGTTGCACTACGGAGAGCCATGATATATATTACACTTAGCAAGCTACGAATTGGAAGCTTTTCAGGAACACATAAATATAAGTTTTGTTGTAGCACAAATCAAAGTGAAATTAGGGAGAGGATAGATTTGTTACACTGCTAAAAAAGAGCTCATAAATGTCATATTGTTTGATTCAATTAAAGATTATGTAACTAGTTTTTGGTCTTTGCCCAGCCTGAGGTCTAGATGCTTGCAGCACCTTTCATAGAAGGTGATTATGACACTGGATGCTCTTTAGATTTGTAAAGGTTTTTGGTTGTCAATGATAATATTCACGTTTATTACCAAAAAACCTATTTTCCTTTTTGATTTGTCCCAAAGTTTTTCAATTTCAAGTCAAATTTAAAACTACCAGATTTAAAAGATCTCAAACATCTTTAATTTAACACCACAAAATTCAAAAGTCGTCTTTTTTTTTAAACTTCGTGTCAAGTCAAACTAACAAGTTAGACGGAGGGAGTAATAAGCTACTACTACTATATTACAAATTCTGTTTTGTATTCGATCTTAAGAATTAAATCCCTACTTTTCGTTGTGTAGTCAGCGCATTCATCCAGCTTTGATAAATTTATTATGTTAACTCAAGAGTCGAAGAGAAAAAATCCCACAAATGAGGAACTAAACTCCGAAAGCATTAGGAAATGCTGTCTGATGAATCCAGGTTGTTTTTAAATTCCCTTAACCTATAGTTTTAAGAACAATCATATTAAATTAAGGTGTCGAACGGATAGGTGGGACTGAATTTTGGAAGGAGTAACTAGCCTAAAATTAATTAGACTGAATGAACTGATCACAATGAGTCATAATTCAATTCACCAAACTTTTAACAAGTTTTTCTTTCTTTATTTGTTTGTTATAATTTATTTAATATGATAATATCTTTTTTTTTATAATAGCTATATACATAACATATCAAATATATAAATAATTTTTAAAAATATTTTGATAAAAATTTTCATAAGATCAATTTGAACTACATATCAATCCAAACACTCAAAAATTAAACGAATCATATCTTGGTGGGTTAATTTTGTCAATCCAATATTAGATCAAAAGGCAAATGAACAAATTAACTTTTCAAAGTTAATGTTAAGAGGCGACATGCAACTAGTTGATTGCGATAATGATGTTGAAATGGGAAAGAAGGAACTATTACTAAGCAAGTAAAATGACTTGGCCCTAATTAGTCCGTAAAAGAAAAAATGGAGGGTCAACAATAAAAGCAAGAGATTTTGCGGACCCACCAAATCCCACCATCCCCAACAACGTTATCTTAATACATTTTTTTAATATCAAGTTTCACGACTTACGCCTAATTATTTCTAAAATTTGAGAATAGATCAACTAATATAACCCACGAGGTCCCATTCAGAACACGGCAGTATGTTAACACATTATTCTTCCCAACACACTATGGTAGTCATATTCACAGTTTGTCATTGTCACTTTTGTCTTCCAAGTGTAGGATAAGTGTCCATTTGACCAAATTGCCCTTGTGTGATGGGAGTGGGGGCCCACATGTTTAAGGGCATAGGTTGTTGCTGAGGTGGACAGCTCGGTGGGGCCGGCTGCTGACAGGTGTATTCGGGGGCCCCGATGCAACACGCTCACATGAAGGGCATATGGTGAGGGTGGTGGGAGGGGTCATTTGCATGTAGAATTGAGGTGAAAGCTTTAGTGCCCTTAGTTCTTGAACTTCCTTCTGTAATCTCCTCTTTTCTTCTGTCAGATTCTCAACGCATCTCTTCAAGAACTCGCAGTCTACTTCTGTTTGCTTCAATTTTGTCCTGTATATCCAAAGAGATCATTTTTAGAATATTGTTCTCGAGTACTAACGTACGTAATATATATGAGACGTCAAATCAGAAGGTGCTATAGAAGTACCTTCATGTGTGGTAATATATTTGTTTGGATTTTTCAAAAATATCATTGCAGCCGTATTGAATTCATCAAACATTATATTATAATCTTCGTGTTCCAAAATATTTGTGAGTTAAATTATATGAACTTTAACCAATATTTTGAACTATATTTTTTCATCATATTAATATGAAAAGAATTACAACTTATCGTACTTTTTATATAATTTTCGAATATCTAAATTTCAATTTTAAAATTTAAACAAATTACTTTTTTTTTTAATGACAAATATTTTAGACTTAGGGGAATATATACGTATATGGTGATTGATATTTTTAAAGAGTTGAACCAACATGAATGGTAATATAATGTTTCTTGTTTAAGTGAGTTGGAATGTTAACATTTTTCTTTATTTTTTGAAGATGTTTTCATATCTGCTGTAAGGTCCCCACAATAATTAAGTCCAAGAATCATTAGCGTGATTTGGTTTTCACATTTAATATGTGCTGTTCAATCTGTTGCTCATTATTATTGCTATGATTGTCTACATTAATTCTTCTTATAGTATTGCAGAAATATAATTTAAGAGACTTAATTAGAAACAAAAATCTCACCTAGCTCTCCTGTTCTGGAACCACACTTCCACTTGCCGAGGCCTTAATCCCAGTCTCTTTGCCAAAGCCAACTTTTGCTTCTACAGCAAAAAAAAAAATCAAAAAAAAATCATTAATACTAGTTTTAAATTTATACACAGAAAACGTAAAACCATAATATGCACTAACAGATAAATCTCTTAGGAGTAATAAAGATTAATTGATAATTTGGTAAAAATAGTGAATGGTATAAAATTTAATTAATCTATGCTGTGAGTGTGTATATATAACTTAAATCTATAGTATTAACTTAGAAATAACAACATATTCGGTGTAATCCACCAAGTGAAATCTGAGAAAGATAAAATATACTTAAGATGTTGCATCTATTTTTGTGCGAAAGAGACTCTACCTTTGTGGGATTGTGGGATAGAGAGGCGGTTTGTGACAGAAACTCGGCTAAAATTTATAGTATTAATGTTGATGGTGTTAATTAAGGAACTTACGGGATTGAGTGTGTGGTGTTCTCTGAAGTTATCTTCAAGAATGGCGGACTGTTCCTTCGTTAAACGGAGCTTCTTTCTACAAGTTTCACCGTCCTCTTCATCGTTAATGCCTCGAGAGCTCGCCCTTTCCATTTCATTATCCTCACAGTTTGCTTCTCTCTCGCTTCTCTTATTACCGCTCACGCTTGAAATAGTGCTGTTCGGAGACGATACACCGGCTTCCTCATCGGCGTCCACCGTTGTCGGCATCCTGTTCACGTCGATTCCCTTTAGGAAACTCCTCGTCTCTACTAATCTGCATGTCTCCGAGTTTCGATCTGCAATCAATTGATATTCATGTTAATTAGATATTAGTAGAAAATTTAGACCCTTTTTATCCAGATCAATATTATAAAAAGACACAGAGAGGAGCGAAAAGGTCATTTTATTTTTCACTTCTCTTTTGGGTTATTGAAATAACAGAACAGCAAAAAGAGTATGAAAAAAAGCATAATAAAAAGTGGTTAAAGAAAAAAGTAGGTGCAAAGAAAGGATGATTTTGATAATGGCGGATTGTAGTAGTACTGGTCTACGTTGATCGGAAACTTTAAAAATATTTTAAAGGTGACACACTATCGGATTCACTACAAAAATAATTTTTAGAAAATCTCACATGTACAGTTCACATTTTTGAATGGTCAAACTGGTACAGATTCTATATTTGTGTATAAAAAACTCATGTAATATGTACACTAATTTATTCAGATTTATGATTAAATTCATAAACTAAAAATCTTAACTCCGGCACTCTATTTTTATAGAATGAAATGATAGTAATAAGATAAATGAAAATATGAACAAACCTGATGAGTAATGATCAGGAAATGAGTGAGTCCAATTAGGAGATTTATGAATGAGATTGAAGGCAGAAGGAGATATTGTTGAAGGAATGATATTTGGTTGCATGTGATTAATGGGTGTCGTCCGCTTTTCTGGAAAGTTTAGGCAGAGACTCAACCCCAGATCTTCTTTTTCCATCATCATTTTATAGCTCTTTGTGACTGCTCTTGAGGGGTTCTTGAAAATATATACAACTATGTGTATGTAATAGCTTGTGAAACAAGATTTAGGATTTTCAGTGTTTTTTTCCTGGTAGGAGGTGAGAATTAAATGAGACGTCTTCCTAAAGAAGAGACAGAGAGTAGACTGAAGAGTGGAGGTGCAATGAAGGGTTATATATAGCAAGAATACTATGCTCTTATAGATTATCTCGTTAAGCGTAAAAAAATAAAATTTAAAATTCATTTATTATCAATTAAAAAAACTTATCATTTTTTAGATTGATTAAAAAGAAAAGTATGTTACTCCTAATGTCCCATAATAAGTGTCCAAAAAATAATTATTTCAAAATAAGTGACACCTTAAAAATTCAAGACATAAATTAATTTTTATTTTTTTACTATACCTTTAGACAAAAACTGACAAACTCTCTATTAAAAAAATATATATTGAAAAGATCTCTATTCAAAATATAAATTATTATTATTTATGCATATTTTATTTAAAAGTGAATAATAATTTATTTTTAGTTAAAATGACACTTATTATGAAACGGAAAACAAATATATAAGTTGGACGGAGGGAGTTCTATGGAGTCCTAATAGTAGTAGTCTAGCTAGTAGAGGTGGAGGGTTGGGTAGTTAGGTCAATCATGATTAAGGGTGTCAGCGGGTACCAATTATCACAAATCATAGCTTTTGCCTCTTGAGTTATTAACTTATTACCACCCTTCTCAATTTGTACTTTTTTTTTCTTTTTTTTCCTTTTTTGCGGAAACTCCACTAATACCGTATGACCAATATAATGATTATAATCATGTGTGTCAAATCAGAATTTAATTGAAGTCGGTAGATTCAAAATAAGTCGGTATAATTTAATATATATATATATATATATATATATATATATATATATATATATATATATATATATATTCAACACCATTTAATGAATGTTATCATTACAATGGTAAATCGAAGAGAGGACTCTTAACTAAATTACAGATTCCAAACATGAATTTCATGAATTTTTATTGTAATTTTAATATTAATATATTTGAATATATTATTTTTCTTAATATATATATATGTAAACTTTGAGTAAACATAAATGGATTTGAATGAATTACTTAATAACTTGTATAAGCTAGGTCGACTCACAGCCTCAGACTTATAATATGTTTGGATACGCTTCTGAGAAATAAAATGTGCTTATTTTTTTAATAAAAAATACATCTATTTTAAAGCTTGAGGTGTTTGGTCATGTTTATTGGAAAAGAATTACTCCACTACTTTTTAAAAGTAGTCAATAATTTCTTAGAAGCTCAAACTAGTAGCTTCTCTCCAATTTTTTTTTTAAAACTTTAACTAAATATAAATGATTGCTTTAATATTAATAAGATATTTTTTAAATATATTAATCAAACATAAATAGTTACTACCGCTTCCTGTCCAAGCTGGATGGAGTTGTTAACCGCCCTGAAACAGGGACAGATCTAGGGGCAGGAGGAATTACATTGTGTATATAAGATAGTTTTTTTCTTATTTATGCATAAATATAGATTTGAATCCCCCGAATACAAGACTAGAGGCTGACTTAATGATTTAGGGGGGTCAACATTCTCCTTGAGCTTTCAAGTTCAATTTCACGCACTATATTTTTATTTTTCGACCCCCCTTGGTGAAAATTCTGAATCCGACACTTTTTTCAAATAGAACTAAGTATTGGGTGTGTTTATTACGGAGATATTTTTAAATTTTTTATGATTGATCGAAGTTTTGAAGATTTCTCTAGGAAAATAAGTTTCTTAAAATTGAGGAAGATGAGTTCCCTAATGGAATTAGGGAAACAAGATTCACGAGTGGCGTTCCACATTGATTGTACCCTCACCACCTTCCAACACACCTCATCTTCACCATCATCATAACCTCTATCCCCAACACCACACCACCCTTACCCCCACTCTTACCTGTCATATTATTTGTCTAGATTATGTACAAATATTTTGAATAATATTTTTTTACTTATGTAACACAAGAAAACACACTTGTTTTTTTAGACATATTTTTATAGAAAACATTTCCCTTCGTACCAAACACGCCCTTCGTGTATTGCATTTTCCTTTTTATTGTCTTTAATTTCCCAAGGAAACCGATTCTTTTCCACTACGTACTAAAATGGTAAACAGGACGAACACATTCCCAAGGCCTTGGTAGTTGACACCATTACTGCCACACCCGCCGGTCAGCCACCACACTCCAACCACCCGCCGCAGCAAAACAACCGCGGTGGTAGCCGAGGCAAGTGTCGCGGGGGTGGCTGAGGAAGAAAAGGTAGAGGTCGTGGGAATTGGGCCAACAATTCTGCAATCCACAACAGGCCCAACAACTGCAGCAGTGGGCCGGCCCACTGCCCTAGCCATTGTACGGTAACTGAGCGCCACCCACCGGTAATTTTCCAGCGGCCTAGTCGCATCAGTGGACTCAGCAGATGCCTAGTATCCTGGGAGCCCATCCCGCAGCTCGCCAGGCAGGCCTAGTTCCTCAGGCCCATTTCACATCGGCCCAGCAGCCGACGACAGGACTAGTCCTAACAGATTTGGGCCAGGCTTTTGGTACTTTAAATATTCAGCAACCCGACGATGCATGGCATATGGATACATGTGCCACGTCCCACCTAACCAACAATTCTGATAATATTCTTCAACTGCGCAATTTAAATGCTCCTCAATCTATTATGGCCATCGTATTCCAATTCAAGGGTTTGGCCATACACTAACTCCACCATCGCACCCCCATTACTCCCTTAAACACGACCTATATTCCCCTAACATTATCAAGAACCTAAAATCTGTTAGAAAATTTACCACTGATAATTCCATATCTATTGATTTTGACCCATTTGATTTTTCTGTGAAGAACCTACATACGGGGAGACTTCTTACAAGATGCAATAGTGTGGGGGACCTATATCCTTTCCTATCCACGTCCGATGCCCGTGTCACTTCACCCACCGCTCTAGCTGTAATCTCTCCATCAATGTGGCATAGTAAACTTGGTCATCCAGGAGCTCATGTTTTTTATTTTCGTTGAAACTGCAATTTAATGCAATATAATAAAGGGAAACTTTCCCATAGCTATTGCTCTTGTCATCTAGGAAAACATGTTAGACTTTCGTTTACGTCTTCTTTAAATATTACTTTCTCTCTCTTTGATATTATTCATGCAGATTTATGGATGTCACATATATCTAGCAACCTAGGCCATAAATATTATTTGGTATTACTGGATGATTTTATCACTTCCTTTGGGTCTATCCACTTAAACTTAAATACCAAGTTTTCTTCAAATTCCTTGAATTTCGTACTTTTGTTAAAACGCAATAAAAAAGACATCAAAATGTTTCAATGTGATAATGGTTGTGAGTTCAATAACTCCTATTTTCATAACTTTTGTGCGGTTAATGACATATTTTTTTGTTTCTCCTGCCCCCCATACGTCTCCTCAAAATGGTAAAGTCAAACGAATTCTCCGCACCATCAACAATATAATTCGTACCTTCCTTTTCATGCGTCTCCCCCCCTACCTTTTGGGTCTATGCGTTAAAAATTGTAGAATACATTCTTAACATCTTACCTACCCGTATGATCCAAAATATGACACCCATTGAAATCCTTTTCCGTCGGATCCCCCTCTTATAATCACCTTCGGATTTTCGGTTGTCTTTGTTACCCAAATCTTGCCTCCACGGTCCCTCACAAATTAGCGTCTCGTTCTACCCCTTGCATCTTCATAGGTTTCTCGTCAAACGTACTTGTGCTATGAGTTATCTACAGGTAAAGTCCTAGTCTCCCGCTATGTCACATTTGATGAGAACGTCTTCCCGTTTGCCAACATTCAAAAATTTCAAGTCACTGATTACAGTTTCCTGTATGACTTGGATACCTCCCATCTACTTCAAAACGCACTATATTGGCCAAATATAAAATTGTCACCCATTGTCCCTGCTATGGACCCCACTGCCACGTCACCCAACCCATTCGCCCCACCAACTGCACCCGGTCTGACCCGCCTTGCCCCATCGCCCATTACCGCAACGGCTCAACCCAATACACCCACTGCCCATCCCAATTCCACACTGCCCAACCCTGTTACAACACTGTCCAGCCCAATACCTCACGGCCCAGTCCCACCGTCTAGCCTAGTGAAGAAACTGCCTAGCCCAATACCTCACAGCTCAGTCCTGCCACTAACCAGCCCAACCCGCAGTCCCTACCTACCGCCCCCTACACCCGATCCAGCCCCAACCTACGTGCACAACACATGATTTTCAAACCAAAAGTCAACTTTAATTTGTACACTCAAACCATCTCCCCGCTACCTAAAAACCCAACCTTAGCTAAACTTGACCCAAATTGGAATACAACAATGCGTGAGGAGTTTAATGCACTTACTTCACAACGTACTTGGGATCTTGTTCCGCGACCTGAGGGGGTGAATGTAATCCGTTGTATGTAGTTATTTCATCATAAGTTCAGAGATAATGGTGCCCTTGAACGTCACAAGGCCAGACTTGTGGCAAATGACATATGGAAACAAGAGGGTGTTGATTGTGGTGAGACTTTCAGTCCAGTGGTTAAGCCAGCTACCATCCGCACTGTTTTGAGCATCGATGTGGGGAAGAATTGGCCTATTCACCAGTTTGATGTGAAAAATGCTTTCTTACATGATGATTTGAAAGAAATCATTTATATGCATCAACCGCCAGGATTTGTGCATACGAAGGCTCCTCATCATATTTGTCATCTTTGTAAGTTGCTATATGGGTTGAAACAATCCCCCAGTAGGTGTGCTTGTTCATGCACGCTCCTAGGGAGCCTCATTGTACAGCTCTTAAGCGTATCATTCGGTACTTTAATGACACTCTTGACTATGGACTTCATTTATATCCATCCGCACCGACTAGATTGCTCTCCTACACAGACGCAGATTGGGCAGGCTGTCCAGACACCCGTCGCTCTACGTCTGGCTATTGTGTATTTTTGGGAGATAATATTATATCGTGGTCTGCCAAGCGGAAAGCCACGCTTTTCCGTTCGAGTACAGAAGCAGAATATTGAGGCGTTGCGAACGTTGTTGTTGAGCTATGTTGGCTCCGAAATCTCCTTCTTGAGCTCCATTGTCCCATACGTAAGGCATCTTTGGTTTACTGTGATAACATATCTGTTGTTTATTTGTCTCATAACCCGGTTCGGCATCAGCGAACCAAGCATATTGAGATGTATATTCATTTTGTTCGTGAGAAGGTTGCAGTGGGCCACGTTAGGGTGTTGCATGTTTCTTCTTCGTATCAGTACGCAAATATATTCACAAAGGGGCTTCCTCGGCAACTGTTTCTTGACTTCAGATTCAGTCTCAGCGTCCGGCCTTCTCTCGCTCCGACTGAGGGGGTGTAATAGTGAATATATTCCATATATATTCACAATATATTCTGTAATTAATATTTAGTGTAATTAATAACAGAACTCCATCAATGAAATTTACCCAATTCTACGTTTCAGAATCTCAAATATACAAAAGAAGGCTCCGATCTGTCCGTAAAGAATTTTTGGATGCCCTTGCTACTATTTTTCCTTGTCCTTATTATAATTACCTTTCTACATCTCATAAAGACTGTAAGCACTTATTTCATTCTAGTAATATTCCTGATTGAGAATGGACATATATTCAAAGGCGTGCATGCATGAAGATGCAAAGAATATAATGGCCCATAGGCACGAGTGGCAAACCATGTTAATTCGATTTTCTCATATCCGAATAAGAAAACAAAGGCAATAATGTGTGAAAGAGCCCAACGAAGACAATAATGTGAAAGACCCTCATATGTTAACCCCCAAAATATTGTAAATCCCTCTGAAATTTCTTACGCAGTTAATGAGAGGCATGTGTATATTTTTTTTAACACTTTTCGCACGCGTGTGAAACTTGATTCTAAGGTTTACACGTGGACGAAAGATTATTATTTTTGCCTCCTTTTTAACTAGTAACTAGTAAAGAGAAGCTCAACACGAGTGAACCAAGAGTATAAAAATATAGATTACACTCAACAGGTTAATGAAAAAGTATAAAACACTATTATGACTCGATAAGTTGAACTGAGAGAGAAAATCATAGTAGCTCTATGAGCTTAGTTGAGTGAGAAGTCTAAAATCATAGGACATGAGGAAAGAAAGTAATTATCGGATTAGTCGAAATTTTACCTAAAATATTACATATATGCGAATTTAAGTAAAAAAATTGGGTCACGTGGACCCATGATAATCCGATTAAACTCTGTATATTATGTGTATAATTCTTAAAATATGTCTAATATTATCTTAAGAAACACATGATCAAAAGAGATTGGGTTGTACACTGATTAAGATGCTATCTTTAATTCCTAAAGGTTGAGTGATTGAACCCAACTTAGTATGTTATTTTAAAAGCAATTGTTTACTGATTCTTTTGAAATTATGCATTCGACTATGTATGTGAAATATTTCGGTATTCAACCTAAAATCTTAAGATTGTTAATTGTGGATCGAGATTGTGTATTTTCTAGTATCAACTATCAACTATCAACTATCAAACAATAGAGCAAGGAGGGGTAATTAGAGGTCCATGTTCCTAGAATTTTGGGAAGACATGGCTCTTAACTTCAATGTCATTTCTCCCTTTGTCTAATAATCTCTTGAGATATTTATATTAGAGTGCCATCAAATCAAATGATGATGAGGGAAAATACTTGGCTCTCATAAATCATAATAGACGATTCTTTGTGATGCTGCCAATTCCGTGCCAAAATGCCATATCTTTTGGTGAATATCTCTCTATCCCATTTTCCTCCACCAGTTTTAAAGAAAGGAAAAAGGTGGAGAAACTAGTCGCTTTCGTGGACTTTGCTCTTATGCCACGCAATGATGCGATGGCGTTTCTTGTCTTCTCAAGAAGGGTTGGAGGTAGAGTATTACTATTATCGTTTCAACGAACTCAATAATTTTTATTAAATTTTATATTTATATTTTAAAAATTATATTAAATCGTGAACCGAGTAACTAAGACAATCTAGTCATGAGGTGGCAAATTTTAATCTTGTTGAGAATATAATCAAATATTAAAAGTGTATTCTATCTAACAGCTTAAGCTTTTAGATTAGATGGCCACACACTTCAATATGATATCAGAGCAGGCCAAATGTCTCGAACCTCACCGACATCCATTCTCAAAAAGAATTTCCACGTGCTTGGACCATGAAAAAAATCAGGTCAACACGTGAGGGGGCGTGTTGAGAATATAATCAAATATTAAAAGTGTGTTCTATCTAACAGCTTAAACTTTTAGATCAGATGGTCACACGCTTCAATAGATCCCATGATTTAAATTCTGACTCTAACTCGATAATGTCAAGTGGCTCAAACACTAAGCGCAGAGGCAAAGCCAGAATTTGAGGTTTGGAGGTTCGGAATTTTAAGACGAACAACGACCTCAAACTAATGTATAACAACCATCAAACTAACGAACATTTATTAATATTTAATATATTTTAAAAAGCGACAAACTATTTAAGTCATAGCTAATACAATCCTTCAACAAATGAAAATTGTAAATATAAATATAGAGAACTGATATTAAAAAATAAGGAAAACAAAGAATTGGTTCCAGCAAGATTTTCGGCTACACATATGTTAAGCCAATAAGGAAAAGATAAATAGTGAACTAATACAATTTAACCATGGTTTAGGAAATATTTTAGTTAAAAGAATACTGATCATTAGATTTGAAAGAGTACAGGTGTCAGAAGATTAGCATTGCACTGGACAAACTGGACCTAAACTATACTGGAGGAGAACCGTTCCCATATTTCTCTACTTGGCATGGTGATGTTTGCACTTTATTTTTGTCTTTTTCACTTCAACTTGTAAAGAAAACAAAAAGCAAATGGTGTTTTGTTGATTGGGGTGATTAATTTTCTCATAATAACCTTGTGGTATAAGATTGAATTGATACATTCATGCATTAATGGGTCTTTCTACGTGTGAGATGTTATCATATATGACTACACATTCTAAATAAACCCGAGACTTTAATTAGAAAAAGATTTACGTTGGCACCTAATAGGATTAGAAAGCGACATAACTCACGCAGAAGACTGGCTAGAATACCAAGAGTGGAAGCTAAAAGGTAAGACAGCTGCTCTAGGGTAAAGATAGCTCGTTTAAAACAATTAGAATATCTAGACTTAAGGCTAGAAGTAGATAAAAAATATAGAATCTTATCAGATCAAAATATAATTAAGTGTAATTTTAGTACAGGAGAACATTCGCTTCACGGTGAAGATAAACAACTAAATACTATAGTAGACTTTATTATAAATCTAAGCGAAAGACTAAAATTAGATAACAGTAATTATCTAGAAAGCCAAAAAAGAATAGAAGATCTCTTAGTAAAACAAGAAAGAATTTTTAAAAGAACAGAAGAGAATCTAGATTATATAAAAAATACCGGAACTAGACTCTCACCTAAGAAAGAATTAGAAAAGATTTTTAAAGAAAACTTGATAGATTTAGAGTTAAAAATTAGTCAAGAGAATATAGCACTAAAGACTGAATTAGTAGAAAAGATCCTAAAATTAGAAGAATCAGTTAAAGAACTAAAACAAGCTATAATTTCATGAACAAACTAGAAACTTCTCTAGAACAAGCCGCAATATTAATAGATAAATCTATTCCCCTAACAGAAGACTATAAAAATTATATTCCAGTTCAGAAATCGGATCAGATAGTCATACAACAGAATATAATAATAACAACTTTGTTATTAGATCTACATAGAAAAGTAGACCACTTAACAGATAGAATTAATAAGTTAGACAACCATATCTTCCAGATAACTATAGACAAAGATAGTAAAAACAAAGGTAAAGAAAAAGAAAACCAGGCTATAGATAACTTAATAGACCAATTAAGTAAAATAGAAATCACTCCTCAGCAAGAAAGGGTTAAAATAGTAAAGAAATCCCAAAAATGGACTTTCTTTCAAGTAGACCAAGAAACGAAAGACCAAGACAAAGCTTCTCCGAAGACAGGGTAGGCTCTAGTTTAGTCTCTAGAATACTAAATAGAAGAACCCCAGAAGAAACTAATAGACAGTTAAGTGAAGTTATAAATGTAGATAGAGACATTAGCATCTTTCAACAAAACCAGTTAAATTTGTTGAATCCTAGAACTTTATATAACGCTGGAAGATTAACTTCAACAGCACAATTATATAGACATTATAGAGAAGAGCAGTTATCCGTATTAGGAGGACAGGCTCAAAACTTAAATTTAATCAGTGAAGACTCGTTTAGACAAATTAAAAGAAACACCAGAACTCTCATGCACATGGGATTAATGGTAATAGGTATAAAAGGTTTAACTAAAAAAAACTTAGGAAGTAAAGTTCTAATAATGATATACGATGATAGATGGACAGACATGAAAAAATCCATCATCGGTATGACAGAAATAGACATGACTGACAATGGAGGAATATTCTATATCAGTCCAGATTTTCTAATAAATTTAGCAGAATTTGGTAAGCATATAAAAATAGGAATCCAGACTAAAGGCTATGAAGAAATGCATAGCGGTAATAATTTATTATTATGTTTAGGATTTTTAGGAAAAATGACTACGAGTAGTAATACCAAATTTAAAATAAAAATTAACGATGTTGTAGAACTTATGAGTAACAAAGGCATTAATTTAATAAAACCAACTAAAATACAACCAGAAGAATACGCAGGCCTAGAATGGAAATTAGATAGATTTAATACTAAAAAGAAAGTATTACAGCCAGCCTCGCACCTAGAATATACAAACAGACATGGAGAAACCTCCATAAGGTTTACAGATTATAATTACACTCCGCAAAAAGACTGCGAAGAAGAAAGCACTATAGCGGAAGAAGAATTAAACTTAATGAATATAGAGATTATCCCAGAAGGATATGAAGTAGACATCGCTATAGAAAAAGCCCGAGACCTGAAAAGACAGAAACCAAAGATGTTATTTAAATGCAAAGGCATAAAAAAGATAACATGAAATTAGACGAAACCATAGAACATTTTAAAAACTGTACGAAAAGAACAGATAATGAAGGGTACAGAGAAGAACGTATTGCCAGAGAAAAAACAGAAATGTTTGAAGAAATCTGGAATGACTTCTCACTAAATAGCGAAATAGACATATCAGAATGTTTACAAAATAGTCACCAAGACTTAGAAAACAATTCAGAAATTAGCTATAAAGAACTGATGGAAACTAGTGCTTCTAGCTCAAGTCCTTTCCAAAGAACAACTGGAGAGAACATCACAGTAAATATTAGTACGGGTAATGTACCCCGAAGAAGAGTATTTAGAACAGCAGAAGACCCTGTACAACAACAGGTTAAGCCATCGGGTAAAAGATTACCTATAGAAGAGAATATAACCCTCCAAGAAGGAGGAAACAGAGGCAAAATTCTGAATATAGCAGCACACGATCCCCAGAAATGGAACTCCGTAATAGATTTATGGAAAGGCATCGTAGTAGCAGACTATATACAGAGTTACGTAGAAACAGACTCTGAAACTATGTACAAATACTTAGAGACTTTTTTAGGAGAATCTACTAAGGCTTTGTGGGAAGCCTACAAGGTGAATTTCCCAGAGGAATTTCATCACTTGGTGTCTATGGGATCAAACCCCTATAACTTCACGAATAAGATACATACTCTTATTACGGGAGAAGACCCAAATAGTGGATTAATAATTCTACAGAAAAATGCTCTAATAAAATTAGAACAGCTTAGTATAAGTAATTGGATTTATATAAAGAAATTTCTAAATGATTTCTTTTATTATTGTACTATCAGCGGTAACTCGTTTGATCAAGACTTAGGCAAAAAGCTCTTTAACAAACTACCAGGAGCTTTAGGTAGAGAAATAGAAGACCGTTGGGGAAAGCGGGAAGGGATTTTACAAAACCCAAATGCTAAATGGTCAATAGGACATAGAATACAGCATATAATGGAAATCCTCCAAGAAAAGTGTACAAACTTACAGATACAAAAACAACTCAAACAAAACAAGTTAAGTTTCTGTAAAAGTGTTATATACACGACTCAAAGCTATGACAAAGACCCCCAAAAAAGAAAACCTTATAAAAAGAAAAAGAAGTACGGTTATCAAAACTATGATAAGTACGATAAAAAGAAGTACTATCTTAGAAGATCAACCGCTAGAAAACCATACTTAGACAAAAATAAACATATAAGGAAATACAGAAATGATAGGACATATAAAAATAGACTAGAATGCTATACTTGTGGCAGTATAGAGCACCTAGCTAATACATGCCCAAAAAGAATAAATAATAATTCTAGGAATGCTCAACTAATAGAAGAGTTTCAAAAAACTCTAATTAGCGTAGACGAATATATGTCAGACACAGAAAGTATTTATTCGATAGTAAGCATACAAGAAGAAGGTATTAACCAAATAGACTCTTCAGACTCCGAAGCAGACAACTTCATAAACGAAATAGGAGTAGAAGACTTACAGATTAATAATGACTTAAATAATTTAGTAAATACCACAATAATTTGTGACCATATTTTTGAAAAAAATAAAGGTATAGACAGTATAGCATGTTGCGTTTGTAAATGGTTCCCAAGTAGAAGTAAAAGGGCCAGATGCAAAAAGTGCTACATGGAGGGATGCATTACATGTCTCCAAAAAGAATTAAATATTACAATAGGACAAAAAGATGTTCTAGAAAAAATAGTAGAACATAACATAATAGACTCAACAATTACAGTTAGATTAATGACGCTAGAAACCAGAGTAAATACACTAGAGATGAGACTATCTAAAATAGAAAAAGGAAAACAAATAGAACTAGACAATTCTTCAGAAGATGAGGCAGTAGAAAAAGATGCTGACGTCTCCTCAGAATTAATGAACAGATCAGAAGATGAAAGGAGTTCGTTAATCTGCAACGAAGATAAAAAGTTCAGCTCTTTAAGACTTTTGACAAAAATTAAAATCAAAGACTACGAGATAACTACCTTAGCCTTGGTAGACACAGGCTGTACCAGTAGTATCTTAAATAAAAAGATAGTGCCCAGTAGTTTAATAAAGACACTAGACAAGCCGTCTTCAGCCATGCAAATGGATGGAACGCATAACTTTTATAGACATTACCTACAAGAAGCAAGTATTAGTTTTATGAACACTTGCGATAAGTTTTATAATCCTAGTTATAAAATAAACAAAATTCTAGTAAGAGATTTAAATATAAACACAGACTTTATTTTAGGACTAGATTTTTTACTAAATAACAATGGTAGCTGTACTATTACAAGAGACGGAATTATATTTCAAAAGAATAGTACATACTCACCAGTTCAGACACAAAGGATAGAGACAAAAGTTAATCAGACGTCCCAAATCAGCCAGCTAAACAAACAAACTAGCTGCTGCAAAGACTGTAATAGTAATGAGAAATATTGTTGCCAAAACAACAACAATTTCGAAGAAGAAGATTTAGAAGAATACTTAGAAACAGAAAATTATTTAGAAAAAGACTATAATCTAATAGATATAGCTACAGACCTTTATAATTTTAAAAAGGGCATAGATAAAATAGGATTTATTAAGGATCAAAAAGACTTAGACAATATAGTAAAGATCCTAGACGAATTAGAAATTATAGGTGAGAAACCACTTAGATATTGGGATAATAACAAAATTCTGTGCGAATTAGATATTATTAACCCTGAACACATAATAAAGACCGCTTCTATAGAATCTACAAATCAAGACCTAGAAGACTTTAAGACCACAATTAAAGAACTCTTAGATCTAGAGATCATAAGAAGATCCACTTCGAAGCACCGGTCGACAGATTTTATTGTAAGAAACCATTCTGAACAAGTCAGAGGTAAGGCTAGAATGGTAATCAACTATAAAAGATTAAACGACAACACTCGAAGCAATGGATATAAATTGCCAGACAAAACTGAATTGATTAATAGAATTCAGGGAAAGACTCTATTTAGTAAATTTGATTGTAAATCAGGTTATTGGCAGGTCAAAATGCACCCCGCCAATATAGAATGGACGGCATTCACTTGTCCAGAAGGACATTTCGAATGGCTAGTAATGCCGTTTGGTTTAAAGACTGCTCCACCTATCTTCCAAAGAAAAATGGACGATATATTTGGGGAATATAAAAGATTTACAATAGTTTACATAGACGACATTTTAGTGTTTAGTAATAATATGACAGAACACTTAGGACATCTTCGACTGTCTTCAGACTTTTTGTGAATAATGGACTAATTATCAACAAAAAGAAGATGGTACTGTGTAAAAAATACATAGATTTTTTAGGTGTTACAATTAGGGAAGGCAAGATTAAGCTCCAACCCCATATAGCAAAAAAGGCATTAGATATGCCTGATAGACTAGATAATACTAAAGACCTTCAAAAGTTTTTAGGAATTCTGAACTATGCCAGAGCCTTCATTAAAGATTTGGGTAAGGTGGCTGGACCTCTTTATTCAAAGACAGGTTCTACGGGACAGAAGAGTTTTAACGCCGAAGATATTAAAATAGTTAAGCTCCTAAAGCAGCAGATCCAGAACATTCCGGATCTAAGCATGCCATTAGAAAATGACTATCTGATTATAGAAACAGATGGAAGTTTTGAAGGATGGGGCGCGGTGTTAAAAGCTAAAACTAATAAATATTGTAGTAAGACATCAGAACGTATTTGCGCCTACCAAAGTGGCAAATACCGAGAAAAGGGTAATATGAGCAGTATAGACGTAGAAATACTAGCGGTAATATATGCTCTAAACGCCTTCAGACTACACATTCTAAATAAACCCGAGACTTTAGTAAGAACATACTGTGAAGCTATAGTTAAGTTTCACTAAAAGATAAACGATAAAAGTAGTAGTAGACGTAGGTGGCTAAATTTCCTAGACACTATATCAATATATAACCTAGCCTTCGAACATATTAAAGGCAAAGATAATAACTTAGCCGACCAACTAAGTAGACTAGCAATAACTAAACAAAAGACTCCAAGATCTATCAAACTTGGTACAGGCTAATCTTTCTTTTGACTTTGCAGAAAAATGAGCTCGTCTCAACAGGCTCAAAAAGACAAAGGGAAAGGCCCAGCCAAACCCACAGACAAAGGGAAAGGCCCAGCCAAACCCGCAGACACTTACAGACAATCTGTATTGGGGAACTCAATTTCGTGCCCATAACAAATTTGAGACTCCCCCTTAGAAAGACTCATTTTTGGTAAGAATAACTTAATATCTTACCCCCATCTAACATGACTTTCAAGGTTTTGCCAGATTTTGCAATAGACAAACAGCAGAAATGCTTGGTAGACAACTTGTGGATAGCCCACAGCAGAAAAGACAACAGCCACTTTGTGGCCACCCTAAATAGCACTTGTTGTTATTTCCATGACAAAAACCGAGATAAAAAATTCAAATTTTATGTCGTGGTTCACGGAAAAACAAACGGAGTGTTCCAGACATGGTTAGAAGTAGTAGACTCAATAAAGGATTTTAAAACCCCTTTATTTAAAGGCTTCAATGATTTTACAGAAGCTTTAGATTATGCCCGAGGAACCCTCGGACCCAACTATTACCTCTCTCCATCACTCAGACACCAACAAAACCAGACTCCACAATACAAGATACAAAGAGACACAGACAAGGTAATATTTTGTGATCACTGTAGTACAATGACGGAGGCCTTCAAAAGACTAAATCAAACAAAAGAAGAACTCCAAATACAAAATATACACCTCATAGAGAAAGTCACCAACTTAGAACTCGTTCTCAGACAGATTAAATTACAGACTCCAACTCAGAGTTCTCCATCTCCCCCTAAAATGGATGAGACAGGTGAGCATTCCCTTCTGAATGCTAAGAAACCTATTGTATCAGGTATAGATACAACTAGTCCGGTGCAAACGGTTGCCGGTAAAGACTTATCAAATCCGTTGACGGCTGTCACTTTGCCAAAAAGTGAAAATGAGGAAGCAACATCCTCAAAAAATAGACGCAAACTCCCGCAAACACTCACAGGATCTACATCCCGAGCAAGGAGTAAACAGACAAAGAAAAGACAACAAAAAAAAACATAGAACAAATTGTAAAAGACACTCTCGAACAAATATTTCGAGAACAGATAACAAACCAGACCCCAGAACCGGAAAAAGACATACATACGGTTGCGATAGAATTAACAGATGAACCATTAATTTCTTCCAACCCCAGACATGGTACAGGACAAAGTAATATTTTCCAGGTACCAGAGGACCATGTTTCAGACACCGGTTCCGAAGAAAATTATGAACAAGATGCACAGGACCCAAACGACGCCTACGACTCAAGCATGAGTTTCGATTCCGTGGCCCTACATAATTTAGACACGTAAGGTAATAACAACGGACAGCAAACAAAGCTGAAAGATGTTACTACAAGACAAAGACATAAAGGAGATAAAGTGGACAGCAGCAGACAGACAGGACAGCACTATCACACTTTACGCAAAGTTATTCCAACTTTACGGAAAGTAGATGGCCAGCAGCGTACGACGACAAAATAAAGAAGACGATTTTCAAAAAGCAAAGTGATGATGGGGCCCAAAGCGCACCCAGCTAAACCTTTTGAAGATTCCTTTTTAATTTGAAGTCCGAGGCTGAAGTCCGAAAACACCTATAAATACCACACTCCACACTCTCTTACAATCAGAAGCAAAAGCATAGGGCTGAAGCAATTAAGAGAGAGAGACTCCTCCCAAAACACAACTCCTCCACTATCCATATACCCTTGTATAAAAAACCATATGTAAGATAGTTTGTAAATTTTTGCTTTGAATTTTCCGCAGTAGCAGTAGCAGTTTCCGGGACTCCCGAAAGGGAAATCTCCTTGTACTTCAGACATGTAAGTTTACTATTCGGTAGTTTATCTCCTACAATGTAAATTATGTTTGAATATATATAAAAATCTTGCAGGATTGCAAGAAATCATGTTAATATACAGTTGTTATTTTCATCATGAATCTTGAGTTACTGTTATAATATCTGCCATGAATACTAGAGATTACTGTTGAAATATTTATCATAACATGCCTAGACACGGTTATCTCCTTGACTTAGTATATGGTTATCTGATAAGCACCGTTATGGCCTCCATGGATTAACCTGTAAATTCCTATGTCAACGGTGGTTGATTATTGGCCTGTTGATGTCCGCTGAAGGACTGTTGTGGCCGCTCTTGGGTGTGGTTAAAGACGATCGCCATAACAGGGGTAATGCTTGGAAGAAGAGATGAACAGTTGAGAAGAAGAAGTGAATAGTTATAGTATGATAAAAACAGAAACAGTAATCAATAGTGCGAATGGTAGGGATGATAAATAGTAACCTAGGACTAGTGACTGGACAGAGTCCCGAAAAAAGAAAAAAAAAATATTTTGATTACAGGAGATAGACTATGAATACTAAAAGACTTATATGAAAGAAGACCACAAGAAGAGAGTACCGAGTAGGACTACACACCTTACTTACTCCCCTCATATTGAAACATTTTCATTGAAATACAACCCCCCATCTTATTGTATATATATATATAGATATATATATATATATAGATATAGATATATATATATATATATATAGATATAGATAAATGTTTTCCATACAACACTAATAATATTTTAAAAGTTCATATTTCAGAATCTCAAATATACAAAAGAAGGCTCCGATATGTCGGTAAAGAATTTTTTGGATGCCCTTGCTACTATTTTTCCTTGTCCTTATTATAATTACCTTTCTACATCTCATAATTATTCCTGATTGAGAATGGACATATATTCAAAGGCGTGCATGCATGAAGATGCAAAGAATATAATGGCCCATAGGAACGAGTGGCAAACCATGTTAATTCGATTTTCTCAGATCCGACCAAGAAAACAAAGGCAATAATGTGTGAAAGAACCCAACGAAGACAATATAGATTAGACTCAACAGGTTAATGTAAATCATATATATATTTCCGAGTCAACTTAATTTAAATTTTATTTTACTCTCAATAATGTAATTTTCTCACATTAATATTCATGAAACTCTTTTCTTTTGTTGCTTTGTGTGTCCAATCAAATTACAGACTCATAAATAGGGCCTGATTCAGTACAAATTTTAAAATTTCTAAATATTTAACATTTGATATTTAAATAAATTATTTTATCTATCTCCTACAAATATCCTTCTAAATTAGTTGTAGTTATTTAGGATGCCTCCTCCTTTCCTTAGCTTAGGAATATTACAATCGCAAGGGTTGTCCACGTGAACTCGAATAAGGAGACAACAAACATGACCTAATTATCACTAATTTCTATAGTTTCACATTACTGCTATTTAGTGATAACTATGCAGTATGCATGATTCCTATAATAATTCATACAAACAGATGTGGGTCTTCTATATCTCAAATTCATTTTAACCACTCGTGGCTGTTGAGAACCCAATCATTAAAAGATTATTCTTTTGCTGGTTTCAAATATTAGTAGTTTTAAATTAAACATAAACTTTTAATGTTTTAAAATAATGAGAAGTCCTTTATTAATCTACCTGTACTGTGCTAATTGGTGAGGTTTTGATTAAATAATATACTTAAGAGATAAATAAATGATAATTTAAGAAAATATTCTTATGATTAAAATTATAACTTTTTAAAATAATTGTACAAAATTTTTAAGCAAACATATAATAATATGAATTGGAGGAAATAATAAAGAAGAAAATGACAATGCTAGAGTCTTTTCATACGCATGATTTGCAACGCTTTGGAGCACGATAATTCCACTTGGTTTATCCCAAAGAAATTTAGAATTTTTTTGTTCATTTGAATACTTCACAATATTTCTCAATGAAAGTTTAACTAGAGATACATGATCTGTTGCAGCTTGCAGTATCGAAAATCATTCAACATCATAACTAATAGAGTTTAAGTTATATATGTCATTAACAATATAATATACACTATTAAATCAACTTTATTTGTTATGGCGACGTACTTTAAGTTTCCAAAGACATCTACCTAATACTGTTACTCCTATATATTTTGGGCATAGAAACGTTAATTCATTAAACTTCCCAAGCAAATACTACCAAAAGAGAAGCGAGAAACGATTAAACTAAAACAATAAAATGAAAGTTAATAAATGTGATGTGAATACACAAAGGATGTCAAGTATTATATCATGGTGAAGAGACAAGACCGCAGAGCTTTAACCTATCGTACGTACATATATACGATGAAGCAATTTAGTTATTCAGATGACACTTCACCTTTACCTAACTGATTTTACAAGACACAAAAGAATTGCATACTGTTTATAGTGTGTTTTCACACATCAAAAGACTTGGTAATGTAACAAAAACTAAATCCTAAACTTTATGCCTTTACAATTGCATCTAACTTCCCTTCATTAATAAGGAGTGCAAAAACTTTTTACTCTTACCTAAAACTTCAAACCTTTTAGATTTTCCTTTTCAAAAGAAACAAAAGTATCTGAATCCTTTCTAAAAAAAATGAAATGGTACCAGATTCTTGCTGACAGTAGTCCAGAAAGATATTACTCCTATGAGAAAGTAAATTAGAAGAAGTCACTTCTACAAAATATCTGAGGAGGAATTTAGCACTACTTAGTTCTAATTTTCAATTTATGCAATAAACATAGTGATTTGCATCTTTCAATATTAATAATTGGAAGATTCTAAGTTTCATTCATTTATTAAAGGAAAAAGGGTCAAATTTGTCCTCCAACTATGTTTTATAGTTTAACATTGCCCTCCGTCAAACTTTGTTATAAAAAATGCCCTTCCCGTTAGCAAACTTATTAAATTTGCCCTCGACTGGACGGATTTATGAGTTGGACTCCACGTCAGATCCACATAGACGCCACATAGGCTCACCCAATTGTTTTAACTCGTAACCCGTACCCGTTACCCACCGTATATATTCTTTCAACCCATTACCCTCACTGTTGCTTCTTCTCCAGCGGACCTCTGCCATCTCCGGCGAGCTCCGGCAAACTCCACCATTGTACAACCAATTCACCACCAACGCCTCCACTTCATCTCCCTCACATCCCTCTCCGTTTTCTGCCAGATCTGTACCGAACAAGCAACATATCAGATAGAATCAAACAAATCCAGTTAATGGTCGGAGACCTAAGGCTATTAAGAAAAAATAATTCTCTCTGCAAAATCTCAGGTATATACATAACTGAAATTAAACTCTCTGTAAGTTTATGTGATTTTAATGGAACTATTTTTGTTGTAGAGAAAAATGCAAGCCATGAATTCACTACTAAGTCAATAACAACAACAATCACAGATTTCACTTCAAGACCTTCAACAAAATGATGGAAACGACGGTTCGGGTGAACTACACATGGGTCACTCCCACTTCGATCCGACGTCGTCTCATGGTGATTTCATTGAACGGATTCTCTCATCTGTTCCTTCATCTTCTCCTTGGTTATGGGACCCACACCACTACAACCTCTCTTCACCATCACTGCCGCCGCATAACCCTAGCTCATGCGATGATCAATCACCACCTTCTAATCCACTTCAATCGTTTCATTACGATGACCATGCTTCTTATCTCCTGGATTCAAAGCTCCGCCACCACCAAATCACTGGTTGCGGCGGCAGCGCAGCTGCTAAGGCAATTATGCTACAACAACTGCTTTTTCTTAATTGCCTTAGGTCTCCGACTAGAAGTTTCGGTACGAGATCTGGTCGTCTGCATTTTTCGGTGACTATACTTATCTTCTCAGTCGCTGCTTTGGTTGTTTCTGTGTTTTAGGTGACTATACTTGTCTTCTCCAGTTCTTTAGGAACGAACAAAACCAGCGAGACAGAGGAGGATGGTGAGCTACTGGTCGGTGTTGTTCGCCGGATTCTGGCGTCTACTAGTCCGGTTTTCTTTTGGCAGTGACCTGGAGAAAAAAAGGGATGCGTGAGCGGGGGAAGGAAGAAGGGTCGTTGGCCAGTGGTTGTGGTCGGAGATGGAGCAAAAATGGGTCGTCGGTTGTAACAGTGAGACGCCTACATGGCGTCTATGTGGATCTGACGTGGAAAAGTTTTATCCGACGTGGAGTCCAACTCATAAATTCGTTCGGTCTAGGGCAAATTTAACAAGTTTGCTAACGGGAAGGGCATTTTTTATCCCATAGTTTGACGGAGGAAAATGTTAAACTATAAAACATAATTGGAGGGCAAATTTGACCCTTTTCCCTTTATTAAATTCCTCTCCAAGTAGAGTGTCCATGAATCATGATCTGTGAAGGCTGACCCACTCGGCCTGGTCAAACAGGTGGAGTTTGAAGAAAGTACTCTCTCTGTCCCAATTTATATGGCATCATTTGACTTGATACGGAGTTTAAGAAAGAAATGAAGAATTTTGAAATATGTGGTCCAAAATAAGTTTTATATAAATGTATGGATGTAAATTATCTCATAAAGTTAAGTTGTTTCTAAATACAAAAATGTGACATTCTTTTTTAAATAAACCAAAAAGAAAATAGTGTCATATAAATTGGGACAAATGGAGTAGTATTAACTAATATAGTACTAATAGCACAACTTAATTAGCGTTACTCTTTAATCAGCTAGGAGGAACTCACAGTCACGAACAAACAATCTTCACTAAAAATGTTCAAAATTAAGAAAAACATATACCAATATATCACTTTGTTTTTCAAAAATATTAAACACATTGTTTGGTTATACGTTGAAGGTTAAACTGGTTCTCTGAAAATCTTTTTGAAAATGAGTTACATTTTTAAAAATGTCGTTTTGACTAGCTTTTCAAATGAAATTTGTTATTCCAATCACAAAATTCAACTTTTTTTATTTAAATACATATCCTACCGCAACTCATTCAAATATTTTCTTTTTTCAAATATCACAATTTGTATATCGCTTGGTATTAATTATCGTTTGCCCAACTATAACTAGGCCCTACTAGAAAGAGGCGTGGCCTCGAACAAGTACATTAGTATCTCGGCAAATCGAATTATCGAAACACCATTACAGATTATTACTATTACTTTGAAGTCTCCAAATAAATATTGCAAGTAGGTAGTCGCATTAAAGTATCCAAGAAAATGATGAATGAAGAAAATATGATGAAAGGGCCGGTGTGAGGCGACAAGATGTCGGAGAGGACGAGGAAAGGGTGTCCCATGTGTTCTTCAATACATCTATCTTCCCCTTAACTATTGCCCAACTCATATTTCGGCATTCAAAGATGAATCATTATGATGTCTATGGGTCTTATAAACGAGGTCCTCACCAATCACAATGTGCTTTCTTCTTGCGTCCCCTTCTTTTACCATCATTCATTAGGCCCTTTGTTTTCACTTAATATGATCTGATCTTAAAAATTATTTAAGTCGATGATCACTTAAAAAAAATTGCAAAAATATGACGTTTTATCACTGTTCTATTCACTATTATCGTATAGCTTATTATTACTAATCATTAGCATTAGTTTCCATTGCACAACCAGAACCATTAGATTGCCAACCACCAATATCATCAACGACTATTTTATATAATCATCAATGTAAAATCAATATCAGTGTTAAGAGTCTCACATCAGATATGGAATGCGAACATGGATTCCTTATATGGACTTGGACAATTCTCACCCTACAAGCTAGTTTTTGGCGTTGAGTTAGTCCCAATATCCATTCTTTACATGATATCAGAGCCAGACTCATTTCAATTCTTTGTCTGGGCGTGCGGGAGTGTTAAGAGTTCCACATCGGATATGGAAATGGACTCCTTATATGGACTTGGACAATCCTCACCCTACAAGCTAGGTTTTGGAGTTGAATTAGGTCCAAGATCCATTCTTTACCATTAACATTATTTCACAAGAAAAATGATTTGAAGATTAAAGTGAACCTACGAATAAAATAAGCGAGAGGGCTCATTAAGAGAATTTTTCTTATGATCAACCTCAAATTGAGGCAGAAAAATTAAGAATCCAGAAACACTATTGATGTGCATGATTATGAATATTGAGAATGATTGTATAAGACCAAGCACAAAGAGATACTCCATCCAGCCCCACCCCTCTGACCCCTACTCCAACCCCCACTCTCCCAACGACAACTCATACATCCCTCCCCCCTCCCCCCGTACATCCCCACCCACACAGCCTCCACGCTCGTAATGTTCTAAATTATATAAGTATAAAAGCTCTTGAAATAGTATTTTTTTTTAATTTACTTATCAAACACCAGAAAATAAATATAAAAAAATCAATTATTTTGATTTCCGACCAAACACCCCTTAGTTAAACAAATAGCTAGTTGTTTAAAATGCAAGAATTAATTCTATATGGGCAGCGATATCCCTCAAGCTCAAGCAACTACTTGCTTAATTAACTTATTACTCGTGAACATAAACATTAAATTGGCTGACTGCAAAAACAACTTTTTATAGCTAAAACGAAAAAGGAGGAAATCAGCATGCAAGACGAATAAATAAGTACCACTAGTATTTAGTACTTTCTTTTTCTTTTGGCACCTTTTTTTCCCTGGTAAAGCATTCGCATGCATGTTTGTAAATTGATTATTGTCGAGGAAGTTGAAGAAATTGTTGAGTTAGGGATCGATCGTGAATCGATTAACGAAACTATAGAAAACCCTAACTGAGAGGAGAGTAGAGAGATAATTTTATTAATTGTGTGTCTGTACAAAATGAATTAACCGCCTATATTCTAAACCCTTCCAATTCACTTAATGACATTGGACTAGGTCATCTTACAAACCCAATTGGACCGAAACAGAATTAAAAATAACAAAGTTCAACTCTATCACTACAATACACACTTATACAAAAAATACAATGAGAACAAAAGATGGGCCTCGTATCATGTGGGTTGAGTTCCAACACCCCCCCCCCCTCAAGATGGAGGGTGTATCCACTCCAAGCTTGCCAAGCAGATAATGGTGTGATGAACCATGAAGAGACTTGGTTAAGATATCAGCAAGTTGCTCTGTAGTTGGTATATGATGAAGGCAAATCAAATCAGAAATCAAACAATCCCTGACATAATGGAAGTCGATATCAATATGCTTCGTGCGTTCCTAGAATACTAGATTCTTTGCAATATGCAACGCAGCCGGACTATCACAGAAAACTGGAACAGGGTCAGTAAAAACCATACTAAGGTCAGCAAAAATACGAGTCAACCAAGATATCTCAACAACAACTTTCCTTAAGGCCCTGTACTCAGCTTCGGCTGAGGAAAGTGATATTGTGAGTTGTTTCTTACACTTCCAAGAGATTGGACACCCTTCAAACACAATATAGAAATGTAACACCCCGTATTTTCGGGTAGCGGTTGAACTCGTAACGTAGGTGAGTAGACCCGGACCCGGGAAAATTTTCGTTGTACTTGTGTATATTAATAAGAGTATTAGTACATAAGAGGGCGTGATCCCGAAATAATTTTGGGATTTAGTACGAGTGACGACGGAGTTGAATAATAATTGTGTGTCCCCGAAGAGAGTATAGACGGGTATTTTTATTACGGGAATTCTGATATTGACATAAGAGGATTTTAGTAATCGTCGGGACTTAAATAATTGGAGACCGGAAATTTAGCTGTGTGTATAATTAATTAATTGTGGGATTAATTAATTAAAGAGAGGGACAATATATAGTGGGATTTTATCGTGTCTGTGTTTAAAACGATTTGGGGTGGCAAAGCCCCCAAACCGATCGATCGACAGCAACCGTAAGCCCTCTTTCTCCATTTTTTTTCCATTTATTCAAATCCATCTCTTCAACCATCGATTCTTCAGTGTGCTCTCTTCATCTCTACCAAATTCCTCCACCAAATTCACCTCTAGCAACAAGAGTAAGCTCAGTTGATGGGTTTTCTGAATTTTTCGACCAAAATTAGGGATTTTCGTGAGCTTTCATATATAACCAAGCGAAGGAGAAACTCAAGGTGTTCTGGGATTTGATTCCAGTAGAATCGAAGCCAAGAACGAGCTTAGAAACTCAGAAGCTAAACAAGAAACCTTGAATGCGAAAGGATTCCGGGGCGAATCGATTTTGGGGATTCTGTTTCAGTTTTGTCGGAAGCTGTTGGGATGACAGGTTCGACGACACTCGTCACTGCGTTTAAGAGAGGTAATCTTCTTTATTCTCTAAGTTTGTACAAGTTCTAGACCTGATTCTTGCTATTAGTTCTAAAGACGATTGTCGAAAATGCGAATTTGGGTTGGGTATCGTTAGGACTGTTGTAATTGGGAGTTACTGGGCTTGCATGTGAAATTGTGGTACTGTTTTGGAGATTTTAGTAGTATAAGAAGGAGGATTAATAGAGTTGGATGTTTCACTACTTACATAGATTTCGATTAAAAGGAATATAGGTTCTACGCGTTCAAGGTGTTCGTTAGAATGTCCCTAAGAATCTGTTTTAATGTGTTGATTCGATTGTGATGAAATTCGTCCGTATGATGTAGATAATCATTCATAGAGCTTACAAGGACCCACATAACTTAGATAAATTCGACGACAAGGTTGAAGTTCTAAAACGAGGCATACTCTAATATTGAGTTGATTAATTCGTCTAAGAGGTATGTGAACCTCTTACTTCTTTATTTTTGGCATGATTTAATGAAAGTACGGCGGACGTACTTAATTCTTATACAGTTTTATTCCTAATGAGGATTGTTATGAGAAGTGCCTATGATTTATCAGCAAAGAGTTTATTATGACTTTATTACAATGATTTGATTGAGAGTCAAATGATAATTTTTACTTACATATGGTTACCCATGATATCTACTCGTGCTAAGTGTTACTACATCACCTCACCGAGTCCCGGGCCGGGTTACGACTCGTGCACAGCCTTGCATTGTTCATCGAGACCCTCACTAGAGGGCCGGGTTACGTAGGATGGATCCATAGATGAGATATGACTGTACCGAGTCCCAGCATGGGCCGGGTTATGATATGATTCCACCGAGTCCCGCATTAGTGGGCCGGGTTACGTCACAGGTATATATATGTATATGGACAGACATTCATGTTTTCTTGCCTTGACTCTCATTTTTTATAAGGCACAGCTGACTTTTATGGTTTATGGCACAGTTGGATTTGGATCCTGATTTTTATACTGATCTTCTGTTTCTGTTGGCTAATTATGATCTCTTTTACAGCTTCATGTTTTACATACTCAGTACATTATTTCGTATTGACCCCCCTTTCCTCGGGGGGCTGCGTTTCATGCCCGCAGGTACATGTTTTCAGTTTGGTGAACCTCAGTCCTAGCCTCCTAGGTTCCTACTCAGCAGGTTGGAAAGCTCCTTTGATCCAGGGCTTTGTCATTTTGGTACCGAACCTCTTTTAGACTTCTGTTTGTATTTAGGGGCACGACGGGGCCATGTCCCGTCATATGTCGTTATTCTTCTTATAGAGGTATGTAGACAGTGGTGGGTTGTACTTATGTAAGGGTTATGACTCTATTTTGGTCACTCATGTTATTGTATTCTGTGTTGGGGTGTTTCCATGTATATACGTTAGTATCTGTTGGCAGCCTTGTCGGTTTGCCTGTTATATTATCTGTTGGCAGCCTTGTCGGCTTGCTTGTTATATTGTATTGGCTAGTTGTGACTCCTCAGGAGACAGGTATATTCGGTGGTAAAGGCAGACTTGTCGGCTTGCCTACCCTGACATATGTTGTTATTGCGACGTTATGCTGTCGGATTTCAGACTCATTAAGGGTTAGTTGGATTATGTGTGACAGGTTGGTATAATGACGTCATTAGGGCGGTTAGTCGCGACTCGTCGGGTCGGGTCGTGACAAAAGTGGTATCAGAGCAGTTAGTCCTCGGAATGTCTACTGACCGTGTCTAGTAGAGTCTTGCGTATGGGTATGTTGTGCACCATACTTATACGCAGAAGGCTGCCAGACATTTAGGATTGGTTTCTATTCTTCTTACTCTAAGATCGTGCGATAGAGCTATATTATTAGGTTATTCCCTCTCTGACGTATTAATGTGTTACAGCTATGCCTCCAAAGAAAGCGACAGCCGCTAGAAGGGCAATACGAATTCTAGGTTATGAGAACCTACCTTACTCGTATACGGGAAGAAATAATGTAAGTTGGGACATGGAATATTTGAGACTCTTAGCATATTAGGTAATCGTTGAGACCTTAGATATACAAGGCTTCTTGAGTAAAATATTTTATGTTTGATCTGGGTTATAGTACATGGTATGTGTGAAGTCTATTAGTTGTGATGACTCCTTGATATGCTTATGTTATATGAAAAGGAATATGAGATATGCCAAAAACTGGAGTCGCTACTGTTGTACATATACGGTTTGTTGTCTCTGGGGCAAGTTGTCTGGATAAGTCCTTGAAATTAGTTCAGTAGGTAGTTGATAGTCGTTAACGGTTTGTCCTACTTGTGGATGGGGCTTAGGAGTAGATGGTCCTCTACATGTTGTAATGTTACCCTGTTTAAGTTGATGTGTTCCAGCTTTTCTTATGAGTTATGCTATCTATGTTATGTATAAATGTATTCTGTCTTGGTCATACTTCTTAGGGTGGTCTATTAATGTCCCTGTACAGTATGTGGGTTGAGTATAAATCACTTGTGTTAGGACCTATCTTCGCCAATTTTGCTCAGTGGGACTACCCCTAAACAGTTAATTAGACTTGTTTTATATCGACTGATATGATAATTTAAAACTAGAAGAGAATGAGTTAAGTGTGTTGATATGGTTGAGGTTATGTGATGTTAATTATGATGGGAATTGATAAAGGGTAGCCTATGTGATGATTGTGAATTATGAATATTACCTAAATTCCGAGCCTGCTTTACTGATTTGGGGGTATGTTAGAAGATGTGACTAAGCATGCCTAAATAAATGGTTATATGTTTGGATTAATCAAAAAGGAATATGTGGATTTTGCATGTTGATTGATAAGGTTGTTGTATAGTCTGGTGTAATTTTAGTTGAATCATGAAATGACTTTTAAACTATTGTATGCATAAGTTAAGCAATAATAACCTTGTTTGGATCGATCTTGGAGTGATTAGTGTTGTTAGAGACAATTCCGACTTGATATGAATCTAACCTAAAGTTAGGAGTAACCTATAACTTATTGGTTATAGTAAAAAGACCGATGTGGCTTCTATTACATTTTTCATATAATTACAATAGTAACCCTGGTTGAGTATAAGCTTAGAGAATATGTCGGCTTACTGTTTTTGGTTTTTCCATGTGGTATCCAATAATTTGAAATGATGTAGCCTACAATGTGGCCTCCAATGACATGTTTAGTTTCAATTATGACTACATGATGTCCTGTCTGTGCTATTAATATCTTGTTACTTCTATGGATGCATACTGTGATATAAACTGGAATTTTTTTTTTAAAACCAAAGGACTTATTTTAGTTTATTGCTGGACCTTATGAGCTTAACACTAACCCAAGAGGTTGTGGTATGTCCAAAGGGAAGTTTAGTTCCTAAGTTGTTTTCTTAGGTATGTACTTGTTGTATCTATGTTCTTGTAACTTGAACTTTATGTGGGCTGAACTTTGAAGTTATGTTATGAATACCTAAAAAAGAGTATTTCTGCACCCATTCATGTATCCATGTGATCATTGCCAATGTGTAAACCAATCCACCTAGTTTAAGTGCATGTGTAAGTTAGGAATAAAAGCTTAGGACCACTATGCTAGTTGACATATGTTCCCAACAAGTTAAAATGATAGGCTTAGGATAATTTCCGCATGCTAGTCTTGAAGAGATGATTCAGAAAGTTCCCCTGGATCCTGTATTTTGCTTCTGCGGACTGTTGGTATGCAGTCTCTTAATGCATCTGTTTTGACCCCTGGATATGCAGACTATTTATGCTAAAGTAGTGGTAATATGACAGTTTGGGAGCCTGCCTAATTAGATAAAACTGACCTAAGTGAATATATGTGGATGAAGGTGTTGTGGTGGTTTAAAGTTAACATGTGCAGTTAAAACAAAGCATAATGTGCGAATTTTAGACTTGTACACATGCAGTGTTAGGTAACTTCATGACTAATGTGCTGTTAATTTAAAATTGATCCAGTTATATGTAGACTTTAACCTCCAAGATGAGTTTCAACCCTTCTTGTTTAAAATATGACCTCTTATGTTAGGGTTCTAATTAAAGACATGCTATAGGTAAGAAAATGTGCAAAGGTTGCTTAGTCCATTTCTATGCCTTGATTGCATTTGCTTGCCTATAATATTATTTGTCTTGTTCAAGGATGTATGATTGTATGAGAAGTGAAATATCCAGCATGTTTAGACTGGTTGTCAGGAAACCAGTCAAGATAATGAGGCATTTAGCTACCATGCTTGATGCTATTATGGTTGGTGTTTGGACTGTTATTTGAGCTCATTTTTCTGTTGTTATTAGCTGTTGTTCTGGCTGGTGTTTGGACTGTTATTTGAGCTCATTTTCTGCTGTTATTAGCTGCTGTTCTGCCTGGTGTTTGGACTGTTATTTGAGCTCATTTTCTTATGTTATTAGCTGCTGTACTGGCTGGTGTTTGGACTGTTATTTGAGCTCATTTTCCTGCTGTTATTAGCTGTTGTTCTGGCTGGTGTTTGGACTGTTAGTTGAGCTCATTTTCTGTTGTTATTTAGCTGCTGTTTTGGCTACCAGTTGACTGCTATTTGGCTACTGTTTTGTTGTTATTTGCTACTATAATCACTGCTGTATTTTGGTGAAATTGTGCCCTGCACAAACACATGTTGCTGCCTTTATTTTGAGGCAGTTGTAGGCTGTAATTCTGGGCAGGGGCAGAGTGAAAAATCAGCAGTTGTGTTGCTGCACTCTAGCCCAAAAACAGTGCAATAAAAGAATCAACTGCAATAGTATAAAAACAGTTACATGGCTAATTGTATTGATGTGTGAGCTATTATAAATAACTATGTTGCGTATAGAACTCTAAAATTAGATATTAGGACCTTCTACCTCCTTTACCTATTGTTTGAATTTAAAGAATGTAGTCACCATGTGTTTATTTTGGTTCGCATATGAAACTTGAGTCTATTTCTTTAGAAGTAGTTATAAATTGATATGTACCGCCTCACAGTTTAAAAGATAGTCTGAATTAATCCCTGAATGTCGTACCCCTTATTTTTGAGGATTTGGAATAACAATTGGTGTATTCTTTTTGTATGGTGTCGAAGGTTAGATTGTCGTACCGACATTCGAGGACGAATGTTTCTAAGGGGGGAAGGATGTAACACCCCGTATTTTAGGGTAGCGGTTGAACTCGTAACGTAGGTGAGTAGACCCGGACCCGGGAAAATTTTCGTTGTACTTGTGTATATTAATAAGAGGATTAGTACATAAGAGGGCGTGATCCCGAAATAATTTTGGGATTTAGTACGAGTGACGACGGAGTTGAATAATAATTGTGTGTCCCCGAAGAGAGTATAGACGGGTATTTTTATTACGGGAATTCTGATATTGACATAAGAGGATTTTAGTAATCGTCGGGACTTAAATAATTGGAGACCGGAAATTTAGCTGTGTGTATAATTAATTAATTGTGGGATTAATTAATTAAAGAGAGGGACAATATATAGTGGGATTTTATCGTGTCTGTGTTTAAAACGATTTGGGGTGGCAAAGCCCCCAAACCGATCGATCGACAGCAACCGTAAGCCCTCTTTCTCCATTTTTTTTCCATTTATTCAAATCCATCTCTTCAACCATCGATTCTTCAGTGTGCTCTCTTCATCTCTACCAAATTCCTCCACCAAATTCACCTCTAGCAACAGGAGTAAGCTCAGTTGATGGGTTTTCTGAATTTTTCGACCAAAATTGGGGATTTTCGTGAGCTTTCATATATAACCAAGCGAAGGAGAAACTCAAGGTGTTCTGGGATTTGATTCCAGTAGAATCGAAGCCAAGAACGAGCTTAGAAACTCAGAAGCTAAACAAGAAACCTTGAATGCGAAAGGATTCCGGGGCGAATCGATTTTGGGGATTCTGTTTCAGTTTTGTCGGAAGCTGTTGGGATGACAGGTTCGACGACACTCGTCACTGCGTTTAAGAGAGGTAATCTTCTTTATTCTCTAAGTTTGTACAAGTTCTAGACCTGATTCTTGCTATTAGTTCTAAAGACGATTGTCGAAAATGCAAATTTGGGTTGGGTATCGTTGGGACTGCTGTAATTGGGAGTTACTGGGCTTGCATGTGAAATTGTGGTACTATTTTGGAGATTTTAGTAGTATAAGAAGGAGGATTAAGAGAGTTGGATGTTTCACTACTTACATAGATTTCGATTAAAAGGAATATAGGTTCTACGCGTTCAAGGTGTTCGTTAGAATGTCCCTAAGAATCTGTTTTAATGTGTTGATTCGATTGTGATGAAATTCGTCCGTATGATGTAGATAATCATTCATAGAGCTTACAAGGACCCACATAACTTAGATAAATTCGACGACAAGGTTGAAGTTCTAAAACGAGGCATACTCTAATATTGAGTTGATTAGTTCGTCTAAGAGGTATGTGAACCTCTTGCTTCTTTATTTTTGGCATGATTTAATGAAAGTACGGCGGACGTACTTAATTCTTATACAGTTTTATTCCTAATGAGGATTGTTATGAGAAGTGCCTATGATTTATCAGCAAAGAGTTTATTATGACTTTATTACAATGATTTGATTGAGAGTCAAATGATAATTTTTACTTACATATGGTTACCCATGATATCTACTCGTGCTAAGTGTTACTACATCACCTCACCGAGTCCCGGGCCGGGTTACGACTCGTGCACAGCCTTGCATTGTTCATCGAGACCCTCACTAGAGGGCCGGGTTACGTAGGATGGATCCATAGATGAGATATGAATGTACCGAGTCCCAGCATGGGCCGGGTTATGATATGATTCCACCGAGTCCCGCATTAGTGGGCCGGGTTACGTCACAGGTATATATATGTATATGGACAGACATTCATGTTTTCTTGCCTTGACTCTCATTTTTTATAAGGCACAGCTGACTTTTATGGTTTATGGCACAGTTGGATTTGGATCCTGATTTTTATACTGATCTTCTGTTTCTGTTGGCTAATTATGATCTCTTTTACAGCTTCATGTTTTACATACTCAGTACATTATTTCGTATTGACCCCCCTTTCCTCGGGGGGGCTGCGTTTCATGCCCGCAGGTACATGTTTTCAGTTTGGTGAACCTCAGGCCTAGCCTCCTAGGTTCCTACTCAGCAGGTTGGAAAGCTCCTTTGATCCAGGGCTTTGTCATTTTGGTACCGAACCTCTTTTAGACTTCTGTTTGTATTTAGGGGCACGACTGGGCCCTGTCCCGTCATATGTCGTTATTCTTCTTATAGAGGTCTGTAGACAGTGGTGGGTTGTACTTATGTAAGGGTTATGACTCTATTTTGGTCAGTCATGTTATTGTATTCTGTGTTGGGGTGTTTCCATGTATATACGTTAGTATCTGTTGCCAGCCTTGTCGGTTTGCCTGTTATATTATCTGTTGGCAGCCTTGTCGGCTTGCTTGTTATATTGTGTTGGCTAGTTGTGACTCCTCAGGAGACAGGTATATTCGGGGGTAAAGGCAGCCTTGTCAGCTTGCCTACCCTGACATATGTTGTTATTGCGACGTTATGCTGCTGGATTTCAGACTCATTAAGGGTTAGTTGGATTATGTGTGACATGTTGGTATAATGACATCATTAAGGCGGTTAGTCGCGGCCCGTCGGGTCGGGTCGTGACAAGAAACTAGTGTTGGATTGGGCACAAGCAGCCCAATTAGAATCAGAGAAAGCCATGATGGAAAAGTCAGGGAAAGCAGATAAAAATATGCCCAAATCATGAGCATTCATCAAATAACTAAGTATATGTATGGCAGCCAACATATGAATAGTCTGAGGAGCCTGAAGAAACTGACTTAGATGTTGGACTGAATAGACAATGTCATGCCTAGTATGTTGAATGTAATTCAATTTACCAACTAGTCTCCTATAAAGAGTAGGATCACAAGGGGCAGCCACCATGTCCGTTATAAGCTTAAGGGATGCATCCAGTGGTGTCACAACTAGGGAGAAGTGGGAACAATTAAATTCCACAAGAATATCATCTACAAATTTATTTTGGCTCATCAGATAGCCATCAGAATACTTGACCACTTCTAGATTCAAAAAATAATGAACAGAACCCAAATCTTTGATTTTGAATGAGCATCCAGAAAAAACTTTAAAGAATCCAGCTCATCAACATCATCACCATCTAATAATATGTCATCCACATAGACTGCCAAAATCGTCAAAGAACTAGCAGTGAATTTTATGACCAAAGATTAGTCATTCTTGCTTGAAATGTAGCCTCTGGCTAGCAAAGTTTCAGACAATTTGGAAAATCGTCTAGAAGCTTGCTTGAGGTCGTATAAAGACTTTTTGAGCTTACAAACCAAAGGAGAACCAGAAGATGAATGAGCAAAAGTTTGAAGACCAAGTGGAATTTTCAAATAGACTTCCTCATGTAAATCCCGATGAAGGAAGGCATTATTTATATTCATTTGATATACCACCCAATTTATTTTGACATCCATGGAAAGAAGACATTTAATGATGGTAAATTTGACAACTAGAGAGTATATTTCAGTGTAGTCAATTACATCCTTTTGAGTGTCCCCTCTAATCACTAATCTGGACTTATACCTCTCTACAGTACCATCAGACCTCTGTTTTATCTTATATACACCATTTACAAGAAATATGTTTCCTATGAGGAGGAAGGGAAACAATATCCCGAGTGTGATTTGCCATAAGGGATTTAAATTCTAGTAACATAGCCTCTTACCAAACAAAATGTGGAGCAGTTTTCTAGTAAAATTGAGGCTCACACAGTTGCAGTTCAATAGGGGAAACCTTAGAGTTAACATAAACAGGAAAAGGAGAAGAAGAGAGAGCTATATTGCATATGAAATATGACAGATAAGAAGGTTTGTGATAGATTCTAGTGGAAGTTCTAATGGGTAAGGAGGTAGATGTGTAAGTAGCATGGACATGCACAAGTGTTGGAAAGGGAACTGAAATTTGATGAATAGAAGAAGGAGAAGAAGAGGAATCAGAAGACATATAGGGTAGAGAAGGAGAAGGAGGATGCAGTGATGTTAGATGAGATGATTCAGAAATAGGAGGAACTGAAGGAGGATAATTGGGACTGGAGTCATCAAAAAATCAAGAGGAAAAGTAGAAAAATTAAGTAAAGAGTACGGAAATACATGCTCATGGAATGTCATATCCCTAGAAAACGTGATAGAATGATTTGAGAGAGTAAGTAGCTTATAACATTTTTCCTACAAAGATATCCCAGAAAAATACATGGGACAATTCTGGAGTGAAACTTATCTCTTTCAGGATTAGGTGTTGTAGCATAGGAAATACATTCAATGAATTTCATATGCTCATATGTGGAAGAATATCCATGTAATATTTCAAAAGGTGAAATGTTACCAACAATAGAGAAAGGCATCTTATTGATAATGTAAGTAGCGGTCAACACACAGTCATCCCAATACTTGGTGGAAAGTTGAGATTAAAAAATCAAAGCTCTGGAAGTTTTTAAAAGATGTTTGTGTTTTCTTTCAACTATCCCATTTTGTTGATGGGTGTGGGATATGGTGGTTTGATAAAAAATGCCATTCTGAGTGAAAAAAATCAGTACCAACAATATTACTATCTAACTCAAAAGCATTGTCAGATTTGAAACTCTGTACAGAAGTTAAAAAATAAACTTTAAACATCAAAGTAAAAGCTTTGAGGACAGATAGAGCATTGCGCTTACATGAGAGGAGGTGGTTCCATGTGACTCTTGTGAAGTCATCCACTAAGGTTAGAAAGTATCTAAACCCATTATATGTTCTAGGGTGATAAGGTTCCAAATATATGTATCGACTAACTGAAAAATAGCAGTAGAATGGATTTGAAAAGAGGAAATGATAATCTATATTGTCTTGCCGTAGGACATACAGAACACATAAAAAATTGTTTGCTAGATAATTTTTCTTGTAAAAAATGAACGGACTTCATCATATTTAAAGGCATATGTCCCATTCTTTGGTGCCAAAACAAATATCAAAATTACAATGTGAACTAGGAAAGAATGGAATAGGAGAAACATTATAGATACTGGCAGACTTATTATCAGAACTGGAAGAAACAACAAGAATAGTACTATTACATTTATTGAAAGCAAAATCATTACAAGGATTACTAGTTGTGATATTTGAATCAGATGGAATGAAACTACTGATAGTAGATGATGTTGAAGTTGATTGTGGAAGCATGTCATCTATAAGAAGGTACAATTCATGTGCATCATTATCAATTTTCAGTGGCTTCTTTAGAGAAAGACCCTGTAAAAAATAAGAAGTAACACTGAATGTAGTTAAACAATGCAATTGAGTAAGAATTTGATATACAGAGATAAGATTGAACTGAAAAGAAGGAACTAACATGACATTGTGTAAATTTATGTCATGACTAATATGCAAAGAACCAGTAGACACAACTTATATTCATTTGGTAGAGAAATCAAATAAGGTGAGGATAAATGTTGTAGATTGTGTAGTTATTGTTTGTGAAGGGTCATGTGGTTAGTAGCCTCTGAATCTATAATTCAAGGATTTCTTTCTAAATGAACTGACAATCAATGTACAAGTTATTTAACTTCAGGTAAATGACACACAACTGCAAAATTGGAACAACCAAATTGCTCTGCTGGAGAAACTTAAGTCTGTTGTTGGAAATGGTTCAAAAAATGTTGATATTGCTCTTTGTTGTATCCATGAGAAGGAAAATCAGCAATAGGAGCACTAGGAACAGAGACAACAGAATTGTTTCCAGTGGATGGAACATCCTCAATTTGAACACAAGCAGCAGATCTCTCACCAGGATTCTTGTTCTTTGTGAACTTGAAGTTGGGTGGGTAGCCATGTAGCGTGTGGAATTTTTCCATGACATAGCCTGATCTTTTGCAATATTTGTAAAATAGTGAAGAGTTGGAAGATGGATAAGGCCTCCTTTGATCAAAATCAACCATTTGTTGATAAGAGGGTTTATTTGAAGAAGGACCATTACTGTGATTTAAGGAAGAATGATAAAATGATGGCATGTTGTTAGAATTGTGACCATTATTGGATGATGAAACATAAAAAGAGGTAACTGAGTCTCCAGAAAAACCAGGAATTGGAGGGTGAGTTTCTCTTTGACTCTCATCTTGTTGCAATAGAGTGTATGATTTGCTTATGGTGGAAAGAGGACTCATCATAAGAATACAACTCTTTATTGTGGAATAACACTCATTCAACCCACCAAGTTACTGAAAAAGGTGTTGATCTTCTATGAATTTGGGAAGAGCACCACAAGTGCATATAGGACCCACATAAGCTGAGTTCAACTCATCCTAGAGTGATCTCATTTTGGTAAAATATGAAGCTATATCAGAAGGACCAGTATAGCACCTATCTCTATCTCTATCTCTATTTGAATTTGGATATATCTAGACTCATTTGACTGGCCATACCTATCATTAATGTCTTCCCAGACCTCTTTGGCTGTATTGAAGCATATCACACTTATAGCTATGTCTCTGATCAAAGAATTGATAATCCAAGACTTGACCATGTCATTACATCGCTCCTAAAAAAGAAAATAATGAGACTCGGGTGTAGGCTTAGGTATTTTCCCATTAAGCAACCCTAATTTGTTTTTGGCAGACAATGAAATCATCATACTACTATGCCAGATGACAAAACCATTTCCATTGAAGGGTATACTTACTAACTGACTACCAGGGCTATCGGAAGGGTGAATATAAAATTGGTGTGAAGATTCTAAGGTAAATTCAACAAAACCTTGTGTATTATTCACATGAGTGGACAAACAGTAGGATTACCAACATTATCTTCCATCGATAACTAGGTCAAATAGCAAGATATGTATTTATACAACTAAATGGGTCTTTTATCACTGCAATTTCAGATAATAAGCAAGTCTAAATCACAGATCTCTTTTCAACGAAGCAAATCGAAAAACCTTAGATTTCAGAGATGATAGAGAGATGTATGAGATTGAGTAGAAGTTATCGGCGTTCTTCGCAACTTGAAGAACAAGGCCTTGATAAACAGAAAATACGACGAAAAATACATCAGAACCCTAAATTTCAATCCTTCGAACAAAAAGCTTCGACGCCAATGTTATGAGATTTCGACGATATTACCACCGGAAGAAAGCTCACAACGAGATCTATCGATTAATCTGCTCTGATACCATGTTGAGTTAGGAATCGATCGTGAATCGATTAAAGAAACTATAGAAACCCCAGTGAGAAAAGAGAGTAGAGGGAGAATTTTATTAATTGTGTTTCTATACAAAATGAATTAACCGCCTACATTTTAGACCCTTCCTAGTCATTTAATGACAATGGACCAGATCATCTTACAAACTCAATTAGGCTGAAACAGAATTAAAAAAAACAAAGATCAACTCTATCACTATAATACAGACTTGTACAAAAAATATAATGAAAATAAAAGATGGGCATCGGATCATGTGGGCTGAGTTCCAACAGAAATTCGCATGTCATCTTTAGCTAAATAGATATAAATGTATATATGATATATCCAAGCTATTTGTGAATTTACCTTTGATTTAAATAAGAGAGAAAAATTACAATTTGACCAGATGCCTTTAGAGATGGTTCTAGAGTTCAATTATAAACGGTGAGTTTGAGAGAAAAAATAGAAAAGTGAAATTAGTTCGAGACAGAAAATTACATCAAGAAAATGATGAAATAGGTAGCCAATTATTAAGATTTATTTTCCGACAGGAAATTATTAATGAGACATTTTATTCCGGATTTTCACGTGTAGGATGTACATGATTGTTGTAAATTCGATCTCTTGCTGTTTCATCATTATAATCAAGTTGGCACTTCACAACTCTATTCTAGCTAGGTAGGAGTATTAAACAAGCATTAATAATTCTTCAAGTTGGCCAACTTTTTATCATTCTCGGAACTATCCAAGTTTCTAAAAGCAAAAAACAAACATGAATTGAATATCTACATATGTAATATATATCTATTTAATTATGTTAAGAAAAATGTAAAAGGCAAAGGAAATATATACAAGACATTATCGCATGATATGAGTAGCTCATGATTATATATGGGACATATTGATATAATATTCATTATTACTGATAAGTTTGAATTAGTTTTCGAAACAAATGTAAAACAAACCATAAAACGACGCCATCATTGTCAAATTGTGTTTGACGGAAATTAAAGCACTACTTGGTGGACAACGATTAAAGGGGCAAATACTTGTCACTTTTGGACTTTTCACCCTCTTAAAAATAATGATTGATATAGATATTTTACCACAATATCCCTATTAATTGATAAAAAAAACTTAAGAATTGAAACCAAATTTTCAAAGGTAATTATTAGATTTAGAACTAGTATGAAATTCCAAGGTTCTACATTAAGTTTTTATAGATATTAGTAGCACTTTACAATTCATTCATCTCTTTAATGAAGAGGTGTGTGTCAATCCCAATACAAAATATTAGTTAGCTAAAATTGACTTACAATTTCAAGAAATCTTGGTAGTAAATAAATTAAGGATAAAATAGGGGAAAAAGATTGTCTCTTCTTAATATGCGAAAAGTGACAGTAAAAGTGAAAATCTATTTTTAAAATAGTTGACAAGTAAAAGTGAACGGAAAAGTAAATGAAATCCCCATGTATATGACCCTTCTCCACCAATTAATTTTTCTTCGTTTACGAAATTCATCTCTTATAGAGTAGTATTTATTTACGTACTTATTAATCAAGTTGCATAAGATTATATAATTACGTATACATTCTGAGCAGGTTCATGTGCATCCTGCATGGCATACCATCATTCCTTAACAGCCCCAAATACAGGAAGAAAACACATGAAGCATACGTGTACCCACACGTTTAGTCAAACTAACTCCTGGATCTGGTCAATGGTCAGCTCAAATAATTACTTACTGCACTATCCTCAATCATTTCATCATTGCCTAGTCATTTTTTAGAGTTCATTCATTCGTTGAGTCGTTATTTAGCTGTCAATATAATTTATTTTACCCAATCAAATTATAACGTTAAAGCTTTATTCTCAAATCTTACATGCTTAAAAAGTTTTGATGGTAGGGTCACAATTCTAATCGTACAATTATGAGTTTGATTTTCAACCATAATCTATCTAATATTGTTCAATTAGGTCTAAAAACAATTTAACAATGTTGTAATCATTTCAATGAATTATTTGCAACCAAACTTATAGATGAAATTTGTGTAACACTTTCTTATTGGATAAATGGTACTCCCTCGGTCCCAATTTTATAATTTGATTGGACACAGAGTTTAAGAAATAAAGAAAGACTTTTGAATCTTGTGATATAAAGATATTGTATGGTTATAGATCATCTCGTTAAGCGTAAAAAGTAAATTTTAAAGTTAGATGGTTATAGTATTCCCTCCGTCCCATAATAAGTGTCATCTTAGTCAAAAACACACGTATTAAGAAATCAATACAATAAAAAGTTTACCAAACTACCCCTATTTAATAAAAATATATTAGTTTTCCCTTTTGATTAAAGAATGCATGAATAGTAATTATTTATGTCTTGAATAGATAACTTGCCAATAAATATTTCTTTACTAGAGAGATTGTCAGTTTTTGTCTAAAGGTATAATAGGGAAAAAGTAACCAATTTATGTTTTGAATTTCTATGGTGACACTTACTTTGAGATAAAATATTTTTGCTAAGGTGACACATGTCTTATTATGGGACGGAGAAAGTAATAAATATAAAAATGTATCATTCTTTTTTAGACTGATTAAAAATAAAAGTATGTCATATAAGTTATTGGAACATAGGGAGTAAATAATTGTAAGTGCTGCTACTACTACTACGTACATTCATGAATAAAAAATAAAAAAATCAGGTTATATATGCTGATAATGTATGAATTTTTTCATCGCTGATATAATTTAACTATAATAGGTACTTACCTAGACAAAATGAGAAGGCCTTGATTCCTCAAAATTTTCTTTTTTTTTGTTCTTAACTTTTCTCCTCGTGGTCGGTTAAAAACCAGGATTAGCCTTTATATTGAGGTAAGTGCGGCTTCCATCCCAGCCGTTCATCAGGAATAAATTTTACTGTCAGCCGTTGATGTCCGCACGTGCAATGGTGCATGTGCAACCATTGCCAAGAAAAAGAGGAGGGACTGGAGTTTGTCGGTGGGCCAGCTTTGCTTGGATATTCGTGTGATTAATGGGCCTCACATATCTGGCCCATGTGATTGGCTTAGCTGGTTAACATGTGATTAACCGTTAATGGAATCTCTTAAAACTTCAGGAAATCGTTGTTCATATCATTTTTTGACATTTTAAAATTAATAAAACAGACCCAACTTGTTGGAAAAGATGAAAGATTAAAAGGCCCAACTTGTCGGAAAAATAACAAAAAGCCCAATTTGAGGAAGGGTTGCATGTGTGCTGAGTCTAGAGAATATCTGTTATGTTTATGTACGTTTGTCACACTCTTTATACAATTACAAACTTGTCCTCAGTCAAATGAGCATCACAAATCCTAAATTGGGATAATTTATTGACGACAAGAGGACAGTTAGGTAATATTACCAGACATGTTTGGTTTAGCAGCTAATAATATAGTATTATTAATGTTGTTAAAGAATGAATTATTGCAGAAGATACCATAAGCTTCATCATGTGATAAAATATACCCTGATATTGTGGGCATATTATATACTTTACCTAATCATGTTATTGGTTCAAATGATGGAGAAGCTATCTCAATTCTCATTTTTAGTAAGATTTGATACGTCCTTCGCAATTCTATTAGCACCCTTTTAGTACTCTTTTGGAATCCCCTCAATAAAAATTTCGAGTCCCTAGCTATTGGTAATTTAGATTTTAGAATCTTTTTTTTCGAAAAATGCAACGAAGAAACACAAAATCAACTTGGTGCGAACATGCTATTTCCTCCGTGTTGATTGCTTATATGATTTAATTTGACAGGATGAAAATTTTTTGTAATTGTAATTTCAGATATGTCGTAATATATTTGTGTGACTACAAAACTTTGGAATTTATAACTTGGATATGGCATAGCAGTTATAGTTATATAGCTATAAAAGCTTATAAGAAGTTCAAATCCAATTGTTTCAGATTTATAATAGTGTAATTCTTTTTTAAACCAAAGGGGCATATTCTTCTATATCATATTTTCATTTGCTGATATTACTATTTTTTATAATATAAATCACTAAATAAAGCGTTATCCATTGAGTAAAGTGAGAATTTACTAGCGTGCTTAATTAGTGCCCGTTAAAGTGTTGTCAAACATTGTCAATGTATGAGCGTTAGCTCGCGATCAAAAACTCCTCTATACACTCTAGTTTCTTCATTTTGAAGTAGTCACTCATTTCTAACATATCGTCATCTACATCGAAATAAATAAGTTTTTTCAAATTAGTGAAAGAAGACCTCTCTGAATAATTTACGTATAAATATCATTCGGGGATCTTTCTAACCATTTTTAACCCAATTATTGATCTATTACCCGTGTAGCCTTTAGTCCTATTTCTCTCGGCCATCTCTATTTCTGTCTTTCTCTTTCTACTCATAGCTATACATTTTATCTACCAAAAGTGATAAGTAATTTCTTAATTTACTTTTGCCTGCTAACCAACTGAGCTTAACAGCAATAATAAATTTATCCATTCAAATACGTTATATATACACAATACACACACATCATGTAGGTCATATCTTCTTAATTCTCTCGTGATAATTGCAATTGCTAGACCTCCAAACTGCAACCATAAACAATAATTATATCCCAATTGCCACCTATTTTCGCGTTCTAGATTACCCACCCACCCCACTATCAGGCTTTTAGTTTGTACCAAGTGTGTATTTGATCCATTTTTGCATCCCTCCAAGAATTTGGATTTGTCTAGATCTAAAAATTTGTTTGTAAATTTCAAATGAGTGTTGTCTCATTTAGTTGGAAATAGCTAAAGGAAGTAGATTATGAAGTGTGGATTCGATTGGAACTCAATTGAGCTAGGTTTGATGATTATTAAGGGTCAAACACACAAAAATACGAAGTAGTAGTTTCATTAAAAAGGCATCACTTAGATGCAAAAGTTACAAAAGAAATTGAGCAACTTATATGTAGCTATACAAAATAAATATATTATATAAACACTGCAATTTGAGTTGGTTTTGAGTGTTTATACATGATTATATAAAGTATATGTAACGTTATATATATACAAAGTATATGTAACGTTTATATATAGCTATAAAGAATAAATATATAAGTTATACACTACTGATATAGTGGGCTATATCAGCTGCAAATTAGATGTGTGTGCGCCGTATATATGAGTTATTTTCCCAATGAGTTATGGAACAAAATGCGAATTTGATAGTTCCCACTTTCTTTTTCTAAGAAAGCCTAGCGGCCCACTCAAACTGTTGTCGTCTTAAGTCTTGGACTTCCCTTTGTCTATATTTTATTTCTTTTAGCCCGTATTCTGAACATGTTTTTAATTACTACAAATTAGATACAATGTCGCATTTAAAATCGAACCATAATTGATAACTTAAATAGAAAAAGTGTTATTGAATTATTGATACCGAATTATCGAATTAACAATTTGGGGATAGTTTAAAATTTTATATAATACTTGAAAGAAATAATCTCTTGATTATTTTCATTGATTGAAAGAGTATATATACATTTACATATTTCCATAATAGGAGAATTTTATTCCTATTCTACTTCTAAAATCTTATTCTAATTGGATACTAACTATACAATTATGATAAGTGTACATCACAACCTTACCTAAACTAGGAGACTACAACATTACTTAATAATATTACCTAAACTAAATATACACGAGCAAGGGCACGAAACCCGAGATTATACCGTATGATATATGTATATCTAACAATACTGATTATCGGTTCGAGAAGGGATTATTTAATTTTTACATCAGCTGAACCGATAACTCGTTAACTCCTATTCTTTACAGAATTTCTATTAGATACTCTGGGTTCTTGTTTGATCAATTTTTCAAGTACAATAATTAAGAAATGTTCTGCCAATGCCATAGAGAAATGGGAGGAAAATGTTCAGCATGTATTCTATCTTTTTGCTGAAGCCGAAGAATTAATAGAAATCATTTAGCAACATGAACTTTCTAATTCGCATCCTGAGGATTGTCGTGCTTCAATCAGAGGCAACAATCTTTCACCACACTGTGGACGGTATATTTCGAATACATATTCAATTAATAGATAATTCGATTGATAAGCGACGGATAACAGTTAAGCTGAACCGATCGATATCTTATTGGTTCGGTAACGATTTAGCACAGATAAAAAACTGATAACTGATGACCCAAATCGTTAAATATAAAAAAATGAATTGAACCACTCGATAAACACCTCTACCATTTCATGATGAAAATAAGTTTTTTTCAATTAAAAGAGTTTTAACACCGGCAGCTCAATTTTCTCGTAAATTCCTCCGAACTCTTAATGGGTTCAGTAAGTGGAATTAATTAAGGGGATATTTTTCTAAAGATAAAAGAATAATAGCTACATCCAATCCCTTCATATTTTTTTTCCTTTTTCATGTATTAGAATAGGTTAGATCTATTTATGTTAATATAAGATTTGATAATTATGGTAATATAGGATTTGTAGTTCTATTAGAATAGAATTACTCTTTACCCTATTAGACTAGGAAAACGAGGATCTTACCTATATAAAAAGGAGGTCATTATGATAAATAAAAAGTAGAAAGAATTCTCCCATTATTCTTGTCTCTCTAAATTCTCGTTCCAATCTCGATTTTAACATGGTATCAAAGCCACGTTAAAAAGAACACAAAAATCCTAAAACAATGACAGATGACGGTAAAGAAATCAGCGATACCAGCAAAGAAATTGCCGATGAAGAAAACAAAACCCAAAGAAAAATAATCTCTCCCTACGACATTAAGTCGAATGATAAATCTGGAATTGTGGTGACACAAGTCCAATTGAAGGAGAAAATTATGAAGAATTAGTTAGATCCATGAGGACAGCCCTAAGAGCAAGAAAGAAGTTCGGCTTCATCGACGGTACAATCAAGAAATCGAACAAAGTGTCATCATACTTGGAAGATTGGTGGACTATAAACTCACTATTGGTATCGTGGATTCGCAACACCATAGAACTGACGCTTCGCTCAATAATTGCACATAAAGAGGAAGCGGAATTATGGATGAGCATCCGAGAGCGGTTTGCCGTTATTAACGGCCTGCGGATGCAACAACTAAAGGCGGAGCTAGCTTTTTGGGTGTGAGTTAGGCCGAACCCAATTTTGCACAGCCGCAACAGCCATGAAGGTCCGAACAATTACTATCTTAGCAATCGAGGAGGTATGCAACTTAACGTCTCACTCTATGTAGATGACTTGATTATCTCCAGAAATAATCATAGTGCCATTGAACGATTCAAATACTATCTCCACACCTGTTTTCACATGAATGATTTGGACCCTCTGAGGTTTTTTCTTGGTACACCCCGTAGTTGCGCGTCCCAGCGTGACGTCAATTAATACCGAAGTCTCGGAAAGAGGTATGATCTTACGAAAGGATAGAAGGTTCACAACTTGTTATAAATGTACCAGAGTGTTTGGAAGTTAAGCGGATTGAAGGAAGTACGTTTTGATAAAAATGAGAAACTAGGCAACTTGATTGGACAGATGACGGATCATCAAACTATTTGATAGACCGTCAAATAACCAGCATGAGTCGTCAATCTACCAGGAAGTTTGACGAGGAAGATTGACGGACTGTCAAAAGTTTGGCGGTCCGTCGAGTGTACCATCAAATTATGGCAATGCAAATTTTTTACGGGTTTATATTGGGATTTTCTGATTTGGGGTTCATTCCTCTTCAATACCAAACCCTAAGACCTCTTCTGAACCCTCTCAATCATACCCCCAACACCCTAAGTCAAACTTGAAGCCGTAATCCACAAGAATTTTGTAATAAAGCCCGTGATTATCAAAGAAACTTTCATCTTCTTGAGGAGTTGGTTCTTGAAAATTCTTAGAGCAAGATACTCTACTGTTTGGAGGATATTTTGATACGTAAAGGTAAGTTTTACCCATCTCTACTTATGATTGTGATTAATTGTCGATTTAGAGGAAGTTATGAAAAAGTTTTCATAATCAAAACTTTGCAAGATTTGTGAAATCTTCGCAATATGAATTGTTGGGTTGTTTTACTCTAAGTATGAGTTGAATTGAATAGCGAAATTGATTGTGTATGTTATGGATTAAGGAAAGTACGATTTAAGGAACTGTGAGGCGGAATCACATAAGACTTCTAGTATAAGAAAAGCCTAAGGAATCATATATGCTAAAATTGTTGAAGAACACGTAACTCAGTTTTTATGGAAATTGTATTTTTGGATTGGATCCGTGAGATTGAATTATATGAGAATTCTTTGTAAAGGAATTTAAGAATCCAAGGTATTCGAAGTTGTCGATAAGATACTTACATGAATCTTTCTACGGAATTTGAATTCAATATTAATATTGATTTTTATGTGATATATATAATCACATGTATGAAGTGTGAAGACTCGTAGGACGATTTTTGCGTCAAGGACAAGGTATGTTAATGCTTACTCTTCTTTCTTTTGGCATGATCAGAATGAGACGAACGTAAACGAATGATATCCATAATGGCTCCATTCTTAGCTATGTTAGAAGATGACGTTCTTGACTTCCATTTAATGATATTGATCTTACCTTCTGGCTTGTTGATCCTTCAAAGTATGTTATGTTGATGATGTTAATTTCATAATATTAATCGGAGGTGCAACGACCTTACGTCACACCGACGAGTTCAAAAAGTATTCAGTAATCCTTAAGAGGTCATCATATGCATGCATTATATATCTATATTGCCCTCGGTATTATATATGCAATTATACAGATATGAGATTAATAATATTATCCACATATGAATATGGCACTATTACGCAGTTTATACAGACATGACATATATTGCCCCCAGAGGCCTATGTCGTTATATATGCAGTTATACTTCATTACGCATATTCTGGCCCACAGAGGCACTTAGAGTACATGTTGTATTTCCACAACTTTACCCTACAATTATACATTTAGTTATAGTTTCAGTTTATGTTTTAATTACAACATTGTACTTATTTACAGTCTCAACCTTACATATTCAGTACATCTTTCGTACTGATGTCCCTTTCTGGGGACACTGCGTTTATGCCCGTAGGTACAGATAGAGATGCAGATGATTTCTTCACAGTAGGACTCGATTCAGCTGGAGGTTGTCACGATCATTTCTTTCGATGTTATGTAGCGAGCTGATAGGTATGACAGATGTGCATATGTATATAGTTGGGTGTAGTGAGACCTTGTCCCGACTAGTTGTTGTCGGTATACTCTTTAGAGGCTTATAGACAGTCATGTTGTGTATGATGGTCGTGTGTGGCATTGCCGGCCTCTCCAGTAGATTTCTTATGCTTATGTCGGCCTTATCAGCCTTGTTATATGTATTTATGTATGGGTTGGGCCTTTCTGAGTGCAGGTAACTATGTCCTTATTCAGTTAAGTATGTGTCAGAGGCCTTGTCGGCCCATGAGTGGTTGTATATCTCTCAAGTATCAGGATCGAAATACTCGGGCCTTAGGGCACCGGGTGCCGGCCACACCCCCCAAGGTTCGAGTATGATAAAGTGGTATCAGAGCAGGTCAGTCCTAAGGATGTCTACAAGTCGTGTCTAGTAGAGTCTTATTTATGGGTGTGTTGCACACCACACTTATAAATAAGAGGCTACAGGGCATTTAGGATGTTACTTTTCTTTAAAATATAGATCGTGAGATAGAAGCAAAGTCATAAGTCATTAAATCCCTATCTTTTCACCTTGATCTTTCTTTTCAGTAATGTCGAGATCTCGGGAAAGTTCTGATTGCAGAAAATGGGTTAGGGATGTGGGAGAAGGTACTGGCCAACAACCACCTGCCAGTATGAATTCGAGGAATATAAGGTCACCAGACATGAATGTAAGTTATTCAATAGAAGAAGATTCATCCATGGATGAGGAATTGTCTATAGAGGAAGATCCATCCGATGATGCATCTATAGAAAAAGACCCATCTGAGATTCCTGAGAAATCACCCTTCCGAGTGCCACCGATTCCAGTGGTAGTGCCAGATTATAAGAAAGCATGTACAATATAGAGGCCATCAGCGCAACGGTCATTTCCATTTGGGTTGGGTGTGATTGGTCATGTGTATGCAATAGTACCCCCAGTTATCTTCTAAGAGCAGGGTCATGTTCAGATGCCCCCATAAGATAGACCTTTAGAGTGATTGAGAAGCCCAATATCATGGAAGTCAGTTAATCAAGATCCACCTCTGGCAAGTAAAAGCGATGAAGAAGTAACTAGTAGACAAACTGGAAGGTTTGGGATGGACGCAGGTGCCAAAGAATTGATATTGAGGGAGACGTCAAATTGAAGCTCCCGGGTAGAAATCAGACAAGCTTGAAGGTGTTGGTAGTATTAGACACCGTTGTCAGCAATGTGGAAGGAGGCATGACGGAGCATGCTTATCCAATATCAAGCTATGTTTTGGATGTGGAGCTTTGGGATATATGGGCAGGGAATGCCTCGGGAGATTTCAGTCGTTGTACCATCAGTGTGGACGGGTGCATTATGGGTCATACCCAGGTGATTTGGAGGGATGTTACTGGTGTGGGAGCAGAAGTCATAGAGTGTACAGATGCCCGAGGTTGAGTCATGGAGAGTAATCGGTCCCGATGTTATTTAGAATCATGTCATCAATCAGGTATGTTGATAATTTTATTAAGAATAATTGTGTTTATACCTATGATCGGTCAGTTATTTTTTATACAACAAGTATATTATACAAGGCATATGTTGACCGTGGATCGAGGAGAGGAAATGGAAGATGGTAAATGAAATTATAGCCATGTTCAGGGTTTTAAGCAAGATTATTTAGGAATTAACCCTTTACTGACTATATACGTACACAACACCCTTAGATCCTGTAGTGTGGGCGATACTGGGACACAGAGAGTAAATAAACGTGCGACTTGAAAAGGGGGATTCACAAGTCTAAAGAATTTAGGGAAACCCCAGAAGAGTAATAAAGAAAATGGATTTCCAGGAATAAGTTACCTAAAGTTATGCTCAGAAGACAGTGAAAGGAAGAAAAAGGACTCGGAGAGTTATACGTTAATTAGTAATCTCGATCTATTCATAGGGATTAAACTATTCAAAAGTAACTGCTGAACGGAATGAGATTTGTCAATCAAAGGCAAGCAATATACCTTCTTCACCAAAGAAAAGCGGCAGAGTTCCCGACATTAAGTGGAAATAATTACAATGAGGATCTGATTGATAGAGAAGCAGCGACAAATGATAAATGGGTGCCTGGTAAACACAAATAAGAAACGTTATGATAATTTAACAAAGTTAAGGAAATACAGTTCACAAGAAGATCGATGAGAAGTCGGTAATGGTAAGAAAAATTGATAAAGGGATTGGAATGAGACCTGCAGTAGCAATAGTACCAATAAAATATAGGCATATAAGTAAATAGGTAGTATCTAAGCTTCCGGGGCCAAATATATAGATTATGACATCCACAAATGACGATGCCGGAAGTATGCTAAGACAAGGAATCTTTGAAGGAATTCCAGTCAGTAATATCTAAATTGAACGACGAATACGAAGGGATTCTAATACCAATTCATCGGAGAGAACTCGAATCAGTAATAAGGATTGAGTTCAGTCATGATCCAAATTTGAACATGTCAGAACTTAGTTTCGTCGTGAACATCCGTAAGACATCTAAGGATATATGAGAGATAGTAAGGATGAACGAAGTACGATGTGAGTATAGAATGAGGTAATTAAGATTGGTTTAAGATTAGCAATAAGGAAAAGAGCTAAAGGATAAGAATAAAGAAGAAAGATATGAATGAATAGGTAATGGCAAAATTTTGAATGTCGAGTGAACTAAAGACCTCACAAGGAGAATAATATTGTGATCACAAAGTTAAGGACATCAGTACAACCGAAGTCAAATAAAGGAACAAAGATGACACTGTTGATTGCAGTATGGTAAATACGAAGGAAAACTAGTGGATCAATGCCTTGTAAAAGCAACGCCTTCAGTGAAAAAGGAGAGGAGATGACTCCTAGCCTGAATAATATTAGGAGGTAACCGAAGCACGTCAAGATTGGCTTCGAGAAAACAAGTGCATAAGAAATACCTAATCAACCAAAGAGTGTGCATAACACGTAAGAATTTCATAGTTATAAAAAGTAAGTGTACGCTCTTAGCATGAAGAAAATACTAATTATGAAAGATCGTAAGTTCAAAGTCAATGGCAAGCCCTCAAGGAATAAGGGCGAGAAAAGAAGAAACCATGATAGACATGAAAGAATGTTTTGCTTTCAGTTATTAATGCAAAAGGGAAAATAAGAAAATCAATTAGGTCATGACGTAGATCGAGAAAGGATACTCGAGTGAATGTTGAATACATCTAAGGAAGGGTGAACTTATCTTGGAAATATACCGTATCACCAAGGAAGTATGCAAATTTGAGGTGTTATGAAAAGTAAGAATTCCTGATGTAATAAATAGGAAGATAATGGACCATAGAGTCGCATACTATTGAAATGAGAGCCACTAAGAAAGTTACCAGAAGGAACCATCCCGAAGAAGTAGCAAATGGTCAGCCATAATAGAAGTCGAATGATACCTCTCGTAAGGTTATAAGTAAAGGAACTTTTCTTTATATTGGAAGATTGAGGATTAACAAGGCAAAGCATTCCGCCTCAAGCCCATTAGGAGGTATTGGGACACGAAGTAAAGGTAATAAGGAAAGCCTCAATAGGACCCAAAGATTAAGAATATCGATTAACAACACTCAAGAAGACTTACCCTTAATTGTTAAACTATCACATAAGGACGACTGAGTAATCCGAAGATCATTATGAACTATCACATTATCGTTAGAAACTATTTTGGTTCAGAATATTTGCAAGTAAGTGACTCGCCAGACTATGCCACAACAACTGAATCTGTCTATACAACTAAAGTGATCGAAAGCTAATCTTAACAACTATCATCAGCCACAATACAATCACTCATCATGATAAGCAAGCTAATATAAGAATCAGTTGAAAAGAGATCTGTATAGTTAGGATATTCATCGCCTCGTCCTAAGGTGATCAATAAGGCACTTGCTTTAAGCTACCGGACACAGGTAGAGAAGGGATGTATGGAACTTGAAAAGAGTTCGAAACACGAAGCGATGACTACTAAGGTGTTATGTTATTCGAAGAATAAACAAGGGCTATGAAGGACAAGAGAATAGAAATCTTCGTAAGTCACCAAAGAGGGACTAGAACCCGAAGTAACGGTATCAGACTGAGGAAATAAATTACGAGAGAATATTTAGATTAACAAGAAAATGAATAAAAGAATGGATGTTAAAAGTTGGATTCATCTTAACAAGGAAGAAAGATTCCATCGGAGCACAATCAATATTATAATACCGAATTTAGTTGTGAAAAGCAGCAAAAGAAACGCTTATTTAGAAATTAGCTTCACATGAAAGTAGGGGAAAAAATTTTATCGACAAAATAGATTTTAAAGCCAGTAGGCTGCTCTAAATTCATGAACTATGTAAATATATTATCAAGAAAGGAAGAAGGAGAACAGAGAAAGAAGTGCATGGATTCAGACAATCCTACTATTACCACAATCTCGACCTTGGCGATTATCGTACCATAACCCTTCATCATCATCTTACGCTTCGTGCCTATGAACTCTATTTTCTGAACTCCATCTTAAGATGGACCTTATAACCCAGGTAAGAAAGAAGTGTCCCGAATGTCATAATATAATGGCTCAAACAAAGTCCAACCGCTAGACAAATACGAAAAAGAACTGCATGACTATATGAGAAAAGTCGAGAATGTACCAGCAGTGAAACATAATGTAGCCCGATTAAATAATAGGGTTGATACAACTTATGGTCCAAAAAGAACTTCATCAGAATGGTCACGGAACTTAAGAATCGTCCTACTCGAATAATTCAGATTCTAGCTTTATGTTAGTATACACGCGATATAATTCCTTTATTTTATTTGATTTATCAAGTGAACCGTGTACCCTATGATATCAAGGATTCGAAAGAAAACGTAGCGAATGCAGCTTGAAGGTCAACAAAAAGGTATTAAGATAAGTTATAGCTGAACTCTCGTTGATTTTTAGAAGTATAAGCGGTCGTGTGAGGTAGATTTATGTTATCTTGATATTATGTTACCATGTGTGACATTGGACGTATGTTTGGTTTATATGGCAGGTTCTGGACAATCATGTTTACAAAGGAAACTCTGCCGAAATTGCTAGAAAACTCGAAAGTTAGAATAATTCCAACATTCACAGACGAATGTTCCTAAGGAATGAAGGATGTTACACCCCGTAGTTGCGCGTCCTACCGTGATGCCAATGGATATCGAAGTCCCGGGAAGAGGTATGATATTACGAAAGGATAACGAAGGTTCACAACTTGTTATAAAAGTATCGAAGTATTTGAGAGTTAAACGGATCAAAAGAAGTACGTTTCGATGAAAATGAGAAAATGGGCAACTTGACGGGACATATGACGGATCTTCAAATACCCAACATGAGTTTTCAATCTCCCAGGAAGTTTGACGGGGAATATTGATGGACCATCGAAAATTTGACGGTTCGTCGAGTGTACCGTCAAATTACGGCGGTGCATAATTTTTACAGGTTTATATTGGGATTTTCTGATTTGGGATTCATTCCTATTCAACACCAAACCCTAAGACCTCTCCTAAACCCTCTCAATCATACCCCAACACCCTAAGTCAAAATTGAAGCCGTAATCCGCACGAATTTCATAACAAACCCCATGATTATCAAAGAAACTTTCATCTTCTTGAGGAGTTAGTTCTTGAAAATCCTTGGAGCAAGATACTCTACTATTTGGAGGAGATTTTGATACGTAAAGGTACCCATATCTACTTATGATTATGATTAATTGTCGATTTAGAGGAAGTTATGAAAAAGTTTTCATGATCAAAACTTTACAAGATTTGTGTAATCTTCACAATATGAATTGTTGGGTTGTTTTACTCTAAGTATGAGTTAAATTGAATAATGGAATTGATTGTGTATGTTATGGATTAAGGAAAGAACGGTTTAAGTAATTGTGAGGCTGAATCACATAAGACTTCTCGTATAAGAAAAGCCTAAGGAATCATATATGCTAGAATTGTTGAAGAACACTTAACTCAGTTTTTATAGAAATTGTATTTTTGAATTGGAGCCATGAGATTGAATTATATGAGAATTCTTTGTAAAGGAATTTAAGAATTTGAGGTATTCGAAGTTGTTGATAAGATACTTACATGAATCATTCTATGGAATTTGGATTCAATATTGATATCGATTTTTATGTGATATTTATGATTACCCCTATGAAGTGTGAAAACTCGTAGGACGATTGCTGAGTCAAGGACAAGGTATGTTAAGGCTTACTCTTCTTTGTTTTGACATGATCAGAATGAGACGAACGTAAACGAACGAGATCCATAATGGCTTCGCTCGTAGATATGTTAGAAGCTGACTTCCTTGACTTCCATATAATGATAGTGATCTTATCTTCTGGCTTGTTGATCCTTCAAAGTAAGTTATGTTGATAATGTTAGTTCCATAATGTTAATCGGAGGTGCAACGACCTTACGTCACTCTAACGAGTTCAAAAAGTATTCAATAGTTGTGTAGTGAACTGATAGGTATGACAGATGTGCATATGTATATAGTTGGGTATAGCGAAGCCTTATCCCTACTAATTATTGTCAGTATACTCTTTAGAGGATTGTAGATAGTCTTGTTGTGTATGATGGTCAAGTGTGGCCTTGTCGGCCTCTCTAGTAGATTTCTTATGCTTATCTCGGCCTTATCAATATATATATATATGGGTTGGGCCTTTTTTGAGTGCATGTGACTATGTCCTTATTCAGTTAAGTATGTGTCAGAGGTCTTATTGTCCCATTAGTGGTTGTATATCTCTCAGGTATCAGGATCGGTACGCTAGTGCCTTATGGCACCGGATGCCGGCCACACACCCAAGGTTGGGGTGTGACATTTCTGGGAGTTAAAGTTGCACGTGGACGAATAGGGTTGTTTCTCTGTCAACATAAATATGCCTTGGATATAATCTCTAAGTCCGGTTTCCTGGGAGCTAAACCAATCATTACTCTTATGGAACATAATCACGATTTGGCGTTGGCCAAAGGAGCTACTTTAGGAGATCCGGAACCATAACAGTGTCTGGTGGGTAGACTAATATACCTCAGTTTTACGAGACTTGAGTTTTCATATTACGTGCATGTTCTGTTCCAATTCATGCAGCAATAAAAGGAAGCACACTAGAATGCGGCTCTCCGTGTGGTATGGTACTTGAAGAAGAGCCCAAGACCAGGCATTGTGATGAGAAAAGATTGTGTTCTCCAATTGTACGGATGGTGTGATTCGAATTGGGTCGGATGTCCGTTGACTTGAAAATCACTTACCGGTTGGTTTATAACCCGTATCATGAAAAATCATGAAGCAACACATTGTTTCTCGCTCGTCAGTAAAGGCGGAATATCGGTCAATGGCAATGACAGCTTGTGATTTGAAATGGTTAAGAGAATTTTCATAGTTTGGGTGTTGAACTTGTGATAGTCAAGCAGCACTGTATATTGCGCGAAATCGGGTGTTTCATGAATGGACTAAACACATTGAAGTGGATTGTCACTATGTCCGGAACGCGCTCGAATCCGGAATAATACTTTCCAGCCATGTGTCAACTAGTGAGGAATTGTCCGATGTATTTACAAAGACTTTGGGCAAATCAAAATATGAATATTTATTTGGCAAGTTGGGCATTCGAGACCCTCATGCTCCAACTTGAGAGGTACTAAAATAGGTTAGATCTATTTATGGTAAGATAATATTTAATAATTATGGTAATATATGATTTGTAGTCCTATTAGAATAGGGTTATTCTTTACCCTATTAGACTAGGAAAACGAGTATCTTATCTCTATATAAGGAGGTCATTATGATGAATGAAAAGTATAAAGAATTCTCTCATTATCCTTGTTTCTTTAAATTCTCATTCATGTCTCGATTTTAACAACATGAAATGCATTTTGAATTCATTTTTGTGTTCTTTCCACATATTTATAAGGAAAAAAAAACAAATTCTCAAAATATATTTGGCTGAGAATAGTAGCTACATTAATATCATACTTCATACTTTTCCTCTTTTCCTGCGTAACTTAATTCAGAAACCACATTCTAAATTCATCCAACCCAATATATTCCCTATCATTCAATTTATGTGAATTAAGGTGATGGATACGGTATTTAAGAGTGAAAGAAACAATTTTTCTAATATGATTAAAAAATAAGTCATAGATATTTATGTGACTATAAATTATCTCATCAAAAATAAAATAAATAATTTACAGCAACAATTATAAAATAAAATAAAAATCTTTTTAGACCAACTAAAAGCAATAGAATTGACCCAAAAATTAGTGTGGAGTGAGTAATACTGTTTTCGCATAATTAAGAAAAGAGTGAAAAGTTCAAATAGACCACAGTGACTCAAAAACCACTACAATTAAGCTCGTTACACGAAGGATCGACGTTATCACGAAATAAAAAGTGCACAATTGATAAAACAAGAAGAGAAAATATATAAAATTATCTTTAAATTTATCTCAAAAATTTACTTTAACAATTTAACTTTATAAGTGTTTAAATATCACCTTATTTTTATTGATAATATATTATATATTCCCTTAAGAGGTGACATGTCAGAGAAAGTACACTCACTTTTCTAATAGCGAGTGAGAAGAAAAAAAAATTTAAAAATGACAAAATCATACCCATGTCATTTTATAATTGGATGACATAGAACTAATTATTATTTACCAATTTTCTTAATATTCCCTTTCCATTAAATTTTCTCTTTCTTTTCTCTTTGTGTTAAATTTGCCCACGCCATTTCTGGCAACTCGTCCCGTCCGACACTGGAAAACTAATAATTGTCTGCAAAAAAAGTCTAGATCTGAAAATGGGTGGGGTAGCTGGTTAGTATAGTCTAAAACGACTTATATTTTATTCCCCAAATTTGAGAATTTTTTCTAAGAAATAAATTTCGGCAATTGTTTTTTCGGTAGCCGGAATTGTGACACAGTAGAGTACAGTGACGAGTGTAATTTCTTGGATTCTTCTGTGAGCTGATCAATAAAATATCCAAATTATCAATAGGGGGTACCCAACAATTGAATTAAAGCCTTGTGCTTTGAAATTCAGAGCTCCAATTAAGAAATAATAGGTCAATTTTAGGTTGTTCATCAATCCGCCGATGGTACTTCCTGGCTCCTGCATCGCAGATTTCGGAGCGGCAGTGAATGAGTGTTTGTGTTGAAAACAATGTGATTATTTAAGGGGTTATAAGAATTGATTAGAGATTAATTAATGTGAAAATATGATTAAGAAAAGAAAACCTTTTGAATTAGAAAAAGAAAGATAAATAATAGAATTAAAATTATCAGGCGTTGATGTGGCAGTGAGTGAATTACATCTATAATATTGAGACTAACTATTTAGTTTTAAGGGGCTATTAATTTTACTTTTAACAAAAATAAAAAGATATTTAAATATAAAATTAAATTGTTAAAATGAGTTTGGGATATTTTCTCAAACAAGAAAGATAGAGCTTTCTCATTTGATAAAATCGCCTGCAAAACAATTTAAAATGCCAGAGAGCCAATTCTATTTCAGTGTGCCAATGAAACACTCTACGTGTCAATCAACAAAGGCCACTTTATCATGCAAATTCAAGACGCTCAACACGTAACAACCATGCAAGAATCCCCAACTACTTCTTCACTCTATATTAGCTACTCTTCTTCATCTATATCCTCAAAATCTCTTTTCATTAATTGGGAAAAAAGTTCTAAGGCAAAAGAAAGAATGCAGATGCAGCCACGCCATGACCAGCAGCAACTCTCTCGTCAGGTGGCTAAGACCACCACTGCTGTCACAGTGGGTGGCTCACTCATGGTGCTCTCCGGCTTAACGCTGGCGGCCACCGTTATCGGCCTAGCTATAGCTACCCCTTTGTTGGTGATTTTCAGCCCTGTTTTGGTACCTGCTGTGTTAACTCTAGGGTTGATCCTTGGTGGGTTCTTGGCTTCTTGTGGTTTTGGAGCCACTGCATCTTTTGTTTTCTATTGGATGTACAGATACGTCACGGGGAAGCATCCAATCGGAGCGACCAAGATCGATTACGCGAGGGATAAGCTCGCCCATGCGGCTCATGATGTGAAGGAGAAGGCTGAACAGTTGGGGCATCAAGCAGGGCAACAGATTAAGGGTTGAAAGAGAGAACTTCTTGTTATGCATCTTTTAATTGTTTGTTGTTAATCGGTTCTGTTTGAGAATGTGAGTCAATGTTTTGTTTTCATAGATAAATGTTGTTTGTTTTTGTGGTAGATATCGATGGTTCTGTAACTAGATTTACTTTCACTTAATTAACGAGTCTGTTTTTCGATTAAGCAAATCTTGTTAGTTCCGTGCTACATTTGCTATTACACCCTCGGGAAACAGAAATGCATAGTTGAAATAAATTATCGATGCAAGAAGGCTATATTAGACCCAAATAAAACGGCAATATCAGACTCGATTCATTCTGTTGTTCGACTGGAATTAATATGCTCCGATTTGATAAGTCGAGGAATAACGCATATAAATTTGTTTAGGATTTTGCATGATACTAATGGACCATCTCGCCAATGTCAGTTTTACCTTCGAACTTCCAGGCAGGAACTATATCTGCAACTCTATGAATGTCCAACCCAATTAAAGTGCCATTTGTCAGTGGCACCAGAAATCATAATGGCTGTAGTTAGTGCAGCTAAGTAGCAGAGTTGTAGTGGAACAGTGTGGAAGTACTGATTTCTCTAAGTAACTGATTGCAAATTCACGCATTACCAACAAGAAGAAGCATTGAGCACTAGAAAAGCAGAAATAAGATCCATATTAATTAGCAGCTCTCATACACTACACCCCAAAGCTAAAAAATAGCAGCCGTAAAATTCTGCACAGAAACATTGGTTTAAGCATCTCAGCCATACAAGTTTCTAGATAGAAGCATTGGTTTAAACTTTCTTTGAAATAGCAATAACGTTGAAGTTGATTGAGTCTGGATTTTTCTCGATCATCTTTTGGATAACTCTTGCTGCATCCTGTAATAAATGAGGATTGTTCAAATCCATATAAGGAGTCCACATTCTCATTGTTCAAATCCGTATAAGGAGTCCACATTCTCATTCAACATCCGATGTGGAATTTTTAACACTTTCCCGCATGTCCAGATCTCGTTAACTGAAACGTGGATAATATAATTTGGGAGTGCAACATCGATGAACAAAAAATTTGAATGAATCTGACTTTGATACCATATAAAGAATAAATCTTGTGCCTAACTCAACCTCAAAAGCTAACTTATAGGGTGAGGATTGTCTAAACTCATATAAAGAGTCCACGTTTTCATTCCACATCCGAGGTGAGATTGTTAACTCGCACAAAGTAGCCACATAACGGGGAAGATGAAAAGATCCAGACATGATGGGAGATGAAAGGGGAGGCGAAAAAAGGGAATTTGTTTAGAAGACTTCTGAAAAACACTTTAGTTTACATAGTCATACAAGTATGTGACCTTCTGTTAAAAGGACTTTTGAAAAGCACACAAGTCTACATAGTTATACAAGTATCTTACCAGAATAAACGAACTACTGAAAAACACTAAATTTAATGTAGGAGTAGCAACTAAAGCTTAATCCCCAACTAATTGATATTGCCTCCATGAAAATTTTGCTTCTACCGTGTTCTCTTCCTTAGCTAAATAGAAATTGATTTTGAATGACCCTAGATCTTCAAACATAACGTTCCTCAATTTGATTTTAGATCACTATACTCAATCTTTTTATCACTTTCAACCATCATAGTTTCACACCTAAATACCAGTACGTATAGAAGAGGTTTAGTTTTTGAAGAACATGCAACAGGGTATTTCTATTTGTACATATAGAAGAGGTCTAGTTTTTGAAGAAAATGTAACAAGGAGTTTCTATTTTTCTTTCTGAGACTTCAATCACTCAACTTGCTTTGCTAATGTTAGAACATCATATATACGAGTATAACAACTACTACCCCTTGATGCTGAAGTAGAAGAACGTAGCAATATGAATCATCTATATGAATTATGAAGTCCGTTGCTTAAACCCATTTCATTGTCTTCCAGAAACAACCTCCCAACCCTACCTCCCAAGGTCTACGTACACTCTACACTCCCCAGACCCCACGTTGTAGGATTTCACTGGGTATGTTGTTGTTGTTGTTGCTTAAACCCATTTCATTCCACTGCACCCATACATAGGAGAGCACATTCCACAGATTCAATATCGTGAGAGATCATTATAATTGATTAGCTCTACATTTACTATCAGCCCTCCTTTCTCCTGATTTGGGACCAATAATCTGAGCAATCTCACACAAAACAAGTACTCCGTTTAATTTTGAACAGTCAGAGTATCACTTGGTTTTCAATTTTTCCATCACAATTTATTCTTCAAAGATTAAAGCATACATCTGTTAAGCAAATTAACGGAAAAAATTAAAACACGTCCAATAAGAAAGCAACTGATCACACACGCACTGAAGAGTCTCAAATCATAATGGATGAAGCCATAAAGGTTAAGTTTGTGTCTGCAACAAGGAAATTTAGACCAGATTCACCCAACTATTGGAACTAAATTATCACTAGTCAGCAAAATATCAAGAGAAAGTAATCACAAAGTTCATCATGTGATTGCTTAGACAGTAATACATTTTCCTTGTACTGAGAGCGGGATGTAATTACTTACCTTTAATAAGCTGTCTGGAGAGGATGCACCGTGTGAAATAGGTTCGGACCTTCTTCCATCAAGCTCGTACAGTTGTCCTGCAATGTGACAAGCTTGTGTGACTTACAAATCTTCAGCCATCAGGAGTTGGGTCGAGCAAAGCTGAGTTGTCTACCCAACAATCACTATACTATTGAAGTTGTGGACAGAGATAATGTCGTCATTTTTATGGCAAGTAGAACCAGAAACAAATAGTGATGTAATATGTTTTATCTACCATAACATTAATTGGTTCCTAGTACTCCCTAATTTGTTATTGTTAAACAGAGAGAAAAAGACGTTTCCCGCGAGCATCAATGGATGGCAGTATGTTGTCTAAAGGAGGTGATTGGCCAGGCAGACATTTTGAAATCATTATTATAGCACAAATTCAAGCTTCGAAATTTTCACAAGAAAATTACAGCTCGTGAAATGTAGAGTGATGGATCTCCTAGAGCCTCTAGGTGCTACTGTGCTCCATATCAAAGGAACTCCTTAAAACACATCGTGCAGACAGCTACTAATGGAGTTATTGTTGACTCCCAACAATACTCAAAAAAAGTAAATCAACCTTAGAACTTTCTACACCAAAGCCATATATATATATATATATATATATATATATATAGAGAGAGAGAGAGAGAGAGACAGACAGACAGACAGAGACAGAGACAGATAGAGATGGATGGATGGATGGATGGATGGAGAGATAGAGAGAGAGAGAGAGAGATGGTGGAGGAAATACCATCAGCAAGCGTGAAGCAGATGAAACGAGTGTTCACAATCCACTGAAGCCTGCAGAAAGAACTCACCAGATTGATGCACATAAAACATGAAAAAACATCAAAAAGGAAATATCGACATGCATTTCATATCACATACATGCAATTTTTATTTTATTTTTGATAATGATCACATACATGCAATTGTTAAACCAAAAAAAGTAGTTATCACTTAAATAGGAAAACTGATATAGAGGAAGTTTGTCACTTCATAGTCTTAGTTAATCCAATCTATTTAACTTCAAATCTTCAAAAAGAATTAACAGAACGCCAGCAAATGTTTTTCTTCCATCTTCCACAAGTCATATTCTAAGAAAAATTAGAACTATCTTCCATTTGAGGTTTCTAACAGACTTTGAACTGAGATTCACACAAAGCTCTCGAGCATTCTCTATGTTAGGTGCATAATGACAAAGAAATAAAAAATAAAAATCCAGTATTGGCTACAGGCTACAGCCCCTGGTTCTAACATTTCTCAGTTTCAAGAGCAGAGGCACGCAAATGCACAGAAGTGTGAGCTTTAGGAAGAGTAAATACACCAAAGCCTAGGAAGGTTGTTGGTCATCGACAATCTTTAAACCATCAAACAATCTCTGTGTTTGGGACTTTGTGTTGCACACTATTGCCAAGCTTAGAGGTACCAGCCTCCTAACATAGCCAAATACTCATGCCAAACAAGCCAGAGCTTAGTAATAAGGTTATTGGTCTTCAACAAACTCCAAACCACTAAAAGCTTTGGTGTTTGTGTTATACACAATTGCCACAGAAGAGCTCAGACTGGACCTTATGAAGATTGACTACTTATGATATTTCATAAATAAGATAAGAAATATCATAAGATCAGACAAATGGTATCGTAAAGTAGAGTCGATTCAACGGTATGCCAGTTGCGTAGAGAAGTTCTACGATTTCATGATGCAGGACGTAGTATACCTCGTTGTCCTTCCCCGCACCGAAATATCGCTAAAAAGATTTTTTATTACAGGTGTTATGAATTCGATTTGACGGTTCTCAAAACAACAAGTCTGAATCCTCATTTTTGCTAGGGCCACACGGACTATCTTTTCCCTTCAGTTCAGCCCCTTTTCATTCGGTTGCCCTCTTTCAGTCCTTCTGGAAAAGATTCGTTACCCCTAGAGGTGCCAGCACCCTAACAGACCTAAATACTTTTTTCATCCCTCAAGACACCAACCCTTTTCTGCTAATCTCGAGTAAACAAAGAGGTGGTTGTATCAGCTAACATGCAAAGAAACGCTCGGAACAGTGAGCTCCAGGAAACCTAAATGTATGAGAGCTCGAACCAATTATAGAAAGTTGCTCATCCTCGAACATTCTTTAGATCAGTAAAAGCTAAGCTGTTCCTACCACACCACAAAAGCAACACCGGGCTTGAAGGTACCACCATAAATAGTTGCATGAGTTCTTCGTGTCTGTTGCACTAGATCAGACCCTCCTCCTTTGTGGTTGTCAGTTGTCTAAATAAAATTAGCTTTCTTCTTTTAAACAACCAAAAAAAAAAAATTATCTTTCTTCTTTAAAGAAAATATGAAGAGTACTCATAGATCATTGATTTAATTAATATGTCAATACATTGATCAAATATTTATCTCTGATTTACTTTCTTTCTAATGCACCAAGGAATGGTTAAATACCAATGGAATCATATATCAGTAATTGAAGGCATCAAGGATAAGCACCTCAAGGTTTTTGAATATGTGTAGCTTCATCATTACTTCAGAGAAGCTAACAGTGTCGTGGACTCACTAGCTAATGAAGGATTGAAGCTCGAGGGACAGATTTTCTATGATGAATTTGAGCAGCTTTTCAGCTAAACAAAGGCACAAATGGTAATCGATAGCGCATACAAATACCTAGTTTCTGGATTAGGCATAGATTTAGGATGAGGACTGTTTATTTGAGATATACAAGAAACACATAGATTTTTCAATTCTGACCTCAGTTTCACCAGCAATAGCTGCCTCTGAATGAGCAACTTCCATTTCCCTATTGTTTTCAAGGAACAAAGCACGCTGCAAATTTATACTCGAATGTATTAGCATTGGATGACTAGAAGGATGCGACTGGCCACTAACTGCAATGAAGCCAAAACTAATACTTGCATTGGGTCCATGTTGAAGTTGATTTAAAGAACTTGTCCAAGAATGACCCCTCGGCTAAATGACAAAAAACAAGCATGTCAAAAATCGGGGAAAAAATAAAAGAAAAACCAGGACGTCAAAGATGGACAAAGAAAACAGCAAAAAGGAAAGAAAAAAAAGATATAGGTAAACATGTAAAAAATAAAAAACAGAATACACCTTCCAGGTTGACAAGAATGTCAATAATAAAAGAGCTTTGTGTAATCACCATACTTAAGAGAATTTCATCTAACCACAAAAGTTCTGAAGATCTTATCTCCAATCAGGCATTTCTCAAACTATGATAATGATTGACTTAAGAGCCTTTCCCCTAACACTATCATCAATTATAGCATGACAAACCAAACTCTTAACAGAGTAATATACAACTTGTGCAACTATCCAGTTACGATACTTCCAGAAACTCATAAGTATTCCCACCTCTAATTTACATATTTAATGCAAAGAGTAGAAACCTACATGGTGAGAACCAGTTCATGATATATATATATATATAGAACATCAAAAGAGCTTACTAAGTTATATCTGAGAGGTGAAATTCCCGATAGCATGAAGAAGGCCAATTGTTTAGCATGCGTTTTCCACTGTTAGTCTCATGAAGTAAACTGTACTACTGGGATCCTGAACCTGCCAGAAACCTTTCAAGAATAGTTATAGAATTATGAAGCCAAATATATGGCATAAATGTAAAATATGCTCAAAATGCTCCAACGCAACTCGATCAAATAAATAGAGAAGAAACAGATTATCAAGTATCTCAAAACAACTGAAACATTCAAATATTAGGAGACATTTAAAGGAAAGAAAGATGATGTACTGATGACTGATTTAGGTGACTAATGTAAAAATAAACTAAAGATCCTAATACTTATCAACAAAAAAAGTTCATGTTCCGCCAAGTATTATATGACCTAGCATTGTTGTTAGAACTCATTTGGCAAACAACCTGTCTAAAGGAACGCTTTGATACACTGAGGTATGGTTAAATGACAGCAGCCAATTAAGATAAAGCCAAAGTTCAAAGAACTAGAGAATGTCGTACACAGCAGGAAGCAACAAAAGAAATAATCAGACCCAAGACAGAAAAGACTTTGGCAACTGATAGTAAGGAGATCAAGCACTGGCAACTGCAAATCCCCCTCCCCCTTTCAAAAGAGAAGAGAGAGGAAAAGGGTGAACTTCCTAGGATTAGTGATGGACAAAGTTTCACATCAAGAACTGCATAATAGTAAAGCAGGAACAATGACATTATTAAGTAATTGCCGAACATCGACTATTTGCATGCGAGAAACAAGAGAGACTACATGGCATAAGTTGACTAACGGAATCAAGTTGTTAGCATTCATCAATAAGAAGAAAAAAAATCTAAGGTTGGAAGTACTGAACTAAAGAACGTGAGTAAATATATAAAGAATGGTCATCCAATTCACCTTTGTTTCGCTGTTTAGCTTTATTCTCTCTTCACTCTGCACGAACGTGGCATAAAATTAATTAGCTGACCAGGATCATTGACATATACCAGTTAACATCAAACTAATATAACAACAAACCTGTGGTGTGAGAGGATAGAGAAATAAAACAGCAAGCACTGGCTTTTCCTCCTTCAGCCTCTCGTGGTTTAATGAACCATTTATATAAATTTTGATTAAATGCTTCTCAACCTAGTTAAGAAATACCATCTTGTAGTTCTTTCACATACTATAGCCGAACTATATCAAATGTAATTCATCATTGAAAAGGGCATTCATCGCTTCATGGCATAGTAGTGGGAAACATACTTGGTTGATTGAGTTAGAATATAGAAATCAGTTCTCAACCAATATTTGAGTCTTTCTGCTTTTTTACTTTTAATTACACCCATAAACATCAATTCCCTTGATCCCATTTTATATGACACTATAACTACTTTGACTACATTTTCTCATATATTTGTTAACTATTTTCAAGTACAATACATTGTGACTTCATAGTTTTTAAGTATCTAATCCTACTTTTAAATTAAGGAATGCCCAATTTGAGACCAAATATTAGCTCATTTGACAACAGTAATCCAAACCGATCATGCTTTTGGGACGGAGAGACTAGTAGGTTCATTATTTTTTTCATTTCTACTTTCATGTATATGATTTTCCTCCTCCTTCAGCCTCTCATGGTTTAATGAACCTTTTATATAAATTTTCGTTAAATATTTCTCAACCTAGTTAAGAGACACCACTTTTTCACATACTAAAGACAAACTATATCAAATCATATTCATCGCATTAAAGGGCATTCATCGCATCATGGCATAGTAGGAAACATACTCGGTTGATCAAGTTAGCAAATAGAAATCAGTCTGTTGATAGATAGATAGATAGATAGATAGATAGATAGATAGATAGATAGATAGAAAACATACTATGTTGATCAATATAGTAGGAAACATACTCGGTTGATCAATATAGTAGGAAACATACTCTGTTGTCATATATTTTTTAAATAAAAAACGATAAAAATCTAAATTAACCGATAAAAATCGAAGTGATGAAAAACGACTTAAGTGGTTTGGTTTGGTTTCAACATTTAAAAAACCGACTTAATTGATTTGGTATTTTTAGAAGAAAACCGACTCAAACCGACTCATAAACACCCCTAATTTTACGTGTAGAAATAAAGATTTTGAAGAGATTTGACATAATATATATATATATAGACCACAACATCAATTGACCAGTATTTTGAACATCTAGAGTTGGAAAAAAAATGAAAAAGTAATAAACACGAAATATTTTTTGTAGGAGCGCATTTGATTGTTTCAAATATATCTCCTTTTAAACAACATTATTACTAAGAGAGCTAGTTGGTTAATTTTTACATAAATTTTTATTTGGTTACACAAAACTTCAAATAACATGTTTTTATATATGAGTTTCAACCATTACTAAAAGAATTTTTAGGAGATCTATGCTTCCATCTATCTTTTTTTCGGCTTAATCATTTATATTCGAACTTAACTAATATAACTAATTCAAATTTATGTCGAATAGACTCAATAAGTGAGTTGAAGCACTCTTATCAAGAAGTACTTCAATCTATCTTTATGTTCGCCTTTCTCTATCCGGATATGAGTATGTGAAGGTTTTTTTTTTAAAAAAGACATCCAAACACCAGTATGAAAAAAAATAGATTAAGAAATTAGGAAATATCTAAACATCGTGGTTGTCAATTTAAAGACCATTTAGTTTGTTGAAGTGTTATTTGAGGGAAATTGATTCCTTGACTTTATTTCATTTCCAATATTACAATATATACAACTATAATAATCAAGTCTTGCTATCTATAAGAATATACTAATTAATATAATTGATCTAATTGCTCTTAATTGATGATACTAATTTATAATTGATTGATTCTAAAATACTCTTGAGTGATTTTGGATATAATTATGGGATTGACCCATAACTATTCTTACAGTCCCCCGCAGTCTTATCGGAAGGTTCTCGTATGCTGAGACTGTCCCTGAAATCATTAAAAAATACGCACGGAAGACCTTTTGTGAAGATGTCTACAATCTAATAACGGGACGTTACATGGAGAACACAGACTTGACCATTGGCAACCTTTTCTCGGACAAATAAGATATCAATTTCAATGTGTTTTATGCGCTGATGCTGAACATAATTTCCGGATAAGTATATCTCACTCACATTGTCACAATAGACCATGGTTGCCTTTTCAATCAGACAATGTAACTCTAACAGGAGATTACGAAGCCAACATGACTCAGCCACCACATTGGCTACCCCTTGGTATTCTGCCTCGGCACTTGACCAAGACAGTGTGGATTGTCGTTTTGATGACCATGAAATGAGATTGTCCCCCAAGAACACACAATAACCGGAAGTGGAACGACATGTGTCCGGACAGCCACCCCAATCTGCATCTGTATAGGATGAGAGACTCGAGATGGAGGACTTATATAGATGCAAACCGAAATGAAGAGTGCCTTTAACATACTGCAGAATTCTTTTGAGAGCCCTCATATGTTCTTCCTTCGAATCATGCATGTGTAAAAAAACTTGTTAAATCGCATAGGAAATATTGGGTCTCGTAAACGTCAGATATTGCATGGCCCCTGCTAGGCTGCGGTAATGTGTAGGATCGATGTATGGAGTACCTGCAGCGTTACTCAATTTCGCCTTTGTGTCAACCGGAGTATGTGATGGTTTGCAGGAAGACATCCCTGCTTTGTCAATTATTTCTTCGGCATATTTCTTTTGACTGAGAAACAGACCACCTGCATATTGAGTGACAACAATGCCAAGAAAATAACTCAACGGACCCAAATCCTTCATTGCAAATTCAGCCGCAATAAGGGACATAATAGATTGGCAAAGTGAAGTTGATGATGTTGTGAGAATGTCATCAACATACAGAAGTATATATGTCATATTAGCGCCCTTCCGATAAATGAACAATGACTGATCGTACTTGATGTGAGAGAACTCCAATTTGGAAACAAATCATGTGAACATGTTATACCATGCCCGAGGAGTTTGTTTCAAACCATATAAGGATTTTTTCAACATGCAAACATGATCTGGACGAGTATAATCTCAGAAACCCAATGGTTGGTGCATGTACACTGTTTCTTGTAAGTGTCCATGTAAGAATGCATTTTTGACATCCAACTGATGAATGGATCAAGATTTGGAAAGTGTCAGGCTGAGAACAATCCTGATAGTTGATGGATTAACTACTGGACTGAATGTTTCACCACAATTCACTCCAACCTGCTGAGACCTGCCATCACCAACAAGACGAGCTTTGTATCTCGCAAAAGAACCATCAGAATTCTTTTTATAACAAAACACCCAAATAGACCGAATTATGTTCACATTAGATGGACGTGGTACTAATTTCCACGTCTTATTTTTAATAAGAGCATTAAATTCGTCTAACATGACAGCTTTTCAATTCGGGTTGGATAAGGCAGCTTTGGAATTTTTTGGTATTGGTGACGGTTGGACGGAGGTGGTTAGGTTAAAATGGCGCTTAGGTCGAAAAAATCCGTGCATTGCACGGGTTTCAATGGTCTGAGGTTGGACAGTTGGGTTGTCGGGTATGTGAGGTAGTTGGGTGGTTAACCGATTACATGCCAAAATGGTGGGCTCGGGTTGTTTCACTGGTAGGGTTGTATAATTTTCCCTTTGTTGAGCCTGCTCAATTCCAATGATGGATTGGGCGAGGCCGAGGGAAGAGTGACCTCTGCTCCTCGGACCGGCCCATTCTCATTTTGGGTTTGGGTTAGGGGGTTTTGTGAAAGCCTCACATTTTTTTGAGTGTTTAGATGATACCTCAAAATTGGATGTAGTATGTCGTCCAGAAAATCATATGAAGGTGAGGATGCCACTTGAGATGTTGCAAACGGGAATGCATATTCATCAAAAATGATGTGATGAGAAATAATGATTTTTCCATTTGTCATATCATAACACTTATATCCCCTATGATTTTGTGGGGTATCCCAAAAATACTCAAGGAGTGGAACGGGTCTGAAGTTTGTTAATTGTGGTGGATGGAAACAAAGGATAACACAAACACCCAAAAACCCGTAAATGTGTAAATAATGGGAGACGGTGGTACAACATTTGTGTGGGTGACACATTGGAGAGTAGTTTACTAGAAAGAATATTTAAAAGATATGTGGCCATTTGAATAGCATGGTGCCAAAAATTTGGTGGTGTGGACGAATGCACAAGGAGAGTGCGAATCATATTGCTAATTGTTCGAATATTTCTTTCGGCTTTTCCATTTTGTGGAGATGTGTGGGGACATGAAACACGCAAAGACATCCCATTTTGGTGACAAAAATAGTAATTGGGCATTTATGAATTCCCCCCATTGTCACATTGAAAACATTTAATGAATTTTTCAAAATGAGTTTTGATAAAAACACTAAATTATTTTTAAATGGTATAGGTTTGCGATTTATTCCCCAATGGAAATGTCCAAGAGAAAATTCGAATAATCATCTAAAATAAGCAAATAATATTTATCTCCGTCTGAAAATCCTTCACAGAAAAACCAAACGGATCAAAATTCACAGAAACATTGTTGTCAGTTGTAAAACGTCGTAGAGATATCAAATTTTTAATTAGTTTTGGTGCGTGTAAGACGTTTTTCAATTTTAATGGTGGTTGTGGAGGTGGTAGATTTACCTGCCCAATACCACGAATTGGAATTTTCTACCCACTGCCGACAACAATATTTTTATTAGTGCTCATATTAAAATAAGACGAGAGATTACCTTGAGATGTCGTCATGTGAGACGTAGCTCCTGTGTCCATATACCAAGACTCATCTGGAATATTCAGATTCATATTGTTCATGGCATGTTCGATATCCGTGGGAGCATAGCTAACAGAGGATGGTGCTTGGGCTGCAAATGCATATTGTGGACGAGGCCCGAGAACTCCGGACTGGCGGTTAGAAGAAGAGGGCCTGGCCCAATTTGAGGTCGGGTTCGGGGCAGCCCATTGTGGGGCCCAGGCCCACGGTGGGTACTGCCCCCACTGATTTTCGATGGACTGGGCAGTGGGCTGCCACTACCCGGTGTGGTTGCTACCGATGACTGGCTGCCCGCCACCCCTGCCCGTCCATTTCCACCATTATTTTTCCTTTGTTATTATTACGGTTTGAGCCACGTTTTTTACCATTATTGTTTTGGTTTCCGCCGCTACCCGAACCAAAATTTTATTGTTGAAAATCTGTGGAAAAATAATTGGTGGAAACGAGGGAAGTTCCGGCGTTGACTGCTCCAGAGTATGCCTGTTTTGCTCTCCGTGTTTCTTCAATAATCAACATGTTGAACCGTAGAATTCGGCTCTAATATGGTATGTAGAAGATCATTTGCTATAGTGCCATAAATTCATTGAATGACTATAGCATCTAAACGAGACCATAGCTTTTTGTCCACCGCAGGGGTGTCCGATGATGACTCGAAAGGGATGATATGGTCTAGTACCTCATAAGCGTGGCAATGAATTTTGAACAATTTCGCACAAGAGGTGTATTGCCCTTTTTTCATTTCAAGTGTTATGAAAATAAAGTACTTGACATTATTAACGACAAGAACATGATGGAAGGTTTATTTTTCGGCCATGGTTTCTCCACTCAATAAACAAATCAAGATCAAAAGAAGAATAGAATAGTGTTTTGTGTTTGGTGGAAGTAACTTGGAGAACCCTAAATGTCGGCTAGGGTTGGTGAAAGAGAGAAGCCGACATATGGGGGGTATATTTTAGGGTTTTGTGTTTAAGTGGTTTCGCATTAGGGTTTGCAGAAGAAAAAACCCTAGGGTTTTGTTGAAGACTTGGCCGAAAAAAACAAAGAAAAATGGCTAAGAGATAAAGAATTTTAAGGCAAAATATTTTTGGCTCTTAATACCACGACGGAAATTAATTTCTTGCCTTTATTTCATTCCCAAGATTACAATATATACAATTACAATAATCAAGTCTTACTATCTATAAGAATATACTAATTAATGTAATTGATCTAATTACTCCTAATTGATGATACCAATTTACAATTGATTGATTCTAGAATACTCTTGAGCGATTTTGGAGATAATTATGGGATTGACCCATGATTATTCTTACATTATTTAGTGTGATGGAAGGTTCAAATCTTGATGCTGAAATAATCAACCAATTTATTTTACTCAGTTTTATCACCACGAGCACGGATTTATACATGGAAAGAAAAATAGTCTCATGTACTATACTACTTATAAATCATATAGTTGATTTTTCGATCAAATATTGATGATCACTTGCTTCCTGTGACCTAGCCAGAATCAGTTTAGCTAATTTCTTTTCCTGTTGAAGTGCTTCCACCATCTTATTTTCAACATAAGATACACGAAGAAAGTAATGCGAAACAAATCTTAAGCATTTAAACAAGATTATTGCAAAAGCAGTTGCTTTAACTCTCACTGCAGAAGATCAAGCTGTTTACAGATGCATGCATCTTACCTCAAACTTTTTTCATTCAATAATACAGACCAAACTTCACAAAAAGAAGCTCATTGCCTGAGGTAGAGCCTTGGACCTTATACATCTTTCATTTTAACTAAGGCCTTACGGCCATTACCCTGTGCAAGTAGTGTTACCCGCCTAGCATGAAGGGAAGAGTGTACATCGTATGCCACTTTGCCCTTAGACTTATGCAAACAAACTGTTTCACATTTCAAACCCCGAAAGAGCAACTCTATCATTCGCCAAGTCTTGTTCCCACATCTTTCACTACCTAACATGCCAAAACCTTTTTTGAAGTCTACCATTCTTGATGTCCATATTTCTCTTCATAAGAATGTGCGATACTTAAGCTCGACGAACCCATTGCTCTAGTCGAAGCTGCTTTAAAGGAGGACCAAGATTTGGCTTAGTCCTCTGGGGGCACCGCCATTTTCCTGTTGTTTCAAGAGCACTGGGATGCAAGTTGGTTGTTTCTGCAAGTGCTTTTCTTGTCAAACCATGCTTGTGGCAGTTTGATGCAACAGTGACCCCACTTAAGGGAGACTGAACTGCAGCAGGCCTTGGCAAAGGACTTTCCTTGTGCATTTGGTTATTTCTGCCCTTTCTGGTTGATCTAAAACCATTTTCTTGTAAGTCATTTATATGATTTTCTTTCTCCATGATTTCCTCAGCTTTCCTTTTGGATAACTTCTGACTTAACACACTCGGCTCCGAACTATTTTTAGATTGCACATCATCAGTAGGTTCAACACTATCTTCAAATTTCGAGCTGTTCTCTGCAGAATCCTTACTGTGGATTGGATGCCTATATATTTTTTCTCCTTTACTGTTTGAATGATTAATGATACAGGACACCTTGCAGCTGGCTTCTTCAGGAAACATGGTCTCCAAATGTTTTCCAGTGGTTTTACTGTCTTCGGTTACCATGTCATTGTATCTTGGTGAACCACTTTTGCTATTCTGCATTGTCTTGTAATATGGAGTACGTTGAGAAATCCTCTCAAGAGGCATTTCATGGGATACTCCTGTGTTCTTTGTGCCATCAGCCTCCTGATCCTTCGAAGTATACAAACGTAAAGGAAATATCACTATAAGAGAACTTATTGACTGTGATAAGCTAGAACCTCAATTATGCAGCTGAAGTGTTAGTTACCTTTTTGCATGGTAGAAATGATTGTATAATTAACAGAATCAGAGATGACATGGTTTATATGCATAAGTAGCTTTCAGCCAACTGACAATACCTCTAACCAACTAATGCCAAAATAGATCTTTTAATGTTCCTGTCTTTTCGTTGGATGTTCCACTATATGATCCATCACTGGAACTCGACGTAATCTCATTGTATAAACTAGGTACTAACCCCACCAGGCAATCTCGACAGATAAAAATATAAATTACTATCCACCTGTTGTCTGATCTACATCTTAAGGTTCATAAAATTTTTACTTTGGGCGTGTACATTCAATAAATCTACATCTAAAGCATGAATCACGAAGAATTGATGATCGAAAGGAGAGAAAGATCAAGAGTACCTTGGAGGCCGGTTGGTGCTCAAATTTGTCATCATGGATAAACGCAGTTCCTAATGAATTCCTGAAATTGCGAGGTTCTCCACTGCCACTATACCCATTCATATACACTCTGTCGTCTAATTCTTTCTCATCGTCTGGAAGTATGAAATCTTGAATACTATCCACTTTTGGAGATTCATAAACATAGCTACAGAACCAGTTCCGTATATCTGGAGGCTCTGATAAAGACCATATTGGAAAAAGAAGATTCTCGTTAACAAAAACTATCATTGCCTGCTTAAAAATGGGAACTCTTATATTAGGAGGTGAAAGGATCACACTTACCTGAAGCAAGAGAAATGTCATCTGAAGAGTCCACATCCTAAAAGACACAAACCATGGTTTAGGAAGAGAATAAAGGAGAATAGTCCAAATAAACCCCAGTGTTACACTGGGTGCCAAAAAGGGAATTTATTGGTATATGACTTGATGTTTTTTGCAAATTTTCCTCGCACAAAATTACACATCTACTTCAAATAAGTAAAACAATAGGATATAACTTGCCTGACCAACCCATTTGTTAACTGCAATGGAGTTTGTACACTGCAGAAGGCCCTTCGAAGCCACATCAACACCAGAAGACAAACTATTGCTTTTACCATGTGTTCGATTTTCAGCAGAATTATCTTCCTCCTTGCTGTTGATATGTGCTTTGCATCCTCTGGAGCTAGTATCCTCATTGAAACCGATGTCAATTGATTCAGGGACTCTAAAATCGTCACTATCAGCCAATCCGGGAGTTTCAGGCACACAACTTGAGAAACAGTCCTTGGTATCAAAAGGCTCTGATAGCACTGACATAGGGACAGAAAGTCAGCTTCGTACAAATTTGATACGAACAAGTTGATGAGCAAATTTAAGGGAAAGAGAATGAATTCCAATCCTAAATTTGTGCTCTAGTTTCTCAGCATATATAAGGTTCTAAATTTCACCACCTTAATTTGTTGATGTGTGATATTATGTAACAACGGAGAATGATACAATCTATCCAAACAGTGTATTCGTCAAAACAATACAATACAATACAACACAAATACAATATACTTAATACGATGCATTATGAAACATATGTAACAACCATCCAAACAAGGTGTAAGATGCAAGAAAACAATAGCAAGCAATACTTCATAGTATGTAAGAAGAGCCTAACTTACCAGAAGAAAATGAGGGATTATCTGAAGCACTCCAAACCTGTGAAACAACTACTAAAGTTATATTACTAATCTAAGAAACTGATATTCAATAACAATCTACAACATTTACAATTTTCTTTTATAAGGAATCTACAATAATATCAACTTTCAAAGCTCCAAGTGACTATTAAGTAAAATTCAAGAAGTGGAAAGCAAAACTCTCTTCAATAATGAGACACTAATGCATGGCTTTCTGAGTATAATATAATATCCCTGCGGCTTAAACTTTTTAACAAGGGGGGTTGATTTTTCCTTCTTTTTCTTTTTCCTTCCTCGGTAGGGGTAAGGTTTGAATACACTTTACACTCCCCAGACTAACACATGTGTGATTATACTGGGTATGTTGTTATTGTTGTGAGGTGTTGATTCAAATTCAACAAATTTAAGTGGGAAGAAAGGGGGAAAACCTAAAGGTAAGGTTCAAGGGGAGGGATAAGAGCAGAAGTTCAACTACCTTAATTGGTAGTTCGATATCTCCTTGTGAAGCTACATTCTCACAACAATGCAAAGAATTCCTTCGGCCATCAACCTCTTGGCACAATTCGTCTATCTTTCCTTCTCTTCCATCTCCATAATCAATTTTTATCGAACCATTGTTATCTTGAAAATCATCAATGCCACTCAAAAGTGGTGATTCATATGCATAGCTTGAGTACCAATTTCCAATATGAGGAGGCTCTATTTGAATAAACGAGGGAAAAAAAACTCAATTAGAAAAAACAAAGGAAGGAACATTCTAGATGGCTCAATAGAGAAATTAAGCATACCAGAAGGAAGCGACGGTGAGTCTACAGAATCCAACACCTATAATTCAGAAGTTAATCATTCAATTAAACTTTCAACTTCTTTTTTGTTTAATATAATTTAAAAAAATGAATGAGCTTCTGGTATTACCTGCTTAGACATCTGGATAGAGGCTACAAAGATAGCCAATTCTATTACCAAAGAAATAAGAACAAGGACGACGATTTAAAACTGATGTTTGAAAGTGTGAAAAGAACAGAAAAACACATGGCCGGTTTCTTGCTATTTTTTTATATAGATAATCTATAATGGCGCCTCTGTTAAAATTTTCAAATTCGTTATTTCGCGGGATAAATTTTTCATTTGCCGGAAAAGTTTTGAGAAAATGACATAAATGGTTCCTTAACTATGAGGATAGGTTCAAAATAGTCCCTTAACTATGCACTTAACAATTTTTATACTTTAAATTTGTCACAACTTAACACTTTTAGTCTCCAGCAAAATTTTCATCGAACTCTATTTGTTAGATTTGACGAAAACTGTGAAAAAAATAAGAGAAATTAGCGAGAACTCACATATGGTACACATTACTAAAGTAAAAGTCAAATACTTCGGGCCAAAACCGACGAACGTCCGTCGGTTAGAGAAAAAACCAACAAATTTGATAATGTCAGAAAATAGTGTCATGGAACACAAGAACTGACGGACTCTATCGATTAAATCGAGGAAGTCCATCAGCTAAGTAAAATACACTAGACTCGATTTTTATTGAAAATCTAGTATAAAAATAAATACTTCCATTGTAAAGGATTTTTTAAAAATAGTTTCCGCATTTTTTTTGCCCGAAAATAACTAACGGACGTCAGTCGATTTTCATAAAAAACTAATAATAAAAAAATCATTGGCTTTTTTATAGCGTCCCTCGATTTTATCCGGCGGTTTTCGCTTGTGGCGTCGAGCTATTTTTCCGCATGACCTCCCCTACAGTATCATCACGGTAGTAGAGTTTAATCACCAAGTTCGGGATGGATTGGTGTGGTTCCTCTACACCTAGGACACCAGAATATTGAACCATGAACGAAGAATTTTTAATAGTGATATTTTTTGTAGTTTCTTGTGTTTCTAATTTATTTCTAAAGTCTGGTGTATTTTACTTAGCTGATGGACTCCATCGGTTTAACCAACAGAGTACGACGGTTTTTGTGTTCCGAGATATTATTTTCTGACATTATCAAGTTTTTTTTCCCGAATTTTTCTTATAATCGACAGACGTCTGTCGGTTTTGTCCCGAGGTATTTGACTTTTATTTAGTAATGTGTACCTCTAAATGTGAGTTCTCGTTAATTTCTCTCTTTTTCACAGTTCTCGTCATATCTAACAAATAGAGTTCAATAAATATTTTGTCATAGACTAAAATGTTAATTTTTGGCAAAGTTAAAGGACTAAAATTGTTATGTGCATACTTAAGGGACTATTTTTAACCTATTCTCATAGTTAAGGAACCATTTATGTTATTTGTGACAAACAAGGACCAAAACGGTTAAGTGCATAGTTAAGGGACTATTTTGTACTTACCCTCATAGGTAAAGGACCATTAAAGAATTAATCTCCCTGATTGTTCTTATTAAATGAATAGGTATATATACAAGTTACAATCTCCAAATATGAAAAAATATATTCCTACTAAACTTATAATATCCTAGTTCTACTTGTACAAGAATTCTATAATTATGATAATTATACAACATAATTTAATACTTCTATTTATAGTACAAGACTAGTCAAAACCGTGTATATCATAGGGATATACACGGTATTCTATCACACTTACGCAGTCATAGCGGGCGGTTGTCATACGTTGAGACTGTCCCTAAAATTTTCAAATAAAAACGAGGGAAGGCCCTTCGTAAAGATGTCAGTAATTTGGTATCGCGAAGGCACATGTAAGACGCGTACTTGTCCACAAGCTACCTTTTCTCGAACAAAGTGAATATCTATCTCAATATGTTTAGTGTGTTGATGTTGGACCGGATTGTCTGAAAGATAAACCGCACTAACATTATCACAGTAGACCAATGTAGCTTTCTGAATAGAAAAGTGTAGTTCTAACATAAGATTACGCAGCCAACATGATTCTGACACCACATTCGCACCTACATGTTAAGTCATTCAAAGCGGGAGAAGATAAAGAAGAGAAAGGAAAGCATGTAGAAAACATATACTTCTTGTTACTTCTTTGTACATAAAGTATACATTCCCTGCTAAATAATAGGTATAATCAGGATGATGGACTGGGCTGTTAAATATACATAATATACACACGATATACATGTGTATATTATGTATACGGATGGTATATTGTTCTCGATTATTATTGCCCATCCGTGGGCAGTCCTTTCCATGTACAAACATGTAATTAATGTTGTAGTCTAATTAGTATTGTACACTTACCTTATTTGAATAGTTAGTCTCCAAATAGAATAAGGTTTTAGGAATAGAATAGGAATATGATTCTCCTATTATGAAAATATGTAACTTGTATATATACTCTTTCAAGTAATTAAAATAATCAAGGGATTATTTCTTTCATGGGCAAACAACTAGACCTGGGGAAATTATGTCGTTCTCTATCAAGATTGATAGTCAAATCTTTTCCGCTGCTAGTGTAAAGTCTTTTAAAATTAGACCTCTGTTCATTTAGCAGCCTCACCAGACTTCTCTTGGCATCAGGCCTAAATGGACAATCAGATGCCGAGAATCCATCTACCAAGTGCAAGTACGCCTCTAAATCATGGCAACATGCAACATCCGCGTTAGGCTTCAAAAAAGGAGACATTCTTGTGTCAACTCTGAATTCAGTCCCAACGTGTGAGTACGCCCATGGCATCCTACAATCTAACATCTCTAACACGCGACCCGCACCTGATTCTCTAAGTTTTTTGTCCAGTGCTTCGCTCACAAACATGCCTGGAATCCTAGTGATCACGTCTTGATTATTCACGATACGTAAGACCTTAACATCGTTATCGTTAAGGCGGTCCGCAAAACCCCGGTTGCCTACTCGTGGGCCTCCGAAGGAAAAAACTGCCACAGGCGGTGCGTTCGGCACGCACGTGCTTAATTCATCCGCTACTAAAAGGGATAATGCCGCACCAAGACTGTGCCCAGTGATTGTGATGCTCAGAGGTTCGCCTTTGTACATTTCGATCAGTCTTTGCACTTCATTAACTACTGATTCAGCTAAACTTGGCATTTGATGACCACTTGTTTTATACAAACTCAAAAATCCACATTCTACTTTAGACTGTACTACTCCAACAGAATCATCTGCATTTTGTTCCACTAACAAATCGCGAAAATTCTCCGCCCATTCTAAGCACGTGGCAGTACCCCGTAGCGCGATAACAATATCCCTCCTCCCCATTCGTTGAATCTCCTTCCTGTCATCGCACACCGCCATGTAACCAATCCAACTAGACCTCTGAGTCATCCATCCGAGATCAGGCGCCACATCATCCACCCACTTAGGCAACCCGATAGACGAAGTTGCATAAAGGCTCTTGGTCACCTTGTATGACCTATCCGGCAACGCCACGTGTTTTTCTAACGGACCCTCCTCTGCTGACGTGGCAGGGTCAGAATGAAAACAATGATAAGCTGATTGTATGAACTCCCCATATCGAATCAATTCTCTACGGAGATTTTCGTCCAGTGGATCAAGTAGGCCAAGCCAGTTATTACTGCCGTGATATTCCTTCCATCGACTAGCGAGATTGTTCCTAGGTGAATATTCCATAGACTTTGATGATAATAGTCTCTTTAGCCTATTTAAATGCCTTGGTGACATTTCTTCAGCAGCTTTTCTCATCTCATCAGGCCAAATATTAGCCAAATTAAACCCTTCTAACAAATTTCTTCTCTTATTCTCTAAAGAACTATTACTGGATTGTTCAACTATAGGGTTTGAACTTGAATCAACTGGGCTTGTCTTTAATAGAAGCTTTTCAAGATTGGATATGTGTTTTTTTGTCATCTCTGTAGATGGTGAATGTGCTTTTACAGTTTGTGCATTTATTGAAGGGTTTAATGGAAACCCATTACACTTTTTGACTCCCTTTGCCCGAAAAAGATGAAGATTATTTGGAAGTGTTGTTCCGATCTGCATGGTTTTAGAGAGAGAAAGGGAGACAAAAAGGTGAAGGGGTTTAAGAGAGAGAAACAAGTGACTGAGTTAGAAGTTAGAAGTTAGAACCAGGTAGCTACTAGCTAGTGCTATTGGATTGATCAGCTTGGATATTTATAGAGGACAAGGTTTCATATTGAGGCAAAATGTTTTCTTTATTTACAATTAGAACCAAAGGAAAAAACAAGTGCATTAAGTAGGTGAAAAAGATGGACGGTATTTGAGTAATTGTGCATTTGTGTTACTCGGATTCATTAAATTACAAAAAAGAATTAACGATCCTCATTGTCCTCGTGGCGTCCCAGAGTAGCTGATCTCTTTCCCTTTTCAATTCGATTAAAATATCAAAAGTATCTTTTTTGACAAAATGACAAACGACAAGAAGCGCCAGCAATTCCTCCACAATTCTTGATTTCAACATACCACATGTTTTACACCTCCGACCATGTTGCAACAGATGGTTGAAGAACTTATTTTTGTAAAACTTGAAAAGTTAGTTGACTTTTTTTAACTATATTTTTCTTTACCATATTCTATTGGATATTCTTAATTAAAGTGTAATTTATAATGATTTTATGTAGTTTTAATAATTTTATTTTAAAAAGTATTAAGAAATTGATGTTTGAATTAAGATATACTAATAAATAAAATGGAAAAGGAATAAAATATCCTTGAACTATTAAAATAAAATAATTATGTCCATCATCTATTTTTAGACAAAAATGTCATAATTGTTAGCAAGTGAAGCAAAAAAATATTATGTTATAGTACTAATTTACATCTGATGTGGAAGTCATAAGTTAGAAAGGCCTATTTGTTCCATTTGGGTAACGCAAGAGTATTTTTATGCTGAAAATAAATACTAAATTGTTATAAAATGATAAACTATAGCAAGAATATTTGTAGAGAAAGAGAGAAGAAAGCTTTTATTTCTTTTGAGGGAGAAATACAATGAATGAGACATCTCTATTTATAGGAGAAAATTGACTTGATCTCAAGGGTCTGAGACGACGGACTATGTAAATGGTGAATTAGAAGAGGGTTTAGGCCATCATCTAGGAAGTCGTAGGAATGTCGAGGTGGCGAGTGTAGAGAAGCAAACGGGAAATGAGACTCATCAAATAGGACATGACATGATATAATAATTTTACGTCTCGACAAGTCATAGCACGAGTAACCACGATAATTGGCAGGGTAACCCAGAAATACACACGGGGAAGACCGGGGTTGGAGTTTGTGAGTGGTCGGATGGAAAGGGTAATAAAGACATCCAAAAATACGCAAGTGTTGGTAGGAGGGGTTCCTGCGAAACAGAACTTGGGTGGGCGACCGTTGAACTAGAGATTTGTTTAGGATTGTATTTAGGAGATAGGTGGTCATGGAGAGTGCATAATGCCAGAATTTAGGGGGAATTGAGGCGTGAGCAAGTAGGACACGAATGAGGTTGTTTATGGTTCAGATTTTCTGTTCGGCTTTACCATTTTGGGAGGATGTTTGAGGGTAGGAAAAATGAAAGATAAGACCATTTTTGGAGCAAAACTGTCCGAATTCCCTGACATTGTCACATTGAAAACAATTAATGCTATTTTCAAATTGTGTTTTTATGAAGCACTAAATGAAGAAAAAATGGGGTAGACATGAGATTTATTTCCAATTGGAAAAATCCATAAAAAGTTGGAATAATCGTCCAAAAACAACACATAATATTGATGGTCAGTCGTACTCAAGATAGGGGATGTCCACGAATCACTATGTATGATATCGAAAGACATTAAAGTATAATTTATGGATGCAGAAAATGTTAATTTGACATGTTTCCCAAAAATGCAAGATTCACATATAGGAGTCCTAGAAATACGGTTGCAATTAACACAATTATTTTACCTAAGAGAGCGTAAAATAGAGTCTCTCGGATGTCCTAATCTAGAATGTCATAAGGAAGACGAAAGAACAACAAAAGTTGAGAGAACTGAGGCTGGATTGTTGACGGCGTTTGAAATAAGGTAGAGATCTCTGGTGCTGTCACATCTCATTATTCGTCTCTCTGCCCTTAAAATTCTTTACAGTAAAACCAAAATGATCAAAGTCAAGGGAGACCCAATTGTCAGTTGTGAAACATCGCACGGAGATTAGATTCTTAATGAGTTTAGGGGCATGGATGACATTTTTTAAGATTAGTGGTGGATGTGGTGGGATAAGGAGGAATGACCATAACCACGGATGAGAATGCCTTGTCCACTACCAACAATAATATTTCAATTTAAATTACTCAAATTGGAATAAGACGAGAGAGTACTTTGTGATGCCGTCATGTGAGATGTGGCGTCTGTGTCCATATACCAATTTTTGTCTAGAGTGTTGAGAGACATTGTGCTCATAGCTGCCTCAATGTCAGTCAGTGCATAAGCGATTGCGGGGGGTTGTGCCGTGTAGGCTTGTTGTGGACGTGGACCAAGTATGCAAGGTTGGGCCTGTCATTCTGAGGAAGAGTCCACTCGTATACGGGCAAGAAGGGGAGGCTCATGACGGTGGGGCCCACGCGGCCCACGGTCGGCAGACAACCCAAAGTGGAGGCTGCTGCCACTGCCGCGTTCGCTGCTGGCTGTTTCTGGCCGGCGAGGACTGCTCCTTCACGCCACCGTTGTTGTCGGAATTTCTTATGTCGTGGCCCTTGTCGGACTGCCTGCTCCGACGGTTGTTACGGGATGCAGTAGACTGTTGTGGGTCCTCTGGCCGACGGTTTTGGTTGCCGGACCGGGTGCTCCGATGATGTGCAACAGATCATTAGATATCATTTCGTATATCCACTGGAGGACGGCTGCGTCCAAACGAGATCAGAGTGCATCATCAGAAGTCGAAGTCGATGGTACGTTTGTGGACTTCGGTGTGGGAAGGATGATGTGGTCGATAACTTCGTAAACACGACAATGGATCTTAAAAAGCTCTGCCCACGAGAAGTATTGACCATTTTCCATCTCAAGAGTTACAGGGATGAAGTTTTTAATGTTGATTACAACAAGTGCCGGATGGAATTTGATTTTGTCAGACATGGAAGAGGAAATTTAGGAGGAAGAGTGAGGGAGAACGGCCGGAAAAACTAGTGTTCTGTCGTGGGGAAAAGAGGGGGCGGCCGAGAGAGGTCGGCAGCTAGGATTCTGACAGCCGACGTGGAAACAAGGTGGCGGCCGAGAAGGTGTATCAGCGGTAGGATATGGTTTGTAGTTTTAGGCTACTGATACCATAAAGGAGCGTGTTCCTTGATTTTATTGATGAATGATTTACAATATATGTAAGGTTACAAGAATATTTACTTTGATACAAACTAGGTAACTAATTAACCTAATTACAAAAAGATTATAATTTTACATAAAATAGGAGATATATATAATTAATGAAAGAATATTGGGAAATATGCTAACCTAATTACAAAATGATTATAAATTTACCTAAAATAGGAGATATACCATTAATACAATTAATAAAAGAATATTGAAAATATTCTATTAACTTTAACCAATTTCCAGAGTTTATAGTTAGGTTGGGTATTTATTCTCTTAAAATTAAAAGTCAGTTATTTAGAAATTATATGAAAATAATACAGTGCTGTATAAAGTTTCTAATGTAAAAATGGGGAACAAATACATTTTATAATATTTGTTAAAACTCTCTTTCAATCTTGAAGCAAGTAGTATCAAATGTTTGAAAAGGGAGTACTAAATAAGATATGTTGTACATCAAATCCTTCACTTTGAACTTTATAATTTTATATCTAGTTGCACAACAAATAACCCATTTATTACCGAACCAATCCTTCAATTTCATTGCAAGTGGAAACATATTACTCTAATTAACAGTAAACTTCAAATATCATTTGATTTGAGTGAGTGCCGAGTGGTGGTCCAATAATTAGACCTTTGACGCAAAACTTGTTCCTTTTCTTTGTGAAGGGTAAAATCCCGAAGGCGAAATCCCCCACCTGTACTAGAGGCCCCTTGGTTAGGTGGGATATAAATCGAGGGATATGCGTGAGTGGCAGCCCTGCAAGGGAGAGGACCAACGGGACACGAACCCAGTAACAACCCTTGCAATATTTCAGCAAAAACCGACACCACACGAATTCGAATCCGCGACGTCGGAGTGGTTGTACCCCAATCATCTTGCCACTTACCAACTCGTATGTCAATCTTCCAATCACAGACTCCTAGGTCCATATACCACCTAATATCACAACACTTTCCTTCTATTGTCAATCCCTCAGTAGGACGAGCACTAACTGCTGATATCACACGCTGAGGAAGTGTCAATAAAGAGATTATGTGTGATGTTATGTGAACTGTGGCCTCAGATTTTTCAATGAGACGGTAGCAGTGGTCACTAATGAGCCAATTGTCTAGTACCAAATAATGTCCTAGTTGAGTAGAATCATTGGTAACCGGGATAATCAAACTTGTAAAACTCCTGTACCCCATATCGTTTCCTATGTAAGTAGGATTAATAAGGTGCAATATGTGATCAAATTTGAAACAAGCTTGTACCACATCATTTTCAAGAATAGGATCAGTGATACAAGCAGGTTTCCAACTTTCAGCACATCTGGTGTTTGTGTGTCTCCTTGCATAAAAAGAACCTGCAAAAAAGAACACAACATTAGTAAAAAATACCACCATATTCTCCTCCATAGGACTTGAACATGATGGTAGAATAGACTCCTCTTCACACTGAACTGCTGCATCCAACATGACCTGTTCATCACTAAGGTCAACACATTTTCCATTTATGGGCATGCCCTCAGCTGAATGAGCATAAATAGCTAATAACACACATTGAGGCTTAGTCAATAAATAGATCATGAGAAATATGTGTGATCTATATAAGTACATCCTGCATATGAAAAAGTATAAATCACATGTAAATTAGCTAAGACAGTTTCATCTCATTTCCTGATTTAGGATCAATGGAACAGTGCCAGTTATTGAACCATCTGCTGCTATTGTAGTTCCATGCAACTTCAAAGATTAATTTTAATGTCTTTGTGTGTCTGCTTCCACTTTCTCTTATTTGTTAAGAGTCTCACATCGGATATGGAATGAGAACATGGACTCCTTATATGGACTTGGACAATCCTCACCCTACAAGCTAGCTTTTGGGGTTGAGTTAGTCTCAAGATTCATATTCTTTACATGTTATCAGAGTCAGACTCATTCCAATTCTTTGTTCACCGATGTTGGGCTCCCAAATTATATTATACACGCTCCAGTTAACAAGGTCTGTGCGTGCGGGAGAGTGTTAAGAGTCTCACGTCGGATATGGAATAAGAACATGAACTCCTTATATGAACTTCGACAATCCTCACCTACAAGCTAGCTTTTGGGGTTGAGTTAGACTCAATATCCATATTCTTTACATTATTGTTCTTCTTGAAAAAATCAGGAGGCGCTCTCTTTAGTAGTAATCACTAACAATGGCACATTACACATTGTAAAATGACCCAATTAAAAACTTTTGAAGACCACTAGCAAGTCTTATGCTCTTGTCATCATTATTGAAAGATAGAATAATTTCCCTTGGGGATTCCTTTCATTATTCACAATATATATAGCTGTACAAAGGTTGATTCCTAATATGGTACGAATCCTAACTTACCTTACAAAGGTTGATTCCTAATACAATTAGAATCCTAAGTTACCTTAAATATACATCTATCATAATTACAAAATATACAGAGAATATTCGGAGAATATTCGCTAATACTCCCCTCGGACGGAGCGGGAGGAGGCCGAACGCTAAGGCCGGATCGGAAGTCGGTGAAGAGTGTCGCGGTAGTCCCTTTGTGAAGATGTCCGCATACGATAAGAGGAAGGCACGTGTAAAATTTTGACTCGACCACGGCAACCTTCTCTCGCACAAAGTGGATATCCATCTCAATATGCTTAGTCCGCCGATGTTGGACCGGATTATGAGACATATAGATGGCGGATATGTTGTCACAATAGACTATAGACGCCTTGCGGAGTGGACACCGGAGCTCTAAAAGAAGATTTCGGAGCCAACGGATCTCGAAACTACATTAGCAACACCGCGATATTCTCGCTTCCGGCACTCGAACGGGATAGTGTGGCCCGCCTCTTGGCGGACCATGAGATAAGATTATCCCCAAGAAATACACGGTACCTCGAGGTGGAGCGACGTGTGTCCGGGCATCCCGCCCAATCTGCATCCGTGTAGGCAAGTAACTTGGTTGGGGCGAGAGGGGTATAAGTGTAATCCAAAGTCTAGTGTGCCCTTAACGTATCCGATAATACGTTTGAGGGCGGCAAAATGGGACTCTCGGGGTCGTGCATGAACGACACACCCGCTCGAACGGCATATGTAATATCGGGCCTAGTGAATGTAAGATCGAAGAGCACCTGCTAGACTCCGATATAGAGTGGGATCGAAACGGCGCACCGTCATTGGCACTAAGCTTGGATTTGGAGTCCACCGGAGTTGGCATAATTTTACAATTTGCCATCTTGGCCTGTACACTATCTCTTCTGCATACTTACGCTAACATAAGAACATAGTGGTGCAGATTCGGTTACCGATATACCCAAAAAATAACTTAGCTTGCCCAAGTCGGTCATAGCAAATTCGGTTTTGAGTAGAGCAATGATTTCATTCTTCAAACCGTCGATGAGGCGGTAAGAACAATGTCATCGACATATAATAGCAAATATGCGGTCTTGCTACCTCGGTGAAAAGTGAAGAGAGAGTTATCACACCTGCTACATACAAAACCAATCGCAAAAGATACACGGCAAAACGATCATACCAAGCGCGGGGTGCCTGTTTCGGTCCATACAATGACTTTCTCGAGACGACACACAACCTGCGGAGGCTGCTGGGATGAACAAAGCCGGAGGGTGATGCATGTACACATCTCTTTCAAATCCCCATGAAGGAATGCATTCTTGACATCAAGTGATGAATTGGCCAATGCATGCCCATAGCAATACCGAGAACGATCCGAATAGTGGCCGGTTTAACAACCGGATGAATGTCTCACCACAATCAATACCCTCCTGCCGCGATTAGTGCCATTGGCGACTAGTCTTGCCTTATACCTCTCTAAGTCACCACTTGTCTCTCGAACTTGTGCCGAAATAGCCACATACACCGGATAATATTCACACCTTCGGGTCTAGGTACCAAATCCCAAGTGTTCTCGCTTGGTTAAAGCGTTAAATTCCTCGCACATGGCCGCATTCCAATTTGGGTCCGGTTTTGCTAGTTTTGGATTTTGTGGAATGGGTGATAAGGTTTGTGTGGAGAGATTGAAGTGAACCTTGGGTTTGAAGATCCCGTGTTGTGCACGAGTCTCCATACGATGAGACGGAAGTGGCGGTGGATCGGGGCTGGGAGGTTGCTGGTCCACTGGTTCTGGACCAGTGGGCGACGCTTCACTGGGCCCGGTTTCGGTGACTCGACCGGGGGTTGTAGGGGTGAGCGAGGGCTGTTGGGGTGGTGCCGGACGGTGGCGAGACCGCTGTCGGAACAGGTGGGCTTTCTTGTTGATATAGATTTTGGATGATCGGGGACGACTTGGTTCATCGAGAAAGATGTAATCGGTGGTCTGAAATTTCCGGAGATTTGAAAAAGGAAAGGTTGTCTCATCAAAGGTGACGTGACGGGAGACGATGATTTTGCAAGTAGCAATGTCATAGCACAAGTAGCCCCGATGATTAGGAGATAGACCAAGGAAGACACATGGCGAGTGCGAGGTGCAAGTTTGTGAGGTGCGGTGGAGGCCATGTTGGGGTAGCATAAGCATCCAAAAATACGTAGGTGATCATATGATGGTAGCCTACGGTATAAGATTTCGGTAGGGGTCTTGTTTTGGAGTGTGCTAGTTGGTAAAATATTAAGAAGGGATTCTACCATTTTGACAAAGATAGACCCAAAAGGCGGTGGTAGGCGGGCATGAAACGAAGTGTGCGAACCATGTTATTGATGGTACGTATAATTCTTTCACCTTTCCGTTTTGGGAAGAAGTATAGGGACAAGAAAAACGGAAAACCATACCTTGTTTAGAACGAGAAATTGTGAAATGTCGAGTTATTAAATTCACGTCCATTATCACATTGGAATGATTTGATAGATTTTTCAAATTGTGTTTTAATGAAGTTGTGAAACTCGAGGAATTTTGTAAAAACTTCGATTTGAATTTCGTGGGTAAATCCGGACAAAATGTGAAAAATCATCCAAGAATACTAGATAGAATTTATGACCCAAAGAGCTAACAATCGGAGATGTCCACAAATCGCATGAACAATATCAAAGGGAGAAAAAGTAACACTTTGTTTGATGACATAAATGGAAGACGAGTATGTTTGCCTAGTGGACAAGAAAAACAAGAAGTTGGGCAATTTTTCCATTATTACATTTAATACGCTTAGAAGTCCTAAGAAAAGTAAAAACGGGTCTCCGGGGTGTCCGAGTCTGTTGTGCCAAGTGGAGGGAGAGATTGCCGCAAGGGATAGAGGTGCTTGCGGCCCGACGACGGAAGATTGAGTGAATGGGTAGAGGTCTCCCACACTATTGTGGCGTGTAAGAATTTTCCCCGTATTGAGTTCTTTCACGGAAAAACCAAAAGGGTCAAATTCGACGATACACGAAATTATTGCTAGTGAATTTTCTAACGAGAGATTAAGTTTTTAATGATGTTAGGTGTGTATAGGACGTGGTTTAGGGAGAAAGGCGGGTGTGTATGTTTGGTGTGTGTGTTACCGTAACCTTCAATTGGAATGCGATGACCATTGCCGACAAAAGTAATAAATTGAGGACACTTTAACCGACGTAGTTGAGATAGGTTACCCGACGACCGGGTGAGGTGAGATGTGGCTCCGGTGTCCATGTACCAATTGTCGTCGAGGTGTTGAAGGTTCACGGTGGTGTAGGCTGCCCAAATCGGTCGGGGACAGACCGGCCGGGCTTTCTTCTTCTTCTTCTTGCGCATTCTTCTTCTTTATTCTTTGCGATTCTTCTTCTTGCGATTCTTCTTCTTCTTCTTCTTCTGAGATCTTTGGCCGCTTCTTGTCTTTAGTCTTCTTCTTCTTTGGTCTTCTGCAGAGTCTTCTTTGTCTTTGCTTCTTCTTCTTCTGCTGCTTCTTCTTCTTCTGCGCGATTCTTTGTCTTCTTCTTCTTCTGCTGCGATTCGATTCTTCTTCTTCCGCGGTACCGCAACCAGTGTGGTCTTTCTTCTTCTTCTTCGGACATCTTTGTGATGGTGGTTCTTCTTGGCCGCAGTGTTGCCATCCGTCAACGGCTAACGCCTTTGTTGATTATGTTCCTCTTGTTTAGCACGTCTAGTTTCTTCCAACAATAGTTGTGAACGTGCCTTGTTGAAACTTGGGAGAGGGTCGGCTTGTTGAATCATTGTTGCGAGTGTGTCATATTCACCTTTCGGTAAACCCGCAACAAGTTGAAGCACCATCTTGGTTTCGAAACGAAGTCCCGACGTTGGATAGTTGATCGGTTATGAGTTTCGATTGCTTACAATATTCGGACATGTTGTTAAAATTCTCGAGGCGGGTATTGTTGAATTGCTCTTCCAAATACACGGCCCCGAGTATTTTTATTGTCTGAAAGATTTCTTCTAGCCGGACCCAAAGTTCACGTGCCGTAGCACTTTGTTTTCATGATAGTGCATAACGGATCTTTGGAGATGGTGCCGTAGATCCATTGTTTGACGATGGCGTCAAGACGACGCCGATTGAGTCCGTAACATCGGTGGGACGAGGAACAGATTCGTCAATGTGATCGAGCACGTTGTATGCACATGCATGAATGTAGAATAGTTCCATCCACATGGAATATTGATAGTCTTCTTGGTCAAGAATTATAGGGATAAAATTCTTGATGTTGTTAACGGCGAATGCCGATGAAAAGAAGATACGAACGTTGAGAGGGGTTTTCAAGTGTGCCGGTGGATGAAACGAAATTTGTGAGGGAAGACATGGTTGCCGCCCGTCGAGGGAAGGGAATTTTCTGGTTTGGCCGAAATATGGAGGAAGAAACCGAATTTTTTTTTTTTTTTTTTTTTTTTTTCTCGTGAAATCGAAAAAAAAAAAAAATCGATTTCGGCGGGAATGAGGATTTAGGTTTTAGGCTCTTGATACCATGAAAGATAGAATAATTTCCCTTGGGGATTCCTTTCATTATTCACAATATATATAGCTGTACAAAGGTTGATTCCTAATATGGTACGAATCCTAACTTACCTTACAAAGGTTGATTCCTAATACAATTAGAATCCTAAGTTACCTTAAATATACATCTATCATAATTACAAAATATACAGAGAATATTCGGAGAATATTCGCTAATAATTATATTTCACTTTATGGGAAAGAGATTGCAAGCGAAATGAATACTTTAGTGGGTGATGAGATTGTACACTTCTTTTTCTTTATTTATATTTTCTTTACTACTACCCTATCTTAACTTTTCATTAATTAGTTTCTCTCATTGGCGGCTTTCCTCCTTACACTTGAAACACTATACATTTTGAACTTCCAATGAACGATTATAAACGACTAATTAATGTTATACTCAAATACCCCTAAAACGATATCACTTGGAGGAGAGGCTGAATTAAAGGGAAGGGGTAAGGATATTCATCACTCAGAAGTTAGAATATTCTTTATTGCATTCAAGGGTACCCTAGTGGAATGAAGTGCATTGAAAATTATGAAATTTCAGATTCAAAATTCATTGAAAATAAAAATATCAGGGGATTTCTTCTAATATCATCATATGTCTAAGTTTAAGAAGGGCAGAGTTATCCAATATATGTTTGTGCGAATTAATAATACTCTTATAAAATAGTCAAGATGTGCGCAAACTGATATGAATACTACTTTATAAAGGAAAAATATTCCTTTTATTTCACATGCCAGAAGTTTATAATTTTGAAGCAAACCGAAGGAATAAAGATGGCAGTGGATCCTGGACTCGGTGGATACAGATCCGTTTTATAGGATATGGATCTTCGGATCCGACGGTTCCGGATCGGACCCGGATCCGTTTCTGACGGATCTTGTATTTGAGATCCGTATCCGGTCCAGATCCGACCCGGGGATCCGCTTTTTTTTATTTAATATATCCATAACCTAGAATATAATTTTATAAGTATTTTCTTAAAAATTTTAATAGTCTAATTATGTAAATATTTTAATTGTCAGTATTTAAAAGTAAATCTGTATCTTTATTACTACTTTTCCCTCGGTATTATTAAAAAGGGTATCGTTAAAATACCATATTAGATTTCAAAATTATTGCTGTAAAACGGTTCTTTTCAAGTACACTCTTTTAATCTAACTGATCAATAAATTAGGAGTAACAAGTTAAATATTATCTGTATTACTTTAACATTAAATTCTAGATCTTTTGAACGTATGATTTACTCATTCAGCAAAAACATAAAAAGAAGTACATAAGCCATACCTTTTTAAAAAAATCACTTGAAAAAATCATAGTCAATGTTTTTTTTCCCGATTACTCATATTAACTGTAAATAGATTATAATTTTAGTCCTTCTAAAAAAGGGAGATTCCACTCATCACATTATTGTTTATTTCAAGGAAAAAGAGAAAGTAGAGCAAACAAAGGATCACTTTTTTTTTGTCTGCTCCTTCTAATAGTCTAATATTACTGAGTACTAGTAATTTTTAATAAAAAGCATCTTTCTAATGAATTTTACCTCTGATAGAATTTTTTCTAGCTTGTAGCAATAAATGATCTTGTATAAGAGAAATGAGAATATTGTTCTTAGCAGTAAAAGTGAAAAAGAGAAATTAAGAATAAACTCAATCATGTTTTTCAATCCGATTGGGTTTCATTTTGTCAAAAAAGTTTCAACATATGAAAATATTATTCAAGACAAAATTTTTTACATGTGGATCCAGATCCGATATGTGGACCCGATGGATCTGGATCCGAATCTGGATTCAGATATGAAAAACGGATCTTAATCTGGATCTAGTAGGATTCGGTCCAGATCTGATCCGTTGTCATACTTACGAAGGAAGGTGAGGACACGCAAGAACATTGAATCTTGAGTCAACAGTTCCGCAAAAGTTTACTTCCATGAGGTTATCGTGTATGATAACTATATTATGGAAGAGCTGTGTGATAGAGAAAAATGCATTTACTTTAATTAAAAAACTTATAAAACACGAAAAGAAAGAATTCATTTTTAAAACACGTCATGGGAAGTGTAAATAGAAAACTCAGGGTGTGGGATAATAGGGGACAACGACTATATATATGTTGAGCGTAGTGTGTCAAATTAATCAATGGTGGGCCATTTCAAACGTTGAGCCAAGGGAGAAAATGGTTTATCACACTCATTAACAATTTGTCTAGAACTCAGGTAACAGATTCTGCAAAAGTTTCTAATTACATTTTGTTTTAATTTTTGTGCGTAAAAACAAAAATCTGTTGAAAATTTTGACATAATACTTAATTTTTTTTATTAATGGATTGCATAATTAATTGACCCGAGCGAAGATGGTATAAATATTGTCATTACCCCGTCCACGATCTCAGAGAAAGCTTCACAACGAGCACCAATAATAATCAAAAGAAAAAATAGAACAAGGGGGTGTTTTTCATTATGCATACAATACTAGTAGTACTACTATAACAATAATTATTCATAATTTGTCTAAATCATATTGTTAGAATTACCAACTTAATAGTTAATATCATGTATGTGTACGCCTTGCTAGAAAAGCTCGGAGCGAGGTAGAAGTAGATTATATTCAGGTCATTAGGTGTGTTTGGTATAGAGGAAAATATTTTCTAGTGTTTTTCAATTTTTTAGTATTTGGTTTTTTCATACATAAAATTAAATTTCTTAAAAATGAGAAAAAATGACTTCTAGTTAGAGGAAGTAAGGAAACAAATTCTGTAAGTGTCATTCCATATTCATAGTCTCTTTCCAACCCTCCAACCCAACCCATTATACCCCTCACCCTCATAGCCCCCAATCCACCACAGTGGCGGAGTCAGGAATTTAGTAAAGCTGGGTGTGCAAAATCAAATGTATACTCATAATAACAAACATTTAACCTATGTATACCGCCGGTAAAGAATGTGCACCTGACCGCCCTTCGTCTAAGGTGGCTCCGCCCATGCCCCACCACCCTAACACTAGCTCTTACCCCACTCACTTCTCATAGTATTTGCGTAGATTAAATACACATATTTTTGTAATAATATTTTCTATTTACTTATCAAATATAATTAGAAATAAGAATACCATTTGTTTTTGCGAAAAAACATTTCGTGAAAACTACTTTTCCTCCCTACCAAACAACCCCTTAAAGAGGTCATATTAGAAAATAACACTTAAATTAGTAGGTCCACGTAAAGCTGCATGTATAGCGACTACATACATACAAAATAAGAATTGTATATGACGATACGGATATAGAAGGAGCTGACTAGCGCGTGTCCCGGTCAGAGAGAACCTTACATTAATAAATATACGACTCTAGTATATAGTGGTAACAACTTTTCAATAAACAGAAGCCAAAGTTTACGTGTAGCACAGATGGTCAACAAAAACTCTATAAAATCAGCAATTTTAAGCCAGTGTGGAAAGACAAAAGGAACGACGTACTATGTAGCTAATGAAAATAGACCACCGGCCAGTGATTTTCATGTGATTAAGACTCCTCTACCAAATCACATAAAATTTGCTTAAGCAAACATTCTATGTTCACTAAAAGCTACTTGAATAAAATACGAAGGGAATTTGAGGTTGTCTTCTACATAAACATGCTATACTAACATAATGTCGTGGAATAGTCATGCATTTGGCTAGGGATGTTAAATAAACGGGTTAAAATGGACTGAATTAATAAGTAGACGTTTGGCCATAGAAATCAAAATTAATTTCACTTTTTTTGAAATTTTTGAAGTTGGAGCTGTGTTTGGCCATAGTTTTTGTAAATAATATTTGATTGTTGGAATGTATTTTTCTTTAAAAAATATATAAAATATAATTTATATCCCCAATTTTTAAAAATTAGCAAAATCACCCAAAATAACTAATAAACATAACAGCTTCCGGTGTCCTTGTAAAGACAATTTAAAATCATTCAGCAAATCAATTTACTTTGCATATTGATTTAATGTGTGGTTACAGGGATGTCAACTCATGCATTATAAGAGGGAAATTAAGTTCCTATTTTGCTTTGCAGTGTTGTTTTTCAGACCATGTAAGATCATAATTTGCAAATTGAGCTTGTTCACTGATGCATACGATCTCTTTTATATCACGCTGATCATGAAACTCATCAGTCGAATTTACTACTAGGTCAAATTTATAAAAATAAAAAATATAGGGTAAATTTTGAAAAGTGAAAGATAAAAGATAAAAGCAATGACCAAAAATAAAAAGTGAAAATAAAATTTGGATATAATATTTAGTTTATCTGGACTAATATATATTAAAATTTAGATATAATTAAAATTACTTCATGAATTCAAATTTGGTAAACTTTATATACCTACAAGTGTATTCATGAAGTTTTTGCAAATAAGAGCTCAAAATACCTAAAATACATCTCAATCTTTGTTTGGATTTGTTGTAGCACACTTAACCTTTACGGGGTCCTATCATCCCCCTTGATTTATTTTTAAGAATTTTTTTGACATTTATCGAGTGAGCTGAATAACAATTCAAATACGTATTGAATAAAATGCCATAAAACAAATGAGTCCGGTCATTTTCATGTCATTTCACTTTTCGAACAAACAAAAAATTAAAATTCTCTCCTATACTCTGAATTTTTTTCATAGAGAAAGCAATGATTCTCTTGAAATTTGATCTTGTGAATCACTATATTCCTTCATAATCAAGTTTTGGCTTGTGTTTTTCAGATAAATATTAAAGAAATGCTTTAATAACGTCTATAAGGAAGCTAATGGAGTTGCGGACCAATTAGCAAAAAGAGGATACTAGCTAGAATTTTTTAGAAGCCTATATCATATAACCGGTCCCCCCCCCCCGCCGCGCCCCCCCTCGCATTTATTATTTCAGTCTTAGGAAGAGACAAAATGGGCAATATGTTGCCTAGACAAGTATCTCTATGTAATGACTCAAAGTTTGCTTAATGAATAAAAAATATCCTCTTTATCAAAAAAGAAAATGAGGGGTAATAGGATCACCGCAAAGGGTGTGTTACAGCAAATTCGGACAAAGATTATATTTTTGTAGGTATTTTTCCATCTTCATTAATAACTGTACAGTGCTTTCATACTTACACGTGTGCTTGTTACTAGAAACTACCTCTGGTTAATTACTCCCTGCAGTTCCTCTTTAAATACTACTAACTAATTTTTAAGGATTTGACATATATATTAAAAAAACAATTAATAACATTAATCAAGTGAGCTATTTTACTAAAACAAAATATGACGAGCAATAACAAGAATATGGCGATATATCGCGAAGAATAGTGAAAATATTGCGAGAAGTGGTAAAATATCGCAATACTTGATAAAATATAGCGAGAAATGGCAAAATATCATGAGATATAGCAAAAATTCATGAAAAATTGCTTATATTATGATAAGCAACAAAATATCACGAGAAATACAATAATGTTTCGAGAAATTGCAAAATATCACGAGAAATAGCACAAAATCGCGAGATATTTCCTAATATCGCGAGAAGTGATAAAATATCATAAGATATTGCATAATATCGTAAGAAATAGCAAGAATATCGCGAGAAATGGAAATATATCGGGAGAAATGATAATATTGTGAGATAGCACAACATCATGAGATATTGCATAATATTGTGAGAGGTAGAAAAATATAGTGATAATTGATAAAATATCACGAGAAATAGCAATATATCGTGAGAAATGACATAATATCGTGAGATAAAGCATAAAAGCGCGAGAAGTAGCAAAGTATCACGAGAAATAACAGGAATATCTTGAGATATTGCGAAATATCGTGGGAAATAACATTATATCGCGAGAAATAATAAAAAATAGCAAAATATCAGGAGAAATGATAAAATATCACAAGATGTTTCCCTTCATCTGAGCTGGTTTTTAAGTTTTTCCCTTCAAATGATTTTGGTCTTTAGTTTTTGCCTTCGCAACATAACTTATGCTTAGTGGGACATAAGTTCTTTTAGTGTCACGACCCAAACTGGAGGGCCGCGACCGGCACCCGGTGCCTTACTCAACTGAGCACCAATGTACATTACTCTTTCTCACTTATCGTTAGACTCATTGTAGGCCGATAAAACCTCACCAACATACATCCCTAAGGAGAGTATAAACTTACTCACGATAGTCAACTCAAAATGATATATACATATACATGGGCCGACATGAAAGACTACCTACATCATAACCGTACTATATATAGGACATCTGTCTATAAACATCTAAAAGTGCATAAACTTCATAAGGCCGAGACAGGACCCCGATATATCCAAAAGTCATCTGTACATATGCATACCTACACGAACATGCAAGTCCTGAAGAGTGGAGCTCGCCAACCAGCCGTTGAATCAGGGCAAACTACAGTGGTGGTCCGTCAACCTGTCTATTTGTACTTGCGGCACGAAATGCAACGTCCATAAATAAAAAAGACGTCGGTAGAAGAATGTGCCGAGTATGTAAGGCAGGAAAAAACATAAGTAAAGGCGGTGATGCAAATATAGATAGGGAAAGACAACATGTAACACTAAATGTCACTGAGGCCGTATGACATGTATGCTTTCATTTAAAAACATATACATATATATAAATCACACTATACGGCTGCATCATCATCACCAAGCCGCCCTTTAGGGCTAACATCATCATAACGTACCCAACTACAGTGTTGGGCACAATAGGTGTACCCGGTCGACTATAGCGCGGCTCGGTGTCATAATATATATATATATATATATATATATATATATATATATATATGCATGATAGACTCATGGAATAATATTATGAACCTTTCGGAAAGACATAAGGTCGGCAAACCTCTGAATACATTATGTGAGCTAACTCGTCAACATATGATGTCATAAGAAATAGAAAATACCATCAACATATGCCTTATATGATAATCCAAGAATCAGAACATAAACATGATCATATACTTTTCATTGGAATGAAGAACTTGCACGTTTTCTAGTTAGTAAGAGTAGAAACTTACTGGAAGGACAATCGTTTATGTTACGTTCATCGAATTTGTGCAAAAGAAGGAAAGGATAAGAACCTTACATACCTTAGTTAACCTCCTGCTCAATAACCAAAATAGAGCTTATCTTGACGCCACACCTTTGTATACAATATTGAAAATGATACTATCATACGATTAAAGTATCGTAACTATCGTATAACGACGACAACCTATTCTACAATAAAATGGACAACACCTCCCCCACTTATATGACTTCCCACAAGTTATAACAACCACCAAACAACCCAAACAACAATAGTAATACTCATGGTCATCTTTTCAAATAGTTCAACAAACACAATGAGCGGCAAACTCGATTTACGATTAACGAACTATAGTTTAAGCCCTTTATATTTCTTCATAAACATGTTAATAATAATAACAACAATATACTCATGTTACTACCTTAATTTGCGCAAGAATAACTGTCAAAACAGTACAACAACTCACAACTATATCATATACGATTTTTCGATATTAATTCTGAATTTTCTCACCCAACAACCTATGTATGACTTGTATAAACTTAAATAAACCTAAGAGAAGGGAAATCTTACATTAATCCATCAATAACAACACCTTCTTCAAGACAATTTCAACTTGGAATAACTTTCAGTTCAATAAGACAACACAATTAACATTAAATAATTAGTTTACGACTTCTAGTCGATATCTCGTATATTCTCAAAAATCCAACACATTCAAAACCTCAATTAATCCATATACATGAATATAGAAATTATTATCTTGAACCAGCAAGGGAGAGCTTTATCCCAAGCTACTTCAACTCAAAAGAACATCCAAGGTAACCATAACATGATAGAACTATGTTCTACTAGAACCACGAGATTTCTGACACTTGATTTAGGTGATTTACCTTTGGATTACTCTTGGGATATGAGAGAACTGTTAGAGAACTTCTTAGAGAGATGTATGTCAGTTTGGGTCGAGAAATGAGGTGAAAATGAGTTTCCACCATTTATATATAAGTGAACAAGTTTTCATCGCCTCAAGTGGGTCCCAGAGGAGCTGCATGCGTATCTCGCGAAAACACAAATATATCTCAACTCTATTGTCGTATCGACGAACGGTTTAATGAGTTGGAAACTAGATTTGTGGATCTTCAGTTTTGTGGGTGGATCACCCCGTAACTCTAAGTATATTGGGTGAAAAGCTTAGTGACATTAGACCCAAATTTCAGTAAAATTATGAACGTGACTTGCAATAACTTTTGTCGACTTTTGTTTTACAACTTGTTTGACTTCAACACTTTAACATACGATTGATATATGGTTCAAGTACCTAAAAACACGACCTCCTTAGCATATTAAACACTCCTAGTTTTACCCCGAAAGTACGAGTTATAACATCTTTGATTCATTTAACCTTCAACCCTCACGATGCTTCCTTGACACTTGTTTTAACCCATCCTTATCTTCATAAAGGTTAAACTCTCCGGCTTCTATTGATTCACTTACGATACATTTAACATGAAAGTACATGGTGTGACATTTAGAAACTAAAGTTATGTGGGTATAACTTGTGAAATATTCTGAAAAAATTAAGCATTTATTATGAGGGGCAAACATTAAAGACCAACGCAAATAGGGGAAAAAGTGCAAATGACCGCAAATGATCCCTCAACCAGGTCATTTGCACTTCTGTCACTGTTTTGTGCTGGTCTTTAATTTTTGGCCCTCAAATAAATTTTATGTTTATTGGGCAACAAGTTTTTAAAGAAATTCGACATACTTGTGTTGTATCTTTAAAAAATTTATGCCCCAACAAACATAAATTCCATTTGAGAGCTATTTGAAGGGCAATCCGTATCCCGAGTTCTCCGCTAGTTGTGCTAAAAGCCCAAATCAAACGACCACTAAAGCCCACAAACCAGTCTAACACCAGAGAGTCCACACCCACTACTCAGTAAACCTTCCCGCACTTAAAGATTAGGTTCACTTCTATTTCACTCCCTCAATTATCTGCCGCATTGGCTAGGGTTTTCACAATTCTCTCTTCGCAACCCAGTTTAAGCTTTTTACATTACTCAGTCTACTAAAATATATCCCAAATGGGTTTTAATCAATAGTTGTTTTATGTTTGCATTAAATCTTTGCTAAGATACATAATATCTTGTATCTCTCTTCATCTATTCAAGCAAAAAAATGGCAACTTTGAACCCATTTGACCTTCTTGATGGTGATGCTGAGGACCCAAGTTTGTTTGTTGTTGCTAAGCAGGTTGTTCCTAACAAGAAGGGTCCAGCTCAGCAAACCCAACAAGCTAAACCTTCTGCTAAGTTGCCTTCCAAGCCCTTACCTCCATCTGAAGCTGGTAATTTCAATTTTCTATTTGCATATATACATGTGTACAATATGTAAATACTACTCTCGTTATAATTTGTTTTGTCTAGTTTTGACTTGTCACGGAGTTTAAGAAATTAAAATAATATTCTTAGACTAAAGATATGCAATATACTAAAATGCCCTTTAATCTTTTTTTGTGGGGTTAAACATGTATGAGTAAAGTTGAAATTAATGATTTGCTAAAATAGTAAAGAGATATTCTTTTTTAAACGGAATAAAAAGGAAATTAAGACAAACAAAGTGAAACAGAGTGAGTACTATAATTTGCTTGTGGAAGATAACATGTACTTGTATCTTGTGCATTACTCAAGAGTTAAAATAGTAATTTAGATATTTTTTGCTCTGTATGCATGCTTTGCTTGTTGGCGTTTTTGTTTTATGCATGCTTTGTTTTTGGTCGTTTTTTGTTTTTTTTGCTGATAGTGAGTGAAGGTAGCCGCAGGGATGTGGTTATGTTGTAAATCTGTAGTCCTTATTTAATTGGTGTTGAACAAGTGTTTAGAGAGTTGATTTTTTTCTGTGCTTTAAATATTAGTGTACTTGAACCAGAAGTTTTCAACTTTTTTCTTGTCTTTTGAGTGAATTATTAACTGGCCCATACACAGTCCCAAATACTAATGTATAAGAGCTCCTGTAGATTCCCCTTGGGCACAAGGACAAGCAAGAGAAATACACAAGTGTGTGTGTGTCGATGCATGTGTGTATACATAATGTGTGTGTGTATATATATATTCTGAAGAATATATGTAGGAGCTTTTATCCATCTTTTTGTAGGGACACTTTTAGTTCGTAGATAATATCATAATAATGGTAGTTTCTTCAATGTTTCATGCATGATTTGTCTGATATTTTGATGGTATTTTAGCTTGTTGTTAGTAGATGTAAGGATGAATGTTCAGCTAGTTGGTTATTAACAATAAGTTGATTGGCTGGTGATTTTGTGGTGTGTTTGTACTTGAATAAGGGAAATGTCCATTCCTGTGGCCTTAATGTTCTCCATTTTCTCTCATGTTGGTCTGATTTTCGTTGCTGCCCTTCTTTATTTAATATGTATGATATTATTAAAAACAATGTAGATGGTTTGTTACCATTTTGTTTTCTTTTGTTATACTCCATGGTCGTCACTCGTGAATCCTTATTAAATTCTCTCCATTTCTTATTTGTCTGATGTTTTTTGAGCAGTGAGGGAAGCCAGGAATGATAACCAGCGTGGAGGAGGTCGTGGGAGACCACATGGAGGATTCCGTGGACGCGGGCGTGGGTTTAACCAAGATTTTGCTGATGGTGAGAATACTTTTGGCAGCAGTAATGGGTTCTCTGGAGGCTACAAAGCTTCAGAAGATGGAGAGTCAGGGAAACCCTCTGAAAGGAGAGTTGGATATGGAGGACCTCGCGGGGGTTTCCGTGGTGGTCGCCGTGGTGGGTTTAGCAATGGAGATGCTGCAGATGGTGAACGCCCGAGGAGAGCGTTTGAGCGACGAAGTGGAACTGGACACGGGCAAGTCATTCTTGGGGGGGGGCAACTCTCTCTAATATGCTTATTTAACTGGTATGAGCTTGAATGTATTAAGTGTTTATGTACTGCTTGTCTTACTGTATAGGTCTGAATTTAAACGAGAGGGTGCTGGTCGTGGGAATTGGGGAACTCCCACTGATGAGTTTGCTCCGTGAGTACTTTCATCTCAATTTCTTTCTTTATTTGTCATGTTTATTGTTTCTTATATAGTTTTGAGATTTTTGTTATTGCACATCTGAGTTCAGGGTGAATGAGGAACCTGTTAATGAAGGAGAGAAGTTTGTTGATGCCGAGAAACAAGCTAGGCTGGTAGATGCCAGTAAGGACTCTCCAGCGGTTGAGCCAGAGGAGAAGGAACCCGAGGAGAAGGTAACTTTCCGTATTTATATGGGCCACTTATGTGGTCTACTTGTACTGTTGCAAATTAGTCTGTCTCAGTGCATTATCTTCTACAACGAGTGATATGATTCTAAAATGGACATTACATGCAGTCGTTTTTTGAAGCAGCTTTAAATTTTTTATAGTAAACTCTGGTGGACTATTGCATTTTAACCTTCAATCAAATTCAATGCATTAAATTGCCTTGCATTTGTTCATGTTGCTTATGGTTATTTTATTTGATGATTCTATTATCTTGAACTTGTATGTGTATTACCATGTTTTTAACGACAATTTTGTTTGATATGTAGGAAATGACCCTAGAAGAGTATGAAAAGGTAATGGAAGAGAAGAGGAAAGCCTTATTGGCTCTAAAACCTGAGGAAAGAAAGGTTAATTTGCACAAAGAGTTTGAGTCCATGCAACTTTTATCAAACAAGAAGAGTGATGACGAGGTCTTCATTAAATTGGTGAGCTGTTTGGCATATGCTGCTATTTAGTTGCTTTAATGTGCTATTAGGTACTTGATTATGCTTAATAATTGTGCTTGAAAAATGTTGCCCAGGGTTCTGAGAAAGAGAAGCATAAAGAGGCAGTGGAAAAAGCCAAGAAGGTACTTTGGGTTTTTTAGCACTTTGAAACATCTATTTTGGTTTGCAGCAGCTAGCTATATGTTTTGTTGTATATTTCATCTTGTTGGGAGTCCATGCTATCTCATTATCCTACTGCTATATGAAGTCTCACATCTTTTATTTTGTCAACCTATTCCGCTTTTCTTCTTGCTCCTTTTACATTGTTGTGGGAATACAATGTGAAGGGTGAGGGAGGGACTCTGTACATGCCTATGCATGTTGGAGGATGCGATCGTAAGGTGAGGGAAGGGAAGGAAGGAATCTCTATACATCTCCAAGAATGCGGAAGATGCATATAATAAGGGTGAGGGAGGGATCCTCTGTGCATGCCTATCTATGTGGGAATTGTTTATATATAACTACTTGCACTAGCTAAATATCCTAGACCCGCTTGTTTACTGACCTTGACCCGCTTGTTTACTGACCTTGCCGGCTTGACACAAATTGCGTGTTTACAAGTGACTTTGCATCAAGCAACTCAAGTGCTGACCTTTCAATCTACTTCCAAGTAGTACTGAAGTTAAACATCCAGTTTATTTATGTGCCTGCTTCATGAGGTCCCCATCATTGTTGGGTCAAATAATCTCTTTGGTCTTAGCTTCTGCTGTAGAAATTGCAGAGGTTAGGTGGTCATGTTGCAGATTTAGTTAATTTCTCAAGTCAAAGCTGTTAATGATGTGCATGTGTATTCTTTCAGACTGATACTTACAAACTTTTACTTGGTAAAGTTGTTCCCAAGATGTGGAAGTTCAATTCTGTTGTCCTGACCCCTAGTTTAAATATTTTCCAAAGTAACATTTCTTTTGCCTTAGTGGGTTAAGGGAGTGGCTGAGGCATCTATATTTTGATAAGGGGGTTCACCTTGAGCTTGGTGAACCTTTCTCCTAAAGGTCAGATGCAGTAAGAAACCGAACATGTGCAGGTCCTTAAGAGCTTGATAATGTGTACTTTAATTGAATTTTCTACCATCATATAAATAGGTTCAAAACTTGCTGGAACGGGAGATCTTTTAAATGCTGAAAACTTTTATATATGTTATTTTTGTAGTGACAGTTGTTTTAATTCAATGTTTTGCAGACTAAAAGTATCAATGAGTTTCTGAAGCCTGCTGATGGAGAAAGTTACTATCGCCAAGGTGGCCATCCACGTGGTCGTGGAAGAGGTGGTCTTATTGGAAACAACAGTGTCGCAACACCATTTGTAAAAGCACCATCCATTGAAGATGTAGGGCAGTTTCCTTCCTTGAGTGCCAAGTAAGGAAGCAGAACTTACCGTCTGGGCTAGTCCAGTCTTTACTTTCGTATCATGTTGAGGCTCAATGATGACAGAATATCTCCAGGAATCTGTTCCTGTATTAGAATTATCTTAAAACCTTTATAGTTCATCTAATAGTGTAAATTTAGAAGACTTTCTGGGATTTTATGTCCTTAGTATTTATTTACTGTTGTCATGCATGAATACCATTTCCTTCATATAGGCATTAGGGTTACTTTTACATTTTTTATTTTAGTTGAAGAGATCAGTTTCTGATCTGGAGTTTTAATCATAAAACAATTTTATTCCTTTTGCAAGCAATTTTAGGTCAAATATTGTCTTGTTTAATCAATACTTCCTAGCTTTATCTTTGCTGTGATTCTCATGCGTACTAAATGTGTTTGACTGGAGTGTTAAGCTGTTACAAAAATCTCTATAGCCGAAGCCTTTTGTTTCACTGTAATACAGTTCCCGGAATTTGGGTCGCTATAGTTAGTGAAATTAAATAATTCCTTCCAAAAGTTATGTTTTTGAAGGCATTTTCCAAACGTACTAAACTTTGATTACCTACTTGTGTTCTTGCGCTTCTACTTTGGATAAAAGTGTTGCAGCAAATAGTGTAAATGTAAGATATATTGTTAAGCTAATTAAAGTGCATGAGCGACTGAGATATTTACATCCCAAATAACTTAAAAATAAGATGTTAAGTATTTAGGTATAAATTGAGTCGTAAATACCTTCCTAAGTGCAAGTATATTCAACGTTCTATTATTTGAAAAAGTTCTGGTCAACATGAGATTGGGTGAAGCCATTATTTACCGGTGCAGAGGGTTGTCGATGCATTCCGCAGTCCCATAGTTGTTTAGTGAATAAACCATGCTTGCTTATGTTTTGGACAGTCCTCTTCCATAACTTCTTTGCTTTGTTGCATTGAGCCGAGGGTCTTCTGGAAACAGCCTCTCTACCTCAAGGAGGTAGAGGTAAAGTTTGCATACGCTCTCCTCCCCCTAGACCGATTATTCTGGGTATGTTGTTACTTATGTTTTGGACAGAATGAATGCCCATGAACACCTCGATACAAAAATATATTTTGTTACTCTTCTTGTTGCACGAGTTCCTTAGATGTTCCAAACACATACATATTATGCTCCTAACACTTCCTGTAACCTTCAGTTTGGAATCTCTGGCCATCTAAATATAAGAGCAATAATTTACGCTTAATTTGATCTACCCTTTTCTACTCTAGCAAAACCTCTAGAGTTCTCTCTTTTGTTTCTTGTTCAACTTTTGCAATATACCACTAATAGAAGCTAACTTAGTCTGGCCCTCAATGAGTTCATCATCCGCACCATCTGTTATAGCAAGTTTACCATCCATAGTACAGAAGCTAACATCATTTCTCTGTTATCGCAAGTAGCAACATTACTTAACTTAGGATCAGCGATTGAGGTGACAACTTGAATTCTTTACACATTGTGACTCTGATACCAAGTAAAGCTTTAAAGCTTGTTTTACATCTTATAATGTTGCATTTAAACAACTAACGCATTCAGGCTTGAGTTGTATTCAGTTTCTAACTAAAACTTGAGGATTTTAACTAGTCCTTGCCCTACATATGGAATTGAATTATATTATATGCCGGTCTCTTAACAAATATCAAAAGTGTTGCAGTCCTTCGCTGTGTAGTGATGGCATCAAACTTAAAAAAAGAAACTACGCAGATACTAAAATGGAATAGCCAAAGTTCGTACAAACAGGCAAAGACTTCACCCATATGGAAAAAGATGGAACTTCTGCCACAATAATTAAGGTCCCAGTTTTGTTGGCGGGTTAATCTTTCTGTTGAAAACTGCTATGATCTGTAGCTTACTTTATCAGTTAATTCTAAAAGAAGGTATATTTGAAAATAAGTGTAAAGACGGGTTGAAGGTTATTTCAAACCCTCTACCTAAAAAAGAGGTGGTGTGTGAAGGCAACAAGTTGGAGATTACTTCAAAGCTTTCCTTCATGATTAGTGTGTGAAATGCAACAAACTTGAAGAGATTAAGAGTATTTTCTGAGATGTTGATAACGAGCATTTTCCACATAATTGGTTAAACTTTGGACCAACTTGTTCATTTACCATTAAGTTCTAGGGTGATGTTTAAAAGCTGAAGCAGCATTGAAGATTCAAAGTATGGAATGAAAAAGCAAACACTACTAATTCCACCAATATTCCTAGTTTTTGTACAAAATCAAATACACTGCAAAGAATGGGGTTTTGGCAAAAGGCTGAAACAAAATACTATAAAAGTAGCGTCTAAACATCAAAACACAGACTAATTTTACACGCCACATCAGATCAGTAGCGTCATCGTACTGACGTAGCTTCATCCTTTCAACTTGAGCAGCAGCCGCTCTTTTGGTTGACAGGTTGTCCACGGATCTGCACAGTTGAAGGCCGAGCATTGTTTGACGCAGGTTGGCTCGCCATTCTACGCAAGCAAAGAATCATAGTGAGTCATCCATACACAGATTCAGAAGTATATCTATGAATGACGTGGGTAACTTGACGAATTCTTATACCTGTTCTTGATTGAAGCAGCCATGGCCATGAAAGCCTGCTCCACATTGGTCGCACCTTTTGCACTTGTTTCCATGAATGGAATACCAATGTCATCAGCGAAAGCCTGCATATTTACATACCATCAAGATATAATACATACTCTAATCACAGAAGCATCCTCGCCCAAGTCCAGGAAAATAATCAATGTGGACAGTTTCTAGAATAAAAGGTGTAGCGGACTTCTTACCTGAGCTGTCTCTGTGGAAACTACCTTTTGCGCTGTGAGATCACACTTATTTCCGACAAGAAGCTTGTTTACATTATCACTTGCATATCGATCAATTTCATTCAACCATTGCTTGACATTATTGAAGCTCTCTTGATCAGTCACATCATAAACCACCTGAACAGATGCCATCAGAATAAGATTTCCTTGATAAATAAAAAAACGAAATCCAAGATCAAGTATGAGAAATAATTTATTCCCCACAATTATGCCATGAGCCCCACGGTAGTAACTGCTGGTGATTGTCCTAAAACGTTCTTGACCAGCGGTGTCCCACTGTATGTAACAAGGAAAGAAAGTTAGCCTCTAAAAAACCAAAAACAAGCTGAGAATGGATCAAAAAATATACATTGAAGTTTAATGGTTTTTCCTGCTAATTGCAAGACAGAGACATAAATTGCCAAGGCACTTGGAGTTCAAATACTTACAATTTGAAGTTTAATGGTTTTTCCATCTTGTTCCACTGTGCGGATTTTCTACAAGAGAAATACAATCGTTACTGATATACCACAGTCTGCAAACAATAATTATGAAAACATTGTACAGAATGGATTGGATCACTTACAAAGTCCACTCCAATGGTACTAATGTAACTTTCAAGATATGAATCATCCTGGAAACCAGAAAAGAAGAAAAATCATGAGGAAAAGCCCATTTCTTCCATAAAGATTGTTGTACCTTACAATAAAATTACTGGGTTGTCTAAAAGCAATATAAACTAAGAAAATGACAGATTCAAATCAGAAAACGAGGCCAATAAGATGTAGGAAATGCAACATGAAAATCATTCCATTCAACAGAACAGAAGTTAATGCACTCTTGACATTCAGGCAATAAAAAAATTCAGAGGTCATTCCCTTCTGTACAAATGCCTTGAAAGATGATTGAAGGAAGGAATGATAATGTATGTAAAGAGATGGATCTTGGGCCAAACTCAACCCCAAAAGCTAGCTCATGAGGAGAGGATTGACCAAGTCCATATAAGGAGACCATGTACCCTTTAACCCACCGATGTGGGACTCGCAACATCCCACCTCACGCCCAAGGCTGGAATCTGGTGCGTGGGAAATTTTAATACGGGGGCCCAACATCGGAAACAATGAATTGGGCGGGCCTGACTCTAATACCATGTAAATAAATATATCTTGGGCCTAACTCAACCCAAAAGCTAGCTTATGAGCCAAGTCCATATAAGGAGATCATGTACCCTTTAACCCACCATTGTGGGACTCTGGACATCCTCCACAATCATTTATATTTAGATCACTGATCAATAAGAAATAAGAGGTTCCTCAATCACAAATGTGCTGGACCTCTGTGAGCCCAAAAGTTGAATTGGAAGTACCCCCACAGACACATGTATACACTAGGGGGTCAAGAGAGAGCCGACAGGAAACAACCACAACTTCCACCAATGAAAGCCCGAACTTTATTGATGGGACATTTTGATCCCCTTCTTTTAATAAAAAAGTCATCAAATTACAGAAGCAGAGCATGCTATCCTTGCCCCTCAGCTCAAGAATGAGAGAGAAAAAGAAGACTTTCAAAAGAAAAGTGAATCAAAGATAAAGCAAAAGTAATTTCCAGTCCCCGTAAGAACAACAGTAAAAAAGAAAAACTTAGACGAGGGAAAGGAAAAGGGTCTTCTCATCACACTTAAACTGAGAAGGAAATGTAGTCAAATTATGCAATTACTTACAGCAAATCTGAGAAGGAGACATGATTTGCCAACTCCAGAATCTCCAATAAGCAAAAGCTTGAAAAGATAGTCGCTGCACGGAAGATTACAACATTTAGTTGAGCTATATAAATTCAAAAATATGTCCAGATAAATATAGTTTATCACAATGCATACATGCCATGATTCCAAATATGATCAACATCCATAATTAATATGCCTATAAAGCACCAGCCGTTTTCAGAAGCAAATATCTAAAATCACTAAAAAAGGGCAGCCTGGTGCACTAAGATGCCACTATGCGCGGGGTTCGGGGAGGGGCCGGACCACAAAAGTCTGTTATACGCAGCCTTAACTTGCATTTCTGCAGAGGCTGTTTCCACGGCTTGAACCCATGACCTTCTGTTCACATGGCAGCAACTTTACCAGTTACTCCAAGGCTCCCCTTCAATATCTAGACTATTTCCATGAAAAGAACTTCTGTATGAAACGGATAAGGAAAATCCTCAATCCAGACTATGATAATTACTACAAATGAGATCCGACATTAGTCAACATAACTACACAAGGTTACCAGTACAAGTTTAATTGTATGAATAATTACTGCAGATAAGATCCATTAATAATCAGAGAGCTTATGAAGATGTGCAAGAGCAATCTTCTTCCACAAAACATAACTAAAATAAGTTTATTGAACTGGCCAAATCCGAAAAGAAAAAGAACTCGCCAAATTATTTTCTATTTTGTGCTATTTGAGATTCAAGGTGGACAACTTTTTATAGTGAATTGAACATACAGATAAAATCATCACATGAAAAAAAATCTTGAAGTCTAAAAATTATAATAGAGACACTATAAGTACTTAAGAATTGTCGGAAAATCTTACTCGAAGTTTAAGAGAACTTGCTTCCGAACAACAATGCAGTACAGAGAGTAATATTAGCGAATATTCTCCATATATTGTGTAACTATGAATACTATATATTTATGGTATATTAGGATCCTTATCGAATTAGGATTCCTCTCTTGTACACACTATATATATTTTGTAATAATGAGAATACTCCCTGAGGGGAAATTATTACAATCTTACATGGTATCAAGAGCCAAAACCCTAGGTCTTTTTTAGAGCAAATTGCCCTCCCCCCCACCCCCCACCCCCCACCCCCCACCCCCACACAGGCTTCACCACCGACGGCCACCCTCTCGCTTCCCTCACCGGAAAAAGACCAACTCCCCTCCCTCGGTTCTTCCCCTTCTTGTTTCTACTACTTCACTAAATTCTTTCCACTATAATGTCAACTCCTGCCACTCCCACGACAGCCTCATCCTCAACCGTCATCACCCCCGAAACACAAAAACCATCTTTTCACCCGGCCCTAACCGTTACCAACATCAAGAACTGCCTTCCAATAATTCTTGATCAAGAAAACGGTCAGTACTCTCCATGGGTTGAACTGTTTCACATTTCTGCATGTGTCTATAACGTGCTTGATCATATCGATGACTCCTTCCCTCGCCCCCCTGAGGTTGATGAATCAACGTGGCTTCGTCTCGACGCAGTCGTCAAACAGTGGATATATGACACCATCTCTCAAGACTTGCTCCTTACTATACTGAAATCCGGCGCCACGGCTCGCGAATTATGGCTTCGATTGGAGGAATTTTTTCAAGATAACAAGCACACCCGTGCTGTGTATTTGGAGGAACAATTTAATAATACGCGTCTTGAATTTTTTTTCAACATGTCAGATTATTGCAAGCAACTGAAACTTGTATCAGACAAATTATCAAACGTTGGTACACATGTGTCTGAGGCAAAGATGGTCCTACAATTAATTGCAGGCCTCCCTAAAGCTAAGTACGACACGTTAGCCACCATGATACAGTAGGCTGATCCACTACCAAGCTTCAACAAGGCTCGCTCGCAATTGTTGCTCGAAGAGACCCGCCGTGCAAAGCAGGACGAGCACGCTCATAAGGCGTTGGCGGTCGAAACTTCTTCCCAAAATAACATCACCACCGGACCGCCACCGCCAAAAAATAATCAGCTGCGGCAGAAACGCGGCGGCAGGGGCAACAGAGGACGCGGCGGTGGCAGATGAGGAAAAGGCCGAGGCAAAGGCAACCGTGGCCGAACAGTGATCAGCAGCAACAGTCCAGCCCTTCAGCACCTTGGGCCGGCCAAGTGGCCTCCTATTAGAACGGGAACTGGGCCTAAGCATCTGCCCAGGCACCGACCCACTTTCCTTATCCGCAGACCCCTGCTGGGCCATCTCCAGCGTACATACAAGCACCTTATGAGTCCAACCAGGCCCACCTCATGCAGGCCCAGTACCCGCAACCCTCTCTATTATGGCCCCGACTGATTTGGGCCAGGCTTTTAGCAGTCTGAACTTGCAGCAGCCCGATGAAAATTGATACATGGACTCGGGAGCCACATCTCACCTCACCCGATCTGCAGGTAATCTTTCTACATTCTTTCCAAAGCATCCTTAATACATTACTGTTGGCAATGTAATCGCATTCCAATACAGGGCCATGGTACCGCATACACAAAACCACCACACCCACCCTTCTCCCTTAAAAATGTCTCGTATGCCCCTAACATCATTAAGAACCTAGTCTCTGTCCGCAAATTTTCTCGTGATAATTTTGTCTCTGTTGAGTTTGACCCGTTTGGTTTTATTGTGAAGGATCTTCGTACGGGGACCCATCTTACGAGATGCAATAGCGCGGGGGACCTATATCCATTCCCTTCCACCTCTGCTGCCGGATCTTGCTCTCTGGTCTCCCTTGCTACTATCTCTCCGTCAGTTTGGCATAATCGGCTTGGCCACCCAGGCACTCAAGTTTTTAATTTTCTTAGATGCTATAACTTTATCAGATGTAATAATGGGAAACTTGCCCAGAACTGTGTTTCTTGTTGTTTAGGCAAACATGTTCGCCTTCCGTTTAACTCATCTACCAGCGTTACTTTTTCACCGTTTATACCGTTTGATATTATTCATGCTAATTTGTGGACTTCTCCTGTTCCTAGTTCCCTTGGTCATAAATATTATCTGATCATGTTAGATGATTTTTCCCACTTAAATTTAAATCGGACGTGTTTGCAAAATTTCTTGAGTTTCAGACTTCTATAAAAACACAGTTTGAAAAGTCTATAAAATCATTTCAGTGTGATAATGGTCGTGAATTCAATAATTCTACGTTTCACCGGTTTTGTAGCAATAATGACATGGTTTTCCGTTTTTCCTGCCCCCACACATCACCTCAAAATGGTAAGACTGAACGCATTATCCGAACTTTTAATAACATGGTTCGTACCCTGCTGTTTCATGCATCTCTTCCTCCGTCTTTCTGGTCTATGCCGTCAAAATGTCCGAATATATTTTAAATATTCTACCCACTAGTACCCTTCACAACATGATTCCGACCGAAATTCTATACCGCAGGATTCCCTCTTACGATCACTTACGAATATTCGGTTGTCTGTGCTATCCCAATCTTGCCTCCACCGCCCCTCACAAACTAGCACCCCGGACTACTCCATGTGTCTTCTTAGGTTTCCCGCCTAATCATAGGAGCTATCTGTGCTATGACTTGTCCTCTCGTCAAATCTACATTTCCCGTCACGTCACGTTCGACGAGACCGCATTCCCGTTTTTGAATCTCCAAAAATTTCAAAAACCGGACTACTCCTTTCTTGACGAGCCTGCCGTTTCTCCTATCATCCTCAGTCAAATCACTCCGTCAGCCACCAGGAACAGGTCTCTGCCATCTGGTTCCACCGTGTCGGTCGGTCGACCGGCGGAACTGCCGCCGGCAGTGTCCTATCCTCTCTCTTCGTCGATCTCCCCTAACTAAGGTCACCAACACATCACCACCGTCTCTACGCAGGACCACCACCCGCCTCCAACCCACCGCAGTGTCTCCTCCCACACCAGAACATTCCGACCACACCGACAAACACCAACCCACCGTCAACCAGATCACCACCTACACCACCACCCTCCTCGAATCCGACACTACCAGCACCTCCACCATCGCTACTGTTCGATACCCTACCACTGTCAACCATACCAGATCCAAATAAGCATGTCCCTCCACCAGCCCCAACACACTATTCCGACACCATCACGCAACGCCCAATACCGACTCCAGTCACCCCCAGTCGACCAACAAACCCGCTGCCCCCACCCACCACATAGAAACCCGGGCCAAACACGAGATTTTCAAGCCCAAAACCCACTTTAACCTGTCTGTCCAAACAATTTCCCCAATTCTTAAAAACCCAACATTAGCCAAACTGGACCCTAATTGGAATGCTGCGATGTGTGAGGAATTTAATGCTTTAATGAAACAACACACGTGGGATTTGGTACCTAGACCGGAGGGGGTGAATGTAATCCGGTGCATGTGGCTATTTCGTCAAAAATTCAGAGACAGTGGAGACCTAGAGAGGTATAAGGCAAGAACTTGTGTGGCTAATGACACAAATCAGCAGGAGGCTATTGATTGTGGTGAGACGTTCAGCCCGGTTGTCAAACCGGCTACCATTCGCACAGTCCTGAGTATAGCCATGGGTAAGCACTGGCCGATACATCAGCTCGATGTGAAAAATGCATTTTTACATAGGGACTTGAAAGAAACAGTGTACATGCACCAACCGCCTGGGTTTGTCCATCCAATAGCCCCCAGCTATGTATGCCGTCTCCGCAAGTCACTGTATGGCCTGAAACAGGCTCCTCGTGCGTGGTATGATCGATTTGCCAGGTATATTATGCAGATTGGGTTTGTCTGTAGCAGGTGTGATAATTCTTTCTTCATTTTTCATCGAGGTAGTAGCACTGCTTACTTACTGCTATATGTGGATGATATTGTTCTCACTGCTTCATCCGAGAATTTGAAAAATGAGATTATTGCATTACTTAAGACCGAATATGCTATGACTGACTTGGGCAAGTTGAGTTACTTCTTGGGTATATCAGTGACCAGATCTGCAGATTATATGTTCTTGAGTCAGCGTAAGTATGCAGAGGAGATAGTATACAGGGCTAAAATGGCAAATTGCAAAGTCATGCCCACTCCGATTGATTCAAAATCCAAGCTCAGTGCTATGGATGGTGCTCATGTCTCTGATCCTACTTTATGTAGGAGTCTTGCAGGTGCACTTCAATATCTCACTTTCACCAGATCGAATATAGCATATGCTGTTCAGCAGGTGTGCCTATTCATGTATGCTCCAGAGAGTCTCATTTCACTGCCCTTAAGCATATCATTCAATACATTAAGGGTACACTTGATTTTGAATTACATCTATACTCCTCTGCACCGACCAGGTTGCTGTCTTACACGGATGCAGATTGGGCAGGATGTCCAGACATGCGACGCTCCACTTCTGGCAATTGTGTATTCTTAGGGGATAATCTAGTTTCATGGTCTGCCAAGAGACAAGCCACCCTATCCCGTTCGAGTGCCGAAGCAGAATACAGAGGCGTTGCCAATGTTTTAGCTGAGATTTGTTGGCTTCGAAATCTACTTTTGGAGCTCCAGTGTCCTTTGCGTAGGGCGTCCATCGTCTACTGTGATAATCTATCTGCCATATATCTTTCTCATAATCCGGTTCAACATCAGAGAACCAAACACATTGAGATGGATATACATTTTGTTCGTGAGAAGGTTGCTCTCGGCCATGTCAGAGTATTGCATGTGCCTTCGTCATATCAGTATACGGATATAGTCACCAAAGGACTTCCCAAACAATTATTCCTTGACTTCAGATCCAATCTCAGCGTCCGGCCTCCTCCCACTCCAACTGAGGGGGTGTATTAGCGAATATTCTCCATATATTCGCCATATATTGTGTAATTATGAATACTGTATATTTATGGTATGTTAGGATACGAATTAGAATTCCTCTGTTGTACCCACTATATATATTTTGTAATAATGAGAGTACTCCCTAAGGGGAAATTATTACAATCTTACAAGTAATATCTAAAAGGTTTTTCAAATTGAGAGAGAGAGAGTAATATCTAGTAACTTGCGTAAAATGACATACTCCACCATAATAGTTGAACCCTTACCAGCATTTAACTATTAACACATCTATGTCAAGTTTCAGTAATAGCATGTTAGCAGATGTTTCAAATCTGACAAGTCATTCTACGCATAACAGCTAAAACTTGGCACCACGGAATTATCAATCAGAAATTTTACATTGCTACAACTAAACCAAAACAAATTACATTTCTACATTTTAGCAAGAGCTAAAATAATTGTTGAGGTTACATTAACGGACAATGCACCAGAAAGTATTACTTTGTAGTATTTAATGATATTTCCTATATGCTTCTCCATCTAGTGTAAACAGAACACTAAGCCAAACTAGGCCAATAAAAAGAGGTAAATATCTGTTTTAAAACCGAGAACTCCATGAGGGTCAATGGCGAACAATTTGAAACTCAGTGAATAATGGACCGGCTCTTCTACCCTTTTTTTAATAAGCTTTTCCATAAGCCGAGGGTGTACCGAAAACAACCTCTCTACCATCTAAAGTGAGGGTAAGGTCTGCGTACAGACCACACTTGTGTGATTACACTGTGTATGTTGTTGTAGTGTACCTTCCACACTTAACTATTAGACTTTTGTCTACGGCAGGGATCACACCCATGACAAGCACCTAACCTACACATTACGTGCAGGGCTAAAGCCCTGGGGCTTGTACGGCCTTGTTTCCACAAAATTAAGATCCCAACCTTTGAAAATAACAGATATTCAGCTACTATTTGGCAAAAGAAAAGGGCTGATCGCACTTAAACAGAGTTGTAAAATTTACTCTCCTCTTCCTATTTGGGGGTAAGATGCAAAATCGAGTGATTAGTTCACACTGTTAGCTTCCCTTAATTCACCGCTCAATCAATAATAGTATGCAGAAAAAAAACTGCTTATTATTTTGCAGAAAACAGATCTAAAAGAAATAATAACAGAACTAAAATCATCGTAAATTCAAAACAACAGATGCTACTTACTATTCGGGATTCATGACTGCTAAGCGGCAAATTCAACAAATAGTTGTGATTTTTCCTAATCAGAGAGAGACGAAAATTTATTCAAGTTTTAGGATGGCCAAAGTTGGACTTCTTAAAGAGGTCTAAAATGTTGGAACTATGACATGGCAATTAAATGCAATGCATTCCACGTGCAATACACAATCGGGCTGCAATTACTGAAATGGGCTTCTATTGTCCCTTTCGCTAATGAAAAAAAATGGAACTACTATACTACTTCTTCCACCTCATAATAAGTGTCACATTAAAAAAAAATATATATATATTAAAAAAATTAATAATACAATGTGAAGTTTATCAAATTATTTCTATTTAATAATATAAATTATTTTCCCTCTTAATAAAAGCATGCATGAATAATAATCATTTAGAACTTGCCAATAAATATTTTTTGAATAGAGAACTTATCAGTTTTTGTCTAAGAGTATAGTTCGAAAAAATTAATCAATTTATATCTGAAATTCCTAAGATGACACTTGTTTTGAGTTTTTTTTTTTTTACTAAGATGACACTTATTATGGGACGAGGGGAGTATCATTTTGTTAGTTATCAACTAAACTCCATTATTACTTCTCTTCCCATTTTTTAAATTGTGAGCATCTGAATAACATAACATTCGTTAAGATAGTATATCTTTTTCAACCTATTCAAGTCAAAATCATTATAAATAATTTAATATATTTTAATAGAAAAATATGTGAAACTTTACAACCTGATACAAATTATAAAGTTGAAGGAACAACATGCATGGTTAAATTAGTTAAATGAAAGTTTTATTTAATTTTCTGAAGTTAAAGCTTTATGGGGAAACATGATTGAAAATACTTTTGATTTTTGAAATGATTTTTTTATTCAAAACCAAACTCATTACTTCCCCTTTATAAAGGATATTTTGGTCATTTGGTGAAACTTTAAAGACCTCCAAGGTGGCTGATCCGGTAATTTCCTAGATGCCTCATAAACGTGTGTACTTTTAGCGCGTGGGCACGTTGAACATTTGAGCAAAAAATATTTCTACTACGATTATAATTCCTATTCAACTCTCTAATAATTACAATTCGATTGGTTTATGCTTAAATTAGTATAGAACACAAATTTTAATAAGTTCGTTAGCCGTTATATTATTTCTTCTAAAGCCTAACGGGTTATAATAATTTTAAAAATATACATAACTATGAAAGTTAGAGAGAATATTTTATATATTAACATAATCTACTTGTAATTATACACACATATAGATTCAAACTGATATAAGCAGTTGAGTGTTAATATTGTCAATCATGTTGTCATTATGTTGTTAGTTAATATATCATAAGCAAAATATTTAGATACTAAACTGAAATTGCAATAAATAAGATTTTATTTTGCTTATAATATTATGTTAGGATACATTTATATTGAATAATAGCCACAACAAAATCCATTTGTTATTGACTAAAAATAGTAAGAGGGGTATATATGTCTTTTCCTTACTTTTCGGAAATCTGTTAGTTAATTACAAGTCGTTTAGTTAGTTGCAAGGTTGTTAGTAGTCGGTTAGAAGTAAAGTCAGCTAGATCAATTGGTATATAAAGAATACGTTGTATACGATTGGATTCATTCAAGAGATCAATAGTATCTCCTTCATCTTCTTATTCTAATTGAGCTGTATTACTGTTAAGGAGCTATTCTCCTCCATTAGTTCCTTAGGTGTACAGAATTGGTGCTTGTCAATTTAGCATATTACACCATTATAGTCATTAATATTAATGAAAGAATTATTCTCCTTCAATCTTCTCTTTTTAGCTTTATCGTCTATAATTCATGTTTTAGAAATGCCATATTTATGATATTTTAAATAAATATTTAAGAATTTATTAATTAGATTGATAACTGTAATCAAAATTTGATATAGAGAGATGTAACATATAGAAAACATATATAATCACAATTTTGGATAGAATTCACAAAATTATTAACCAAAATTGTGGTTGCAAAATTTCTAATGTATAAAAATAAAATACTTATTTGCATCCGATATATATTAAAATAATAAACACATGATAGATATGTTTTAGCTAATATTTACCACTTAATTTTGATTAACTAATTAGAAATTTTACATTATTATTGAAATCTTCAAATTAATATAGTTTGAACTTTGATGCGAAAATAGAAAAATTTCTCTCGAAGAGGTTTTCAAGAGTTTATTAAAGATAAAGAAATAGAGGAGGACAGAGCGTAGAATAATAGTTGAGGGGAGGCGCGTGAGAGAGCGATATCTTCAAACAAGATGGCTAAAGATTCTAGAAGTTACCGGTACGGCTGGTATAAGTGGAATAAAGACGCATTGTGTGCGAATTCAAGGAAGAGTAGGAATTAGGAAATCACCTCGATTTTGTCACCCGCGTGGATGAGTATGGCTGCACGCAATTAAAATAGATTGATTTGTAGATATAGCATAACAACTGCACAGCCCTAACTATTCTTTGGATTGGGTTGGTCTAAAATCATCTGATGCATTTGAGCATTGTTAATCCTCGTGTTTATAAAAAAATTGGTTTCTCTGTCATATTTAAATTCATTAATGGTAATTATGTTCAACGGAATTAGCTAGTGAAAAGTATGAAGAAATCATTAGGACATGTTTCTCTAAATTCAATTCTCCCAATTCAGACATAAGGAAAACTATAGTAAGAAAAATATACCAAATGTAAATCCACCATACACTTCCTTCGACGTTCCATTAAATGAGCTATCGAATGGATCTTTGTGTCTCATTCGAATCCACGGTAACATCCTTTGCTCTGAAATATCGAAGTTAAAATTTTACCGAAGGTATGAATAGAATTTTGTCCTGATAATTTCTTCAGTTTAAACGGCTCAATACTTCTCACAAACTAATTTCATCAAAGGTAACTGTCGTTGAATGCTCTAAATAAATTTATATCAAAAGTGTTAAGTTTTGTAAATAAAAACTGCTCAGGTGTATAGTGTTAGAAATTTGGGAGAGCAAGACAACACAAAACTCACTAGAATAGAAATGAAGGAATGTTGATTTTCTATTCAACTTGACTTGAACAAAATGGCTAGCATACATGAGTATTTATATGTGAACTACACCGTGTATATAACTATGTGTACATGCATTTTAAATTAATTCTAGACTTCTCCCTTTTTCAAAGTACATGCATGATAGACTTCATCTACCAAAGTACATGAATGAACTCACTAGACTAATTTAGGTTTTCCCACCAATTCATGTATCTCCCAATACATTAATCTACTAATTCATGAACTAAATTAACAACCTCTGAAAAATATCAATCTTCAAGGATTTGGTGAAAATATCCGTAACTTGATCTTGCGATTTCACGATCTCAAGCTCTACCTCCTTCTTGGATATGCAATCTCTAATGAAATGATGCTTAGTATCAACATGCTTGCTCATTTCATGATTCTTGACCAATGCAATGACCGATTTGTTATCAACACAAATCTTTGTTGCGTCTTCTTGTCGTTGGTAAAGTTCTTCCAACAAGCTCCTTAGCCAAATTGCATGAAAAACACAAGAAGAAACTGCAACATATTGCGCTTCACAAGTTGACAAAGTCACAATTAGTTGCTTCTTGGAATTTCATGTATATGCAGAATTTTCAAAAAAGAAAACAAATCCGATAGTACTTTTTCGGTCATCAACATCACCAGTCCATCACTATCACAACAGACAACAAGTTTGATGTCTTTTGGAAGATGAATAAAAAATTCCATAATCAAGTGTACCTTTAATGTGCGAGTATTCTTTTGGTTACTTTTAAATGAAAAGCTATTGGAGTCTCCATAACTCGATTGACAAGTCCAACACCAAAAAGAATATCAGGTCTCGTACAAGTTAAGTACCTTAAGCTTCCAACAAAACTCTTGAAATACGTGGGATTGATATTTTCTCCATCTTCACGTCTGGATAATTTAACTCCATAGTCCACGAGGGTACTAAAGGGCTTGTAATTCTCCATCTCAAATTTCTCGAGAATCTCCTATAACACCTCGTACCTTCAGGCTAAGGTTTGATCAGTACAATAAAAATATAATGGAACCAATATGAAGAGTGTAAGATGTGTTTTGAAAGCTAATCAAGTTATAAGAAGAGCCTTTGGGCAAGGTATAGTCGGAAGCTACTCTACGACCATGTTTTCAAGTGAGTTTGCACAAGGCCTCACTTCAAGCGAATATTCAAAACATTCTATACGGAAATTCGGAAAACTTCCTTACGAAAGTTGTAGCCCTTTGAAATACCTTTTCATCCATATATGGTGGAGGTCAAACTAATACCCGTACAAAAGGTTATGCATGATTTACCAAATATCATCAGCTTAGTCAAAATAAGCATGGCGCTGGGTGCCAGCCTTGGGCATGGCCGCGCTGCGCCAGGCCAATTTTCCAGCAAGACGCGATTTTTTTCAAGTTTTAAATATCTCTAACTCCTTGAGACTTCTCCCACTTCGTTCAAAACCCTTTCTCCTCAACCTCCTACATCAATGTAAGATCGTTACTATGATCCTTAATCAATTCTAACATTAATTTCATGATTCTAATGCGATTCTTAAACAAAAATATAGGATTTCCAAGGTAAATCCTTCTCAAGCGATTCAAAGTTAGGCTTTTTGGTGTTCTTCATTAGGAAAACAACCTAGTTCGTTGAATTAGAGCTTTACAAGTATGTAGAGCTTTTATCTATGTGTGGGAACATCGTTGTTCTTCCCCACGCTACGCTAATCCATGATAACCCTAGAAATTGAAGGTTATGTGTCAGTTCATGATAAACCCTTAAAAATAAGTTATATATGTTCATGTATGTATTGTTAAAACCAATACCAATCATGTTTCTGTTAGTGTATTAATGGATATCACTTTTATTATCATGAGTTCGCTCGTAATCCATGAATACCCATGTCTGGCATTACATGGGTTTTCAAACACAAGTCATGGACCCAAATTAATCAATTTCATGAAATCTACACGTCTTCCATGTTTTATATAAGGTATATTATGTATTTATGTTCATGTTATATCTTATACTTATCAACCATGTTTACATGTCATGCTTTTACAAACCATGGGCTTTCTAGCTAATTATATTTCATGTTCATGTTTTGGGAGTTGCAGAGATTGCCGAGAAGGCTCAAACAACCTGAAACTACATTTGCTAGCGTAGGATAAGGATCGCTCTGCCTAGAGGACGATACCTTTATGTTACCCCTTTGTGGGAGTATTGGATCCATCATGTCATGTTCATGTCTCGTACCCCGACAAGATACGAGATGGCTAAGCTGATCGGGCAGAGATCAGACGCCACGTTCACACGTGGTGGTTACATGTCGGTTTTGTTAATGCTCTCCTATAGATATTCAGATATACAGTTTTATAGATTTTATACATGTTACTATATTCATGTTAGATCATGTTCATGTACATTGTTCAGTTTCATGTTCCTATTTGTTCATGTGTCTGCTTCAATTGATTAGACGGGATATGACGCAAGTGAAACTTACTGAGGACATGACCTTAGATAGGGGGTTGTGGAGGACACGAATTAGGGTGGAAGAGTAGTTGGTACTCGAGCATAGTCTTACTTATGCTTACAAATTGATAGTTATAGTGTTATTACTGTAGGCTCGATTAGCCTATCACACTTATATGCACATTATTGCTTTATAATCTACTTTAGTTTGATTTCTGCTGCTATGTGTTCTTTAGGTTATTTTATTTAGCTTATTTAGTTGTGTTAGCTACTGCTCCATTTTGTTCGAATGCACTTTATACTGCTTTAATTCCTTATCTGAGTCTGACCGTTTCTATTGCTTTACTCTTTACTCTTGTTTTACTCTTGCTTTATTTTGATTGCCTTGCTTGTGATTATGCTTTGTCTTGAGCGGAGGGTCTCCCAGAAACAACCGCTCTACCTATCAAGGTGGAGATAAGGTCTGTGTACACTCTACCTTCCCCAGACCCCACGATGTGGGATTTCACTAGGTATGTTGTTGTTGTTGTACATACAGTACAATTCAAATGTACTAATATCCCTTTACCCGGGGCATGCACTTTATGATGCAAGTACTGAGTTTTAGGACGACGGATCTGCACGCTAGGACTTCACCTGTATCAACTATTGGTGAGCCTCATTTCATTCAGTGTGTCAGTAAATTTTTTCATGACTATGTTTTATAGTAGAGGTATGCCAGGACCTTGTCCTGATAAAATAGTTTTGCCGTTAGACTCATATGTCAGAGGTTTCATAGACTAGACCAGTTAGCATGGCATGATAGTATCGTTTTCAGACTTGTCATGTTTCAGAATTTCCGCAAGAAAATTTTTAGATTATATTTTAGTATTCAGTTTGCATGTTTTAAATCATTAATATTGTATGTTGTTGATGCCCATGCTGATTATCAAGTCATGTGGTTCTCTCGGTCACATGCAGTCAGGAACCAAGTGTCGTGTTTCATCCATGTTATGGTTCAGGGCGTTACAAAGCTTGGTATCAGAGCCTATGTTCAAGTATCTTCGGAGTCTATAAAATCATGTCTAGTGAAGTCACTTTTATATGTGTGTGCGCGCCACACATATAAACGGTTGACCACCAAGACATTTAGGATTGTCTCACTTCTTTCATACTCTAGATCGTGCAATTAGAGTAGTACTTTCAAGAATTCTTCTAACTCGTGCCATGAAGCCTAGAGCAGTAAGTAACATTCTCTCTTCACTGAATTTCGAATGTATCGAATGCTTAAGTAACGAGAAAGAAATTCAAGGTCCAAGTGAGAATGACTACCCATTAGGGGTAAAATCGGGAAGTGTATTTGATAACATATGAGACTTGAGATAATATCGAAAGTGGAACAAAATGCATAGTTACTATCGATTAGTGCATAATCCTTATCAGAAAGTACAAAGGCAGTTATTATCTTTTATGGTTATCAATTTACCTCAGTTACTAGCTATACAATATTTTAGCTAGCAGGATTATGGTTATTCAGTACACCAGTGTTCAGTTATGTAGTTATCACATTTCCAATTTTCAGTGTATCGAGATTCTTGTGACTTGATTTATGAGGATATAGCGAGGCCTATGGGTGCTAAAATGAAGTGTGAGTAACAATGACTATAGCGAAATCTTCACATTTTTCAAGTCTGGGTTAAGACCCAAGGCTCGCCAGATGGCGCATGATGTATTTACCAGGTGATAGTACCATTTTAAGGACAAGTTTCTGCATGATAGTATACATATGTTCTATACCTTACAGAATACGTTTATTTGGATTTTTGAACTATGAAGCTACAAGTGTGAAGATGGTAGCTCAGATTTAAGACCGTACATGGTAACATGTTATGAAGTTATCCGCAATTGACATAAACGACTCATGATAGTTTTGAGCAGAAAAGAGCCTAAGGGCAAAATACCTAGGAGGCAAAAATATGTGAAATTACAGAATGTGTTTCCGTACGACCTATGCACATGACTAAGAAGAGATGATGCACGACATGAGAACCAAGAGTAGATGATATATGGACTTCAGGGAATATAATTTTATTTGTGCATGTTTATTCAAATCAAATCCAAATAGTATGACATTAGTAAGTTACTACAAGAAGTAGATATTACTATGAGATGATAAGATGTGACCTTTCCTTCTAAGGTTATGTGATTAAATGTTTACCCCATATGTGTATAGTGTGACATGACTCTAAATTGTATAGAAAGTTTGGGGTTAGGTATTTCAATCTTTCAAAGAGAGACATAATTGCCATAAGTTTGATCCATGTCTATAGCTCGGAAAAGATAGTATACGATTGTAGAATAGGGTTGGATGATGAGGGAGGTTAGAAATAATCTTACATTTCACTTTAGTATTTAGAACAGAACCAGAGAACATAATGCTAGCAGGTTGTTAGTAAAAAATAGTAAGTAAGTTTTGACTAGATACAATGAATTAGCAATTTCAGCAGAGCTAGTAGAGGTACGATTTGATTTCCTTAGTTAGGTTAACACTGGTGAGTGAGTAGCAGTTTGAATACACCGAATGCATGTTAGAACCCAAAGAGTTTAAGATAAACATAAAGTGCAGTGACAGTGGGAGAAGAAAATCAGCTAAGCAGTAAAAGAGGAAATTACAGAAGAATAGCCTTTTAGAGTTATCAAAAATAGGTCTCCCTAAGACTAACAGTGCGAGGGAAGTTAAGTTGCTAAGACAAAATATGCCAGTAATTCAGTCCATGTAAGTAATGTAGTTCTCCGTTCATGTAAGTAATTCAGTTTTCCCTAGTAAGGAAGATCATTAAGAAGGGAATCAAAAGATGAACCGTCAGTGATATAAAGTGAAAAGAATTGCACAAGATAAGGAAAGTTGGTTGGATCCCAACAAGAGAGAACGATCTCCAAATATAAGACCTTCACCTTTGATCCAAGAGAGAGATGTGTAAATTTTCAATGAGTGTGGTTGAATATTTGAAAACCTGAAGGGTTAACATGAGATATGAAGAACCTAAGTTTAGAAATAAGGGCGTAATGAAATAGTCTCCATAAGGAACGTGCCTCATATGAGAAGGAACACGAAGTGAGTATAATCATTGTCGATCGACTTGGGTCAAGATCAGTTATTATCGTTTAAGCGATCATGGAAAAGCTATAAGATCATGCCTTGTTATGTGTCACAATAGTAGTGTTATTGCACGCGACAATATTATTCAGGGTGTTGGTCAAAGACTTAGCACACAACAATACAATAATTATTTCAGGAGATATCTTAGAAAGAAATCAAGTATGGATAGTTTAGCTCATGTTGAGGCAGACAAGAGAATCATGATAAAAGAAGTCCATCTTTTAGCAAACATAGGAGTTCAACTTTTGGACCCCAAAGATGGTAGAGTTATTGTATAGAACAGAGTCAGATCCTCCCTAACATTTGATCAAAAGAGGAAAACAATTTCATGATTCCTATATATTACAGCTAAAGTAAGGGATTCACAAACATAAATACATAGCTTCAAAACAAGGGGGAGGTGATGGTACTCTAAGGTACGAAGGACAATTTTGCATCCCCGATGTAGATAGACGCAAAGAGAGGGTTATGGCAGGGGCACACAATTTCAGATATTCTGCCTACCTAAGCTCCACAAAAATATATCATGACCTTGAGAAGGTTTATTGGTGGAATGACATGAAGAAGAATGTAGCCAATTTCGTGGCTAAGTTTTCAAATTGGTAGCAAGCAAAAGTTGATTCAACAAAATGTTATGCCCAGTTATATATTCAGGAAATTTCCAGATCCATGGGGCCCTAATGTCCATTAGATCATATCGAGGTGTCTATTTCAAAGCAAAAAAATTCTTTTGAAGTCTTTTCAGAAGGGATTGGATACCATATCGGTACCATTTTCATACTCAAACAGATGTCAGGCAGAGCGCACTATCCATACCTTCGAAGATATGTTGAGCGCATGTATCCTAGACTTTAAAGGTAATTGAGATGATAATTTGCCTCTCATTGAGTTATTTCTAAATATAGATATCATGCTAGTATCAAGATGGCACCATTTGAAGTCTTGTATTGGCGAAGGTGTAGATCACTTATTGATTGGTATGAAGTTGGCAAAATAGAAATGTTAGGGATAGACTTTGTCCATTAGGCTATTGAAAAAGCTAAATTAATTTAGGAGCATTTGAAAATGGCTAAGAGTTGCACGAGTCTTATGTGAATGTGCGGCGTAGAGATTCAGAGTTTTATGTTAAGGATTGGGTATTTCTAGAAAGTTTTGCCTATGAAAGGCCTCATGTGATTTGAGAAGAAAGAGAAGTTAGTCCCAAATATATTAGAACATACATGATCCTACGAAAGATCGTCAAGTTTGCAAGTTGAGGACTAAAAAAGTCGCTCCAGTGAAAGTGTTGTAAAGGAACCAAAATGTGAAGAGGCTACATGGGAAGCCAAAGAGGACATGAAGCCCAAATATCCGAACTTATTGATGGACACGCAGAAAATGTCTAGGGTAACTACCTTAAGTATTCAAACCTCATGTCAGTTTAGTGTTCATATCCCATCTGCGCTCAACATTCAGATCTCAAGATTCAGATCTCATGTTGTAACATTCATCTTTTTGGCAATCAAATATCATGTTATAATATCCATATTTACACGTATTCATATCTCATGTCAGTTTAGCACTCATGTATCCATGTCAGCCAATCTTCATGTATTCATGTCCCATGTCATGCTCCTCATGTCCATGTAATCATCTCATGTTCATGCTTATGTTATAGTACTCATGTCATTCGTGCCTATAAATTTTTTTCCAAATTCCATGTCTAGTACTCATGTATTCATTCAGTTTAATATCCATGTGTTCATATCATACTAGTATTCATGATAGTTGGTATTCACGTATTCAAGTCAGTTCAGTATTCATGCTAATCACGTTCATGCTTTAATTACCATGTAATGTCATATCATATGTGTTATGATGTCCTGTGAGGCTTGTGTTGTGCTCTGGTTAGCTGTCACGTATTTGAGAAATATTGAGATAGTCCTATTTATAAAGGAAACTCTGTAATTTTTTTGTAAAAAATTCCAGAGTTAGTCATATTCCTAACCATGACCCATCATTCGAGGACGAATGATCCCAATGGGAAGATATTGTAACACCTCGTATCTTCAGGCTAAGGTTTGACCCGTACAATGGAAACATAATAGAATCAATATGAAGAATGTAGGAAGTGTTTTGAAAGCTAATCAAGTTATAAGAAGAGCCTTTGGGCAAGGTATAGTCGGAAGCTACTATGCGGGCCATGTTTTCAAGTGAGTTTGCATAAGGCATCATTTCAAGTGAGTTTGCAAAGCCTTTGGAAAAACTTCCTTTATGAAAGTTGTAGCTCTTTGAAATACTTTTCATCCATATATTGTGGAGGTCAAACTAACACTCATACGAAAAGTTATGCATGCTTTACCAAATATCGTCGGCTCAGTCAAAATAAGCTTGGCGTTGGGCGCCCGCCTTGGGCATGGTCGTGCTGTGCCAGGCCTATTTTCCAGCAAGACGTGAATTTTTTCAAGTTTTAAATATCTCTAACTCCTTGAGACTTCTGTCACTTCGTTCAAAACCCTTAGCAACTGTTTTTCCTCTCTCCTCAACTACCTACATCAAGGTAATATCATTACTATGATCCTTAATTAATTCTACCATTAATTTCATGATTCTTAACGCGATTCTTAAATAAAAATATAGGATTTCCAAGGTAAATCCTTCTCAAGCGATTCAAAGTTAGGCTTTGGGTGTTCTTCATTAGGGAAACAACCTAGTTCGTTGAATTGGAGTGTTTACAGGTATCTAGAGCTTCTATCTACGTTTGGGACCATCGTTGTTTTTTCCCACGCCACGCTAATCCATGATAACCCTAAAAATGGAAGGTTATGTTTGAGTTCATGATAAACCCTTAAAAATAAGTTATATATATATTCATGTATGTATTGTTAAAACCAATCATATTTCTGTTAGTGTATTAATGAATATCACTTTGATTATCATGAGTTCGCTCGTAATCCATGAATACCCATGCCTGGCATTACATGAGTTTTTAAACACAAGTCATGAACCCAAATTAATCAATTTCATGAAATCTACATGTCTTCCATGTTTTATATAAGGTATATTATGTATTTATGTTCATGTTATATCTTATACTTATCAACCATGTTTACAAGTCATGCTTTTACAAACTATGGGATTTCTAGCTAATTATATTTCATGTTCATATTTAGGGAGTTGCATAGATTATCGAGAAGGCTCAGACAACCTGAAACCCCGTTTGATAGGTAGGATAAGGATCGCTCCGCCTAGAGGACGATACCTTCATGTTACCCTTTTGTGGGATTATTGGATCCATCGTGTCATGGTCATGTCTCGTACCCTAGCAAGATACGAGATGACTTAGTTGATCGAGCAGAGATCAGACGCCACATTTACATGTGGTGGTTACATGTCGATTTAATTAATGCTCTCCCACAAATATTCAGATAAACAGTTTTATATATTTTATACACGTAATTATATTCATGTTAGATCATATTCATGTGCATTGTTCAGTTTCAGTTTTATGTTCTTATTATTTCATGGGCCTGCTTATTCTTTCAGTTGCTGTACATACAATACAATTCAAATGTACTAATTTTTCTTTGCCCGGGGCCTGCACTTCACGGTGCATGTACTGAGTTTCAGAACGACAGATCTGTACGCTAGAACTTCACTTGTATCAACTATTGGTGAGCCCATTTCATTCTGGGTATCAGTTGATTATTTTCATGACTATGTTTTATAGTAGAGGTATGACAAGGCCTTGTCCTGGTAAAACAATTTTGCAGTTAGACTCATGTGTCAGAGGTTTTATAGACCATACTAGTTAGCATGACATAACATTATCATTTTCAGACTTATCATGATTTTCAAATATTTCCGCAAGAAAATTTTCAAACTATATTTTAGTATGTTTTAAATCATTAATATTGCATATTTTTTATGCCTATGATGATTAGCAAGTCATGTGGTTCACTCGGTCACATGCAGTCAGACACAGAGTGTCGTGTTTCGTCCAGGTTATGATTTAGGGCATTACATCTCTTTTGCACATTCTCCTTGAAAAATAAAGATGCCATCGTTCCCTTGCTCCACTTTAATGTCAAGATAGTATGACATTAGACCAATGTCCGTCATCTCAAATTCTCTTGTCATTGCTTTCTTGAATTTATCAAACATCCTTGGATTATTTCATGTCAAGATCAAATCATCCACATACAAACAAACAAGTAATATGTCACCATTTTCATTAATTTTTACATAAAGTGCATGTTCATGTAGACACTTTGAAAAACCATTTGCTTGGAAGTATTTGTCAATTCTACAATTCCAAGCCTGTGGAGCTTGCTTCAAGCCATAGAGAGCATTCTTCAATTTCAACACTTTATTTTCATGTCCTTCAACCTTATAGCCCAAAGGTTGATCAATATAAACTTCTTCCTTCAAAACACCATTCAAGAAAGTAGACTTTATATCCATTTGATATTTTTTTCACTGGTTTTGAGCGGCTAAAAAACCTATCAAGCGGATTGTGTCCAAACGAGTAATTGGTGCAAACACCTCATCATAATCACTACCAACCTTTTGCTTGTACTCCTTTGCTATCATTCTTGCTTTGTACCTCTCTTGTTACATTCTGTATTTTTGAGCTAAAGTGCAACAATGACGATTAGCTTAATTATGTGACGAGTGATATAAAAACATCACTTTTGAGTATTGATAATGACTTGGGAAAATCTTAAGTAATTTTTAAAGTATGAGACAAGGACTTTTAAATCCATTATATTACTATGCATAGTTTTGCTAATTAACTATCATTAATGTGAGAGTCTTAAAGGGGATATTAATTATTATCATTATTCTAGGTGGGTCTCACCAAAATGGATGATTAACATTAAATATGGATAGGGACAACTTACTTGGATAAAGGGTTACATGTGTAATTATATATACATTTATAAAGTGATCTTATCTAAAAGGGTAATGATGTAATTAAGCGGGGAAGGGGCTTATATGTCTAGTGTATGTTCATTTAAGACAAAAATGTGTCACCAAGGAATTTCACTTTGGGCCAACTTCATTTGAAAGAAATTACAAACGTATACCGACAATTTTAGTTTGAAGAATTTCATTTTGAAAGAATAAATGTTCCAACAACTTTTACTTTCACTTTGGGAGGGCAACATGACTATGGAGAAGTAAGCAAAATATTTTCAGCAAACTCTAATCCTTTGGATAAATCTATTTGAGGAAATTTCACGATTTTATAGTTCCTTTTGGGAACTCTCGGCCTCACTCTATTTTGGGAGAAATTTTGTAATATGTCAACAAGAATTTTAAAAGCTCAAGTGTGCAAGTAAGATTTTCCTTCCACTTAGTGAGATTAATGAGTAAAGAAGATCTAGTTCGTTGAAGTTGTTAGAATCTACACTAAAGGTATGTAATGCTTATCCTTTTTTTTTGGCATATGAACAACGAGTTCCAAAAGATACACCCCATTTTTGCTATTGTTTATCCCTTATTGGGAGTACTTTCATGTTGTAGAGCCTCCTCGTGTCTTGTATTGAATAGTTGGTTGATGGTTGAACTTGTCTCATATCTTGCTCCTCCTAAAATAGAAGTAGTCAAACGAGCGCATAAGCAAATAGTATATCGTAGAACTCTCATGTTTAGATCATCATTATTGTCACCATTTAGTTATCCCTTGTCGGGATCTACGTTCAATTTATACTTGTTTTACATTAATAGAAAGAGTAGAGAATTTATACATACAGTACTACTATTATATATAGAGATACCCCATCATTATGGCTGGTGAGAGATATACAGAGATACACAAAGATAATACAGATATATCCTGATTTTATGATCAATGAGAGATCCACCGAGCCCTATATATGACCATCTAGCTATACTATTATATTATGTAAGAATTGAGTTAGAGCAGGTAAGTATATTTCAGGGTATTTTTGATTCACAATTTGACTTCATACATATATATAGTTGCAGTTATTCAGTTGCCTTACATACTCAGTACATTATTTCGTACTGATGTCCCTATTGCTGAGGGCACTGTGTTTCATGTATGCAGGTCCTGACAGACAGGTAGAGAGACCTCCACAGTAGTGTGTGTCGTGTATCAGCCTGCGTGGTAAGCTCCAACTTATCCAAAGTTATCAGGTCTAGACTTGAGAGTCATTTTGAGTATATGCAGATATGATGGTGTCCCGACCATATTACCGTTGTTTTCTCTTTAGAGGCTTAAATATCTGTCTTGTGTGTACATTACGCCAGCATGGTAGCCTTATCGGCCCTTGTATATATTTGTTTTGGATCGCTATTATAGATATACATGGTGGCCTTGTCGGCCAGCATAAGTGTGTGTGTATATATATATATAAGAGACTTTTGACTTGATTTCATTTATAGATTGTTCAGAGTACGACCTTGTCAGCCTAAGATATTATGAGTAGTTTACATATTTGCCTTGCCGACCCGGATTGCTTTTTTTTTTATCCCAGAACTCACGAGCTACAGATGGCATGCTTGGGGTCAAGTAAGGCACCTAGTGCGGGCAACGCTTCCCCAGGTTTGGGGCGTGACATCTCTACTTCTCCTTCGAAATTTTCATTTAGCTTGTCAACTCATTTGACTCCAATGGTGCTTTTTCCTTTTGGCCAACTCCCAAGTGTTATTTTTCTTGATTGCCTTAATTTCTTCATCCATCACATCTCTTCATTTTGGATTGCGGGCAGCATCTTCATAGCAAACATGCTCACTGTCCACCAATAAATAAAAGTGAGTTAAATCACTTAAATTTTCTGTTACCTCTTCCGTGGCATCATATAATTCACTAAGACCTAGTATTTTGAGGTACGCTGGTCGAACTTGATTCTCCCACTTCATGAACTTGCGATGGAGGTGTTGCATGTGGTGTAGCAGACTGCTCCATAACTTGTTCATCATCAAGGAATAGAATGAAAGAGTAATCTTGCTCTTTAGATTTCATTCCCAAACACTATCTTCTTCAACTTCAACATCTCTACTTATGATAACTGTTCCATTTCTTGGGTAACCTTTAGATCTTTGAGCATAACCAACGAAAACATACCTACTTTTGTCATCAATTTTAGATATGTTCTCATCCGGCAAGCAACTTTTGGTTTGAAATTGCTCCAAGCCTCTTGCGGTGTTTTGCCACGAACACTTTTGGTGTGACACCGATTTGATAAATACAACGCACAAGCAAATGCTTCAGCACAAAACCTCTTTGGCATATTTTTACTTTTCAACATACTTCTTGCCATTTGAGAATAGTCCGATTCTTTCTCTCCACCACACTATTTTGTTGAGGAGATCTTGGAACGATAAAAAATGACGAATTTCAGTTTTTCCACAAAAAGTCTTAAATTTATTTGAAGTGAATTCTCCACCATTATCGGATCAAAGTGACTTAATTTGGTAGCCACTTTGTTTCTCCACTATGCTCTTAAAGTTCTTGAAATTTTCAAAAACATCAGACTTTTCCTTCAAAAAATAAACTCAATTTTTTCAAGAACAGTCATTAATAAAGAGAAGGAAATAATTACTTTTATCAAGTGAGGCTGGCTTGATAGGTCTGCACACATCCATGTAAATCAACTCCAAAGGGCAACCTGCTCTTGTTAATGACTCTTTGGGAAAGCGTTTTCTTGATTACTTTCCAAAGAGACATCCTTTGCAAAGCTGATTAGGATGATTAATGGTTGGAAATCCTTTCACCATATTTTCCTTATTTATCAACCTTACACTATCAAAATTCAAATGGTAAAACCTCATATGACAAAGCCAAGATGAATCTTTGACACAAGAATATAAGCACCTCGGTACATCCCTTTGAAGATTCAAAACAAATATTTTATTTTTAGCCATAGAAACCTTGGCTAACAATCTCTCATTTTCATCTTTCATAGTCAATTTTTTATCTTTTAAATGAATGTCATAATTTTTCTCCAAGAGCTGTCCCAAACTCAAAATATTACATTTTATTTTCGGTACATATGACATTGGAGATAAATTGATGACTTCCATCTTTCAAACGAATTAAAATCGCACCTTTGCCTTTGATTTGAACTTTTGAAGAGTCTCCAAGAGTGATATTTCTACCATTCAATTATGAAAATAAATGCTTCTTCTCGCAAACATGACTGCTTGCACCGGAATCAAGGTACCATTGATTTCTTTCTACATTTTCTTTTTCTTTACATGCCCTGAGTAATGTCATCTTCATCTTCATTTTTGCTCTCCACAAAATTATTAATCTCCTCCAAATTATTTTTACATTCCCAGGAAAAATGACAAAATTTATGACAAGTATAACATTCAAGATTTGATTTGTCATACCTTCTTTGATTTGACCTCCATCCTCTACCTCTTCCATAGCCTTTTTCTTTGTTGGGGTCTTGATTTCTATTTTCTTTGATTGGAGGTTGATTACCACCTCTTCCTCCTCTAACATGACCTTTTTTACGTCGACGACCTCTTTGTTGTGAGCCACGCCTTTCATCTTTCTCCTTTAAAGAAAGTTTTGCTTGCAAAGCTTGTTCAACCGACTCTTATTTTGGTTTCTTCAACTTCTCTTCATGTGCTTGCAAAGAACCCGTGAGTTCTTTTATTGTCATGGTGTCCAAGTCCTTAGACTCTTCCATGGCAACAACAATATAATTAAACTTTGAATCCAGGAATCATAGTATTTTTACAACAACCATATCATCATTCAATTCTTTACCATATCTCTTCATTTGATTGACAACCACCAAGACCCTTGAAATATAATTCGAAATTGATTTGGATTTCTTCATTTGCAGCGATTCAAACTTTCCTCGTAAGGTTTGGAGACGAACCTTTTTTACCTTGTTCATACCCTTAAAAGAAGTTTGAAGAATATCCCATGCTTGCTTGGAAATGGTTGCATTTGCAACCTTCTCGGATATCTTTTCATTCAAACTTTGATGGATGAGACTGAGCGCCTTTTGATCCTTCTTCTTTGTGGCAGCGGCATCATCTTCTTCATGAACACTGCTCTCCATATTTCCCAAACATCAAGCAAAGCCTTCATCTGGATACACCAACTTAAATAGTTTTCTTTAGCGAGCATCGAAATTTGGAATTGAGTTCCATTAATGTTAGTCATCTTCTCTACGTTTAGTTGTCTCCCGAATACACCGGCTCTGATACCAAATGATAGAAATTTGGGAGAGCAAGACAACACAAACAACACTCAAAACTCACTAGAAGAGAAATGAAGAAAGGATGATTTTCTATTCAACTTGACTTTAACAAAATGGCTAGCATGCATGGATATTTATAGGTGAACTATACCATGTATCTAACTATGTGTACATGCATTTTAAATTAATTCTAGACTTCTCCCTTTTTCAAAGTACATGCATGATAGACTTCATCTCCTAAAGTACATGAATGAACTCACTAGATTAATCTAGAATTTTTCACCAATTCATGTATCTCCTAATACATTAATCTACTCATTCATGAACTAAATTAAATAGAATGTGAACAAGTTTATTTTTTTCAAACATATAGCTATAAGATTATTTTAAACCATCCCTCAACAGAAAGGACTAATTGTGTCATTTTCTCTGAAAACACTTAGCTAAATTTTAAATTTCATCCACCCATAGCTATGAGAAAAGACTAATATAGGAATATTTTGCCTTTTGTATCGCACTATTAGTAGATGCCTATTATAATGTACCATAGTACGAAGCAAAGCATGAGTGTGGCTATAATCAGCAGAAAGTTAGATGATGAGATGTTCTTGACATTGCAAGTGTAAGAAGGAACTCTGTATAGTACATGTACAATAACAAACAACAATATATGTACTTTTGATGTACACCTCAATTAAGTGTTATCTACACAAGCAATTTATTGGCCAATAAATACCAACTCACGAAATTTTTTCTAACCCCAGCAACTAAATTTCTAAGTTTCTTATAGAGGGTCAAATTCAAAATTAGTATGCTCTAGAACTGGTCCAAGCCTAACCAGCTTAGGTACAACAATGTTATCCCTAAGGGCACATATCAATGGATTATCCCACTGCAATAGTGCACCTACAAGATATGCACGTACTGTTAATGGAAATATACGGGGCCATCTTTCACTTCCATACGCTTTGAATGCGTCCTCAACCGAAGTACGTTTAGATTTGATTGCTTCTGCAAGTTTTTTGGTTAAAACTATTGAATCTTCCAGCGCACAGCAAGCACCTTGACCAAGATTTGGTGTCATTGGATGCCATGCATCGCCAACCAGCACAATACTTCCAGTAGAGGCTGGAGGGCTTATTGAGGGCCAAAGCCATCTATCTACTAGGCTGGTTCTTATGATTGTGTCGTCTGGTGTAAGATTAATGAGATTTATTAGGTCGGTTGGCCATTTTCGGACTAGTTGTTCAGCCTGCTGTCTCAAAATAGATGGATCTGTTATCTTTGGACCTGTCAACAGATATTCAAAGTAGTTAAAATGATGTAACAGAAAAGATAGAGACCTTTTTGCTGGATGTCTTTCAGCCCTACTTAAAGGGTAGCATTAAAAGTCCAACTCCAGATAGTTGCATGGCAGGAATAGAAGTTTTCAGCTAATGAGTGAGTATCTAATCTAAGTGGATATACTTTGACTTCCATTTTACAAGTGGTGCCACACGCCATTTGCTGTCAAATAATCATGAAAGAAAAAAGACACTGGAAAGAGTATCATGTGCACATGGCCGTTCATTCCTGCCTCCAATTTGCTAGGCGCACTGACATATCAAGTTCTAATTCTGCCTGTGTGAGTTTTCTCATATTGCCGGTTCCAAAATCAGATAAAGGAAGAAAGTTGCGTTAGGTTGACAACCAACGTGAAACTAGTCAATTTATGATAAATACTCACATCCCTAGACCCCACTTGTAGGATCACACTGGGTATGTTGTTGTACACGACATGGACAATAACTATTCATATAGCCGACCCCATCTTTCTTGGGATTAAGGCACAATTGTTTTTATACTGACATATCAAGTTCTTATATTTACACTTAGGAGGCGATATATCTGTAAACCTAACTTTCTATTTTGGGGTATAGAGACAAGACAAGTATGTTATATCCTAAGGAGTAGCTTTTTGATAAGTGGTTAATATAAGTCCATTATTGCGTTAGTCATGAATACTAGAGAGAAAGAGATAGACCGGAAAGCTGTTATAGACACAAACCTGGTGACGAGCTATTGAAGCAGATAAACCAATAGACTTTGGTTTCAGATACAGGAACATATCCAGCACGCACTCCTTTTCCATATATGTAGTTTACTTTTGGTTCAAATGGTTGTCCTTCAGGGAAATTTGCTAGACCTCGAAATGCACAGTGCCCTACATAGTTAGGCTCTGGAAATCCCATCAATTTGGCCACTGGCGACCGAATCCCATCACAAGCGATCAATATCTGTACAGAGATGAAGTTCAGGAAGCAGGGGCAAGCTTGAGAAATAAGTCCACTTGGTAATTTTTTGAATAAATCTAATACTAGCTACAAAATGAGAATCATCAAAATAGAAGAACAAGAAACGAGATTATGCAATAAAGAATTCATTGTTTTTGTTGTTAAATTGCATCAGAAAACTACGTATTTGCAATACTCAAACAGTCATATTACTAAGATATCTTTAGACAAGTGATGACAAGCGCCAAGAAAACCCTGCAAGTAGACAAATTAAATGCATATCCAAATCCAACTACCTTTGCAGATATCTGAATTCCATCTTCAAGTTCCAACAACGTTTCACCATTTTCACTTCTTTCAATGTTTGCTAGCTTTGAGGAAAAAGAAATAGCATCTGGTGGTAGCTTACTGGCAAGTGTTTCCAGAAGGACTCTCCTCTCCACAGCACGGACTTCTTGACTAGTCCATTCTCATGGATCAATAGAAAAAGGATAAGAATTGTGTGATAAATTACCATTAAGCACAACAATGAGCTAGGACCATTACCTTTCATCCTCATCTTTGAACCTGAAGGAGCGCAACTCTCTTCCATCTTCCGACTTTATCACCATCCTGCAAATTCCAGGATATTCTTTAAATATAAACCAGTGATTTTTAGATACAAATAGAAAGCAGAAGCTAGGAGAAGCATATGTGCATGGTTTTGAGATAAACAAATAACAAACTAGTCCTTAAAATTTGAACCACTGATATCTAGACAGATAACCGAGGAAAGCATCAACCAAGAGAAGCATCTTCAGCATGATTTCAGCAACAGCATCCATAAACCTCCAGAAGCACACTAAGGAATGAACAAAGAGAAGACAACAAAGAGTTTCTTCTATGTAGGACACTAAAAAACCTCTCACTAATAGTGGCTAGTCTCCGTTTAAGTATGCATTATTATCTGATATGTCACACTAGAATGCATTATTTCCCTGCACTGTATTATCTGTCAATTATAAATGGTAATCATTTGTCAGCTCGTGAAGTTCAGCTCTGGTTGTATACACTAGAGATAAAACGCTCTCTGCTAGTGTAGTATGCCAATGGAACATTACCAAATACAAAACTAATTAATAAGCAGGGACATAACTTCATATTAGTCCTCCAATGCTATCCTTTATCCTTTCATATTTTAGTGCTAATCAAAATCCCGTAGGAACAGCCAATATATAGTTAGATATTTAAGCAAATGAAAGAGCAAGGAGTACAAGTGAAAGAACATACCCTTGAATTTCAAGAAACTGAGTCCTGAGATCATTACCAACTCCAATAGCATCCAGTGCCTTCCATCCATTTTTAAAAAGTGTTAACGAGGTCCCTCCCGTCCTCAGTGACTCACCCTGCTCAAGCACCAATGTTCTAATACCTAGCCTAAATAGCAAGCAATCATATTCATCAAACTTCACAATTTCGCAAAAAAAAAAAGCAAAATTATCGCACTAGCACTGAAATGTCACAATAGAACAAAATAGACACAGAAAATTCATATAATCGACCTCAACTAGTTTATAGTTTAAGACTTATTGATTGATCCACTAATTGTAACTCCCTCCGTCCAAAACTAGTTGTCATGTTTTGCTTCTCCACCGTCAATTTGACTAATTTTAGAAGTTAATTTGGATTAGATCCACTTAATGTTTCACAATTAAAATTTAAATATTTAAAAATTATATGAAAAGTACTATAATACAAGTTTCAACCTTTTTTATGTCAATTTGTAAAAAAAAAAAATTAAAATATTAATCAAAATTCACATGATTTGACTCTCAAAAAGCCAAATATAACAATTAATATGTCCCCTACCTCTATAAATATAAAGAAATTGTTCCATTATTCCTCACTAATAATAGTGAAATAATGATGCAGAGTCAAAAATCACGATTACTATTAATAAATCAATCCAATAATATGGGACGGAGGGAGTAGCAGTTATCATGTGGAGGCTGAGTTTGTGAGCTTAACCTCTGAAGTGAAACAGCAGTAGCAAGGCCAGCAATACCAGCTCCAACAATAACAATATCTTCTTTTCTATCATCAGCTCGACCATTTATAATTGATAAAGAAATGGGTCTAACTCTAACTCTAACTCTAACTCTAGTTTCAGCTCGTAACCATGGTTGTTGGGGTATTGACGATGTTCTTCTTCTGAAGTAAAGTGATGTTGGGTTAGAAGAAGAAAGAGAGATGTGGGACTTCACAAGTAACAGAGTTGAAGAGGATGAAGCCATGAAATAATTAGTTCGTTTGTAGAAAGAAAATGTGAAAGACAAGAAAAGACATTCAAGTGGTTAGTCCATGAGAATACTAGTGGTCGACATTTAACGATGTGGCAAAGTCCAAATTTTATGTACTATACGTATCAAGATTTTCCGCCATAGACCTCACCCCCAACCCCCCCACCCCTTTTAAAATGCAAGCATTTCCCGGCAAAACTTGTATCTTTAAAGTGGAATGGATACATATGATATATATAGTCTACCCGAATTATTTTGTAATTGAGAGGAAGTTAATTGCTTGGTTTCTTCGTTTGCTTTAGTGATGTTTGAACATTGTGTATTTTTCTAAGGAGAAGTTTGCCGGTGTACCGTGGTTTCCGGCCACGGCCTTCTTTACTTCTCTTTAGCTAATAGCGTCGTGTCAGTGAGAGAATCGGTGGAACAGTCTCATATCAGTCATATGTAAAATTCAAGCATTATCATTACCAATAAAACGAGATGGATAGAAACTATAAATACACTTGCTCCAAGCTAAATACAATTAATATGAAACTTGGTACTGAGGGAGTTGGATTAGACGAGACATAAGCGCATCTTTAGTTTATTGATAGCATGACCTTATATGAAAAGGTACGGTCGCAAATTAGAGTAGAAGATTAATAAGTAGTTGATGTTATCTTGCTTTTTTATGGTATAAGCTTGGTGTTAGTTTGAAGCACTATATTTGTTGCATTTATTTCTACTTTCTTACCAGTTATTGATAGTATTAACACTATTTTCGTAATTTCTTGTTTTTCGATTATGTGTTTCTTGTAATTCGATCGTACACTATGTACAACTTTTTTTAGTAGTTGTCATGTCCTTCATTTTTGTACTTTCTTTTTTCAAACTACACATTTCTCGAAAATACTCTCTATCTTCACGAGTCTTGAGCCGAGTGTCTCTAGGAAACAACCGCTCTACCTATCAAGGTAAAGGTAAGGTCTGCGTACACTACCCTTTCCAGACCACGTTATGATATTTCATTGGGTATGTTGTTGATTACTCTCTATCTTCACGAGGTAAGGTTAAAGTTAGTGTCACTCTACTCCCTCCATATTCTATCTGTGGGATTACCCGGTATATTGTTATTGTTGCAAGGAACCTTAGGAGAGGATAAAAATGCTCTGAGCTGCATCGTCAATTTGCGTAAAAGGAAGATTTTGGCAACAAAGCTGGAATAGCTCAGTTGGTTAGAGCGTGTGGCTGTTAACCACAAGGTCGGAGGTTCAAGCCCTCCTTCTAGCGTTGATTTATGTTTTGTTTAAGTTGACCTTTACCTTAAAAGTGATTTGCTAAATATAAATTAAATTAGACTAACAAAAAGAATGATTTTATCAGGTCTGGGTTGTGTTGATTTTCTTGGTTCTTGCAAAGACAACTTAAATTTTGATGTGTTCTTCGACTTGACTTGGCTAGCGTTGTACATTCTACAAAAAAAAATTAAAATTGATTTGGGTTAAGTTTTTCAATTTTAAAAATGTGTGTTGATTATAATTTTTTTTTGAAAAGCATGAAATTATGACTTATACCCATAAATTTTAAAAACTATCAAGAATACACAATCATTATCAAACAAACATGGACCACTTGCTAATCTCAAATTATTTCTATATGTATTAATTTAATTGGTGAATTTGGTTTCAGTACTTGTATTTTGCTAATTTTGTAATTTTTTTGTATAATGCATCTTAATTTGTGTAATTTTATTATTGAATCGACTGTTTTTGTATTTCATATTATGTAAATGTGAGACGTCTTTGAATATGGAGACTAAAAAATTAGTTATTGAGCATTACAAGCATTGACATAATTTTTGGCATTAAAACAATAGTGACTGCTTAGGAGATAGCTTCAAGCGTTCAAATAATTCTTACGTTTTGAAGTATTCTTGATTAATGGGATAAACATGGTGGATATAGATTAGTTGGGTCATAAATAGATAGGGCTTTTTTACAAAATATAAAGTTTGGGATAATTTTTAAAATTTTTAAAAAGGCCAATGGATAAATCTTGACCCAAAAACAGGTTTGAGCCAGAATTTGAGATTTGTTGTAAAACATTTATCAAAATTTTATAGCCAAATAAAGATTTATATGCTCCCAAAATCTGGTCAAACGGGAGTTTGATTTTAGTTTAATAGCCTGGTTGGCAAGCTTCTAGGAGGCCAAAAGTATTTTTTCTTTCAAAAAGTCATTTTAATAGCTTGTTTGGCCAAGCGTTCAAAAAGTGATGTTGTGCCAAGTGGTTTTGAGGCCAAAAACAGTTTTTTTTATTTGAGATGTTTGGTCAATTAGTAAAAACTGCTTTTAAGTAAAAGCATAAGCAATTTTTCTACGGCTGCAAAAACAGAAGCAAAATTTTATTTTTTTCAAGACAAAAATATCCCTAACATAAATATATATTTACCAAGTATATCCTTCATTAATCCATTAACTTCTAATTAATAGTCTTTATTTTATTTTACGTTGTATATTGTGTTGAATTTTAATTTGTGGAATGATTTTAAATTTTATTTTGATTGATGTCTTTTGGTATATTTAAATCACCATGTTGATATTATATCAATATTTAATTTATTTTTATTTATCTATATATTATATTAATTAAATTTTTTAATGTGTACTTTAAAATTTTAACTAAATAAGGTAAAAACTTAATTAAAGTCATTTATATAGATATTTAAAATAATTTCTCTATATAAAATAATTTTAATGACAAACGTTCGTTGATACTTGTCCCTTTTGGTAATTTGACATTCAAAAATATTTTTTTAGGAAGATTAGTCAAACACAATCTGTTTATTAAAAACACTTTTTCAAATGAATTAGCCAAACACAAAATGTTTCTCACCAAAAGTACTTTTTCGAAAAACACTTTTAAAAAAACATTTCTTAAAATAAGCATTTTTAGCCGCTTGGCCTAACATGCTCTTAGAAGCACTTTTTAAAACATTGGTCAAACACTAATTATTGCTCAAAAGTATTTTTTTTTATATTAATTGGTCAAACATATACTGCTTTTCATCAATAGTATTTTTTTGAAAAGTACTTTTAAAAAAAAATCAAAATAAGTTGATTTTAGAGGCTATTGAAGCAAAAGCTAAGCCAAATACTAATTTATTGCTCAAAAGTAATTTTTAAATTAATTGGCCAAACACAAAATACTTCTCACCAAAAATACTTTTGAATAAAGTACTTTCTAAAATAAATTAATTTTAAAATTTTGGCCAAACATATTACTATAAGTTTAAAAGATTCGCAATATTTGATTTGATATTAAAAAAATCCACAACATTTAAATTTGACTTATAATACACCGAAATAGAATTATAAAAGGAAAAACACCTCTCGTCAAAAAATTTATACTATATGCGAGAGATGCAAAAAGAATTTTTATTTTAGACGAAAATGACAAGGGCTTTTAAAAGTGATTATATAAGCGATCTATTCCATTTAGGGTACATTTTATCTCAATCAAACAACGGTAAAAAACAACTTAAAAGCGAAAAAACTCTTAAAATAGAAAGCAACATAACGGGTCTGCAAGATTAAAGTTTTGTTCGAAGAGGGACAAGGCTGTTTTTTTTTTGTAAGAAAAGAAACGAAACAGTACTATGAAATTTCAAGATTTTTGGCCCTTTAACCCAAAAAGAAAGGAAGAGCAAAAAGAAAAAGAACCCATGAAATTTGAAGATTTTTGGAAACCAAAAGAGGGGGAACCCAAGAATTCAAGTAATTCATTTTGGGGATGTAATTTTTGGTTGTTGTGTTGTTTATTAATGACTTGAATGTGTAAAGATGAAATCTTTATGTTGTTGGTATTCAAATTCTGAGTGTTTTGTGCTGTTGATGTAATGCTGCATTGTTTGGTTACTTCCAACCTATGTTGCTCAAACTCTCCGAAAATGTTGCTGCACCCGTATCCGATACACCAAAAATGCAGTAGTTTTGGAGGATCATACACGCACCCAGTGACATTTTTGAAGAGTCCACTCAACATAGCTTCCAACCCAACTTAAAACCCAATAATCCAAGTAATTCATTTTTGGATTTTATCTTTGTCCATGGTGTGTGTGTTAATGAAGTAAAAGCATAAAGTTGAAATACTTAAGCTGTTCGTAATGGTTGGTATACTTGTCTGCCTGTTTTTGTGTTGTTTGATGTAATTTTGAGTTGTCTTGATTAGTTTTGATGAATTATTACTCCATTTACTGTTCTCTGTTTAGGAATTCTTTGTTTTATCACACCAAGTAGACACGATATGCACATATTTTTTTGTTACTTTGTGCTGTTGGGATAATTGGATCCCTAGCATCTAAAATTTAAATTTGGAATTCATTAATTTGGTCGAATTGGTCAGGTTGTAATTTATCACTTGGATTTTCTATCTTCGCTGATTTTGAGCGCGAACAGGAATTTGATATGAGATACTCTAAATTAAAGGACTTTCCCTTCTTTTAGATTGATTTCTCTGTCACTATTTTACCTTGTTTTTAGGTGCAATACCAATGTTAAATCAAGTTATGACTGCCACTAGAGGCGCAACGGATGCATTTTCTGGAGTTGGAAAACATGTTAATAGTACTGTATGTCAATTTGTTAAATTGTCTTCACATAATACTGTGATCTACTTAAGATTTGTTCTTTCAATTCTTGTTTCTTTCTGTCTTTTCTATAGTTGAGGAAGGTGGGGGGCAAAAAACATTGAAGCAGGCATTGGATGTGGTGTAGGTTTTGGACATGGTTTTGGAGTTGGTATGTAGACTTATATTTGCTCTGTTGAAGGCTATCTTTTTTTTTTTGTTCGGTAAATTGAGATTTCATTGATAAATACATCCATTAGATGCTGGATTACAAGCTATAGCAAAAACAAAAAAAGAGATAGTTCCACAGCAATTGAACCTTCTAGATGCTTCCTATGGAGTTAACAAAGTCAAGAAACTGAACAAAATGTTAAAGGTTATTAGGTTTTGCATTTAGGTTGATTCATTTTGAAGTGGCAAATTAGTAAACTACTGTGATAATCCTAACCACTTTATGTGCACTCTTTACTTAAGAACAGATTGATCTGAATGAAAGATCTCTTGCAAAAAGAAACTAAAAAATAATAATGTTGGACAGGTAAGAGGTTCTATAGCCTATGATTGGCAGCAGAAATAAGAACCTCTAGGCTGATTTGAGGTTTATTTTGTTGCCAAAAAAAACATGAGAGATATAGCATTTGGGTGGTTATTGGGTTTTTATCCAAAGAGAAAGTTTAGCGCCAAAAAGAAAGGTTTTGGAGTTGCCAAGGTCTGCACAAATGTGACTGGCTGATGGCAGAAGAAAGGGGAAAGATAACGGCCTAGGAGTCCTGCCTAGCGTTCACAAAAATATTTTGAATTTAAATACAAAGCTTGTATCACTATTTTAGATACTTTTAGAAGTAAAAATAACAAGTCTAAGCTAAAAGATACGAAAATCTGAGTTAATTCCTGGCACTTATCCTGTCCCAAAGTAAACTTTTCCCTCTTTTCTTACTTCTCCTTCAGAAAGTACAACATAAATGATAAAATCATTATCATAAGCTTGACTGCATATGCAAAAATTGGAGTAGTTGCTTAATTAGTTTGGCCTTTTCATGTTTATTCGAGGCAATTTATTAGTGGACTCCTTTTCTCATGTTTCTTTTCCTGTAAATAATAACAATTTCTGTAGTTGTATCGACAGAGAAAGATAGATAATGGAACTTGGAAGTATGCCTTGAGTGAACTCACATATGTGAGATCAATTAGTGTAATCAACATTATCCTTTTGATTAGCTCTTGTTTATATTTTAACATCATGCCATGTGTCATTCATATGATTGAACTACGTGTATGATTGAGATAAAAAAAGAAATATCTGAATCACGAAAACTTTATTTTATGAAGTTGTATTAGGCAGATTTAGAGCCGAGGGTCTATCGGAAACATCCTCTCCACCCCACAAAGGTAGAGGTAAGGTCTGCATACATCCTAACTCCCCAGACCCCACTTGTGGGATTACACTGTGTATGTTGTTGTTGTATTAGGCAGATTCATTTAAACATTTCCTTTGTTAAATAGCAAAATCTCGGTGATGCATGTCAGGTCTTGCTGTGAAGCGCGGAGTGTTGGATCAGATTCAGTTATATTTAATTGTATGTATTCTTGACCATAGTTCATTGCTGCTACCACCTAAGATTGCCTTCTTCCTCCATACTTGAGTTTTAAAATAACTTCTTTTAATCTGCAGCAAGCCATGACAAAATTAATGATGAAGTCTGGAATGTCTACTACCGGCTTATCTATTGGTCAAGGCATCCTTCCAGCATCCTTGCAAGCTGGCATGAAAACAGTCAATGAAGCCTCTATTCAGAACCCACTGGGAATTGCCAAACCACTTGAAGTGAAGGTCCCACATAGTTCTATCCAGGCTTGCTTACAGATAGGAACACAAGTTCTCTCTCTTCTGTTGAAAATGAAACTTCAAGACCTAATATCAGCTCTTCAAATGCATCATTTAGCAGCCGAACGGAGAAGGTTATTAGCAATTTTCTGCAGAGTCCACTTGTGAAAGACGAAGACAATAGTACAGCAAATGAGCTGGTATGTGAAGATGAATACACATTTCTTACAACACTATAGGTTAAGCGTAATTTTGTGAGTCTCCTTGTATTTGTTGTATATTGTGCTAAGGATGAGATTGAAATTGTAGATGGAAATATGAGGTTGCTAATTATTACTATGATATATATTTATTCTAATTCCTGTACTTTATTTGCAGCCTGAGCATTTGAGATCAGAGAACAACCTTCTTCATATTGTAAGCTTTCATTTTGACTGTTTATTTTAGAACTCAACTATTGCTGATTACACCACTTTTTAATGATGTTCTTAACAGAATATGACTTGCATTGATGTTCTATGTTTATATGGCATGTGACGTACTGAAAATACTTTTGCTGCATTGTAGGTATTGAAAACACCAGTGATTGATGAGCTCATGCAGGAAAATGAAAAGCTTCGCCAGATACTGGTGAAAGAGTTGAAAGTCTCGCCCAGTAAACTCCAAACCAACTACTCTAGTGGAAGTAAGTTTCCAAGTACTGATTGTTTTGAGTGCCGCAGAAAACAAAGTAGAAGACGATGAATGAATACAATATTTCTCTTTTATTTTTTTTCTACAAGATGAATGAAAGGAATATCTTACATTTTTTTATCTACATCACCCAATCAATTAAATCAAGAAGCTGACCTGCTCTTTTTGACTTTCCGAATTTGCAACTTATTTTTGGTTGTTGTATGAAGGCCTTTTGCCACATGCAATTAGGTAGCATGTGGATTAGCTTAAAGCCTCTAAAATATATGTAGGATGCTGGAAACAGATAGCAATTCTTGTTTAGTGCAGTCTTCTACTTTCAGGTTGTATATATATATATATAGTATATGCACATATAATCCTCAATGCATGTATATGTACTTGTTTCTGAAATTCATATATATCAAAGTCGAGTTCCAAAAAAGTAGTAGCGCTGGAAGGACAAGTAAGAACAGTGTCTTTTATTAAACCGAGTGAAAATGTTACATCATACTGTAACAATTGATAACTGATAAACCTTCATCTGGCCATCCTCATCATTCCTTACAACTCACATACACTCATGAGCCTCAAAAATCAAGGACAACGTTAAACAACAAAAAAATGGAAAACAACAATAGCAGTATATATTTAAATGCAATAAAAGAATACACATTGGTAAATTATTTTTAATCTACACCACATGTTGAAGGAAAATGACCATCAATTTAGAAGAGGAGTGCTACACTCCCAACCAGAGCTACCATGACCATGCTACTTCCATGCACAAAAGCACTTGATGGAATAGGTACCGATCCATCAGGTCCTGGAGCCGGTGCCAACACGGGCTCCGGTCCCATGGGTGCCGGGGGAGAGGCAGGCATGGCGGGTGCCATATCAGGTCCTGCTGGGGCTTGTGGTGAGCTAACTGCTGGACCAGGGCTCATTGTTGGAGGAAAGGCCACTGGTGCTGGTGGTGACATAACGGGAGGCGTGGTGATCACGGGGGACGGGGCTGCAATGCTAGAAGGTGGCATTGTAGGTGCTTGAGCAGCAGAGAGGGATAAAAATGTAAGGGAAAAGGAGAGCACTAACATGACACATGAGGGAGCCATGTCTCTCTTGTGAAAATCTTTTGTACTTCTTTGACAAGAAACTCAAGAGAGGATTCTTGAAAAGAATGTACAAATTAAGGTCTTTGAGGAAGTTTTTGTTCTAAGGCATTGGTTTGAGGTAGATAAATAGAGAGAGGACAGAAACAAGGTCTCCATGTCCTGGTTTTCCTTGACAAGTCTACTCAAGTCTTTAATTTGCAAAGTTTATGGTTGAGCACTCCGTTAATTAGCTCTTGTAAATGCATACAACTTGTCAAAATAGAATCGAAATGAAATTGATTTTGATACACTTGTTTGCATATGAATATTTTCCGAATAAAGAAACAAGTTAACCAACAAAAATATTCTCCAAAAACATTTTCTCAGAAAACAATTGACATATTACACCTTTTCTCCAAACAAAAGCTTTGCAAAGTTAACTTAGTGACATAGATTACAACACCAATCCGTGGGGTTTGCAAACTTAACTTTGCATTTCACTCGTTGATTTGGAAAATACAACTACTGTTGAAGTACGAGTATTATTATATGGATTATGTCCTAATAACACAATCCATGATAGGATCATAGAAGAAGACCATCTTTTTTCGTGCTTGCACGTATTTTGAAACTGGAAAATTAGTGAAAAGGATCCAGAGTACTTAAAGTTCCGATCCTTTTAACTTGCAATTATTAGAGTCTTGAATTTTATTTTGGTTTCGGGGCAGGAGATTATTATATCACATAAACACCTAGAAAAACACGATTTTTTGTTACAATTCTGCCAAAATTCAAGCGATAACTACAGGATTGCTTTTGTTTTTGTGTATTAATATGCAAATCTCCCTGCGAACACTTTAGCTTAAACTTGTACTAATATTAAGATAATCTGCCACAATCAGAACCAGGAAGCCGTTTTGTGTGGATAGACTAGTATCCGCTGTAACAACCTTTTTTTTCTCCTCGATATCATAATAACTTTAAGATTAGACAGGGGATGGACAGTCCTCCCGTTCAGGGAAGAGGAAGGGGGGAAGACCCTTCTTCTTTGCAAAAAAACTTTTGAATTATCATCACATCAGTAGGCGCAGAAAGCAAATCTTGGTATTGACTTATTGAAAATCTCAAAGAGATTGCTTAGACAAATCTTTTTGGGAATCCACTTCTGAGATGGAGAGAATCCCGGGATGCATATGCTCTTTTCAGGGTTGAAGGAAGAAGTAAGCGCAGCTATTGAACTTCTTTGTGGTATGACATAAGTGCTAAATGTACAGTTTAATTGACACTATATCAACAGAGTCTTTAATAGAGATTATCTGCAGCAGAATTAACTAGGACCAAATACTATTATACTTGTTCACTAGCAAATGAGATTGTTACACAAACCACGGTTCATCATTCTGGAGATAGAAGGGTTTAGTTGACTCCATAGTTACTATTAATCATTTTCTCGTAAGAAGAATACAGATAACCAGTTTACTAGCGGCGTCCCTTACTGTTTCAATTTATGTAGTGTTAATCAAGAGAGAGGTTTAACAAGAAATAAAAGGTACTTTCGACAAATATTCTTATGAATAAGACTTGTGCGAAAACTTTATAAGACAGATAATATAGACCAAATGGAGTAAGAAACAAAGGTTATAAGACAGATAATATAGACCAAATGGAGTAATAAACAAAGGATATTCATCGGATGTGATAATAAATCTAATAGTCTAGCCTCACCTTATTCTATCAACAACTAACAGACACTTCTGGTTAAACCATTGAATATATCTCAAATAACAAGAACAGAAACCCCTCAAGAGAGAAATGTCGTTGTTCCACTTAGACATGTGCCAAGATACTCCATTCAGGGCAATAGCAACTCAAACGAGCTACAAAAGCACCTATGTCGCCAAAACAAAAGAGCATACTGGAGAAAGATTAGTGGCGATTTTGATGACAGTGGCTTCCTGAGTCCCACTGATTCCATTGACTTTTTCATACCGTAGATTTTTGCTTCTGTTTTCACGTAGAGGTAGTACTTGTATCTGCTATCATTTCTTTACGTTTCTTGAGAAAACATGCCCAGCAAATCCTCATCTTTGGTCTCTTAGAAGGGGTTGAGATGCAGAACCTGCAAAACGAAGTGACTTTCTTAGACGAGAATGGTTCATAATTTTGAAAATTACAAGCCAAACTTACAATCATCGAGGAATAGAGAACAAGCTACACACCCTATCCTCTAAAAGGGAAAAATTAATATTTTGAATACCAACCAGAAAATAGCAACTTCTTGCACAAACAAATCAATGGCTCACAAATTTTCATTACCCGAGAATATATCAGAAAATATCATTATACACCACATAGCGAATCAATTCCAAAACCAAAGCAATTTCCGAAGATTTTAAGTGAACAATTGACACTTTTTATCATAAGGTCCCTCCATAACAAAGACTGCAAGATGAAAAAGCATGTGCCAGCATACTAAACTTATAAAATGAGATTGCAACACCTGTGTGGAGGCTTTAAAATTGTTTAAACTACACATATTATCACAAAAGACTACGAAAAGGGGGTTAACCCTGTTGCTGCCAGTTCATCCATCTTATCAATAGAAAACACTGTAATAATAGCACAAAAGCAAGGAAGTACAGATAAATATGCATTAATTAGTTGCAGTATGATCCATTTTGCAGATCTAAATCTCCTAAAGAGTTCTAAATAAACCATGTCTATGGGTGCTTTATATGAGCTTCAAACTGCAAATATCTCAGAAACAGACGACATTAAATGGTAATGTATGAGAAGCAAAATGATATGCAGATAGCATTCATTATTTGAATTTTGAAGTAGCTTTTTCATAGTTGTCATATAATTATTATGCAATGATGAAGCACCCTGAAAAATATTCTATAATAACTAATAAGATTCTCAGAACACAAAATGCAAGATGTTAAAGCTACTCTAATATATCTGTAATTACCGCACAAGCAAGGAGAGACATATATCAGTATTTAACATGTCCTAATATTTTTTCATGCATTGGTATTGTATTTAATACATTTTATACATTATGTGTAAGATATAAGGGGGTCAGATATACAAAAACAAAAGAACCAAGTAATAATCATTGTTTGATGTAAGATATTTTGCATAGCCCACATAAAAAAGATAAATAGTAATCATATACACCAATATATAGAACTCAGGCTAAACTACTGCTCTGCATCATGGCGTTATTTAAATTTTCATTCTTCACTGCAAATGCTATAGCATATTACTGATCCAATACACCAAACTTGCACAGGGATCTAGAGCATGATTACGGCCTAAATTTGATAATTAAGTTCGAAACTCCGATAATTTCATCATTTACCTCAGGAGCCTATAAGGCTAAGAACATGAATACTTGGGAACATGAATACTTCTTATACAGGATACAACTATAATATCTTGACTAGAACTTTTATCATCAAAAGTACTATATGCTCCCCCTTTACTTGACAACAATAAACCACTGTTCCAGATAAATTATTGTCACCAACCATAAATAGAACATGACAGCAATAGTCATAGGTACTTGTTTCTTGGTATAAAGGTGTTATCAAGACATTTAAACAAAATACTTTTTCCCAATCCCAAAGGAAGAAAAAAAAGGGATTGAAGTTTACCGTGTATCTTTTTCACTATTGTGTGAGCTAGATTATATAAAAGAATGTTTCTAATTCATTTCATCCTACTACTCCAATGCTACAAAATCAGTATGCTACTGTTTTTAGCAAATGATATCGATTTACATATGCATATGTTCTGATACATTAACAAATTATGTATTTGTACTCCACTATGCAGAGAACAAGAAGAAATGAAATAAGAAAATGTTACCTTTCTCAGAAGAAAAAAAGAAGAGAAGAAATGAATTAAGGATGATACACACAGTTGAACAAATACAAAATGACTAACACACACACAAATGGAAACATATGTTACCTCCGCTATTGTGTTGTCCACAGGCAAGGCGCTTAGAGAACTTCTCACTCAGTTCAAAAAGAACCAAACGAGATAGAAGAAGACCAGCACTAAGTGCACCAACAACAAGCATTATAAAAACTGCATCCCATCCTTTTGTTGAAAGAAAACCCGTCAAAAGAGGACCTAAAGCAGCACCCATAGATCCAGTACCATCAATAATGGCAGTAACTGTTGCTAGAGCTCGTGAATCTCCTTTCAAAGAGCTGTGAGTGCCCAAATCTGCTGAGACTGCAGTTGTTATAAGCGCATAAGGCCCATTAACAAACAAGCCAGCTATCATCATGAGCAAAATGTTCATGAACTCTGATACGCCTCCATATTTGCGATACAGAAGCATAGAAGGAATCGCTGCATACATGAAGCTGGCTGCTGTAGTAGCACGAGCATCAAGCTTGTCAGATAAATATCCAGCTAGAATTCCACCAACTATACCTCCAACATCAAACAGAGCAGAGAGATTCCCAGCAGATTTCACTGAAACATATTCTCCCCCTATAGCTGTAAAGAGATCATCAAGAACCAAGATGAGGAGCATGACCATGGCGTCACTTGGAAATTTACAAAAAAAAAAAAGGTGAATTCTGACGATGAATCTTCAAAGTAGAATCAGTATTGATATTGGTTATCAAACAAAAAACGATAATTATATTAGGTATTTTAAAGTTCATCAGGTAAATTTAATATCTTCATTACTTCTAAAAGATACGGGGAACAATTGCAACAAATGGAGAACCTTTACTTTGTCGTTAGCACCTGATAAACTTTTGACATTGAAGCACATTTCTAACAAGCATCTATCAAGAAGTGAATTATGAATTCGAACTAGAATACACGACTGGGCCAGTAATCCTTCAGGGAACTTAAAGAAACCTAGCTGAAATTATCTTTATCATTAGACATGCACCTTGTCTTAAACAAAAATCTGCATATTTGGAAGTTTAAACAGACTCAGATGGCACCTTCTAATTATTAAAATGTGTTTAGTTTGGTACTTCCCTGCTTCTCACTTAAGGTGGTCTGTTTAAAAGCCATTGTGCACTAGAATCTAGTGTAAGAGTAGTTTGCTAACAGGCCGGAACTAGAAAGCATGAATGAAATTACATATGTCGGTATGCTGATGCAACATGGACCTAGTCTTGTACGGGTTCTCATCCTTTTTGGGATTTCAGAAAACAGGGAAAGGAGAACCTGATCATATGAGGAAGAGTGACGCTCATGTATGCAATTTAAATATAACAAATAGAAAAACACAATCAGTAGCCCGATTTGCCATTATTAGAAGCATAGACTACAGTGCAACTCCAGCACTGTATCAGCTTAATCAGATGAAACGTTAGAAAATATGGAACACATATTTACCACTCGGGAAGAGTCAGAGTTAGCAGCAACAACTACTTTATTTAGAGATAAATAGAAGTGGAACGGTCATGATATCTAACTTCAAACCTAGGTAATACCCTTTTATATAATCGTCTAATATTTAGGTCTCTAGGACAGCCTTTTACGTCAGAACAATGCCTATCACACACAAAGAACCAAGTAAGCAAACGATCCATAAATGTACGCAGTGATACCTGTTTGACTAAGGTAAAAAGGCAACCAGTACAAAAATGTGTATGCTACCAACTTCGAGAAGAAAAGGCACAGTGCAAATGGAATCACTCCTGGTATTAAACAAGCATCAAGAAGACCAACACTTGTCCTACTTCCCGAACCAACCCGAGGGACATTACCCTGTCCATTTTCACCCATATTTTCTTTCACTCTTTGAGCTTCTTCATCGTTAATCGGAGACAACGAATCCTCACTAGACGGTCGATCAGGACACGGAAACCCAACATCTTCTGGATAAGCAGGCAATAACAAATACACCATTATCCCCGCAAAAAATATAAACGCTCCCGGAACAATAAAAGACCAACCCCATCCATATTCCAAAACACCAGCAGCCATAAGTGATCCACTAATATTCCCAACAGAAGTATGAGCATTCCAAATACCCATAATTAATCCCCTTTTCCTTTTACCAAACCAATTACCAATAACAGCAACAACAGAAGGCCACCCAGTAGACTGAAACAACCCAGCAACCATTTGCATAAGCAAATAAAACCAAAAAGCATGTATTTTCCAAAAATAACCCATACCAAATAACCCCACAAAAATCCCACTTCCAATCATCCCAGTTGTTAAAAACAACCTTAAGTCCAATGAATCCCCTAAATGTCCAGCTACATACATTCCTATTGAATAACATGCTAGAAATGCAACATCAATTTCCCCTAATTTCGACGTCCCATCCTCATCATTAAATGGTTCCCAGCCTTTCTTTCTTGATTTACTCAAACCCATAGGACCCAAAGTTTCATTCTTTATGAAAAGTGGGCCTTTTCTTGATTTACCCAAATCAATAGGACCTAAAGTTTCTTTCTTTATAAAAAGTGGACCAATAGGCCATGGATTTGAAACTGTTTCATTGAGAAATGGATGTGGATGTAAAACACTCTTGACAATACTACTAGGTTTTCTTGAAGCATGATAAGATGTATATGCTATAAATGTAATCAATAAAACAACGTATTTATACGTCTTTAAACTCCAATCTTTCCTTCTCATGCTTCTAATTAGCATAATCCCTGGTGGGTTTCCTCTCATTAAATCATTATTATTCCCTGCCATTCCTATATAATAATAAAAAAGAAGCCCTAGAATCACAAATCAACGCAAATTCACCTTATAACCACGTTGATCGGAAACAACTTTAATTTTCTGGACTGATAAAAAGTTTTGCATAATGATCTCGAACCGATATTGGGAAATTTACTGAACCGGGTTCAGGGTGGGGATACAAAATTTTGGGAATTCACCCATAATTGCTGCAACTGTGTGTTTGATAGATAAAATGGAGGGAGAGAGTGATGACGTGAAGGAAGGGAAAAGACACGTGTCGGTGTTTGGAGGATTTGAAATTCTGGTCAGGCGCCACGCTAAACCGTTAGGAGGGACCTGAAATAAGGGTCTGTGAGGACCTTAATTTATTTGTTCCCTTTTTTTTTTTTTACTTTTTACTCGATGTCCGGTTAATAACTTAATATTACTCTTAACTAAATTTGAATATGCGTAGAAAATTTATATCGGAGGACAAAACGCTTATGAATAAAGATAACTTCATACCAAAGAAATTTAAATCCAAAACTCTGATTAAAAATAAAAAAATATTTATTTCTTCATCACAATCTTTAGTATCCTGACTCAAGCTCAGACAACTCGGTAAATTGAACCCGATCTTGAGAGGGGAACAACATCAAGAAACGGCTGCTAATATTCAAGTGTTGGAGCAACAACTGGTCAAGTTAATTTCAGAAAAATAAGAAACTGATTCGACTAGACGCTCCTGTTGGAACTGAAAATATTTCTAATACCGGTAATAGCTCCCGCTGAAGCAATTGTAACAGCTTCTGCGCCGATTCACTTGCACCTTCTAATCTTACATAATAATAATAAAGAAAGTTAGCTCGTTGATATTTATTTGTTGTCTTCATTGGCGTGACGCTCAGTCGTACATCCTATACTGAGAAAAGAGATTAAGGCGGCAGTTTTTGGCTATAAACGTGCTTTTATAGTTCCAAGAATTGAATTATTGATAGTAGAATGTTTCGGCTTTCTATAAGTGGTTTGGTAGTTCAAAAAGATATTACTACTTGTGCAGTTGTGTTGAGATGGAAAATAACAAGAGGTCACACAAAAATTTATAATTGTAATTCTCAAGGATGATAAGTTAAAAAAAAAAATCATAATGTAATTTAGTCAATTGATTATATATAAAAGAAAAATTAATATTTAAAAGTATAAAAACTATAAAGAAAATAATATTTTCCTAAACATAAGATTGTGGATGTTATACTATTATACGAAAGAAAGAAATTTAATTTAATTTATAAAATTTAAAGTCAGTCTCACTACATTGAGGATGTATTGAGAAGATTTGAGATGTGTGACAGTTCACCTATGAAGTCACCACTGGATATAAATCAAAAGATGGATAAAAATCGTGGTGCACCCATATGCCAGGAGTGATATGCACAGGTGATTGGGAGTTTGATGTACATAACAAACTGCACCCGTCCTGATATCGCTTATGCAGTCAACAAGTTGGTTAGGTTTACCCGTAATCCATGAAATGATCACTGGAAGACGTTGAATCGGGTACTACGGTACCTGAAATACACGCTAGCTTACATGTTACATTATTCGAGATATCCAGCTATACTAGAAGGGTATAGTGATGCAAACTGGATATCTGATATAGAGAACATCAAGTCCACCAGTGGGTATATATTTACAATTGGGGGTGGAGCTTTATCTTGGAAATCCTCTAAACAAATTTGCATCGCCCGATCCACGATGGAGTCGGAGTATTGTTGTAGACAAAGCAGGAGAAGAAGCTGAGTGACTTCATGACTTCTTAGAGGATGTCCCTTGTTGGGACAAACCCGTACCTTTTGTAATGATCCACTGCGATAGCCATATAACGGTAAGTCTCATCATATTCGACGAAGACATAAGACCGTTAGACAGCTGATCACCACGGGTATTATCTCTGTTGATTATGTAAAACCAAATGATAACATAGCAGACCCTTTGACTAAGGGCATACCCAGAGATCAGATGTTCTGTATGTCTAGGGGAATGGGCTTAAAACCCAAATAATAAAGGACTGATACGGTAGTAACCCAACCTTACTGACTGGAGATCCTAGGAATTAGGTTCAATGGGAAAACTAAGTTGTAAAGGTTCAGTTGAGCGCTTCGGTGAAAGCAAGAGCACTTCGGGTTATGATTTCTATAAAGAACATAAACCCAAAGTCGTTCCCGCGATAGACATTAAGTGCTATCTGCAGTGTGGGTAAAGAATAAGTTTCCAAAACCTTTAATGATCCTCAACGGTCGAGGTTAGGTTTGGGGAAATTTTTAATGGTTCCTAACACTGGTGAAGTGGGGTATAGCAGGATATCTTGTAGGAGACCACCTATTTAAGTGCGAAGACAGGCCACCTAGAATGAACACACCTAAGAGTTCAAGAGTGTCCATGGTCACAACGGACAAAACATTAAGAAGAACAGAGTAAGGGAAGTTGTTGTGTTGGTGCCATTGTCTTGGATTACATTAAACACTGACGGTTCAAGACATCACGTTCATCGCGCAGTAAGTAAGTCCGATGGGATTCAACTAGGGAAGGTTCAAAGCGGAAGCTACCTCTCCTAATGCAATATCTTTTCGCTAAAAGAATGCTGAAAGTAGGCACCTTGTGTGTGCATAAAAATCTCTTTCAAGAGGGGATTGTTGGAAATTTACTAATGTGGAATTAAGTTTATCCCATTATTTATGACTCGAACAATTGGGGGCCCGCACGTCGGAAACGTCGTTTCCACACACGTGCACTCGTAGTGCCAAGTATCGTAAATTTCGTTAGTGAAAGAGATATTGGTACGTAAGTAAATGTTTGAGACGTAGAATAATGGACGGTTATTGGCTAAATGACAAGTATTCCGTGTTGGTAAACGAAGGAAGAAGTGTGCATAGTGTAAAGGTGGAATGGGTCGGAATGGGTCGCGGAGCCGAGAAGGGCCGCGATGCTAATTCTGATCCAAGTTTCTGGCGCCGGGGCGCTTCCCTAGCAGAAAGTCTTAGACGAAAATATGATTTTTGGAGACTTTTGGGCTGCCCTCAATGGCATTCATTCCAACATTAATCAGCCATTATTTGGGCTAATAAATGGGTGCCATTACTTGGGCAATTCATTGCCATTACATGGGTGATTCAATGCCATTACTTTGCACTTGAAGAGACAATTCTTACACTATAAATTGAGGCATTTGGCTCAATTGTTAACACACTTGAGAGAAAATCAAACCTGAATTTTCAGAAAACTTCTTCCTCTCTAGCACTCTTTCTATATTCAAGTTCTTCACAAGAAACACTTGAGTTTCCTTTGCTTATTTGTTAGTTGTTGTTTTATCTTAGGAGACTATTGTCCACTAACGTAAAAGGATATATACGGGGCAATCTTGTCTTAAAGACAGAGTGTCATCACTTGACTCACCCAAGTCACAAGAGTTTATATTTGTTCTTATTTCCAGTTTTGTAAGCAAAAGATTATAAGTTTCTCGTTGTAAACTTAGTAATATTTAGTAGTTTATCCTTTCTAACAATTCTAATATTTATTTACTTCTCATTTCCTGCGCTTGTTGTACTCACAATATGGTCACAAACAAACATGACCAAGATAAAGCATCTACGTAGATTCCACCAGAAGTAAGATGATTTTGTAGAGTATAAAATTGTTCTTGATATTTCTCAAAAAGAGAACTGTTCTTGATTATTAATACTATAAGAATCCATGTTGTTTTGTTTCTTAGATAGGGCATGGTTTTGGTGATCTGAAAGGAAAATAAAAAGGATTGCCTGGCTGCCCCTTTCGGAGCATCTGATAAATTTGGAACGAGTAGGAGGCAGGAATTTACTTTTGTTTATTTCAATTACACATACCAGTCATGATTTCTGTTGTAAATTATACATTGTTTCAATGGGATTTTTTCATTCCCAGCATAAAGGTGTTAGTATTTTCTGTAATCACATTCAGCTTCAGCTTTGTAACTGATCAATTTTGTTACTGAAAACAGAACACTTTTTTTAAAAAAAAAAAAGAATAACACAAGAGGGACAAACTGGTCCATATGTTGATTGTAATATAATTTTGTTAAGAAGGATCTTTAGTGGTATTAAATTCTAAAACTCATGAGGAAATAACTCATTTCTCACATATGCAAAGATGAATATTGCTGTAAACTTGACATTAAATTTTTTGTTCTTAAGATATATTACATATGTTTCATGTTCTATGCATCATAGTCTTGTTACCTTTTCTGGATCTTGTCACTTAAACTTTTTACCAAAGTTGACGTCAATTTCACGCCTTATTATCAAGGTCAAATTAGAGTTCAAACTAGAACGAGTTTGTATTATCTCTGAAACTATAAAGAGTCATGTAGTACAACTCAAAACTTCAAGGGGAAGTATATGCAATTCTTCCAAATTAAGGACTTTTTATCTTTCAACACTCTTATGTTCACAACACTACTCTCGAGTACATGATATGAGACAAAAATGGTGACAACCACTTTATTGAAGACCTAGTAAAAATGAGAACCTAGTCAGTGCATGCCATGAGTGGGACCCTTATTTTATAATCTCTTAGGAGGAGATCTAATGGTCATAATGTGGCTGTGATGACCAATAACTAAAGCACAGATTGCACCAAATCAAGATCCTTCAAGGAAGAAAACCTACTACAGATAAATTAAAAAACTAATCAAAATCATGTCATTACAAGGCATATACGAATATGAATATTTTTACTTATCTATATACCTCAGAACTCAAAATATTCGCAAGGATATGAAAGAGAATAATTTCTCGATTATTTTAATTAATGAAGAGGTATATATATATGATATATAATATTTAATTATGAAAAATAAATCTACCTTTCCTAATATATGGTAAGTGATTATCGTGTATATATGGTAATAATATACGCACGGTATACAGATAGAAACCGTGTATATATTAGTCCAATATACACGGTATTGACTAATATATTCTATCACACCCCTGCAGTCATAGCGGGCGGTTGTTGTACGCTGAGACTGTCCCTAAAATCTTCAAACAAAACCAAGGGAAGACCTTTAGTAAAGATGTCAGCAATCTGGTACCGTGAAGGGACATGCAAGACACGTATTTGTCCACGAGCTACCTTTTCGCGAACAAAGTGAATATCCATCTCGATATGTTTAGTGCGTTGATGTTGGACCGGATTCCCAGAGATATAGACCACACTAACATTATCGCAGTAGACCAAGGTAGCTTTCTGAATAGGAAAGTGAAGCTCTAATAGGAGATTATGTAGCCAACATGACTCGGACACCACATTGGCTACCCCTCGTTACTCGGCCTCCATACGCGATAACGTAGCCTGGCATTTAGCCGACCAAAATACTAAGTTATCACCAAGAAACATACAATAACCAGATGTCGAACGTCTGTGTTACACCTCGTAATTTTAAGACAATAATTAGAGGACTTAATTAAGGAGGTAAGATTTGAATCTTGGATATAGAGTATATTTATATATGCTAATCCGGAAATTAGTATACAAGAGGATGTGATTCCGTAAAGATATTGGTCACAATGAGGGTGACGTTGGATACTTATAGCAATAATTGTATATTCCCGTTATGGAATAGTATTGTATTATAAAATTATGACATTGAGGATACGAGGCTTATGAAATTCTCGGGAATTAAAAGAAGTGGGTTTGAGATTTATTAATTGAAGAACTTGGGGGCCAAAGTGTAAATAATAAAATTCAGATTTTTTTATATTTTAAAACCTACATTCATCTCTTTCATTCTAAACTTTAAACAAAACATCACCTCTCTTCTCCAAACCTACCCCCACTGCTGGCTGAAAATCACCCCCAACCCCATACCCAATTTAATATTTTTATCTCCTCTTCTTGGACTACATTATTCACAAAATTAGAAGCCAAAACAACACCAAAAATAGTGGCAAAAACGTGCCACTGCTTACCGAAAATTAGACCAGAAATTTCGAATTTTTGGGAGGAAAATTTGGAAGAAAAACGTGTAAGGATGATGGCTTAACATTGTAGAACACTTGCATGTCAATTGGAGTTGAAGAAGTGAACAAAAAAGGGAAAGAAATACGAAAACAGTGGGGATTTTCGGACAAGCAGTGGGCAGAAAATTGTGGACTGTTTTGGACGAAATTTGAGGTATAAAATTCTTCTTTCTATAATATAATTGGAATGAATGTTGTTAGAATTAAGGATATGAATTTGTGTTAAGGAAAAATTTGGAATTTAAACAATGCGTGTGACAATTTTGGGCTAGTTGCCAATTTGGAACAGATTTTGGTGCTGTTGGATTTGTTGGTTATTGTTGTTATTATTATCACTAATTGCATGATGAAATTGAAAGGAAACATTGATATTAAAGTTTAAAATTAGTTATATGAAAGTATTGAAATATGGAATTGGATTTTAGGAGTTAAGAGAAGAGTTATGGAATTATGACATGTTGTGGCCAAGAACTTGCATGAAATCGTTGGACATGTTGAGATGGATATGGACTGTTTTAGGGACTGTTTTGTGGTGTTATAATGCTGAAAATTTAGTTACCATTATGCATGTTTAAGTGTGGTAATTGCTAATGTAAGTCCTAAAGGAATAAGGGTGTAGAAAGGTGTAGAAATGCTTCACATTCTACCCTCGTTGTTGTTGGAACATGGACTGTTTTTGTGGGCTGTTTTAATGTGGATTAAGAGGCTAAATTTACATGAGAAGTGGGTGTGTAAATCCCCTTTGTTGTTGTTTTGGTTGTGCCTTTAATTGGTGCTTGGTTATTGATGTTATTAGTCTCGTTTGGAAGTTATGGAAACATGTATAAGCAAGGGAAGTGCTGCCCGAATTTTTATAGAATAGGAAGTCGTTATTCGATATAAAGTATGCTAGTGATCATAGAATTGACGAGTGTATTACCATTATTATAGGTTGAAGTTCTAAAATGAGACGTACTCTAATATTGAGTTGATTAGTTCGTCTAAGAGGTATGTGAACTGTTCCTTCTTTCTTTGGCATGATTTTTATTTAATGAAAGTACGACGGACGTACATGATTCTTATACAGTTTAATTCCTAAAGATGTTAGTTATGAGAAGTGCCTATGATTTTTCAATAAAGAGTTTATTATGACATTATTATAATGATTTTATTGAGAGTCAAATGAAAATTTTGATTTCATATGGTTACTCATGAAATCTACTCGTGCTAAGTGTTATTACTTCACTTCACTGAGTCCCGGGCCTAGTTATGTTCGTGCACAACCTTGAATTTTTCACCGAGACTCTCACTAGAGGGCCGGGTTACGTAGGATGGATCCATAGATGAGATATGACTTTACCGAGTCCCAACATGGGTCGGGTTATGATATGACTTCACCGAGTTCCAGCATAGGCCGGGTTATGATATGACTTCACCGAGTCCCAGTATGGGCCGGGTTATGATATGATTCCACCGAGTCCCGCATTAGTGGGCCGGGTTACGTTACAGGTATATATATGTATATGGACATGCATTCATGTTTTCTTGACTTAACTCTCATTTTTATAAGGCACAACTGACTTTTATGGTTTATGGCACAGTTGGATTTGGATCCTGATTTTTATACTGATCTCATGTTTTCTGTTGGCTACTTATGATCTCTTTTACAACTTCATGTTTTACATACTCAGTACATTATTTCGTTGACCCCCTTCCCTCGGGGGCCTGCGTTTCATGCCCGCAGGTACATGTTTTCAGTTTGGTGAACCTCAGGCCTAGGTTCCTACTCAGCAGGTTGGGAAGCTCCTTTGATCCAGAGCTTTGTCATTTTGGTACCGAACCTCTTTTAGACTTACGTTTGTATTTAGGAGCACGACGGGGCCCTGTCCCGTCATATGTCGTTGTCCTTCTTATAGAGGTCTGTAGACAGTTGTGGGTTGTACTTATGTAAGGGTTATGACTCTGTTTTGGTCAGTCATGTTATTGTATTATGTGTTGGGGTGTTCCCATGTATATATGTTACTATCTGGTGGCAGCCTTGTCGGCTTGCTTGTTATGTTATATTGGCTAGTTGTGACTCCTCAGGAGGAAGGTACATTCGGGGGTAAAGGCAGCCTTGTCGGCTTGCCTACCCTGGCATATGTTGTTATTGCAGCATTATGCTGCCAGATTTCAGACTCATTAAGTGTTAGTTGGATTATGTGTGACAGATTAGTATAATGACGTCATTAGGGCGGTTAGTCGCGGCCCGTCGGGTCGGGTCTTGACAGTCTGGTATCTGGACATCCACCCCAATCAGCATCAGTATAAGACACGAGAGTAGATACGGAGGATGGATATAAGTGCACACCATAATCAAGAGTGCCCTGAATGTAACACATAATGCATTCAAGAGCATGCATGTGCTCGTCCCTCGGATCATGCATAAATAAACACACATGTTGCACTGCATAAGTAATATCGGGCCTCGTGAAAGTAAGATACTGAAGAGCTTATGCAAGACTACGATAGTGGAAGGGATCCTCGAAAGGTGTACTAGAATTAGCACTCAGCTTCGGTTTTGTATCAACCGGAGTAGGAGAGGACTTATGGGATGACATGTCAGCTCTCTCAATAATCTCAGCCGCATACTTCATCTGTGACAAAAATAGACCACCAACATGACGTGTCACAACTATACAAAAAAATAACTCAAGGGCCCCAAGTCTTTGATAGCAAATTCTGAACTGAGAAGAGACATGATAGACTTACGCAGAATAGAATGTATGCCAAAGAAGTACCACGACGATAGATGAATAGAAAATAATCAGACCTGCTGTGAGAAAACCCAATAGTCGACACATAATCTACCAACTTTTTATACCAAGTCCGAGGGGCCTATTTAAGCACATATAAGGACTTCTTCAACAAACAGGTATGGTTAGGATGACCGGGGTCCCTGAAACCCAAGGGCTGATGCATGTATACTGTCTTCTTGAGATCCCTGTATAAGAAAACATTTTTCACATCCAGTAGATGAATGGGCCATGCTTTTGAGAGAGCCAGACTGAGAACAGTGTGAATGGTTGCCGGTTTGACCGCCGGACTAAATATCTCTCCACAATTCATGCCGACCTGTTAAGTTTTGCCATCACCTACAAGACGGGCCTTTCTGCCTCTCAAAACAGCCGATAGATTTTTCCTTATGAGTAAAAATGCACATAGAATGAATAACATTGACACCAGGCGGATGAGGCACCAAATCTCACGTCTTATTTTCAATAAGAGCATTATATTTATCATTCATGGCCATTTTCCAATTCGGGTTATGAAGGGCAGACACTGGATTACGTGGTAGGGGTGATTTAGGAACGTTAGAATTGAGATTAAAATGTCGTTTTGGTTTTAAAATACCTCGTTGGCTATGAGTAACGAGCCCTTGACTTAGAATAGAAGTGAACTGAACTTGGGATAGTGTCGGGTCAACTCGAGACTGGCCAGCAGGCAGTGTGCCTGTTGGCCGAGAGATTGGATCGGTGGGAAATTTATTGTGCCAGCGGGCAGTGGGCCTACTGGTCGAGAAACTGGACCGGAAGGCAAATTTATCGGGCCAGCAGGCAGTGGGCCTGCTGGTAGATTTGGGTCACTGGAGTGCTGGGCCCACTGGTGGATGATATGCGGTGAGAGCCCATCATCCAAAAAATTATAAGAACTAGACACAGAATTATACAATTTTTAGCAAACGGAAATTGGGTTTCATAAAAAATGACATGGCGACTAATTATGATTATATTAGAGGATAAATCAAAACATTTGTGACAATGATGATTAGACGGATAACCCAAAAACACACAAGTGGTAAAACGGGCTTGAAATTTGTTAATTGTAGTGGATAGGAAAAGTGGATAGCACAAACACCAAACACCCTAAGATGACAATACGAGGGATCTGTATGATAAAGAATTTTTAGTAGGGATTGATATGGTAATCCTTTGCTAGGGAGTATGTTAAGGAGGTAAGTAGCCATTTGTAATGCATGATTCCAAAAAAGAAGGTGGTAATGAAGCATGAGCTAGTAAAGTTCGAACAATATTATTAATGGTACAAATTTTCTTTCAGCTTTCCCATTTTGTGAGGACGTATGAGGACAAGAAAACCAAAAAGATATGACATTAGTGTTACAAAATTTCTGAAACTGCCCATATCAAACTCCTTTCCATTGTCACATTGAATGTTTTTAATTTTCCGTTCAAATTGGGTACGGATGAATGCTTTAAACGTTAGAAATGTGAAAAAAACTTAAGACTTTGTAGATAAAGGAAAGGTCCACAAAAAATTTAAATAGTTATCCAAAAATAACACATAACAACAGTGCCCCAAAGAGCTCAAAATGGGAGATGTCCACAAATCACTATGAATAATATCAAATGGCAACAAAGTACTAGAACGTGAGGCTACAAACGGTAATTTAACATGTTTCCCAAGCGGACAAGAAGGCCAAATATTAGTACTACACGTACTATTACATGCAATAAAATTATTGTTTTTAAGAGAGGAAATCACAGACGTCCCCGGATGACCCAAACACGCATGCCACAAGTAAGGTGCTAGAGAGGCAAACGCTAACGGTGTGGCTTGAGTAGTGGAAGTGGTGGTGGTGGTGGTGATTGGATAAATCTCTCCCCGAATATTACATCTCATTAGAGATATCCCTATCATGAAATCCTTCATAGAAAATCCAAAAGGGTCAAAGTCAACAGAAACTCAATTATCAGTTGTAAATTTTCAAACTGACACTAAATTTTTAATTGAGGAGCATGAAGGACATTTTTCAAGGCTAAAGGTGGGTTCGGGGGAGATAAATTAGTGTAACCATAATCACGAAATGGAATTGAATTACCATTACCAATAATTATGCCACGATTTTTGCTCTAATTGGAATAAGACGAGATATTACATGGCGCAGACGTCATATGAGAGGTGGCCCCGGTGTCCATGTACCAATTTACATTCGAATGATTTAATTCAAGTGTCTGCATCGCTGCCTCGATATCCGTGGGGGTCGAAACCGATGTTGGGCCGATAGTAGCGAAGGCCTGCTGAGGCCGAGGCCCAAGCAGCCCAGCATGCTTGCCACTTACTGTGCACTGGCCCAGTCTGCTTCGGCTGAGTGTAGTTGGGCCTAGCCTAATTTGCTGGAACTAAGCAGGGTAGCATGAGTCATTGCCCATTGGCCCACGGCATGGCCTAGGGCCACTACCCAGTGGCCCAGGCCTGCTGTCATGGGTTCAATGGCCCGGTGCCCTGCCTGCCGCCACCACCCGTCGGTCTGCCAACACTGCTGCCGCCACCGCCATGATTTTTGCCACTATTTTCCCTATTTTGGCCCTTTTTACCGCCACCGTTGTTATAGTTTTGGCTAGAATCATCCGAGAATGAGTGAGGGTCATCAGACGTGGCCACAATCATGACCGAATTGGCTCCGTTTTCCACCTTTTTAGCCAACCCAACTTATTCTAAGGTGAGCATGAAACGTGTTTGGTACAACGGCGGGAGAGGATTGCTTTGACGAAAAAGAGTTCCAACGCCATTATAAGCCTCGAATAGGCCTGCAACCATCTGAAGAACAAGACGATCATTCGTGATGGGGGCACCAACGTTCTTGAGTTGATCCGATAACTCCTTGAGCCTTTTACAATAGGGTGAGACATTCGGAAAATCCTCCATGTTGATGTGAGAGAATTCCTGCTCAAGGGTCACGACACGGGAATTTTTTGTTATCCTGAAATATATCACGCAACCTATTCTAAGTGTCCATTGCTGTGGCGTCGGGTTCAATAATAGTCTACAAGAGGTCTGTAGAGATAGTGGAATAAATCCACTGGAGTACCGTAGCATCAAGAGTTGCCCACAACTTTATTTCATCATCGGTGATAGGCACCTTTCCTTGCCTATTGCCGAGGAGATGATGTGATGGAGGACTCGATGAGACCGTGCGCGAACTTTAAATAGTTTTGTCCACGTCGTGTATTGGACGTTTTCCATCTCAATAACGATAGGGATGTTGTTCTTGATGTTGGAGACTGCAAGGGCAAGATGAAACGTGTTCTTTGTGGTAGACATTATGAAAGAACAAGAGGAGAATTAGGGTTTTGGAAAAAAAAATTGAAGGGATGGGAAGGGGGTCGGCCGTCAGCCGATTGGTTGAGCAGGGCGGCGGAAGGTGAGAATATTTGGAGAAGGAAAAGTTTGCCCTAGACTGCTGATGCCGTGAAAGAGAATAATTTCTTGATTATTTTCATTAATGAAGATGTGTATATACATGATATACAATATCTAATTATGGAAAATAAATCTATTTTTTCCTAATATAAGACTACTCCCATAATTATACTTGTAGAAGAATTCTACAATATATTGTGATTACTATGTATATATGGTAATAATATACACACGGTATACCGATGGAAACCGTGTATATATTAGTCCAATATACACGGTATTGACTAATATATTCTATACCGATAAAAAGGAAGGTTGATAAATAGGTTCAGCCAAACCTCTTTGTTTCTTCCTCTTCTTTTGTTCTTTCATGCCATTACTTTTCTATTCCTTTTAATGTCTTATACTATGCTTTTTCCAAACCACAAAAAATAAACTTAACAATATCATAATCTTGACCCTTACTTTCAAAGAAATGCTCTAATTAGCAAGAGGAATAATAAAAAGTAAAAAGTAAAAAACTGTAATTTTTTTCTTCATATTTTTATTAGGAGTTTGCATAGTGGGGGTTGGAAGAGGACTAGGAGTCAAGATTTTCACCTAAGTGGTTCAAATATATAAAGAAGTAAATACACGAAGAAGTAAAGGAGATTCAATATCTATTATATATAATTTTAATTTTATATATACAATATAATTTTTCGACAACGGGTTCGGATGAACCGGGGAGGCTACCTAGGTCCTCCCATGGTTGGGGATTGAAAAAAGTTCCACATGTTAGTAGTCATCGGGAATAACCTACAGTCAACAAGGACATTAGCAATAATATTCTTCAAACTTATAAAGTTTATTTATTTATTTATTTACAGATTAAAAAGAAAAAAACACATTTTCTATTTCCAATAATAATAAAGAGGGATTTGAACTTTTCAAGAAGATTTAACACCAAAGAAAGAAAAAAAAATACTAACAAACATATTATTATTACTTCATTTACAAAACAACAAGAACCCCATTTCCATTCACATTTCACCCTACTTTTTCCTAATATTCATAAAATTCCAGTGGTCCTTTTTCTTCTTCATTGGATTGTACAAATTCTCAGCTGAAAAAAGAAACCATCTTTAATCCCTTCATTATATAGACTGTTCATAACTTTTGCTATTTTCAGTGGGTTTTTGGGACTTTTATGTACATACTGTTCTTGGTCGTCTTGGTTTTTTTCATTTTTGTGTTTCCTGCAGAGCTTTCTTTAGGTCCATTATAGAGAAGCTTTGATACCCAGTAACATATATAGTTATATACCAAATATAAGATACTGAAAAGAATAATTGAACAGATATTTATTATATAACTACTTTTCATTTTCTAGAGGAAACAAAAAAAAATTGAAATATTATTTTTCTGGAATTAAGGGACAAAAAGAAATTTGCACAGATGGGAAAGCAAGGACCTTGCTATCATTGTGGTGTTACAAGTGAGTTCTTGGATCTTCAATGTATTTTATTTCTCCAAATTTTCAAGAAAAAAGTAGTCTTTTCAGCTCATAGTATTGTTCCTTGTTTTTCCATGTCTAAATACTCTTATTTGATAAGTTTAGTTGTTCAATTATTGAACTGAATACCCATATATTGGTTGCTTCATAAGGGAAGAGATCACTGACCAATAAAAAATGATTACTGATGAGTGATATGTGTTGGTTATACATTTTAGTATCTGTTATGAGTTTGTTTTGCTTGTACATTCACTTAAATCTATAGATTTGTTTACTGGATTTAAGTTGGAATTCAATTTTGAATGTGTTTCTGTTTATTCCCAACATTCTCTATTCCTCATCACTATGTTGTGTTCTAGCCAATCCACAAACTCTTTTGTGGAAAATATGTTTGCTCAAATCTTGCTAATAATATAAAGGAAAATGCGCAAACATGGAGGTCAATTTGTATCCTTTTATATAGTTCCTCTAGTCATGAACACAGCATAACTTTCATTTCGTTTTTATAGGTCAATGCAATTGGGGGTTGTTGCCAAACTTTCCTCCTGTTTTTCTTTTCCTTGTTCCCTTTCTAAATGTAAAACTGTACTTCCTCAGCAGTGGCGGATCTTGCCCAAAATATTAAGGGGGCGGTAACTACTAACAAAAATATTATAATTGAAATTTATAAGAATAAAATATAATTTTATCAAAGATTCAAAATAACATCAACACAACAAAAATATAATATATAAAAGGAAAGACGTGCCTAGAATTAAAGTGTTGCCCTTCGTTCTTTTAAAGACTTGAAATCATTAATAACTTAATCAGAGCTAAAGCTTTCATCTATCTCTTTTCAATATAAACCATCTTATTATCATCAAGAAATTCATCCTCCATCTTATTACACAACCTTGTCTTGATTATCTTCATTGCTAAAAATGATCTTTCTGTAGTAGCCGTAGAAACTGGAAGAGTTAAGATAAAACGGATTATCCGGTCAATCAAGTAATATGTATTCGCCTTCCCTGTTTTTTCAAAAGCTTCACACAATTCAGACATAGTTGACAAGTTATTCAATTTTGGATGACTAACAACCTCAAGAATAAAGTGTTGAAATCTCAAATTTGTTTTCTCTTGCTTACTAAAATCCACTTGATAGAATTTTTCTACAAGAGCACATATATCATCCATATTAAATGCTTCGTAAATGTCTTTAGGAATCAAACTATTGCTTAGGCTCAAAAGCTCCATTGTTTGAACATTAAACCTGTTATTCAATTCCTGCAATTGTTGATCAATAGTAACACAAAAGAGATTCACTCTAAAATGTTGACCCACTGTAAACTTTACTTAATTTGGTTGAAATTTCAAGAATCCATGGTCGGCACAGCTACCGCCGGCGATACCAGCACTAGCAGCAACCTAGCTCTGGCGAGAAGTCTAAGCAAGAAGGAACTTACATTGATATAAGGTCATGAAAACTATAAAATTTGAACTAAAAACCAACAAAAAAAAAACAAAAATATCCCAAGAAGTGTACAATGAAAAATGAGCTTAATCAATCTACACAAAAAATTCAGCTATGTATCAACTTACATTGATATAAAGAAGAAGATTTGGAGTTGAAGTATGAACCACATAGAGAGGGAAGAAGGAGGCTAGGGTTTGTGATTGAGGGCAAAAAAAATTGAGTTATATAAAATAGTGTATTTTGAGTTATATAAAAAAAAAAAAAAAATTTGAGGGGGGCCGTGGCCCCCCCTGCCCCATCTAATATCCGCCACTGTTCCTCAGGTGTCATTTTTCGTGCCAACGGATTACAGTTCCTCTAATCATGAACACAGCATAAAAATGCCTACCAATGATGACTGGCCCTTTTCAAAATTCATGTTCCTGACCTCTATAATAGAAGGGTGATCATCCGGGGATATATGTGACATGATTGCTACTCATTCATATTTTCATTTAAAGTCTGGCTTCACATCGCAGCTGCAGTAGCACATTCTTAATCAGTGTTGTCTGATCGAAGGCTTGTAGTATTCTCTTGTGTTTCTTTACCTCACGAAACGAGCTCATTGGCCTCACGTTGGCAAATGTTTGCATTGACAAACTTATGATATTTTCTTAACAACCCAAGTCAATCAACTACTACTCGATAACTAGTTGTAAGGCTATGAATATTCTATATCCATTTGCTCTACTCAGATGCAACACATCATGAATGTAGTAAATTTATATACTTCATTTAGTGATATCTTCTTGAAATCGTATCTCGTCTTTTGCTGCATAACCTTCCGTGTTTAGAACTTCCATAGTTCAGCTTGTCTAGTAAAGACTTGTCAAGTTTGGCTTTCTCCTCCAGCGCTAGTGCTACTTAAATTACTCAACTATGTAACATATGCTCTGCAAGATGAGGTAAGAAATTGGTTGGGTTGCGTATAGCTGTGCCTTCGGCTTGGGTTTACATCTCGGAAACAACCGCTCTACCTACCAAGGTAGAGGTAAGGTCTGCGTACACTCTACCCTCCCCAGACCCCACGTTGTGGGATTGCACTGGGTATGTTGTTGTTCGGCTTGGGTTTACAGAAAGTTCTTACTGATGTCATATTGTTTTAGTAAATATAATGTCCCCAGCAAATATCTTTAGAAGTCCACACAACGCCGTGACTTTTGACGTTCAAAATCAATCCAGTTTTTCGCTCCTATTTATGGTGTTCTAGTCTTGACTTAGTTGTTTTATAAAAGTTTGGACCTTTGGTTGTCTTGTTGTACCATGAAGAAGAATTTCCTTAGTTCACTTCTCATGATAACAATTATCAGTTATGTTCTTTATCTTTTTGTTGTTATCTCTTTCTAAATGTACACGGAAACAGCTGCTAGTATTAATTTTACCTTCACAACTGAACCACTTGAAAAAGAAAGCTTGTATATCAAAAAAGAGAAAGGAAAAAGAGAAACCAAGAAAAAGATAAAGAAAATAGAAGTGATCAAGTCCACATTGCATATTTAAGAGTATTGTTGCAGGGAATGTGCTAATGTTCTTGTTATGTGTGTCGAATATTCCTAGTTTTCAATCTCTAAGATGCCATTCTTTGTTCCCTCCTTATTTACTTAGAATACACTCTTAACGTCAACATATTGCTGCAGGTACCCCACTTTGGCGTAATGGGCCTCCAGGAAAGCCAATATTGTGCAATGCATGTGGATCTCGGTGGAGAACAAAAGGAACCTTGGCAAATTATACTCCTCTGCATGCAAGGCCAGAATGTGATGATCTTGAGGATTATAGGGTGTCTAGGGTCAAAAACATGTCTTTGAAGAACAAAGAGGCAAAGGTGCTGAAATGGAAGCATAATCATGATAAAACTTTAGTTAGAACTCCTGATTATAATCAGGATTTCCTAAAGGGTTTAGATGAAGATACAAGCAATAGGTCAAGTTCGGGTTCCGCCATCTCAAACACTGAGAGCTCTGCACAATTTGGTAGTGCTGAAGCAAATGATTTGACAGGTACTTCATTTATTAATGCAGGCACCAATTCCAAAGAGCCAACAAACGACAAAAGCTTGATATTGGAACTGAATTATTTGATTCATCAAGATGTAGATATGTGTGCCTGTATATCTTTTCTTGTTAGCTACTTGAAAAATTCTGTAGGCTGTCATTTTTGGTGATACTCATAGTTTTTTATCGACATCTTTTGATTGAATTACCAATATTACCCTCAGGGTTAGTACCGTCTCTAGTGAAAACTTAGTGGTAACATCTAGACCTTTCTCTTCTTCTTTCAGTCAAATCGCAGAAATTACTTTGAATAATGTCTTCTTTTTCTACCACATATGATATACATTCTCTCGCTTTTCTTTTCTGTTCTTTGTTTAGACTCTATACGTACTTGTCTTGTGCCTAATTGGGTGATTCTATGGCTGCATGAATACTGTCCCTTCATTGTGCTATCAGGCCCTGCCCAATCCAACAAATGGGAAGCAATGGTGCCTTCAAGGAAGAGAACCTGCATAAGTCGTTCAAAGCAGTCTTCAGTTGAAAAGCTTACTAAAGACCTGTGTACCATCCTACATGAACAACAATCTTCATACTTCTCTGGATCTTCTGAAGAGGATTTGCTTTATGAGAGTGTCAAGCCTATGGTCTCTGTTGAGATTGGACATGGAAGTGTCCTTATTCGACATCCGAACTCAATAGGTAGAGAAGAAGAATCAGAAGCCAGCTCCCTGTCAGTTGATAACAAGCGGCATTATGTAAATGAGGCTTATTCACGATTGTCTACCCCACCTGTAAATATTAATAGGGGTGTCTATATACCAAATCTGGGCACTGAGAGAACCAAGAACCCTAATAGTCAGGGAATGGAACAACACCAGATTAAAAGGTGCTTTCTTCATTAATCTTGATAACATGCAAAATGAGAAATAAAGGTGTTGTTGCATGTGTTAAGAAGAAAATGGATATGAGGTTTTAAATGTATGAATATCCTGCTAACGTTAGTTTTGATGTGGCTGCACAAATCAGTATGCATCAGGAAAATATATAAATCGGACCAATACATGCTCTGCACCACATGATATTTCATTATAATTACTAATTGTGCATAGCTTGTGGTGGCATCAGATACCATTATTCCATAATTCCAATAACTTAGAACCCTTTTCTTTGCCTTGATCTATGCTTTGCATCCTCTGATTTATTTTAAATTGCAGGGATAAGAATCACCTTGAAAAATTGCATATTCTTGGACATCATAGTTCACCACTGTGCCATATAGACCTGAAGGTCTGTTGCTCGCTCTTGATTTCATTACAAATAAACTTTTGTTTCATCTAATATAACAGTGGAATGCTTCCTACAAGGCCCACTTGTCTGTGCATCTGGAATTCATTTCCTATTCCACAATATTTCCTTGTGTTCATGGATTTTGCTCGTCTGTAGATATCATATGGTCTTCTGCTTTTGATTATCATTTGAATATGTTTGAATTCAAAATATATCTTGCGTTCTGTATGAATTTGCTTTCTCTCTAAGTCAGAATGAATTTGATTAATTTTAAACTTGATTTTGGCTCTGTTGTCAATTGTTAATTATTACCAGTAAGGATCCAAGCAATACTCTGCTGCAATGCTTCAAAACTGACATGATAATGATAAATATGGTTCAGGATGTACTTAATTATGAAGAGTTCGTGAGGCATTTCTCAAGTGATGAACAGCAGCAACTACTAAAATACTTGGCTCCTGTTGATTCTTTTGCACCCCCAGTTAGGTTTGTACAATTTACTTCGTATTCATATCCTTTTTAATTGTCGGAAGTCTTAATAACATATAACACCACTGAACTATTAATAACAAAATCATTTTCAGTAAGAAGCAAGAATCAAGTTCGTTTTTTCTTCTTCTTGTGTGCGAGGCTGCATGACTTATGTTTAGCACTTTCTAGTTTTTTCAATTCACTCAGTCTTGTCAAATGGCTTTGAAGAAATCAGTAATCAATATGTTGAACTTGGACTGTATAGCAGCTGTTGTTGTTAAATGTGGTAGAGTCAAGCTCTGATTGTGTTTCTATTGTTTCTTTATGTGCAGTCTTAAAAGCATGTTCGAGAGCTCTCACTTTGAGGAGAATTTGTCTTCCTTCCAGAAACTTCTTGCAGAAGGTGTTTTTGGTAACTCATTACCAGGGGTGAAAATAGAAGACTCTAGGACCTTGAAGAGGTTAATATTGTGTTATTTAACAAAGTCAAAGTGGGTGGAAAAGTATAACCTTCTCAAGGTTAGGTCTTCTGTTCTTTTAATGAACATTCTACTTTTTCTAAACAAATAGTGCAATTTTACTGAAGCTATACTTGTTTGTGTTAGGACACAAAATGTAAAAGTAGTACCAGTGGTTCTGAAGTTGCAGGACGGCACAATGCTATTGGCACAGGTCATTCAGTGAATGTGAAGAGGCCATTGGAGGGGCACCATCCAAAGTATGCAGGTTGGTTGCCTCTCTTTTTCTATTTTTGTTTGTTCTTCAAAAAAGTTATGGCATTCAATCCTCTTAATTGATGGACTTGTTCTCTTGGAGTTGAAGTGTGAGACCATTTCATCTAAAAACTTAAGCGGTTAGAGAGAGCACATTTTTATTTACTTATTTATGTTTTCAGACGCTCCTCATGTGCAGGAATGAGTCTTTTTCATGGACTAAGCACCTGTGAGTATTTTTTTTAATTGGGTGATGGTGAGGCTCGAACCAACTATCATGTTAAAGTGTGTGACTACCTCTTCTAAAAGCTTAAGGTATTAGCGAGAGCACATAGCACATTGTTATTTACTTGATTATGTCTAGTTTTTCTCTCTATCTCGTATTACCACACAATTTCTCAAGTTGAAGTACTGCTCCACTTCATTTGAGTGCGGAGGGAGGGAGGGGGGATGGGTGTTTACTAGGTCTTTTCTCTAAGTAAGAAAAAAAATCCACACTAGCTCCAATGTCCATGTGCTATATGTGCTTTGACAATATCATCGTTCAGATGGAAATAATTTTCAAACCATTTTGCTTCAGGTGCAAAGAAAGCAATGAAGAGCCCCAAGAGGGTGGTGATGAAAAGTAGCTATGAGCAGAAGGAACAAGTAGACAACGATAGCTCTTCCTTCAGTCCAAAAAGTCTACTTGCTTCACCTTCTGATAGTTCCCCTGTGCCGGAATCTTTCCATTTTGCAAATGACCAGGACGTGCTGCTGGATGTGCCATCCAACAGCTCCTTTGCCCAGGCAGAACTCCTCCTACCAACATCAAGTTTTTCTGTACAAGCAAGCACTAGTAGCAGCTCTGTATATCCACATCTTGTACGTCCCTAGCGGTAGTATCACAGTTTGTGTTTCCATAGGGCATCGAGAAGCTACTTCAGCCAAACCAGATGATTGTGTCTGCATGTTCCTCACCAATCATGTGGTAATCTTGCTGAGAGTTGGATGGTTTGCCTTTTAGCTTTTTGCCTTTGAGCTATACTAAAGGAAATTTTGGATTTAGCCGATGGATATGGTTGTTCACCCTTTTCTTTATCTTCTGTAAGGATTGACAAACATTGTATAATATAGCTGAAAATGCAGAGAAGATCCAGAGCTTGTATGCAGTAAAGTTTTTCAACTTAAATTGGGTACACCCTTCTATCTGTTGGTTTTGTTGATGACAAAGGTACTCTTTCAAAAGACAATTCAAATTTCAATGTGGAGGGAACTGAGTTCCTTGCTCCTTCCAAGTATGTCAGTAACTGGCATGAAGGGTGACTAGGAGGTTTACCCCAAGAGAACCAACACAGTGGTTTGTTTCATTCCTAATAGTTTGGATAGCAGAATTGTAATTTGAATGCAGGGGCTGATGCAGCTCGTTGGTATCGGGTTCATATGAGCCAAGTAGGATTGCAAATTTATGTGTAAAAGTTTGCTAAAATTGTAAGAGTAGATATTACGTAACATTAAGAATACAATAGGTTCAATGCTAAGAACCTTAAAAGTTGAACCCATAGAGTTTAAGTCGTGAATCTGCCTATTTTTGTATCACTAGTAGTCAGATTTAGGATAGAACTTTATAGGTCTTGGATTCCATTGAGCCCATTGACTATTTGAGTTATTGGGTTTAAAAGTTAAAATTAATACATATTTAGTAGTTTTCTTAACATAGTGTTATTTAAGTCAAAACTATTGGGTTCAATTGAAACACAAATCTCATAATGCACATCTAACCCCGGCCACCAGCTACTTCCAATTTCATAAATGAAAACTAACCTTATAGTTATCCAGGGATCATGTAGTCATAGGAATTTAAAAAGGGAGGAGATTGGGGAGGGATTAGTTATTGGTCAAGCCAGTGGATTTACTTAAACTGAGAATAGGATAATGTGCCAAGAGAATAATAACAAATGGTGGTTAGACTTGTTCTCTATTTTATGAAATATTGTTCAATCTTAATCAACCCCTCCCTTTTTTATGATTTTATCCATGTCCATTTAGAGTAATGATGTAATTTGCATCACAAAAGAGATAATGAAATTGCTCTAGAAAAGAAAATTAATCCTCTTCTTCCTCGCAATCGGTTCTTTTCAAATTTCACTAGTCTTATGCTATTTCTGGATTACCAAAGTTACGAATTTCATACAATTTGTAACCAATATATTAGGAAAATAGTACGTAGTATGTAACTTCGTCAAATAGCTTTTCTTGTAGCCATTGAAAACCAACTTTGATGACCAAATCAATTGTTCAAAGATCTTTCCTTTGCACATTCTTGATAAACCAGGCATTAGCTACCGAAAATCCCAAGTGGTTTAGCTTTACAAATGAAATCTCATCTTGCACACAAGAGAGTTACTTCCATTCAAACAGTCTCAATGCATAACTTACAATAACTGAAACCAAAGCAGTAGAATATCATACATATTGACCCGTAGTGGGTACCAAGAAAAATAGTCGAGGTAGTGCAAGCTGGCATAATATATATAGTTTCCTAACTAGCTAGTGTAAGTTAACTTTAAAAGCACCATTTACAACCTGCAATGACCGTCAATTCTTCAACCATTGTATGTGTGCTGACCTGAAATCAATCAACAAATAACTCTGGTGGTCACCATCTAGGCCGAGGAAAAAACAAATCACACCTCTTAGCAGTCTCTACAAAGTCTGCATCCTTGCTTTCGCCATTCTTCTTCCCAAAAACCTCCACTATAGCTTCTATTATGTCCTTGAACTGCCCCTTCTTCATTGCCTTCCTTCCAACATCCGACACCAGCAGTACAGCTTTCCTTTATCCCATTTGCATGTTTTTTCCCATGATTCTCACCATCTTCGGACTCTGTTACTGCATGTTCTTATCACAAATCCTAATTTTCTTCCTCAACCCTCACCGGCGGAAACATTAGCCTTATTAGGTCTCTGATCATATAGGTCTGCGAATTGTGGTGCTCTGGAGGAGTATGAAATTCTTCATTTTACTAGGGGTATTTTGGTCAACTGGAAGTGATAACATGATAATTCCGGTATGTACTGACGGAACCGGTGATGATAACGGTTCTCGAATTCAACAGTGAACAGTGATACAGTTCCGGCGATTCCACTGTGTGTGTTATTGTTGAAGTATTAAAATATGCCCGTTTTTCTCCAGACTCCCGCCTATGGGTAACCAAACACTACGCTGTATGAATCCCCAAATTCCTTTTTACCAGGATAATTGAATTGCCTATTATCCTTTTAAGTCTAGACGCTTTCTATTTGATAATCTTCTTCTTCACCTTTCAACCCTCCTCTTCCCCTTCCACAAAAAAATGTGAAATACCCAACACAATTATAGAGCATCTCTAACCCCGCTAAGAGAGTTTTCACTATCAATATAAAGCTTCAACCCTTCAAGATACAGAGACATTTTAAGAGAATCAAAAATAAAACTTCAGAGTTCAGATTTCTAGTAAATTTAACATGTTTCAAAAATATTCCCGATTCATAATCCCTTCCCCTTCTCCTTAGTTTTTAATTAATTATAGTTTCAAAAAGCTCCCGTAGCTTCATTCTTCACTTTCCAACAAGTCAATCACCACCAATCCACCATTATTAGACTAACATCATTCATATGTATTTGAACTTATCTTTATCTTTACAAAGAAAGGGGGAAAGATAATCGTGAAAAGAACTAGGACAGAAATATAGAAAGAAAAGATGGGATAGAAAATATAGAAAGTCCATGATAGTGGAGCAGTGACATTGTGGTGATGGACAGAAAAATAAGAGAAAATGATTTTTTATTTTATTTTTAATCATGTTAGCTTTTTTAAAAAGCTTGATGCGCTCAAAATCAAGTATTGTCATGTCAGCTTCACGTGTTTAATAAACACTATTTATGTGTACTTTAGATGCCTAATGTGTCATACCTTTTATTAAAGTGTTCAAATGAAAATTCACCACAAGTTTAAAAGGCTACCTATGCATTTAGTCGTTAATATATTACTTGTACAATAACGCTTTTCCCAACAAAAAAGGGAAAAGGAGAAACATATAAGTTGCACTTTGTACTTGTCCAAAAAAGTGATTTAAATTCCGATACTTGACATAGGGGTGGACACGGTACGGTAGATTTCAAATGACCTAGTTCAACATATGTATTTGTGGGGTTCTTTTAATATATGATAGTTCTTCAAGGTATATACATATATATATACAGAGTTTTTTTTCGAAGTTAACGGATACACGTTTATCCTCATCCTTCCACGTAGGTCCGTCTTTCCATATCATACCAAATTAATTTGATATGATAATGGTGTGATATTTTTAAAAATGAAAATTATCGAACCAAAGTTATCAATAACATAGCATACCCAATTTTTTTGTGAATTAGCTTTAAAATTTTAAATTCCTTCTCTCTGTAGAAGATTTTATTCAACTACTTTTCGTAAATTTCTCAAATTTTATCCTAGATCTCTCTACTTTCTTTTTCTCCTAAATCTTTTCTTTATTATTCTTCTATCACGCTGAACTTTAGCTCTTCGTCTCTGGTGGACTTCTCTCCGGCTGGTTTGTCTCCGGCGAAGGTATTCTTTAAAGATCTGCTCACCTCCGCACCGGAGCTTTGAGCTTTGGTGAAACCCACCACCACCACATTCACGCCGAAGCTCCGACCTCCGGCGTACTTTTTTTCCTATTTTTGCAGGTACCACAAGATCTGCCACGACATACACCCAGGTTCTATCGCTCTGTTCTCCTGCCTAGCATCCGGGTACAAAAGTTTCGGCAGAAAACAGTGATTTTAGGCAGTGAACAATGTGTTTCGGCTTGTGAACAATGATTTTCAACGCGTGAACATGTTCTATTAGCCTGGAGTTGGTACCTCCAGTTCCCCGTACTCAATATTTTTCCTTATCCTTGTAGTTAAATTCTTGCGTGTTGCGTTTTGTTGAATCTTGACTTTACATTCTTGTCTTTATTCTTCTTGTCCTTTGTTTTAGCATTTTGGTTTGTAGTACCCTAACTTACCTCTAGATTCTTGCTAACTTGTGGTTTAGTATTGGTTCCTGTGTGTGTTAACGTTAACTTTTGACTAGTATTTTTTTGCTTTAGTGGCTTTGGTGAATGATGGTAGACTGGGGTCATGTTCTCGGTCGGGGACAGAGGTGGGGGTTAGGGTGTAAGGGTAATACTAGACTGAGAATAGGGTCTTAGAATATTGGAACTTTAACGGAAAAGTCCATAGAGCTAGTTAAGATTCTTAAGAAGATACGGATTAATATCGCATGTGTCCAAGAAACCAAATGGGTAGGACCCAAGGCTAAAGATGTAGACAGGTATAAGTTATGGTTCTCGGATAGGTCGAAGTATAGGAATGTGGTAGGCATTTTGGTAGACAGCGAGCTAAGAGATTATGTGGTAGAGGTTAGGAGAGACAATGACATGATGATGGCGATTAAGTTAGTAGTTGGAGGGTGCACTATGAACATTATTAGTGCGTATGCACCGCAGACAGACTTGAACGAGGAGGAGAAGAGACATTTTTGGAATGATTTGGACGAAGTGGTAGGAGGTATACCACCCACTGAGAAGTTATTTGTATGAGGGGATTTAATGGACATATCGGGGCACTTCCGGGGGGTTATGACGACGTGTATGGAAGTTTTGGCCTTAGGGACAGGAACAGGGGAGACGTCTCACTTTTGGAGTTTGCTAGACCTTTTGGGATGGTGATAGCCAATTCGAGGTTCCCGAAGAAGGAGGAGCATTTGGTGACTTTCCGTAGTTCGATGGCTAAGACTCAGATAGACTTTTTGCTCCTTAGGAAGGTTGACAAATGTCTTTGTAAAGACTTCAAGGTTATTCTGAAAGAGGATCTTACAACCCGACATAAGCTTTTGGTGATGGATTTGGAGATTAAGATAGAGAAGAAGAAGAGGGTTGTGGATGACAAGTTAAGAATCAAATGGGGTGTTTGACCATAGCCAGTGCAAGTGAGATGAGGGAGAGGTTGATGGCCAAGGGGGCTTGGGGGAGTAGTGGGGATGCGACCGATATGTAGGATAAGACGACCAGTTGCATTCGGGAGGTTGCTAGAGAAGTGTTAGGGGTCTCACGGGGTAGCCGTGGTGGGCATCGAGGGGACTGGTGATGTAATGATAAAGTTCAAGAGAAGGTGGAAGCGAAAAAAGTGACGTATGTGAAATTAGTAGAAAGCAAGGATGAGGTGGAGAAGTTGACGACTAGGGAATTATATAAGATGGCGCAGAAAGAGGCAAAACTAGCGGTTACGGCAGCGAAACGACGGCTTTTGAATATCTATTTGTGGAATTAGAGGGAAAAAATGGGGATAAGAAGTTGTACAACTAGCCAAGGCGAGGGAGAGGAGGGCCCGGGACTTGGATCACGTGAGGTGAATCAAGGGCGAGGACGACAAAGTACTGGTGGAGGACGCGCATATTAGGTGGAGGTGGCAGATTTACTTCCATAAACTCTTGAACGAAAAAAAAAGATAGATTCATTGTGCTGGGAGATCTGGAGCACTCTGGTAGGGACAAGGATTTTGGGTATTGTGAAATCATTAATATTGAGGAGGTCCAGGGTGACGTTCGCAGGATGCGCAGGGGACGAGCGATCGGGCATAATGAATCTCAGTTGAATTTTGGAAGAGCGCTGGTAGAGCGGGTTTGGAGTGGCTGACGGAGTTGTTTAAAGTCATTTTTAAGACGGTGAGGATGCCCGAAGAATGGAGGTGGAGTACAATGATTCATTTGTACAAGAAAAAAGGTGATATCTAGAGTTGCAACAACTATAGAGGTATCAAGCTTACTATGAAAGTTTGGGAAAGAGTCGTGGAGATGAGGGTGAGAATAGGCGTGTCGATCTCCGAGAATCAGTTTGGTTTCATGTCGGGGCGTTCGACTATATAATCCATTCATCTTATTAGGAGGTTGATGGAGCAGTATAGGGAGAGGAAGAGAGACCTACATATGGTTTTCATCGACCTCAAGAAGGTATACGAAAAAGTCCCTAGGGAGGTTCTATGGATAAGTTTTGGAGGTTAGAGGTGTACATGTGGCATACACTAAGGTAATCAAAGATATGTATGATGGAGCCAAGACCAGGGTACGGACAGTAGGAGGAGACTCGAAGTTCTTCCTAGTGATGATGGGGCTGCACCAAGGATCAACTCTTAGTCCATTCCTATTTGCATTGGTGATAGATGTACTGACGTGGAAAATCCAAAGAGAGGTGTCATGGTGTATGTTATTCGCAGATGATATATTCCTGATTGATGAGACTTGCAGCGGAGTGAATGCTAAGCTGGAGGTTTGGAGACAGACTTTGGAGTCTAAAGGGTTTAGGCTGAGTAGGATCAAGACAGAATACTTAGAGTGCAAGTTCGGTAACGTGAGCGACCTTGAGAAATGCGTGGAAGTGAGGCTTGGTACTCAGGTCATTCCAAAGAAAGGGAGCTTCAAGTACCTCCGGTCTATTATCCAAGGGAATAGAGAGATTGATAACAATGTCACACATCGTATTGGGGCAGGGTGAATGAAATTAAGGCTCGTATCTAGAGTCTTGTACGATAAAAAGGCACCAAAACCTAAAGGCAAGTTCTATAGGATGGTGGTTAGACAGACTATGTTGTATGGGGCGGAGTGTTGACCAATCAAAACTTCGCACACCCAAAAGATGAAAGTTGCGGAGATGATGATGCTAAGATGGATGTGTGGGCATACAAGGAGGGATAGAATTAGAAATGATGATATCCGAGACAGAGTGGGAGTGGCCTCGGTGGATGATAAGATGCGGGAAGCGAGGTTGAGATGGTTCGGGCACGTGCAGAGGAGAGACATAAATGCTCCAGTGCGGAGGTGTGAGAAGTTGGCTATGGACAGGTACATGAGGGGTAGATGTAGGCCGATGAAGTATTGGGGAGAGCTGATTAGACGGGACATGGCGCAAGTGCAACTCACTGAGGACATGACCTTAGATAGTGGGTTATGAAGGACACGTATTAGGGTAGAATTGTAGTAGGTAGCGCATCGTAGTCCTGCCTGCGCTTACAAACTGGTAGTTGTAATATATTATTGTAGGCTCGCTTAGCCTATCATACTAGTAGGCACAGTATTGTCTTATAGTCACTTGTCGTTTTATTTATGATGATATATATATTTTGTTTGTCTTATTTACTTGCATTATTTATTGCTTTTTTTTCTCTTTCAGAATTCGCTATCATGACTTACTCACTTTGTTTGTCTTACTTTGCTTAGGCTTGTGCTTTGTCTTGAGCCGAGGGTCTCTCGGAAACAACCGCTCTACAACCCCATCAATTGAAAGAAAGTTTCGAACGGTCAAAATGGTAGAGGTAAGGTATGCGTACACTCCACCCTTCCCAGACCCCATATTGTGAGATTTCACTGAGTATGTTATTGTTGTACCAAGATTGAAAAAGAAATCCAGATGGATCTTTATGAAGATTCAATTCGATTTGTATCTCTTAGAACATGAGATTTCTTTACGGCAGAAACTCACCCTAAGAAAAGTGGTGTGATTACACAAGATTATCATTACGTAGTAGTTCAGGACAATTTTAATTCCAGTTTGATTATGAATCAGTCTTGCTTTATAAACTTTAATGATAAACTTTTTGCACTAAGTAGTATTATTTTCTTAAAAAATATGGGATTTATTATCAGTAAGTATAGCTGGAATAATATGTATATATTATATTAGTATACATACTAGTATACTATATAGATGTAACAATATGTACACATATTAATGCACCCATTATTGATATCCATGATCATATTCAATCAATGGAATTATATAAAAATATGGGATATATTTTAATAAAATATCAATTTTAATTAGAGATTTAAGGATATGAAATTAAAATGGACTTAAAGCTTTGTGGTATTGAACTCTTGATTTGTGGTCTTGAACTCTTGATTATGATCAATAAATTAAGACAATGTAATTCTAAGATCGAAGTATAATCTGTTAATTATGTTTCGTTAAATCTAACCTTTAACCAAGTGCATTTGTTATATGAAAAACTTAAAGCTTGTAAAACAGAGAAGTACGGCGTCATGGTTGCAGCGTCATATTTTTCTATTTTGGTAGTAATTTTGATGATGATGTTGTTTTGAGGGGTTGAAGAATCAATTCGGTAATTTTTGCCAATGATGATAAGAGAAAATTAGGGAATAATTTTGCTTACCAGTACAAGTACGATTCTAGTCTGCATTTAATATTTTTGTTTTTTGTCTTAAAAAATTAGTTATAATAAAAAAAAATAAAGTTACTGTGATTACCTCTAAAATTAGCTGATGGTGTAAATAGTTTTATACACCGACAGTGCGCAAAACATCGTTGGTTTTGAATTTTTTTTTACTTTTATAGCGAAGGATTGTTATACAATTATAACAATATTTTGACATTTAAATAATATTTGATTGTTATAGGCAAAAAATGCATAAATAACTAAAACTCAAAGAAAGTTAATAAAATTCAATGAATTCATAACTAAGGCCTCATTTGTTTACACTTAATAAAGGTTTAAATCTTAATCATTTTAATTCAGCCCATTAAGGCCTCATTTGTTTTCATTAAGATTAAGACGTTTGAATCGGAATATTAAGATGTGCATTAAGATCTAAATGTCTGAATCTGAATACACATCTGAATATTAAGATGTTGTCTCTAGATATGAATACTGAGTTATTATAACTGTTTGTTTTCAATATCTGAATATTCATACAGAATTAACCACTATAACAATAAAATATTATAAAAATCTCATTTCAGCAAAATAAACTTATTTTTTATAGAAAATAATGTTTTTAATATTTATATTTGATTAAAAAATTTGAACTATCTCCTTTTTTTTTTTTCTACAAAGATAAAATTTGAACATTTGAAATGTAATAAAGATTATATATCAATATAAAAAATATTGTAAGAAGGTAACATGAATTTTTGTAAGAATTTGTGCTTATTATTAAAATGGTAAACATTTCTCTATCAAGTGAATGTAATTTAAAGAGAGTTGTTATGGAGGAATCCCACAAGATGTTTCTAGTAAGAAACTTTTTAAAATTAAGAGAAAAAATTGCAATGCTTGACACAATTTTTGAGCATTCTCAGTTGTTTCTTGAAAATTGGTATTATGTATTTAGTTTCAAATTTGATTAGAGGGTTATGTAGTATTCAAGTTTTTTTTTTCAATTCATTGTTATTGTCTCGAGAAACACTAATTTATAGAGTCATTGCGATCTTTTAAAGATCGAGAAGTGAAGGTAGAAATTTTATTGATAAGATGAATTCTTTATGTTTAATTTTCTAGACAAAATATATCATGAATTAGGTTTATACATAGGATTTCAAACAAAATTTTGATAGATTCAAGAAAATGATTTTGTTCTTGTAGTTAATCAATTAATATTTTTGATAACAAGAGTTCTTGATAATATTTGGTTGAGAAAGCATAGCTAGAGGCGTGAAAAATTTGATGACAAGAAAAGTTGTGAAATTAGACGTATTATTTTAAACAAGTCTTAATGGTGTTAAGACTCTATTACAAATCTGATTCATTTAGACCCATTAAGAGGCTTTATAAGAAAACAAAACAAATGGGCTGAATCATAATGATTAAGATTCATACATGTAAATCAAATGCACTTAATGGGCTGAATCAGAATAATTAAGATTTAGACCTCCATTAAGTGCAAACAAATGAGGCCTTAAGTGCATTTGTTTTGAAGGTCTGAATCTTGATCATTCAGACTTAACCCATTAAGTTTATTTGTTTCTTTTCTTATAAAGTTTCTGAATGAGTCTGAATGAATCAGATCTGTAACATAGTCTTAACACCATTAAGACTCATTAAAATAATTCTCTTTTTCTTCACAAAATCTTTCACGGCTATTCTTAGCAAAATTTTCACACCTCTGGCTATCCTTTCTCAACCAAATATTATCAAGAACTCTTGTTGCAACAAATATTGATTGATTAACTGTTACATAAAAAAAATTGAAGTTTTTTTGAATCTGTCAACAAATTTGCTTGAAATCCTATGTATCTTCACCCAGTTCATGATCTATTTTGCACCAGAAAAATTAAACATGAGTGAATCAATCTTCTCAATAAAATCTCTAACTTCATTTCACAATCTTTGAAAGATCACATTGTCTCTATAATTTAATGTTTCTCGAGACAATAACAACGAATTGAAAAAAAAACTTGAATATTACATAACCCTCTAATCAAATTCGGAACTAGATACATAATACTAAGCTTCAAGAAGCAACAGAAAACACTCAGAAATTGTGTCAAACATTGAAAAGTTTCCTCCTTTTTATTTTGACAGAGTTTCTTACTCGAAAACATCTTGTAGGATTCAGCCATAATAACTCTCTTTGAATCACTTTCAATTGATAGAGAAATGTCTACCATTTAAATAATAAGCACAAATTCTTAAAAAAGTCATGTTACCTTGTTACAATATTTTTTATATTGATGCATAAATTTTATTTTCATTTAGATAGTTCAAATTTTATCTCTATAGAAAATAAAAAAAGGAGATAGTTCAAATTTTTAATCAAACATAAATATTCAAAATATTATTTTTTCTAAAAAAAGAAATATATTTTACTGAAATGAGATTTTCATAATATTTTATAGATATTGTAGTTAATTCCATATACACATTCAGATATTGAAAACAAACAGTCTTAATCATATAGTATCCAGATCTAGAGACAACATCTTAATATTCAGATGTGTGTTCAGATTCAAACCTCTTAATCTTAACGGAAATAAATGAGGCCTAAAATGTATAAAGATTTAAGCTCTAAGGCACACATTTTAAGAAAATGCTATGCTTACTCACACTATGTACATTGTGAAAAGCTATGGACACAGGAACTTTAATGCTAAATCCTAAACTTAATCATACTTTGTAAAAAAAAGGAAAATCTTTTAATGTTGTAAATATATATTCATATAATATTTTTGTCATAAATAGTGTATTAAAGTATCAAAGTATTTGATCAAAATTATTGGTAATATTAGAGATTCTATTTCTATAAAGATGGTTAATTATTATATTACTAAAAAAGATAGATATTATAGAGGGGAAATTTTATAAAGAGTGTACTATTATAAAGATTGTTGTTGCTATTATAAACTAATAAATATGTTATAGAGAGGTAAAATATAACATAAAATCGATTCTGAAATAGTAAAAGCTAAGATTGATGCCCCTATTCTCTCTTATTCACTCCTTGGACTTTTCTCATCCTCATCGTATGGACTAGAGTTATGAGAAAAACTTGATTGTTATAATAAGATGTTGTTATATAAGGATGCTATTATAGAAAGATGTGAGTGTACATGTCAATACCCCTTAAAATAATAAAGGACGAGACTAGCTTAACGCGCATCCCTTTAAGATTGGATTGGACTGATCATTTTAAGGCCCATCCAAATAGCGAACAACCAATTTCAGCCCGTCAAATTTCAAGGCCCACCGGCCCCGCTAGACTGGTCCATATTGACAACTTTACATTCATGAGGAGTGTTTAGTGCAATTTAATTCGCCCACTTTTTAAGAAAAGTGACATTACATTAAAAGCTTGAGGTTCAATTGCAAATGTGAAGTACCTCACTTTTCCCTCAATTTCCCCGTCTTTCGCCCAAACAAGTATATTATTGGAAAAACAATCGTTACAGTGATCAAGTAAAAATGGAATATAGATTTAAGGAGTTGGAATGAAAGAAAGAAAAATATGGAGGAGAGATTTAAGGAGGAAGAGTCATTTAAAGACCTTTTCAAAAATCACTTTGTAGAGGGCGGGTATCACACTCAATAGAATCAGACTTTGCTATGTCAATAGTCAATAGGAGAGAGAAAAACAAGACGATGCATTTTTCTCTATATTTCACTATTTCGAAAATCGAATTATCATGCACTTTAGGCCCTTCTGAAAGCCATGAGGCGGGGTCATACTAGTAACGAAATAGATGAAATGAAAGAGAAAAAATGGAGGAGGAGACACATATGGAATGAAAGAGGAAAAATAGATAGATTTAAGGAGATGGTTAGCAAATGCTATTTTCTTAAGTTTAATTTGATATATAAAATATTTGGTTAAACATGTCAAATCTATCTAGAAATTGTAGTAAAATCTTTCTATAACAATATCATTGGTTCTAAGATTTTGTGGTTGTAATAGCGAATAGCTGTTATACAACTATAAAAACATTTGACATTTAAATAATATTTAACCGTTATAGTAAAAAAATGCACAAATAACTAAAACATAAAGAAAGTTAATACAATTCAATCATTCATAACTAAATGTATAAAGATTAAAGCTCTAAGGCACATATTTTAAGGAAACACTATACTTCCTCACACTTTGTACAATGTGAAAAGCTATGGACATAGGAACTTTAATACCAAATCTTAAACTTAATCACACTTTGTTTAAAGAAGGAAAATCGTTTAATGATGAAAAAATATATATTCATATAATATTTTTTTGCCATAAATAATGTATGAAAGTATCACTGTATTTGGTCAAATTTGTAATTAATAATGTTAGAGATTATATTTCTATAAAGATGATTAATTATTATATTACCAAAAAAGAAGATAACTGTTATAGAAGAGTAACTTTATAAAGATTGTTGTTGCTGCTATAGGTAAAAACGGTTATAAAGATATAAAATATAACATAAACAATTAGTTTCAAAAACAAAACTTGGTTGTTATATAAAAATATTATTATAGAGAGGTGATTGTACATGTAAATATCCCTTAAGTAGGCGTTTGGCCATGCGTTTTCAAACCATGGTTTTATAATTTAATTTCAAATCACCTTTATTTATGCAATTTGGACATAACTTGAACTTCAACTTCATGTCATGGTTTGAAATCTCAAATCATAAAAAAAGGTGTGATTTGGGATTCCAAATCATGATTTCAAATTGTTTAAACATAAAATTCGACCCATAAGTTTATATTTTATACAAAAAGATTCATAAATTAGTAGATATATACCAATTGATCGATTTTATATTGTATTTGATATAATTGTCCAATATATATATATATATATATATATATATATATATATATATATATATATATATATATATATATATATATATATATATATATGACTATGCCATGACTTAAAATTGTATAATTTCGAGCCGCGCATTAATTTTGTTATGAACTATGACTTACTCATTTGGTAAGATTGCATAAGAATTATGAAAATTTTGATAGTTTTCACAATTTGTGAAATTTTTATGTTAATGAGAAAAGATACAACTTAAGAAACCAAATTGTATGTTCTAATAAAACTTTACCTTCAAACCATTTAATTTCAAATCATGTCCAAACGGCTCCTAATAATAATGTCAGCCCGCATCCCTTTTAAGATTGGATTGATCATTTTAAGGCCCATCCAAATAGCGAACAACCAATTTCAGCCCGTCAAATTTCAAATCTCGCCGGCCTCACTAGATCGGCCCATATTGATATTTAATTGCATGATTTTCCCTTCAAATGGGTTGATATTTAATTTTTGCCCCGAATTTACTCTTACATACTACAATCATAAAGAGCGTTTAGTGCAATTTAATTGATGCTTTTGAAGAAAAGTGACATTACAACAAAAGCTAGAGGATTCAATTGCAAATGTGAAAGTAGCCACTTTTTCCTCAATTTCTCCGTCTTTCGCCCAGACAAGTATATTACATAGGAAAAGCAACTGTTACAGTGACCAAGTAAGCAGATGTATCATTTCCATCCATCAGTCCCTAAATTTTTGCTCCTACCATGCAAACCCATTTTCAGATCCAATTTTAATCAAAACGCCCTTCAAATTTGAATTCATTTGTGGTTCCACAAACCAATTACTGTAAGCTTCCTTTTTCCTCTGTTTCTTTTCTTTAATTCAATTATAGAATCGAGTTTTTTTATTTTTATTCTGTTTGAGATCATAATCATTTTCCTCTTCCGTTTTTTTTTCTGGCCAGATTAACTAGTGGTTTAATTTTATATATAAAGTTATCTGAAGAGCAAGTTTGAAGTTCATCCTTAAAATTGGTACGATTTTGTTCCTAACTTGTTATCTATTTTTTTCTCAAGCATGCGAAACCTTTGTGTTCATTTTTATTCTGTACTAAATGTAGCTTTATGCCATTTGATAGGATCGATGTGTTTTCATTCCCTTTTTTTACCCTTCTAACTGGATAGGAATTTACCGCTTCCTGTTCAGTGGCCAACATTTTCACTAAGGGGATTAAAAATTTAAAAGAAAACATACGAAAAAGTCAAGGAAATTCTATATATATATAATTTTAACCTTGTATATACAATGTAATTTTTCGATGATGAACCCCCTTCCGATACCCTAGATCTGCCTGTGTTCCTGTTCGTGGCTCTTTGTCAGTCTTGTAGATGAGTCTGAACTCCCAATATATATATATATATAATTCTGACCTTGTATATACCGTGTAATTTCCGATACCCTAGATCTGCCCGTGTTCCTGTTTGTGGATCTTTGTCAGTCTTGTAGTTGAGTCTGAACTCCCAAGTTCTTATTGCTTAATCTTGTAGCAATTTTTTTTCTCTGTAACAGATGTGTTTTGTATGAAGGAAATGTTATTCTGAAAAATGCTTGCCACGAAAACAAGTGTTTTTCCTGGTATTTGATTGGTGGCTGAATAATATATTCTGAAAATTACTTAAGATTGATAATAATATCAATAAAATGGATAGGTTGCGATGAAATTCAGTATTGAAATTTGATACAGTAATAATGTCTCGAGTGTTGGAGCAAGTGATATGAAGTAAGAGTTTAGATAGTAGTAAAGGAAAATGATATGTGAAGTAAGTCATTCCCCTTTTGATAGGAAATGTTTCATTGGAAAATAATTTCCAATGACCAAGCACCAGAAAATGAATGGTTGTAACACCAGCCATGGTGTATGTATTGGGATCAAAATGACAAGGCGGCTTGCAGCCGCCGCTAACAATTGCCAATCCTGAACAATGATAATTGATAAATCAGACAACAAAGAAAACTATACTAAAAGAAGCATAATATTTTAAATGATTTGGTTAATTGACCTACACATGAGAAAATTAATATAAGAGAAAGCATAAAAACTTTTGAAGTATAGTCTCCCACTAAACAAAACTCTTTAATGACTATATTGTGGATGCTATTGTGTTATTGTTTGAGGAAGAAAAATTCTCAATTTATAGAAGTGCAAAACTTCTTCTCCACGAAAATGATACATATGGAAGAATCCTTTTCTACCAAGAAAATCTTTCTTTATGAAGTAAAACACAATTATGATATAATCTAAATAAGGTAGGAAATTCATGACAAACCCTAACATTATGAGAATGAATGGTGGGCCTCTAAAGTCCACCACATCCACGAGATGAATCTTGCAGAAGTGCAGATGCTAAGATGGATGTGCGCTATATAAGATTAGACAGGATGGAAAATGACCACATTCAGTGGAAGGTGGCATGAATCTTGCAGAAGTGCAGATGCTAAGATGGATGTGCGCTATATAAGATTAGACAGGATGGAAAATGACCACATTCAGTGGAAGGTGGCAGGTATCACGAACAGAGGATACGATGAGAAAAGGTAACTTGATATGGTTTGGTCATGACCTATCTCGACTTCTAGATTCACCTATTCGTAGGTATATAACCCTGATGAGTAAGGATTAACGGAAGATGAGGTAGATCTAAAATGGCATGGAAGTTGTCTCACAAACATACAATATCACCCCTCAAATCCACCTTACCGGCAGTCGGAACTCTACTCAACATGAGTGAATCAACCCATGTAATAATTCGTACTTATGCACCTAAATCATGAATGGGAAAGCTTTTGGAAAATCCCAATCCTTTTAAGTATTGAAAACCATGCATGAATACGACCGTTAAATTAACCACATTTCATTTCATTTTAAATGAAATATTCATAAAAGTAATAAAATCCCATGCATGCATTCCATATGAATAACATAATTACAACCCGAAAGAACTACTACCATCTATGAAACTTCTATGATAAGAGTTAAGCTAGTCAACCAAAAGAGACCCGGTGACTCGAAGAATATAACAATCTAAGCTTCACGAGAAGTAAGTGGAGTCTCACCAAATATCCTCTGGAAGAGGTGGAGCTGCTTTAACCGCATGGGTTAGGTGGTCGAAACATAATACTGAAATCAAAAGTTGAATGGTCTAAGCTCCACATGCCCAGCATGTATCATACAACTCTTTCCCCAAGAAGTGAGACAAGATTTAAAAAAATCAAGTGATATGTATAGACATTGGTATAAGAAGGAAGCACTTGTACCAATTCTCAAGATAGTGAAAAGAAATATCAAGGTAAAACACATTTCAAACTCCTTGCTACTAGCATTATAACTTAATCAAAATCATGTGAGATTTTATCTTTTAACGGAGCACTAATACCGACACCTATATAAAAGAAACAACACTAGGTGATCAACGTAGTCATAAGTATTTGACCCTACTTGTCCGTGCGGTTTCTTGTGTCGACTTAACCTCATTACATTAAGCAATGATCATTTTCATTTGCCCTCTCAATAGGGGACTTTATCCCACAAACTTTGGCCTAGCCTTGGAATGTGTCCCTACATCGGCACGTGTAGTCCCATGCCAACAAATATAACATTCAAACCAATCTCGGTGGTCTCCTCTAGTAACTCCTAAAATATTTAACATTTCCAAGAATAGATCATAGCCTAAAAGCCTAAGGAAATTTACTTTTATCAAATCACAGTGTTTATAACAGATCCAACCATTTGACACAAAAATTAACTATAAAACCTTCTCAATTTATGTTAAAGCATTTAACAAATGAGAAACAAATCTTTAAAGATTCAAGAAATGTCATTTTCCATCAAATCGAGCCTTTAAAACACAAAGTTTCACTTTTTATTAAAAAATGGTGATGATAACACTTGACCAATTTACAATACAAGATATGGTGCAATCCTAACCCGCTCGCCCCCCTAAGTTAGGATTCACATTAAACCATTTTTCATAAATCGATTCAACAATATGAATCTCGGGTAAAGCTTCAAGAGGTAGTAAGTTTCAACATACCTTGAATCGCTTTTTAAATCTTACCCAAAGGATCCAGTGATGCCAGCAGTTCATAATCTACATATATGAGCTTAGGTAAATCAATGAAGCGTCACAATTATACTAACTAAGTCAACTAAGTGTCCACCACTTAAATTCAACTTCACAAGTTTAGCAAAAATTCATATTTTCCAATTCGAAAGTTTAGTAAATCAATGAAGCGTCACAATTATACCAACTAAGTCAACTAAGTGTCCACCACTTAAATTCAACGTCACAACTTTAGCAAAAAATCATATTTTCCTATTCGAAAGTCAAATCCTTGAATTTTAACTCCTTATAAGAAAACTCCTTGAATTTTAACTCCAATTCGTCCATTACACGTGTTATGGAACCTAGTCTCTCCTGTAGAAACTCAAAATGATATCGTTCAAGCAAACCCAACGCTATTCATCTTCTTTACCAACAAACTTTCTAATTTCATGAATAGCTTCCTGTTAGGAATAAAAAAAGAGAATACTCCAATTCCCCTTCTGGATTAATATTAGCGAAAAAAATAGAATGGACACCCTTATATACTTTTCTGATCTGAAAGATCAGACACAACTGCAATCACAGAGCATACTCAGAAATACTGGATATATTTCAATGTAAATAGTATTTCTTGAATAGTAAATAAAATACTAAATACAAGACAAGAAATTATCTCGTGGAAAAATAACCATGGTTAACCTTCAACTATAACAATAATAATGGGTATACAATATCTTCTCAAGTTTTGACAAATACTTGAGGAATACACTCGAAATTCTCACTCACTAGTGGTAATCTCACAATTTCTCTACAAAATTATTCTACCAATTTTGTAGGAACTCTCTATACAATTTATTGTATGTATTGTGTTTATTTTGGTGTAAAAAAAAGAGAAGCCTGAAGGCTTCTATTTATAGGTGAAAAACGCTGCTCGATTTCAGCAATTTCCGAAAATTGCAACCGCAAATTGTTGAATCTGGCAAAGTCATTATCAATGAATTCCTGAGCAATTCTCAACCAACATATGCGATTCATTCCCGTAAAGATTATAACACACAAGAAGACTCCTTACCGCTCCATGGGGAGCGGGATGAGTGATACATCTGGCGAGCGCCGGTGAAGAACGCAAGCAAAGCTGGAGCTCGGGTATTGATATATTCCATCAAGAGAAAGAGCGGACCGGTAAGAAGGCCGACCACACGTAGGGGGGGGGGGGGCGACGAACTAAAAAATTCAGCTTTTCGGAGCGCACCAATCTTCCGTGCCGCCCCCTACTCTCTCTCTATAAAAAATGTGCGGGAAGCGCGAAGAGCTAAGCCACTAATGTCGTGGCGAAGGTTAGACCTCATAAAGTCAACGAAGCTAAGGTTTCGTATGTGTTATATCCTTTCGATCGAGCGAGAACTTATAATGAAGGCCTTCATTGCCCTTTGAAAGAAGTAAAAAAAAGAGCGCTAGGGAAGAGAGAGTTGCAGAAGTGCTTCTTGATCTCATGGAATATTCAACAATTGCAGCATTTTAGTTGCAATTCTCCTCAAATTATGGGGATGGACCCCACAATTTTCCCCTCCATTCCCATGTGGAGATTCAACTAGACCAGCTTCACGTTTGCAGATCTCCAACTTATCTCGGGGTAAGGATTTAGTAAACATATCGGCACCATTCTCATCGGTGTGGATCTTCTCGAGATGCATTAATTTTCTTTCAAGTGCATCTCGAATCCAATGATATCTTACATCTATGTGCTTCGATCTTGAGTGAAAACTCGAATTTTTACTCAAGTGTATTGCACTTTGACTATCGCAGTAAAACACATACTTCTCTTGCTTCAAGCCCAACTCTAGTAGAAACTTCTTTAACCACAACACCTCTTTGCAAGCTTCCGTCACAGCTATGTACTCGGCTTCCGTTGTGGATAATGCAACGCATTTTTGAAGTTTAGATTGCTACGAGATAGCTCCCCCCGCAAGTCTCATTAGGTATCCAGATGTGGATTTCCTAGAATCAGCATCGCCAGCCATATCTGCATCTGTATATCCTTCCAGTAGGATATGATTATCACCAAAATTCAGACGAGATTTAGAAGTGCCTCTAAGATATCGTAATATCCATTTCACTGCTACCCAATGTTCCTTTCCTGGATTGGAAAGAAAGCGGCTAATCACACCAACTGCATGAGCTATATCAGGTCTAGTGCATACCATAGCAACAGAACCATATGGTATCTTTTGCATCTCCTTCTTGTCTGTCTCACTTGTGGGGCACTGTGCTGAGCTAAGTTTCATGTGACCCGCAAGTGGACTGCTGACTGGCTTCGAAGTGCTCATGTTGAACCTTTCAAGAACTTTCTCAATGTATTGTTCTTGAGATAACCAGAGCTTCTTGCTTTTCCTATCCCTGAAGATCTTCATTCCAAGGATTTGGTTAGCTGCGCCTAAGTCTTTCATCGCAAAAGACTTGCTTAACTCTTTCTTCAGTTTTTCAATCTTGTTGACATCATGGCCTACAATCAGCATGTCATCGACGTAGAGTAACAATATGATAAAATTACCTCCTGTGAACTTTTTGATGAAATCACAGTGATCTGAGGTGTTTCTGTTGTAGCCATAGGTCGACATGAAAGATTCAAACTTCATGTACCACTGTCGAGTAGCTTGTTTCAATCCATACAAGCTCTTCTTCAACCTGCATATGCAGGTTCTCTATCCCTTTGACTTCGAAACCTTCAGGTTGCTCCATGTAGATTTCTTTGTCTAAATCTCCATGCAGGAATGACGTCTTCACATCAAGTTGTTCAATCTCCCGATCTAACCTGGCAGCAATCGCGAGAACAACTCTGATTGAGGTCATCTTCACCATTGGTGAGAAAATCTCTTCATAATCTACACCCTTTTTCTGGCTGAAACCCTTCACAACCAGCCTCGCCTTGTACCTTGGTTGTGAGCTATGTTCAGCTTGTAGACCTACTTATTTTTCAGTGGTCTCTTTCCAATTGGCAACTTCACTAAGTCGTAGGTGTAGTTCTCTTGTAAGGAGTTCATCTCCTCCTTCATGGCTTCAAACCACTTTTCTTATTGGTCATGGCCGTGGCTTCCGCAAAACTTTGTGGCTCTCCTCCATCAGTGAGCATCACATATTCATGTGGGCTATATTTGGTAGAAGACTGTCTTTCTCTGACCGATCTTCTAATGGGAGGGACATCATCTTGTGCAGGTGGATTCTGATTATCACCCGCTTCATCATCAGCCGGATCATCATGCTCCGGTTGGGTATCTCCCCTGTAATCCTGGACCGTTGGTGAAGGAACTGGATCTACGTTGACAGGAACTTCTGAATTGGATTCAGGTTTCTCTTTGGCTTCATCAGGAACTTGATCTTTAAGGAATACAACATCCCTACTTCTGACAACCTTCCTGTTAACTGGATCCCATAACCTATAGCCGAACTCTTCATGGCCATATCCCAAGAAGATACATGGTTTGGTTTTGTCATCAAGCTTGGATCTTCATCTTTTGGAATATGTACGAAAGCCCTGCAACCAAACACTCTTAAGTGTTTGTAAGAAACGTCTTTCCCTGACCAAACTCTATCTGGAATGTCACCACCCAGAGGAGTTGATGGAGAAAGGTTGATCAAATCAAATGCAGTCCTCATAGCTTCACCCCAAAAAGATTTTGATAATTTGGAGTGTGATAGCATGCATAGGATTCTTTCACAAATTGTTCTGTTCATCCTTTCTGCCACACCATTATGTTGAGGGGTCTTTGGGACGCTCTTCTCAAGCTTGATACCATGGTTCTTGCAGTGTTGCTTGCTCAAATGGGCCTTGGTATTCACCACCGCCGTTGTCTGCACGAACACCCTTCAATGTCCTTCCCGTTTCTCTCTCGACTTTTGCTTGAAAATGCTTAAAGACCTCAAAAGTTTGGTCTTTGGTTTTCAAAGCAAAACACTAGACTTTTCTCGAAAAATCGTCAATGAAAGTGATGAAGTACAATGCACCACCAAGAGTTTTGTCTTTCCTGTAGCACAGATCTGTGTGCACCAAATCAAGAGGCTGAACTCTTCTTGAGGGAGAGAAGCTTTTGAACGCAACTCTGTGTTGTTTTCCAGCTAGACAATGAACACAGGTATCCAAGTGCTCGACTTTTACTTCAGGAAGACAAAATTTCTAAGCCTTTCTGGCTCAAATGTCCGAGTCTTTTGTGCCATAACTTAATGGAGGAATTTTAAGCAATTGTATTCACCTCTCCATTGGATAACTTTGCATGCATCAAGTAGAGAGAATTTTGTTTTCTACCTCTTGCTGCAACCAGGGAGCCTTTGATTAGCTTCCACTTTCCTTCGCCAAGGTGGTTGATGTATCCATCATCGTCGAGCTTGCCAACAGAAATGATGTGATGTTGAGTCTGATATCTGGAACATGTCGAACATCTTTCAAGATAAGCTTACATGATTACATCCTGTATTAGTAAGCAGGACAATGTCTTCTATACCAGCTACTTCAGTCACACCTTGGTTTGCCATTCTGACTTTGCCAAAGCTGCCACCAGTATATGATGCAAACATATCACGATATGGTGTAATGTGATAGGATGCACCCGAATCCACGATCCAATCCGTTTGTTGGCATGACATGCTCATAAGAACATCATCGCACACCATGATGATATCGCCATCAGCTGCAGCTACTGTCGTGTCTTTCTCCGTGTTTTCATTATTTCCACGTTTTTGCTCTCTTTTCTTATTTCTGCAGTCTCTTTCATAGTGGTTTGGACCACCGCAATAATGGCATTTGAAGTCTTTTCTAGGCTTAGACTTCCCCCGGATTTATATGTTGCCAATTTTTATTTTTACTTCTCCCTCGATCATTATTTTCGCAACCATCACCTTTGACTCAGAAGAATAATTTTGCTCTTTTCTTCTGGACTCTTCATTTAGAAGACAATCTTTGACTGTTTGCAAGGTCAGTGCTCCGTCTGGAGCCGAGTTGCTGATTGACACTACAAGAGTGTCCCAACTGTCCGGCAACGAACCGAGTAGCAATAAAGCTACAACTTCATCATCAATAGTAATCTTCATATTGATGGATTGGTTGATAAGACCCTTATATGCATTTAGGTGCTCCGTCATGTTGACACCCTTCACATATATCACTGATGATAGAAGCTTTGTTTAAGGCGTTTTTCCTCTCAAACATAGCTTTTATTTTCTTCCAAAGAACATCAACCTTTTCCTCATTTGCAAAATGATGGAAGATACTATGCTCAATGAAGCGCCGGATGTAACCCACAGTTTTTCTGTGCAAGATTTTCCAGTCATCATCCGTTGTTTCTTTTGGTTTGGACTCATCACCATGTAATGACAAATAAAGATCCTTACAGTAGAGAAGATCCAACATGCTTGGTTTTCAAATTGTGTAATTTGAACCGTTCAATTTGAACATACCGCCAAGCGACGATGATTCCTCCATTTTAATCCGCCTCTGTAACCTGGAAGCTCTAATACCACTTGTTGGGAATAAAAAAAGGAGAATACTCCAATTCCCCTTCAGGATTAATATTAGCGAAAAAAAATAGAATGAACACTCCGAAATACTTTTCTGATCTGGAAGATCAGACACAATTGCAATCACAGAGCATACTTAGTATTTCTGGATATATTCCAATGTAAATAGTATTTCGTGAATAGTAAATAAAATACTAAATACAAGACAAGAAATTATCTCGTGGAAAAATAATCATGGTAAACCTTCAACTGTAACAATAATAATGGGTATACAATATCTTCTCAAGTTTTGACAAATACTTGAGGAATACACTCAAAATTCTCACACTCACTAGTGTGGTAATCTCACAATTTCTCTACAAAATTAGTGTACCAATTTTGTAGGGACTCTCTACAGTTTATTGTATGTATTGTGTTTGTTTTGGTGTAAAAAAAGAGAAGCCTGAAGGCTTCTATTTATAGGTGAAAACGCTGCTCGGTTTCAGCAATTTCCGAAAATTGCAATTCAACAATTGCATCATTTCAATTGCAATTCTCCTCAAATTATGGGGATGGACCCCACACTTTCTAGGGTTTCATGAATCGGTGTTTAAATCCAATTCTTTCTTAAAAAATGTAGTCTGCGATATCCATGGAACACAATATACAATATTGGAGTGAAAGGAATACCTTTTTGTCAAACCCTAGAATTTTCAAGACTTGTATTTTTCATGGGTTCTTGAGATTTTCTTCAAAAATCTATAATTTTCATGATGTTGGAGAGTTAGGAAATGTATTTGATAAACCAAATCTATCAAGCAATGCATTTAATACTTACCTCAAAGTAGCATTTATGGAGTAGGAGCTCTCCCTTCTCTCTAACCCCCAAGAACTTGTTCCAAATAATTAAATTTTCTCTTTCCCCAAATGCTTTTAAAAAGGCTGCTTCAGTTGGACTCCATGAGGGACGCGTCGCGCCACCCTCGCTAGATGCGGATCCAGGATTTGAAGGTTACGGGTGCCGCTAGATGTGGATCCATGATTTGAAGGTTACGGGTGCCGCTGCTTTTAATGCAAACCTACCGCTAGCGATAGAGATTGAATTGAGGTGTATGTTTAATCGGTGGAGTCGGTTCGGTTTACATGTTTTCTTGTTTCATAAATAAATCTTGTCTAATTATTACTTAAAGGAAATAAGTACCGCCACTCTAAAATTTCTATTTTCATAATTTAGAATAACTAATACAAACATTAAATGATGATCTTAATTTTTTATATAACTTTGTTCTCACATTACACTTGCAATAAATAAATATATAAAACCCATGACAATACATGTCCAATAATTAAATTTGCTAGCTTATATTTAGTTAAAATACTCTTATCTCATGGATGTCGTTGCTCTAAAAAATGATTGAAGGCAAGAAAAGAATTAACATAGACAAAAAAGGAAAAGGAAAAAAGTGTAAAACTATATCTAAATATGTACAAATAACTTCAAAGAGATTCAAACTCTGGTCATAAGACAAGAATTCCAGCACCTTACCAAACCACCCGTGGACCTTCTCTGTCTACGGGTGCCATCTTTTAATATATGGTAATTTCCGTAAAGAGCGCCTATACATAGTAATATATTTTAGCCAAGTGACTGGGTGGCATGCCACCCCCAATGGACTACATAGATTCGCCCGCGCGCCCTGTTTGTTTCTTCAGAAAATTTGACGCCAGATTTGCCGCTATGCTGGCAGTTCACTGCCTTTCTGTATTTCACAGCTTCCCTTTCTTTCTTTGATAATTTAATTCCTTTCTTTCCTTTCATAATCTAAGATCTTGATCCTTTGTTTGATTATTTTATTCTCTTGTCCCCCGTTAATTCCAGCATTTAATCAATTGTTTTACAATCAGATTCACGTGTTCTTAAGAATCTTTTCTCCAAGTATTTACTCCTTTGAAAGTCAAATATTTTCCAAATTAATATCTTATTTCCCCCGAAGGGAAGCCTCAGTGCAACTGTTAAAGTTGCCTCCATGTGATCGGGAGGTCACGGGTTGAGCCGTGGAAACAACCTCTTGCAGAAATGTAGGGTAAGGTAAGGCTGCGTACAATAGACCCTTGTAGTCCGGCCCTTAAGAATCTTTTCTCCAAGTATTTACTCCTTTGAAAGTCAAATATTTTCCAAATTAATATTTTATTTCCCCCGAAGGGAAGCCTCGGTGCAACTGTTAAAGTTGCCTCCATGTGATCGGGAGGTCACGGGTTGAGCCGTGGAAACAACCTCTTGCAGAAATGTAGGGTAAGGTAAGGTTGCGTACAATAGACCCTTGTAGTCCGGCCCTTCCTAGAACCCCGCGCATAGTGGGAGCTTAGTTCACCAGACTGCCCTTTCTAATATCTTATTTTCCACAACCTCCTCTTGCGTGCATCAGTCCATGCACTTATACAACTTTAACTTAAGTGTTATCAAAAGCGAAAGCGCAAAAAAGCTCTAAGGTCAGCTGGGGCTTTAAGTGGAAAGCGCAAATAAAGCGTGGGCTTTAATGAAAAAAGGCGCAATGGTGCAAAAATATAAATATTTTTGTATGTTTAGTCCAAGTCTAATAATAATAAGCATGAATAACAAATATATGGACAAAGAAATTGTAAAAATATTACGATAAAGTGAAATATCAATTATCTAATGTCACGTCTTCAAAAGAGGCTCATTGGAAAGGAAAAGTATGTCTTAGAGCCTTGATGATGACATTGAAGCGCACATAAAGCGAGGCGAAGCGCTCAACATGTTTTGAGCCTCGTTCGCGCCTTTGACAACATGGAATTTTTCCAATTGTTTTAGATGGCCTAGTTTCACTCGTGTTGCCCTCGCGTCACTCAGAGATTATATAAATTGAATTCTTAAGGTCGAAATTAGCCCGAATTGATTATCGAAATTCACGGGGCGTCACATACAATCTCTTGGAATCCATGCAAACCTAGCAAATAAATGGCACAATGGAAGAAAAAAGATATATATTGGTGATATCAATTAGCTTTGATCATGTTTAGTATGTTTACTTTAGGTGAATGGAAATTATTTGTATAGGTGGTAGCAATTTTAGATGAGATTAAGTTTTTATCATGTTAGTGCGTTTACTTAGGTCCAATATTTGCCAAGAGTTTTTAGTGATTTATGTGCCAATAGAAAATGTAGAGACCCTCTACTGCTAAAGGCTAAATTTTCATAATATTGGACTGAGACTGACATAAATTGAGCAACGTGGATAGTATGATTCATATAGCCTACCCAGCTTGCTTGGAACTGTTGCAGTTCGAAACACTAAAAAATGACTTATTTTGCAGAATAATTTGTCATACTAAACACATCTTTTAGACCAGTTGAAGCGTTGAAGCGTGGAAGCGTGGAGCACACTTTTAATACGTGATTATATTCTCAAACACGCCCCTTCACGTGTTGGCGTGATTTTTTTTCATGGTCTAAGCACGTGAAAATTCTTTTTGATAATGGGTGGCGGTGAGGTTCGATCCCAGGACCTTTGACCTTACTCTGATTCCATGTTGAAGTGTGTGACCATCTCATCTAAAAGCTTAAGCTTTTAGAGAGAGCACACTTTTAATATGTGATTATATTCTCAACAAGACCAAAGAGGAAATAGATATGTTTGAAAGTGTTTCATCTCATTTGTGATTAATCTCTACTAAAGAAACTTTCTTCTTTTCAGTTTCAGGATTCATTCTTAGCAGCCAAGAGGATTTCTCCTTAGTTGGTCTAGGATGGCATCCGTGTCAAATGACGGGTTATCCAATGAGAGCGTGAAGAAACGGCTGTTGGAAAATGGTTGCCACTCCTCATGTTTGGGCATTATACCAAAATATAAAATTCGAAAAGTCTCAGCAGTGCGAGATTTTCCTCCAGGTTGTGGTAAAATTTCTCCTAAAGTTGAGTTGAATCATGAACAAAATGCCGTAGTGTCCAACAATATTGAAGATATGGCTAACACTGTGTTGGTCGGTGTTAAAGAGCCTAACATTGAGAACACTGTGTTGGTTGATCATGATGTTAAAGAGTCTAACTTTGAGATCAAATCACAGTCTGTTGAAGTTGTGGACTGTCTACACTTGGAAGAGCAACAAAAATTGGATAGGTTAGTAGGGGAAGTGGTTGTGACAAACATGAGTGCAATAGCAAATGGGGTGGGAGAAAAAATAAGTGATGACAAATCTCTTGGATTTGAGTTGCCGAAAGATCTCGAAAATAAAATGGAGCTTTCCAAGGAAATGGAAGACATTCAGAATGACACTTTAGTGAAGGAAGTTGATAAGCAGAGTTTACATTTGGTTGAAAATGTTGGTGGTCGGCACAGGACATCTGTGAAAGAAATTGGCGGTGTGACTGATGAGCCAAGTCCGGTTAGTGAAGTCAAAATGTTGTCGCCTCCTCAGCAGCTAATCACTTTTATGGGACATACCTCCTCCTCGCCAAAGAATAAGTACCGCAAAAGAAGAGTATCTGCTGTTCGAGACTTCCCTCCATTTTGTGGGACAAATGCTCCTAAGCCAACTGAACATAATTGCTTTGGTGTTACTGAAGAAAGCAAGGATGTGGCCGGGTTCGATAAGGCAGCTATAAAGAATGAAGTAATTGAGACATTGAGAGATGTTACGGACACTGGGGCATCTCAAGAGAAGTTGATTGTAAGTGAGGATGCTGATTCTCTGAAAGAGAGGGACGTTTTGAGTCCCAAAGATCAGGAGCTGGAACATATAGTGACGGTTCACAGTGAAGACCAGGAAGGTGTCCAATGTGATTATGATGGAAGAGGTCAGGTGGAAAGCACTGTGGTTATTATGCCAGAGATAATGACGAAAAAGGAGAGTGATGCAGGAGTTGTGGGAAAGGAGACTCTGGTATATTCAGAGGACGAAAGTAAGAAGACTATTACTGCAAGTAGTGCTGTTGGTTCTGGAAATGAAAAGCCGATTACGAAGGGTGCTAAGTCATATTGTCCACGGAAGCAAGGGAAGCGAAAGAGTTCAGATGGCCCTGTGAGTGGAAATGAAACTGTTGTCTCACAGGTAAAAAGAGATCTGACAAAGAATGCAGTAGATGCTTTTGGTTCTGGGCATGAAATAGTTAAGCCAATTGTGCAAGGTCTGATGGCCGAGCCATACTGTCCATGGAGACAGGGAGAGCTAACTAGTTCAGATTGTGGAAACCAAGCTGAGAATGCTAGTCCGTCTTGGCGCAAGAAGGCCAAAGCTGTCGCCAGAAAAAGTAATCCCCCTAGTGGTAAGAAAAAATCAGCTTCTGTTGGTAAAGCTACTGATGGACTTTCAAGTGCATTAGTTGTGTTCGATGACAAAGGATTTGGAGCTTGCAGTTTGAATATGGAAGCAGTACATGAAGAATCTCCTGTTCAACAAGGTCAACGTGAATTTGATGTGACCCTACCACCTTTTGGTCCAAACAGTTCCAGTCATGGTGATGCCCGTACTAAAGTTAGAGAGACTCTTCGTCTGTTTCAGGCTATCTGTAGAAAGCTCTTGCAAAGTGAAGAATCAAAGTCAAAACCTGAAGAAGCAAAATCGAAGCAGGGGTCAAACAGGATTGATCTTCAAGCAGCAAAAATCATCAAAGAAAAAGGAAAAGAAGTTAACACGGGTCAGCACATACTGGGAGAAGTTCCTGGAGTTGAAGTGGGGGATGAGTTCCAATACAGGGTGGAACTTGCTATTGTCGGGGTTCATCGCCTATATCAGGCCGGTATAGATTACATGAAGCAGGGAGGTATGTTGATCGCGATTAGTATTGTTTCTTCAGGGGTCTATGATGATGGTTTGGAAGACGCTGATGTGTTGATTTATTCTGGGCAAGGTGGAAATGTGGTAGGTAAGGTCAAAACCCCCGAGGATCAGAAGCTTGAAAGAGGTAATTTAGCTTTGAAGAATAGTATATCAGTAAAGAATCCTGTTCGGGTGATTCGTGGATCTAAGGAGACCAAGACCTCTGAATCCATGGATGGTAAAGGTAAGGTAGTGACGACATATGTTTATGATGGGTTGTACAATGTCGAGAATTATTGGACAGAACAAGGGCCAAAGGGTAAGATGGTTTTTATGTTTAAGTTGGTGAGAATTCCTGGACAGCCTGAGCTTGCCTGGAAAGAAGTAAAGTCATCAAAAAAGTCCAAAGTGCGCCATGGTGTTTGTGTTCCCGACATTACAGAAGGAAAGGAGACACCCCCGGTAAGTGCTGTGAACTCAATTGATGGGGAGAAACCTCCACCGTTCAATTACATCAAGAAGATGATATATCCTGACTGGTTCCAGCCTTCTCCTTCTAAAGGTTGTGATTGTGTTGGTAGATGTTCTGATTCCAGGAAGTGCTCATGTGCAGTTAAAAATGGAGGCGAGATCCCATACAACCGTAATGGGGCTATTGTTGAAGTGAAGACTCTTGTATATGAATGTGGTCCTCATTGTAAATGTCCCCCCTCTTGCTACAATAGGGTCAGCCAACAGGGTATTAAAGTTCCACTTGAGATCTTTAAGACAAATTCAAGGGGATGGGGTGTGAGAGCTCTAACATCTATTCCTTCAGGAACCTTTATATGTGAGTATGCAGGAGAACTTCTTCAAGACAAGGAAGCTGAAGGAAGAATCGGTAATGACGAATACCTTTTTGATATTGGGCAGAACTACAGTGATTGTTCTGTAAACTCTTCTGGACAGGCAGAATTAAGTGAGGTAGTAGAAGAGGGTGGTTATACAATTGATGCAGCTCAGTATGGAAATATCGGGCGATTTATCAATCACAGTTGTTCACCTAATTTGTATGCACAAAACGTTCTGTATGATCACGAGGATAAGAAAATGCCTCATATCATGCTTTTTGCAGCAGATAATATTCCTCCTTTGGCGGAGCTCACTTACCATTATAATTATTCCGTGGATCAGGTACACGACTCAGATGGCAATATCAAGGTGAAGAAATGCTTTTGTGGATCTTCCGAGTGTAGTGGTAGAATGTACTAGGGGTTTGTAAAGCTTTCTTTCAAGTTGAGGTGAAAAATGGTCAGCTGAATATTTCTACCGGTAAACTTATTCATGATATCAGTTGACCATATCGAAAAGAACCTTCTTTTTAAGTACTCTCAGTTAAGAAAAGACAAGTTAAAAGGAATATCTTTTATTCCAAATATTATTTTTCTGTTTCTTTTGCCTGATGACTTCTCTGGATGTGGAAGTACTAAACTTACCATTACTAGTAAGTTTCCAATATGCTTGATCATTCTTGCTATTTAGTATAAAAATTATGAATGTGATAATTTCCTATAGTTATTGCTGGATTGGCAGAAAAGAGAATGGCCTTCATTAATCTTCCATAAAATATGTGCTTCAGTGTTTTTTTTTTATGTCCATCAACTCCGTCCAGCTTTGTGATTATCCTCTTTCTCAGGATAGCACAATTTCCTGTCTATATATCTAATTCTAGAAGGGAAACTGCAGTTGATAATGCACATTTGATTACTTTTAAGTTGAATCCACTGCTAAGGTAACATTTTACATACTAGTATTATGTTTTACCTCAATTAGATCTAGAACGAAGAACAAAAACTTAAGCTATGATAACTCAACTAGATAGTTAAGAGTTAAGACAAACAGCAGTGAAGGAATTTAATATTATAATATATATTAGAGAACGAAGTACAAGAACTTAACCCATGATGACAACTCAAGACAAAGTCCTAGTATGTCTGCAACTAATCTAAAATTTATTCTGTAAACTGATAGCCAAGACATCACCAAGTAGCACTAATAGATATTGATATACACAATACTTGTATTTTTTTTTTGTCTAAGTGAGCTGAATGTCTGTCTCAACGGTAATTCCAGCTTTCCATTCAGCAGGGATTACAGCCTTGTTAGATTGCACCCATTTGGTCTCAGCACTAGCACTTGTGAGGAACCTCACGTTAAGTTCACCACTTGGTGGTCTAGATAGGTCGAACACAGCTCCATAAGCCCTTCTCATTGATATCCATTGTTTTGTTTCCTCCTGCATCAACATAAAGTAATTCATGTTTGCCAAGATAGGCTCCTAACATCACAAAATACAGAAAGTAGGCAGTGGCGAATTCATGATTTTTAGTTTATGAATTTCTGATGACTTTCAAGTGGCGAATTCATGATTTTTAGTTTATGAATTTCTGATGACTTTCAATATGCTAAACGTAGGAAATATGGGCATCTTTTAGTTACAATATATAGTTTTATGACTTTACTGCAATAGACCTTATTACTAGTTCGATGATCATTTGTGAAATTAGACATGACTATCAATATTTCGCTTAATTTGTTTGCACTACTGCATGCGTTATATACAAGTGAATTGGCACGGTTATTATTATGATCTTTTATCTTGAAAATAAGGGTGAAAAAAAAGTCAAATAATTGGATAGTAAGTGTGGCAAGTTAACTCAACTATGGGGCAGGGCGTGAACAGCCGTCCCTGTCTCAGCCCTGCCCCACCTCAGCTCAGTTACCAACCATAGAGCTGATATCGGGATAATTAATATACACTAATTGCAGCCCAAAAATGATGTTACTATGGTAAAATGAGACGAACCTCGTAGACTTCGACAGCAAGAATGTCAGTAGCACCACCTTGGTTCATAACAACTACAGCAAGGTAGTTAGGGTACTTGCTGTGCTCCTGGATTTTAAGCATGAGATTTCCTCCAATTTTGCAAGAAACTCTACGATATTCTATTTCAACCACGCCTTTGGCAAACAATTGCTTAGCCACATTAGGCTGCTTGGCCAGTTTAGCATAGGCGCGGTAGCTGAGAATGAAATCTGTTCCATGTCCTTCTCCATTGTCAGTCATCACTACCTTTGTACCTTCCTCACTGCATAATCCCTTGTCCTTGCACCTTACCTGTACATTTTCTTTGCTACTTGATTAAGTACATACTGTAAGTATATATTGAGTTTAACTAATAATATTCATCTTCAGAATAAAGAATATACCGTCACTTGTTGTAGCAGGTAACCTAACTTATTTTTAAGATTACGTATCACACATTTTATGAAAGTTACTCGTAAATATATTTTAGTCGATGACCTGATGATATAAAAGTTTCTTTACACCGTAGCGTAGATGTATATAAATTAAAGTAACATAAAACAACATGTAACTAACTATCCTTACTAAGCATATATAATTTGATAATTTTAAAAATAAAGCAAATAATTTGCTATAATCATGAATTCAAATACATTGATATTAATGTGTGTAGTTAAATCCTAAAGAAGGAAGAAGGATTAGATTAATTACCTGGTAGCAAGCTCCACAGCCAGCTCCATTTTTATAAAGCCGCTTGGAGGCTGTACAAACCTCGCCACTATTGACGTCTTTTCCGTAATCTCCGTAGCCACACGCTCCACCTAATTAAAATGTGTAATTAAATGTTAAAATAGCTAGCTAGTGCATGCAAGTCTACTTAATTACCTTTATTTGTGTTAGTGGGAAGGTCCGACGATGGAATCATGATTTTAGTCTTCTTAAATTACTGAGTTCTAAATTAATAATTTATACATATTTAATAAATTTCTTAAGACAAGAATCACGGTTTAGACCAAAGCTTGATCGGTTGAAACTATATCTTGTATTATAGCTTCACCCCTGTCCAGGGAGTTAAGATTATGTATTTAGATGCGTGTGATGCTCTCTTAAACTTAGTTGAATTTTCAGTTTATGTGACACTAAGTCGATTTTGAAAGTCAAATTAATCAATGGTTGTCAACAAAGTGACATTAATTTGTTAACTTTTAGAAATAAAGTTTTGACACGGAGTCAACTAAAAACCCTATGTACCTACAAAACGTGAAATTTAACATATACTATAAGATGAAAAGGGCATACTCGGTGTCCCCATGCCATCATGTGTACTGTAATAGGCAGCTCTGGAGACATAATTATCGGTGTAGCATAGCGTAGGCAACAGCAAGACCATGCAGAGAAAAGTGTAATTGTTTTTTAGAAACACCATTTTTTTGCCTTTAGAAAAATGAGAAGAGTTGTGAATTAATGTGATATTGTAGTGAGGAAATCCTCTAAATTTATGGGTGAGCTGAAGAGGAAAGGGGATTAATGTTTGCTGCCACATTTCTCTTCCACTATGGAAAGTGGAAACCAGATGTAAACGAAAGAAAAGTTAGTCCCAAAATTAACTTTGATGACACACAATTACACTATTTGCTTAATTATTCATTGAACACCTTAATTAAATCTAGAAAGAACCATATGCTCTTTCCTTCCACATTTTCTATCAAGAGACGGTCATTTTTCAAATCAGTAAAAGGGTGAATTTGACATTAAGCAATAGAAGGATCTATAATTAGTGGGTTAGGACGAGTGTATTTTTATTAGGAAAAAGGATAAAAGTGATCATTCGGTACAAACTAATTACAGCCGGATGACCCAAGATGTTTAAAACTCATTTACTAGCCTTTTTAAAAGGGAAATTCGCACGATTGCTCCCTATTTTAGGGTGGTCTTTAATTTTTGCCCCTCAAATTGGGGGTCATTAATTTTTGCTCTTCGTAAAAAAAAATGACTGAAAATACCTCTGAGGTTGTGGGTTCGAATCCCAACAGAGTAAAAAAGAAAAAAAATTGCAAGACAAGATTTCATAGAAATTATGCATATTCGGTTAAAGTTGTATATAGACTATGCCTTGAGGGGCATAGTTTCTATGTAACTAGGCCTGAAGGCAAGTTTCGTAGAAAAATTAAGATTTGCCTTGTCCGGCTAGTTACATAGAAACTATGGCCCAAGGGGCATAATCTTTATATAACTTTGACCGAATAAGCATAATTTCTATGAAAATCATGCTTTGTTTTTTTCCATAGATCAAGGATCACCTCGATCTGTGTAGTACATGTTGGTAGTTTTTTCAATGGCCGGTAATGCAAAGTCAAAGATTAAGTATAGGTCCTTTTAAGTTGCCAGAGTTTGATAAGCCATTTTCGGTTGAAACTTTCGCTTCTGGCAAAGACTTTGACGGGCTGTGCCTCGCCTTCTACTGGGAAGAGAGAGCCGCTGTCATTCTTTTCCCTTACTTTTTCTTATATTATGTGAAAGACAAAAATATATTACTCCTTATATTGAATTGACCTTTATTGGTCTTAAAAAAAGCTAGAGAAAAAAAGGTTAAAGGTAAAACTGATCTATTTGCCTTCACGTGAACGAGATTTACATTAGGCCTAATCCAGATAAGATTTTTTTTTTTTAAAAATCATTATTTTGAGCTTACCAGGTGTCCTAATACATGCTTACAAGAATATGTGAAGATATATTCCAGAAGAAATTTTATGTAAAATTAAAACTCACAGCAGAATTAATTCTTGTAACAACTGACTTTAATTTCATGTAACAATCCTTTCGAAATGTGTAACAATCTTTTAATTTCTATGACACCTAAAAATTCTCCTACTTGTAATAACATCTTCAACAATTTGCCTATAAAATAAGTTGTCTTTGTGATCAAGTTATTCTACACCGAAATATATTATCTCTTCTTCCCGAAATTGTTCTTTTTTTTGTTTTTTGTTTTTCTGGGCAATTCATTTTTTACGAACTCCAAATTAAGCTATTAGATTTATAAAATATATTATCTTAAACCATAATAGTCACTGCATTATTAATAATTTTAACTTATTTTTGGAATTAAAAATAACAGGAAAAGTTATACAAGTAAAAGATGATATCTAATTAACATATTAAATCAGATAAAGTCTTAATTTTATTTTAAATGTTTCTTTTTCTTACAGAATAATTTAAATAGTTTCTATAACAATTTTCTCAATTGAAAAAAGATCAAAAATAAATCATTAAGAGCTTATCTAAGATCAATAATGTCTCAAGAAAAACTACACTAATTGACTATATATTGAAAAAAATATTTCTTATCAAAATATAATTAACTATCATATATTTTAAGAAGTTATGAGAATAAGTATCAAATAAAATAATATATGAGAAAACTATTATAAATTTAAGACCTTTTTCTAAATTTTGGCTTTAGGCCACCTATTTTACGAAAATGACTCTGATAGGTCGAACTATTTATTCTAACAAGAAAAAGGGGGCATATTTACCCGTCTACATGAGTGGCTCGATTATAAGGTTAGTAAAGCAATTCCTTGGGGCTCCAACTTTTTGAGGGCCTCATTTTTTTCTTAAAGATGTATTATATATGTATTATTAAAGAATAATGTGTGTGCAGTTAAATTTGAAAAAAAAAAAATTGGAGCGAAAGTACAATAATTTTAATGTGAGGATCGTTGTAATAATTAGAGAATGAAATATTTTTTAATGAATTATTTCCTTACATGGGTAGGGTAGCTAGTTTTTTCTCATTTATATCCTAACAACTAATACGGGCCCACATTATTATTTATTTATTTACTTTTTCATTCTCTCGTTTACTATTCTTATTCTCAATATTGAAAAGTCTCTCAATCGGCAACTTACCACGGCCTACAAGTTGTCTTCTTCAAAATATCAAGCATTACAACAACCAATCATTATATTGAAGCAATGTAACACTTTTCGATATCATTATATCAACTTATCTTGCTCTATAGTTTCTTACTTTTTGATTTCTGCTACTATCTATTATTTCTTGTACTTCGGTTAGCTACTGCTCTTTTTTTCCAGACTGCTTTATCATGCCTTATTCACTTTCGTTACTTTCATTTTTATACTGCATTGAATTGATTGTCCTTATCTAGCCTTTTTTTGCCATGCTTTCTCTTGAACCGATGGTCTTTCAGAAACAACATCTCTACCTCTCAAGGTAGAGATAAGGTCTGTGTACAATTTATCCTCCCCAAACCATACTTTGTGAGTTTTTACTAGGTATGTTGTTGTCAATCTTTTTTGAATTGACTAAAGATAAAAGTGTCATATAAATTGGGACAAAGAAAATAAGTGATTTCTACCATCTCTAAAATGGTTAACCATGCATCCTTTTTGAGTATGGTTTATCTCATACCATGCATCATGCCAAGCATTTTTTAATTCTAATAAATATTAAATGGGTCATTGCCATTGGGTTGGGTTATTTGTTATAAAAAATATGAAAAATAAAGAGAGAAATTGACATAAATAGTCGCTCAATTAAAAAATAGTCAATATATATTTATATATTTTATATATTAATGTATAATATACATAAATATACATTTTCTTTATAAATAGTATATATTTTTTATTTATTTGATTAGTGAATGTAATTATATTTGAACGATTGGTCAAATGTACGACATGAGCAAAATTAAATGTACATATAGATTCAAACATGTTATTTTTAGAAGCTGGAGCCGAGACAGATGAACTTCTGTTACAAGAGGGTATTTTTTATAACTTTGTTAACAATATGGGTGTTTTTGTTCGCAACGTATAACAAAAGTCAAGGGTAAACTATTCTTAAAAGTAGAGAGGTAATCCCTTTAAAAAATCATAAACATATATGTATATATTTAGAGAATATGCGGCATTACGATTAAAGGACTTTTTTTTTTTTGTTAACCCAGGTCTCGAGGCGACTTGTGCCTCCATATCGCTAGTACCTGCACAAGTACTGGTACTAGACTCCTGGGGATGATGAGACCGGTCCTTCAGCATCCCACCACCAGGTAAATCGCGGGATGTGCACCCCGTGGTCAGTGTCTGTTTGCGTCCAACGGATTAATGCTACAAGGTTGACCCCCCCTCTTTCGGCTTGGCGGGGATCGAACCCACACTGCAACATGCCCGCGCGGCTTTTAGCGCCCAGGCTTTACCACAAGGTATATGACCCGGAGGACGATATCCATTGAGGGGATTCGAACCTGCGACCCAAGGGTACAGACAAAAACCTTTCACCAGCAAGCTGGAGCTCTTTGGATGAATAAAGGACTTCTTTCCCACTATGGAAAGTGGAACCACGTGAAAATAAAAGAATAGCCGGAAAGATCTTTGATGTTTGAGTATTCTTTCTTACCCTTTACTCGATGGTACACAAGATTTGACAATTATATATATAATATATTTAGTCACCTCTAAAAATTAAACATCTTGAAAGCTACAAAGAACCATAAAAAGAAATTAACCTACTTCCGCATGCCTTTTTCATACCACTTCTAGCTCGTAGTACAATGCACTACTTTTTGTCTAGCTAATTTGTTGGATGCAATACTGTATATTGATGGTGTTGGAGTGTCCACATCCGAAAATATGCAACGAAGTTCTTGAATTCATTTCCATAGTGCGAATTGGGAAATGTCATGCTCAAATTGTACCAATTAAGGATAGCTAGCTTCTATAGTTAGTAACTCATCAAATAGTGAATATAATGGTATTGTGAAGTCTGAATAAGAGCCCCATCCAATATCCCTCTCTGTCCAACACTGGACGAATTATATATCGGTTGTCTGAGTTGCACCGGCAACACTCTTAAGATATACTCTATTCATCAAACATTAATTTTTCTTGTATAATAGTCTGTTTCGTCAAGTCTTTGGGCATGTCAAAAGTATTTTTTTTAACAAAATACCTAAAGACACCCTAAACTTAGATTCAGATTCCGCTTAAGCTATCAATAATCTTAACTTGGCTATTTGATGGTTTTGATTCTCACACGCACCCCGCATCAACGTCTAAGGGGGTAAAGACAATCAAATAGCCAAGTTCCGGGGTATCTAAGACTACTGATAGTTTAGGGGAATATGAATAAACGACACAAAATTTTGAGGGGGTTCTTTAGATATTCTGACTTATTTTGCCCCTTCAAAAATGCTTGCTTTAGAAAGTAGACGTTTGATCAAACTTTTAGGGGAAATAAGTGTTTTGGCGGTAGTAGCAGAGACTATTTTTCAAAAGCTAAAAATGTAGTTTTTCTTCGGAAGCACTTTTGGAACCTTGACCAAACACCAAATACTACTCTAATATTGACAGAAGTATATTTTCAAATTGATTAGCCAAGCGCAAACTACTTTCTCCAAAATTATTTTACATTTACACCAAAAATAAAATAAGAGAATGTCATTGCTTGCTGCCATACTTCAACTCTGTCAATTCTCCACTAGGTTTGCATTATCCAACTTTTCTGTTATTAATGCAAAAATATTTTTTGTACGTAGTAAAAAAGATCCTGATATCACCTTAAATGACTTTTATTCATGTGGTCGTTCATCATTAATGAATATGAAGCTCTATGTACATTAAACAGAACCGGATCCGTGGCGCAATGGTAGCGCGTCTGACTCCAGATCAGAAGGTTGCGTGTTCGATTCACGTCGGGTTCAATCCCCCGATCCATACTGGTTCCTTTTTTCTTTTTCGTTTTTTCCTTTGGCTGGAAAACTTGGAATATTTATAGAGTTTCTGGACTTCTTTTCTACTCATCTGCCTTTTCCTAGTCTCCACTTTTATGAAGTGCCTGCATGATATGTGCTGGCAAACATAGATCTTTTTTTTTTTGGTTCTTTATTTTTTTTTAATTTAATCTCCTCTTGTTGTTTCGACTTTTGACAAGGAGAGAAACGATAATATAACTTCTTACGTGTTAGTATATTTTGATTTCTGAGAGGTACTAGGAACTTGGCTGACCAAATTAATAAGGTCATCACAGATTCACAATGAATTGAAGTGCTTCTCTTCTCTACAACCATAAAAGTAAACGTGCATGGGAAAGAAACTACTCCTATATGGAATAAGCCTAATTAAGGGCGATTTTTGTGTAAAATGTGCATGACTATTGCAAAGTGCACCTGAAAAAAGAAGCCATAGAACTGCACCTAGTTGGATGCACATTTTCTCAAGGGAGATAATACAGGGTGTACCGAATAAGAACATAACATTGACATGATATCAACTGCCAAAAGTCAAAAGGGGGACTCATATATGGGGATCGGGGATTGAACCCAATGTGATTCGAACACACAACCTTCTGATCTGGAGTCAACACGCTACCATTGCGCCACAGATCCGATTGTTGAAGAAACGGCTTCTAGTTTATCTATTGAATAAGAGAAGATCGATAATATAAGTAAAGTGTAAAAGATTAAAAAGAATTGGGACAAATTGTAAAAAATATATGATGTCAAACATATCCAACTCACAATTGATACTCAAAAGTACATAAAAAGCTACAAAAAGAAAGAACCTTTTCTCCAAATAAAGTAGATTTTCTGACCAACCCCTGTTACTGAATTTATCTCAACTTTAAGAACTGACACAATCTATAAATGATCAAATCTTATTAAAAATTTGCAAAACGTTGAGAATGTGAGCACGTGGATACACTAACGGACACGTAATTTATTAAGGGGTTGGCTCAAAGTTCAATCTTTCTTTTAAGACAATTTTTTTCAAATAGTGACTGACACTTGTATAAGCTGATGCGTTAAGATGGCGTAACATAACCATGGAATATTCTACTTTAGTAGTAGTATCAATTTTTATAATTTTCAATAAACAATTAAAACTTTGACCTCTGTGAACTAAGTAAATTTTTACTACTATTTTAATATTTGTTCTGGTAAACTGAAAATAAAATACATTAAATTGCTCTTCAGTCTTCTCAGCAGCTAGGGTTTTCTTTTCCTATTCCTCTTCAATCGTCAGAGGAGGAGGAAGAAGAAGATGATGAGGAGGAGGAGGAGGAGCAAGACAAAGGTGAAAGGGACATCTCAGTTAATAGACAAGAGGTAATTGCTGTACCTTTTTTTCACTTTGTAGATTACTACCATAATATTTTTTTGGGTCTGCTGGTTATTTTTAATTACATGCTAACTTGCAGGTTATTTTCAGTAGATATTCGTAATTATCTTGTGTCTTGTTATTTTATTGCATATGTGCCGAGGGAATTATGGTTTGGTTATTCAGTGTACATGTTCCATTTTAAGATGTCGACAGTCATGTAACTCTGAACAGGCTATAACTCAAGAAGTCAAGAGTAACCTTATACAGTGACGATTGCCAATTGAAAGAAATAAATTGGTTGTGTTTTATCATATATGGTTGAGTAGGAATTGGAAATTGGTTGAAGGTACTTTCAGTAATGTGTAGGGGTTACAGCATAAGGAGTTGTTCTTTTGATACTTTGCCTAAACTGTAGAAGGTTTTAACTTATGGATTTGGGGAGCCTACCTGAAGCCTAAGTCTTTGTATCTTCTGACCCACTTACCTTTGTGAGGATTTTCCCTAATATGTTAACCAACTCTAGAGAGCTGCGAAGTTATGCTTGTTAATTGCCAGTTGGAAAGTCCTACAAGGGTGCCTTAAATTGTGTCAAGTTGTGTGTGTGTGTGTCCTACAACGTATGCATTTTTAGGTCACTTCAGTTGAAAAGTTCAAGAGCTTATTTTATGGTGGTAACCTTCTATGAGCTTTTCCTGGGATCTCTTCATTTTGTAAGAAGCAGAATTAAGGTTGTCTTTGTGCCTTCTAGTTTCTAGCATCTGGTGCGGTTGCTTGCTCCCATTGGAGTTCCTACCTACCTTCTTATTTAGTCCTGCTTCAGTGTATTAAGTCTTTCTCTTGCTTCATGGACTGCCCAACCTTGGGGGCCAAAGGAATGCCAGGAGATGCTTGCATTGTTATCTTTTTCAGGGATTTTATGCTAGCTTCTTCCCTCTCCTTTCTCTGTGCGTGCTTTTGCCTTCATATACCTGGAGACTTAAGTTTTCAAGTGTTATCTTGTATGTTGGCACATTCAGTTTATTGTGAAGTTTTTTGGAAGCTCAAGTTGGACTTGTGTATACTTGTCAACAGGGCGCTCTCATAAGTTTCATTCTCAAATCACAGACCATTATTGTCTTGTTTATTGACGCACTCCAGTTTTAGAAGCTTTGTAGAAGCTCAAGATTTTGTTGCATGTCAATAGTACTCTCTCAACAATTGTTCTCAAATCCTTTTCTTTCTGTTTAGCCTGTTACCCTTAGTACTCTTACTTTGCCTATTACTTGTCAGAAAATGATCCATTTCTTTTCCTTTCAAATTTGAAGGTTCATCCAAACAACCTTGATGCTTCGAATGACACACCTTCAGAAATGAGAAGACCTGCTGTGATGGAAACTTTGTCAACGGAGGAGATGCAAGAACGAATGGACCAGTTTGTGTACATCATGCAGGAAAAGTTTTTATTGGGAGAAGATAGTCTGGATTACTCAAAAATTGACGAGGATGAGACCTTGGATGATCACTGGATGAAAGAAGCAAATTATGATGCTGAAGAAAAGTACTTTGATGATGACTGAGCTCAAATACTAAGTGGTTTTTTGGTTTTGATACTACATCTTGACAAGTTCCTTTCATGTATATGTTGTTAGCCTTGTATGCACATATGCTTAGGTTTAATGTGGTTAATGTTGGCTTGAAGGCAGTTTCTCTATGGTTGTCGATGGCGAGGTTTTGGTTTTTGAACCTATCCATCTTCTTGTGTTAAGCTTACTGTTCCTTAATATATGGGATTAGCTTGTAAATTTATACTGTATTACAATTCCAGCAGCTTTAGAATAATGTTTAGATTTGATCAAGTGGGAGACATATATAGACTGAAAGATGCTGAAATGCTTACCTAGTCACTGTACAAGGATAGAGATTCTTGTCCAAACCAAATAAGTGTGACAACACGCTCAAGTCGCTGAATTCAGAAATACTTTAAGCCAATTGATAAGGTAGAAATACTAGAGGATTTTGAGAAGCTTCCTAGTTTGGATTTACTTTGCTATCGGTCTTTGTACGACGATAAGAACGATTTTATGAACCATTTGGGACATAAATAGACATTGTTTAATCGGAGAATTTCTTTTTTGGTTTTTGGTCAACTTTTATCATGTTGACGTATAGTGAGTGGCTGCAACTCCAATCCCATACAAAGATTTGTACATTTTAGATACAGTAATAGATTTGAATTATGCCTAATCTTGCAATTGCCTATCATAGTAAGTATCAATCTGAATAATTTGAATGTGAAATCAACTTCATTCACTAGTGCTCTCTGATTGAAAGAAAATAAAATGACGGAGCAACCAATTTAATCCCTGAAATTAATCCCAAAGTCTATAAGATATTTGGGATTATTTGATACACAGGATAAGGTGGTATATTCTATGTTTAAGTTTGGAATTAATTTTACATTATGTTTGATATAAAGTACAAATTTACCTTGAAACAAGTAATTGCACGGTATGCTCTTCAAATGAACGGATCTTTAATTTTTTCCCTTCAAATGGGATGGTCTTTAATTTTTGCTCTTCAAAATTGTAGCATAAGTTATTTCCCTAACTTGTACATATTATGATGCGTAATTTATGACCCTACAGGCATAAGATCCAATTTGAAGGGCAAAACTTAAGACCAGCACAAATTAAGGAAAAAAGTGCAAATGACCCATCCTCGAATACCTTCTTACAAACAAAATATAAAATGGAGTTGTAACATAATTATGGGATAAACTTAAGGGTGGCCAGTGGGTCGGGTCGGCCCGGTCCCGCCCCGACACCGCATCGGTTCCGCCCCTACATTTTAAAAAATATATATTTTTACGGTACCGGGACTCGAACCGAGACGGGACATGGTCTCGTCCCGACCCGCCCCAGTCCCGCCAGGCCCGACCCGATCTCGATCCCGCCCCGGTCCCGTCCCGGTCCCGCCCCGATCCCGCCCGAAACCCCCCATTTGCACAAATAACCGTTGCACTTGCACCAACAACCAATTTACATTTTGATCGTTATGCAACGGCCATTTTTGGCCTCCCCCTACCCCCTTAATATTTATTTTTAACCCATAAGTTATTATATTTATACTTTAACCCAATTTTCCAACTATAAATATCTCATTTTTTCTTCATCTTTCTCAAAAATCTTCCTACAATCTCTCTAATCTCTCTATCTATCTCTCTACAAGTCTACATTGTCTACTAAATATTGAATTTTATTTATTCATTTGGGAGTGAAGTTGACAACTAGCTTGAGGATCTTCCATCGAGCAAAGTTTCAATTTTCATCCTCTCGATTACACGTCGACGTTACGTCGGCGTTTGGTACATTCGTTCCTTCATTAAATTATTATTGTCTGTTTATTTTATTTAGCGCACTTAATTTCATTTACTTTAATTATTTATTAGTATAATTATAATGGAAGAATTTAAACGTATGCTAACGGGTAAGGGTAAGAGTTAGACTTCTTCTAGTAGAGGCAACTAGGGCAAGGATACTTCTTCTAGTAATCCTATTTCTAGACAGAATCATATTCCTACACATGATGATTTTGTTGATACTGAATATTTTCCTGCAATACCATTAGATTTAGACGAGGATCTATTTTCTTGAACTCAAGAAAACTTTAATTTAGACGATGATCTAGATGATACACCCGCTAATGTAGATGACAACACTCCTACTCGTGCACATTCAACTGAAATGTCTCACATTCCCCCTAGTATGAGATGAGGTCCAGCAAAACGATCATTAAAATCATATGCATGATCATTTTTTGATAGGGACGTAGATAATCAAGTGGCTAGATGTAAAATTTGTAAAGATGTTTTAAAATTTAAAATTGGAAAAGGTCACGGTGGGACGGGGGTTTAATGAGACACGTAGAAAAGGCTCATCCAGCTAGGTATGCCCAATACGAGGCTTCAAAACCGGGTGCGCAAACACCCGCTCTATCGGGACAAGGTTCACATACTGTCCCGGATCAATTACATGGTCAAATTAACCCCACGACGGGGGAATCTTAGGCCTTAATTACAATAAACATAGAGATAGGGAAGCAATAGCAAAATTAATTGTTGTGGAGGGTTTGCCTTTTTCATTTCCTTCATCTCCTGGTTTTATTCATTACATTAGAGAAATGTATAATCCTGCTTTTAATGGTTTTCCTAGATCAACTGTTAAGAGAGATGTATTTAAATTTGCACATGAATATCAACAATATTTACGTTATTCATTATATCATTTTAATGTTAAAGTGGCTATCACTTCTGATATAGGCCGTAGTACTAACGACCATGATTATTTAACGGTAATCTGTCATTGGATAGATTATAAATGGTCTATGCAAAAACGTATTTTAGCGTATAGATATATAGATGATAGGCACATTGGTACTTTTATCAAGTGTGTGATTATTACGGAATAACTGATAAAATTATGACTATTACATTAGATAACGCTTCTTCTAACAATTATGCTATTACAATTTAAAAAAAATAGTTTAACTCCATCTTTTCCAGATCATTTTCATATAAAATGTGTGTGCCATAAATATAACTTAGTTGTAAATGATGGTCTATCACTTTTTGAAGACATTCTTAGTAAAATACAATTTGCTAGAAACTTTATTTTAAAAAATAATAGATTACAACGAAAAAAAAGAATATAAAAAAACTTGTCACGATTGTCAACTACCTTATAGAAAAATTTCAGAAGAAGTACCCACTAGGTGAAATTCTTTATACGAGCAACTACTTGCTGCTTATGACTATAGAAAACTTATAACTTTATTTTTTAACTCTCATAATCAAAATCCAGCTGATATGGTTGTAGATAGCGATTGGGGGAAAAATTTCAAACTTATTGTATTTCTAGAGAATTTTTTTCAAGCAACAAAAGAATTTTCAGGTATATATTATCCTACTATTTCAACTATATTGTTTTATATAGCTCTAATATTTTTATTGCTTAATGAATATATATATATATATATATATATATATATATATATAAACTAGCTTATAACTGTATAAGGCAACTATTAAAAAAATGTTTATCAAAATAAAAAAATATTTTATTCCTATTCCCACTATTTATATTATTGGTGTTGTATTAAATCCGACTATTAAAATAAACGGTACTAAATCACTTATTGAAACTATTTATGATTATATAGCAGTACTACTACCTCCAAGTCCCAAAAATCCAAATCACTCACCACCTATTGAACAAACTAAAGAAGAAGTGTTGTCTAGCGTAGAAAACGAATGCAAAAAAGTATATAGTTTTTACCAACAAGAAAGTGCTAGCAACCTACCACTTCCATACCTTCTTCTTCTTCTTCAACACAACCTCACAAAAGACATGTTGTTTTTGCGGCTAGTATTGAAAGCCTCAGAAATAGAATGTGTGGTGGTAACACTACTAACCAAATTAGCGAGTTTGATATTTTTGTTTTGCAGGGTTCTATACCGCACCAAGCAGTTCTCAATGAAGAAGGACGTGAAGATTTGCTGAAATACTGGAGGGGAGAATGAGAAGACCTTTCCGACACTTTCAATGATGGCCCGAGATGTTTTGAACATTCAAGCGTCATCAACGGCGTCTGAAAGCGCTTTTTCTGCCGGCAGATATCAAATAGGAGAGTACAAACACTCATTAGCCGGAGACAGCTTGGAGATTGCAGTATTATTCAGAGATTTGATACGAGCGGAGCGGAGAATGTGCGGTCAACCGGAGACCAACGAAGAAGAAGACGAAAACTACAACGACATCTTATCCGAAGGTGGTGGAAGCGGCGTGGAGCAATTTAACCAACAAATACCAATTCCAACCGAAGAACCACAGGAAATTATCAAGAAACTAGAACATGTTTTTTTCAAAATATAATTTTTTTAATTACAATTTTACTATGTCATTTGCAACTTTTGAACAACACCACAAAGTTGTAATTTTGACAATTGTATTTGTATTGCAAAAAAAAATCATATGTCTATTAAATAATATAAGAGGCACAAAAACAGCCTTGGATGTTTTTATTACACTATCTTGTTCAATTATTGAGTTGTTTATATATATGTTATTTTTTGAAATTAAGTGCAAAAAAAAAATCCCGATCCCGTCCCGCTCCTTTTCCGACGAGACCGGAACCGGGACGGGACTTCGGCGAATCACGCCTGTCCCGCCCCGCCCAGACCCCGCCAAACCCGCCTCGACTCATCCCGGCCCGTTGGCCACCCATAGATAAATTAATCTTAGGACTATAATTCCAAAATTATAATTTCGGAATAATTTAATTTACAAAACAAATGATCCCTTTCAAGTTGACCAAATTGACATCCACAAAAGAAAAAACAAATTACTAGTGAAGTCAGCAGTGACAAAATAATAAACACGTATACAATCGCACCAAGATAAAATGTCCAAGCGACAATACACACTAGCATTTCCCATCCGAAAATATCGCCTAATAAGCAAACCCAACCTCTTCCCGCCGGTGTCTACCATCACCTTCTCCGACCACCAATCCCCTCTTTTTCTCTCTCAAAAAAATTCACCAAAAACCAATAAAATCGAGAGAAAAATGGGATAACCTTCAAAACCCCCTAAGTTTCTCTCTATTTTAACATCGAAACCCTAGGGTTCGATAGAGAGATATGTACAAAGAAAGAAGAGTTGGGGGTGGATCGATGGGACGTGTTGTAGGTGGTGATAGGAAGAGATTAAATGAAGCTTTGGATAAGCATTTGGAAAGGTCATCTCCATCTACATCAACTACTACTGTTAGGTGTACTAATGGAAAGGATCATCGATTTGCCTTGTCCAAATCAAAGGAACAGCTCAGTAACACTGTTGCTCCAACTGATAATAATAATAAGTGCTCTGATGGTATACACACATTATTGTTCTTATATCTTATTTAATACTCCCTCCGTTTTATATTATCTGTAGTGGTTACTAAAAACAGTTGTCTCAAATTATTTGTTGTTTTAGAAGTTCAAGTCATTATTAATTATTTTTCTTCCGTTTTACAGAATTGTGTTATTAACATAGATGACACATAAATAGAGTAAACATTTAACGGAGAGAGATTATAACTTAGACATAAATAAGGGTAAAGTATGTTAAATAACCATCCTAATTAATATTTCTTAAGAGGCGTGTAAAACAAAAATGCGACAGATAATTTGAGACGAAGAGAGTAATCGTAAATGAGTAGCGCGGAGTTTAAAATGTTAATTTAACTTATACGCGCACACATGTATGTATGTATGTAAATAGTATTGGTGATGGTGGGAGGATTTATTCATAAGTGATAATGGAAGAAAGATATTAAAGTGATGGTTGAAAAGTTCAATATAGAAAATATCACGTCAAAGTTTTAACATTTGAATAGTTTAAGGAATTTGAATTCTGAAAGTTGTGTAGAAATGGAGTAATAGACGTCCCGAAATGGAAGGGAAACATCATCATATTAGTTGCAATAAAGGATACGCCATAGGTGTTGGTATTGTATTTGTATATTATGTTGGTTGTTGCCTTTAGTTTACAATGGTAAATGACTAGAACGGAATGTTAATTTAACTTATACGCGTACCCATGTATGAATGCATGTATGTAAATAGTCTTTGTTGGTGATAGTGGAATAATTTCTTTATAAGTGATAATGGAAGATACTAAAGTGATGGTTGAAAAGTTCAACAAAAAAATATCACGTCGAGGTTTTTACATTTGGATAGTTTAAGGAATTAATTTGAATTCTCAAAAGTTGTATAGAAATGGAGTAATGTTAAAATTTTAGACGTCCCTAAATGGAATGGAGATATTGTCATGTAAGTAGGAAATAAAGGGAGTATACATGTTGGTAAGTTGTATTTGAAAAGTATGGATCTTGGGCCCAACTCAAGCTCGTGAGGGGAGGATTGCCCAAGACTATATAAGGAGCCCACCCATTTCATTAACCACCGATTTGGGACTTCTTCACAGTATTCATACATTATGTTGGTTGACTTTTATTCCATATGTGCTACTTGTTAGTTCTAGCTATTTAAAGTTTTTGCCTTTAGAGGTTGATTGTTGGCCGTCAATTTGAAATTTACTTTAATGGTTATGGAGATCAATTGGGAAGAGTAATTATGATCAGAATCACATTTTAAAGCATGATGTAAAGTTTAGGAGTTTACAAGTTTTATGTTTTTCTACATTTGGGTATAGAAGATGACTGTGGCGATATTAAAGCTTCATGTGGCAGCATGTTGGTTCTAGTGCTAGTCTTGTTATTATTATAGCGTTAGGGAAAAACATTTGCTCTATCATTTTAAGGTCTGAACTCTCAGAATAATAAGAAAACAAAAATGAGGTTATTGCAATAGCATAAGCCTTATTCGAATTCAATTGTTAGAAGTGTTAGTTCATCATGTCGGAGACATACTGGGAATAAAAGGATGGTATCGTTGCAATATCACCTATCCACTTGTGAGATATGGATGAAACAAAACTTTTACTGTTATTTTACATAGATGATAGCATGTAACAACAAGCTTATAATCAGTAAAATAACTCAGACGAATCTTGAAGGATGAACATAGCAGATTTGTTTAGCTATAACACTGGAACAACTCAGGAGAATCTTTATGCTTTTTGCTCTTTTTCTTCTTTTCACACTTCCTAGGGTGGTAGATCATGGATGAGCATTTGTGAATTGAATGAGGCTAAGACATGCCATTTATTTTGTATCTCATTACTTTCTGAAGTCTTCCTGATCCATTATATTAGAGGGTTACAATTGATGTATGGTTATAGAAATGGATCTTGGCCTAACTCAACCCAAAAACTAGCTCAAGAGGTGAAGATTGCCCAAGACCATATTAGGAGACATTTTCCTTCCACCCACCGATGTGGGACTTAACACTCCCCCTACACCCAGGACGTCTGAAGCGTGGAGAATTAATGATGGGGGCCCAACATCGGGTGAAACACAACTTGGATGAGTCTGACTCTGATACCATGTTAAATGAATAGACCTTGGGCCTAACTCAATCCTAAAAGATAGCTCAAGAGCTAAGAATTACCCAAAATCATATAAAGAGCGCAATTTCTCCTCATCCCACTGATATGGGACTCAACACGCCTATGGCTGGACAATTGGAGCGTGGGAAATTTAATATGGGGGGCCAACATCGGTAAACCATGAATTGAGATGGGTCTGACAACATGTAAAAGGAATGGATTTTGGGCCTAACTTAACCCTAAAAGATAGCTAAAAACTCTAGGATTGCCCAAGACCATATATGGATACAGATTTGCCTCCCACCCACCGATGTGGGACTTAACCCTGATGTTTTCTGATTAAAGAAACGTAAGGCCTTGATATAAGACCTTGTCTTTAGTGATTGTTATGGTATTTACCCTTAGAATTTTCCAATTCAAGAGTATTATCATTCTGAGAACTAAATAGTCGGTAACACGTATTAACTGTTCATTAAATGAACATTGGGAAGGGAAGCCTTTGAGTAACTGGTAAAGTTGCCTTCATGTGACTTGAAGGTCACGGGTTCAAATCGTGGAAACAGAGTTAAGGCTACGTACAATAGACTCTTGTGGTCCGGTCCTTCCATGGACCCCGCGCATAGTGGGAGCTTAGTGCACTGGGCTGCCCTTTTTTTTAAAATGAACATTGGAGACTACACTTGATCTTAGCCAAAAGGCTGAGAAAGTTATTCATTAAATGAGCATTGAAGAGGATCACATGTGTGCATTTCTTGCTCCAATTGCGCCGTTTAAATTGGACAGTCACAACTGTGAGTTATTCGGATAATCAGACTTTTTGATTCAGGTTATGATTTTGCTGTTGGATAATTAATCATAATCCATAAGCTACTAGGAAAAGGGGATTCACAACTTATAATTATAAGATTTCTTAAGCAGTTACAATTGATTTCTCCAATATGAAGCTAAATTTTCTTGTTAAAGTTTTTGCTTGTGTTTCCCATTTGCAACAGAATCTGAAACAGACAGTGAAGCGTCAGATATTAGTGGTTCTGACGGAGAAGACACTTCATGGATCTCATGGTACTGTGGTCTACGTGGGAATGAGTTCTTCTGTGAAGTTGATGATGACTACATCCAGGATGACTTTAACCTGTGCGGCCTAAGCAGCCTCGTACCGTATTATGATTACGCACTTGATTTGATTCTAGATGTTGAATCTTCTCATGGTGAGTTTGTCTTTCCAGATTGTGAGCACTTCTTTCTACTATATACTGTGATTTGCACGTCTGAGTACGCTAAGGTTTCTACTGCTGTCGTGATTCCCATTAACTAATTGGCCTGATCTGCTCTTAGTCAATAGCATTTGTAGTTAATGAAAATTACACGGACCATATTACAACTGGTTTGGCATTTATAGAGATTTGTTTTCTGTTATGGATCTGATAATAATGTCAGTTGATATTTGTTACTCTCTCAGCTGAAATGTCTTAATAATCCGGTTTACAAGACAAAAGGGGGTTGCTCAGATGGTAAGTGCCCTCCACTTTCAACCCTAAGGTTGCGAGTTCGAGTCACCAAGGGAGCAAATGGGGGAGCTTCTGGGGGAGGGGTTAAAAAAAAATCCGGCTTACAAGCATACATTATAACCTGCAATCAATAAGGATGATTGTTCTATTCGTTTTCCATCTTTATTATTCTTGCTGTACTAGCATGCATCTGGACGGCTCTTATGCTTTGCTAGTTTGAAGGCAATCATGTCTTCTACTTTTGAGTTTTAAATAGTACCAGAGAGGAAGGAGATTTTATGTATAAATTATCTGACAAGTAGAGGTTGCGTCGGCAAAATTAAAATAGCTGCTGAGCATGATGTACTGAGAATGAAGATTGGTTTTGCTGGGTTAGCTTCTGTTATGATTTCACGATCTTGATAAACTTGTGAAATGAACTAAAATTGGACGTGTTTCCAATTTATTGGAAGTAATATCTTATTTTGGATATGAAGGTGCTGTTTAGAGTGGACTTTGTGATCAGTATTTTCTTATATCTTAGACAGACCTTTGGCCTTTTGTAGTTACAAGTATCGTAATTTTGAAGATTTTTCTCTATATAAAGCTTATAGCAAATTAGAGATGTGTCCTTAACTTGACCTGAGAAGTATTTCTCCATGCCATAATAAAAGTCATGTTTACACTGGTAGGATTTAGGAAGGTCCTTTGCCTGTTATCTTGTGGTAGTTTCTCAAAGATCCTATGATCGATGAGAATGCCTGAAATATGTAGGTGATATGTTTACAGAAGAACAGAATGAACTTGTTGAATCAGCAGCAGAGATGCTTTATGGTCTAATACATGCCCGCTACATATTGACAACAAAGGGGCTCGCTGCTATGGTAAGAATTTTTTGTATCATTGAAAATTATATGCACTCATAGCTATAAACTGAAAGGTATCCCGGTCTTTTCAGTTAGAGAAGTACAAGAATGCTGAGTTTGGAAGATGTCCAAGAGTTTACTGCTGCGGACAACCATGCCTCCCTGTTGGTCAGTCGGACATTCCTCGACAAAGCAGGGTGAATATATACTGCCCTCGATGTGAAGATGTTTATACACCTCGGTCAAGATATCATGAGAGTATCCTTTTTGTTCAGATTTGTTACTGTAGGGGTGGCAAATGGGCGGGTTGGGTCGAATTCAGGTGGGTCAAAACTGGTCAAATTAATTATTGGGTCAAGACCCAATCCCCCCAGTTTACTTGGGTCAAAATGGGTTGGGTCAAGATGAGTCAAATAACGGGTCATAACCCAACCCTCCCAACATAACTCAATCTCTCCCCTCATTTTAAACTGTATGAATTGAAATCATTGATACGTTCATCTTTGAAAATTATCATTACCACTGTAGACTTTGAAATCTCTCACGTAGGCATGATTTGGAATGTAAACAAATATTGTTGCATGATGGTAGTTTCAAATCTTAACACTAAAATTTTCACGTTGGTTAATTATATTTTAAAATATTACATATATTAAGGGAACTGTATATTTTACATATACTGAAGAAATATGTGAAATATTTTGTGTAATATATATAAAAGCAATGCAAAAAGAAAAGTTGACTGAGAGCAGTTAGAGAAAATGAGCCGGTAATGATAATTATCTTTCTTTCAATTAGCCTCATGTTCATGCATTACAGATATCCTTCCACAAGCACAAGGTAATATTTGCTAAATTGATTTTCAGTTCTAATATAATATGCCTTGCTTGTTTGGGTTGGATTACATTTTGACCCGACTGGTTACGCTACTTCGACCCATTTTGTCCTGATCGATTGATGGTTCATTTTGGGTTCAACCCGTTGGGTTCAACTCAACAAACTGGTCAAGACCCAACCTGCATAAACACTGGACGGGTTGGGGTTGATTTTGCCACCCCTAGACTTATTTCTTAATGCAACCAGCAACTTACTTTCTGTGTTCCCTCATCTTGCCATTTTCTTTCATCTGAATGTAAAACTAGGAACTTGACTTCTGTGATAAAAGAAATGAAAGACACCGTGAATGTGGTAGGACTTGTACGTCTCACCTATGACCTACCACGAGAAGATTAAATGATTGGCGTACTCTTTTATCCTTCCCTCATTCTTTTTCCTGTATCTAGTTCCTTTTTCTTAGTATGCCTGTCATTTTCTATTTACAAATTCGAAAAAAAAAGAAAGAAATCAGATGCCTGTCTCTTTCTTTTAAGGTTCAGAAGGTGGTCTGGTAGAACCATGTATGTATCTCCCAACCTTGAATTGAGGTTGCTGCTTTCATCTCGTGGTGTAAGGTTTAGAGGATGCAAGTGTTCTGGGAATATTGGATTATTAAATTTACCTCAAGAGTTAGCAGCATTTTTTGTCATGTTAGCTTTTATGGAGTCTTGGGGGTTGTTTGGTTTGAAGTCAAGTTATGCTGGGATTAGTTATGTTGGGTGTTATTTCTTATTGATTGGTTGGTTTGTTGTATTAAAAGTAACATGTATTGCAAAATTTCTAAGAAAAAGTTGTTTGTTTACAAAATTACCCTCCAACTTATTTAGTAGAAAAAGGGTTTGAGGGACCTCAGGGCTATTTTTGTTATTTTTATTGTTTTATCTTGAGATAACTAATCGTGGGATTGTTATTCCACCCGCTGCCAGGGATAACTTATCCCGATACTATTTTTAATTCTCAGATAACTTATCCTAGGATTAGTAACCAAACAAGGGATAAGGCGGTACTAAATTTTTATCTCAGGACTACTTTTCCGTATCCATCATACCAAACGACCCCTTAGTCCTGTCAGAGATATAGAGAACATCTAGTTTTTATTTTTTTAGTGTAATATTGTCCAGATATGAGCTTAAATGGAGTTGCATTGTCAGTGATGATTCGTATAGTTAGCAGTTAGCCCAACTTGTTTGGGATCGAGACAGTTGTTAGCAACAGTTTCTGTATAGGAAGATCTCAAAGTGGTATCTTATGTTGGAACCCTTCTCCCACAACCGCCACCTTGTTTATTCCCCCCACCTCCACCCCCACCCCTTTTTAAAAATAAATCAAACAAGTTGTGGATGGGTGGACAGATTTGAAGAGGGATCTATCGGTAAACACTGTTGAATCGATCAACACATTATGATATTTTATATTCTCCTTTCCATTTTTGCATCTATACCTATTTCGCTTTTGCATTTCCTTTACTGTGCCGAAGACATTGATGGAGCTTACTTCGGAACCACATTTCCGCACCTGTTCTTGATGACTTATGGACACCTCAACCCACAGAAGATTTCTCCGAGTTATGTTCCCAGAGTGTTTGGTTTCAAGGTCCACAAGCCATGATCCTGGTAGTGACCTACGGGCGATGTTTTCCTTATTAATGTGCTAGGAGAGGTAATACTTTTAATAGCACATCTAGAATTGTAAGGCTCTGTTATAGGTTTTATTCTCATACAGGCTTTTGAAGATGTTGTGTGATTACAAATTAACTTGAGCTACTTTAATGTATGAAGATACTTTCCATGCTACAATTTTTGCCTTTTTTCCCTGTGAGGATCTTTCCAGATTGCATTACAAAATCTTTTTGCCTGGGTTGTATCTCAATGTACGTCCAAGCTTCTTAACTTGCATTTGACACCTGATCTCAAGTAGTGGATTTGTAAAGATTTCAGCCATAGGGGAAAATTCACTGTGAAACTGAGATCACACATCAAATATCAAAGTATAAAGTCATGTCAAGTACAATGTATGAAACCAGAAACTCTTCAACACAAAAAGCCTTGTAACTGGATCTGGAGAACAAGACAGCTGATATAACTTTGCTTATTCTAAGAAAGCTAATGCTTCATGAACTCGTGTTGACATAAGTAGAAGAGCTGGCTTCTATTCTACAGGAATTGATATGAGGAAGTCTTCTACAGCTCAACGAACTAAATCTAACGAATACTTGTCGGTTTAAGTGTTTGGAACGACAATCCTGCATTTTTTGTGGACGTTTCCAGTAACCTTTATCATAACAGCAATCTCTAAGAGAACCAAAGGGGTAGTGGCAAACTGGCAATATCTCAAGATATTAGATAAGATGGCGGAGAAACCTATCATATAATAGGCATTGTCCCCGAGCTAAACTTTGTATGACTTCAACTAAAGCTATGTTACATAACAACTATTCAATTGCCTTGACATATGTAGACTGAAAACCTGGTATTAGTCCATCAAAATCCTTCAAATACACTAAAAAATTGTTAACCTGGACTGCCTAATGGATGTTTACTGACACCTGTACCAAATATATCCATACGACCATACCTGAATCCAGCTACCTAGGGCTGAACACTTTCAGATACACACACACACAAGAAAATCTCCTAAAAGAGAAGGAAAACCAAAATAATCCAGGTTGCTTGCAACCTTAACTCAAATTCATGAGTTCACAGTTCGCACAGACATGGTATGAACAGAAGGAACAATAGATCCATTGTCGGTTTATCCAACACCCAATTGTTTAACCACCTTATGCACAGAATCCATGAACCAGTAAACTACTGTATAACCCTAGTTTTCGTATAAGATTACGCATTCCACATGAAATAGATGCCAGAAGATAAGCTAATAAATAGATAATATTCTTACCTGAAAGTCCAGCAGTCAATTTAGAAGAACTGGAAAGGAAGAATTAATCCTTAAATATGTTCCTTCAGACTATAAATACAATAATTCATTAACCCCTGTTCTTCCACTTCTTGTTTGTTCCTAAATACCAAGGGCAAAATCTGATGCCTTCCACAGTTGATCATGCTGACAATTATTTCAAAGATATTTGCTTAAAATAACAAGCATATCAGCTCTGACAGTGATTTTAGAAGATATAAAACACAAAACATCTCTTTTGATGTGCGCCAGTAAATATCTACTCAAGTTCATGAAAACATACAGCCACAAAATCAGAAGAAGTGCAGACTTCTGAATTCAACTATGGCTTCTTTTCTATGAACCCAGAAGCTGCTGAACATTTTTTATACAAAAAGATCAAATTTTTACACAAGAAATGTGACAAAAGATTGATTTGAACATCTTAGAAAATCAAAAGCTCTCAGAGCATCTGAGTCATAAGGAAAGACATTCTACATATGGGTGACACTAACCTAAGTTGCTTAAACTCTTTACTTTTGGTATCTCACCCATGTGGACACGGATCTGGTTAATCTATTTTGTGTACTTTAATCAAAATCGATAGAAAAATTTGAGACAAATACAATAATTTCTGAAATGAAAACAAAAGCTAGGGTGAAATCAAATTTAGGCATATGAATTTTTTCTCGTTAAATTTTTTTTCCCCTTAAAAGTCAGCAATCAGGAGGTGCTTTAAAGATATTTATAGGTCGACATTGCTGTTGCATGTGCAATCTAACTCAACAAGTCTATCATGACCTTTATATCATTTGTAATAGCCATGTTACACCAAAACAACAATAAGGAGATGCATATGCATTTAATAATAATTACAGATTTCAAACTTGCTCTCAAAAATTCGGGCACTCCATTTCTTCCAAATAGTCCATAATTTAGACATATTTTTATAACTATTTTATTTTGTCTTTTCCATTCATTCGGATTTCTTCCGTTTCATTCATTCGGATTTCTTCGTTTCATTGATTTTCTTTGGATCCCATCTTCTGAAAAAGGGGATGTATATTTAGCCAAATTCCCCTATGATCCATAACCCAGAATCTTAAAATCTAGATCATGAAGGATCTGACGTCTAGATCCACACCCATATCAGACACCCACACCCAATCCGAGCAACTTAGACACAAACTAATTATCACTGTACTCGAGTAAACCAAGTCATATGAAGTACGAAAATAAGACATTACATTATTACTCTAATGGAGTTCAATCTACTGAAACAGTATTGTAGCTATGATCCGTAGAACACCGGATAATATTGGCATAATATATCTATTAATCGTGCTGAATGAGTGGATTCTGAAGATGTTAATTCTTTCTTTAAAATGGAGATTATGAGATTAATTCATATCATCTACCACTCTTGTGATTTGACTTCTCCATGCTAGAAAACTTGCTACATAGAATTGGTAAATCAGATTTGAAGTTACATCTCCTTTATCGCTACTATAAAGACCAGTGCACGGTAAAAAAAAAACTTGAAATATGATTGACAATATTAAGGCATCCAGATGGCTCTAAACTTGAGTGCAACAAAAAGTAACAACGGCAGAAATCATCTCGAATTAAACTAGGTTCCTTGACACAGTAGATTAATGACAACTTGAGCTGGTTCACAGCCATCAAAATGTCCACAAAGAGGAAAAAGAACACTGATCTTGATACACCAAAAGTCGCCAAGAGAACTAACACGTGCTCAACTCTCAGTTTGCTCCCTCAGTCTTCGGATTGTGCTCCTAACAGTCACAGCACTTGCAGTGCTATTGCAAAGGAAAGAAGAATTAGTTCACAATCAACAAATGGAAAAATAAGGTCACGTCGTAAAATACTTACTTCAAAGTATATGCACCGCCTGCTTTGACTTTGCCACAATCTTTGCAGCCCCATATCCCCACTGCCTTTCTCTTCACTGCATACTGAACATAATAAGATGTATCAGGCAACCAGCACAATGTCAAAACAGACTAATAACTTCCAATATAGAACGCAAATAAAGAAATGCAGCACAAAAATAGCAAATATCACATCTTAAACCAGAAAATCATATACCTTTCCACAAAACTCACAGAAGTACTTGCTATGCTGGCTAACCTCCATCTTCTTAATCTGCTTTCGCAGACTGGCACCATAACGGGTACCTGAAAATTGACAGCAAATCAGTCAGGAATACAACTTTGTCAACAAATAAAAGCAAATAATTTTTGTCCAGCTTCAAAAGAAATGTTCAATATTCCCTTATATCAAACAAGTGATTTATGGCAATATCGATAATTGAAGGAAGATATGAAAATATAGCATTTTGTAAAATATCAGTCATCATTTTAACCACAAGAGAATAGGGAACTAGGACTAAAGCAAGTTCAGATAAGCACAACTGGTTCTTAAATCTATCAGAAAATGTCCCCGACGGCTCAGCCCTAACGTACAGTTATATTTAGAAATGCATGAGTCTTTATAAAAAATCAAGATGGTCATACAGAAGGAAAAAAAAAGTAATAGGGGACCATAGAACATACCATACTTGCCAACTATTCCAGCCTTCTTCGTCCTCTTAGTCTGCAGCAAGAATAGAATATCAACTTTACAAATCACATGGAATAGCTTTCGAATGGATAACTTCGAGAAAAATCTGAACATAATGCTATCTATCTACACTGGCTCAACTAGGTCTAGTCTAGGTCTTCCATCCAATTGTTACAAAGTGGTCTATGTCAATATTTCAATCATAAGGTAAAATGCAGTATTTCACCTCCCAATACAAGCATAGACAGGTTTGCATGCACTATTTGAGAAGAAATGGCAACAATGTAAGAGAATCGATCACATGCACGTGATACTGTTAACAGTATATCAATACATTCTTCCACCTGACACTACTCATATATACACGGTTCAATTCTAGATTTCCCCTAGTGTAAGTTATTTTTTCTCAATCTCGAAAAATTGCATAATAATTCAAATATAATTCCAACAAATCCAATTCAACGACGAAAGTTGAGAGACTATTCTTGGCATACACCAAGATGTCATATTCAAAGCAGCTAACTGATTAGCTTATTGAACCATTTCAGAAAATAGACAAGATCACAAACTTCCCATCCAATTCTACACAGTTTTCGGATGAAGCACAGGATTTTTTTAAATCAAGGTGAAGCACGGGATTCTGTAACAGCAAAAATATTGACCCCTATTACCGGTCGCGCATTTTAATCTGAGATCTTCATAATGCAGAAAAAATTGATTCATGATCTAACAACAAAAAGGAGTGAGTCATGCACGGGAGATCCTAATCAGCTTACAATTACTAGGCATACAACCCGGTGTGGAGCTACAAATTAGGTACATGTTCGGACGAACTGGACCAGTATTTGTCTTAAGAAATCTAATACAAATAATTATGTAATTGTGAACCCAATAACTAAAAATGGCAAGTTTAAATACATAAACTTTAAATCTTAGCTCGGTCTCTGCATACAACAGAGGGAAATGTAGTATTTGGACCGAAAGTCCAATCGATACCCTCAGCTTGACCATAAATAATTGAATTATTACAATAAAATCACCATTTATACTAATTTCGTAACCATTGCGACAAAATAATGTGCCATTCTCTGACCTAAAATCTGTCTATCCAAACAGAACTATAAAAACACTTCCGAACACGCGCTCCAACACTCAAAACACAATGATACTAACTCAAAATAAGAGGAATAAAGCAATAAAAAATATGAGATAAAATGTGCATAAGTTTATATTTGCATAAGAACCCAAAATTATAATAAACAGAAAATAGCGTACCATAGCTGTTAATGGAAGTCCTCAAACTTGTGACGGAGCAGCTGTTGACGAAAGGAGAAACCCTAGCTGCCATTTTCGTTCGACATTTTATTTTATACCTTCAGAGAAGTAATCAGTTTCGCTAGACAGTTGTGGATCGGGTAGTGATAGGCCCATTTGAATGATGTGAAGCTTGGCCCAAATTGTTTTGGGCCTTCGAGCATTTTCCTAGTTGATTTACGCAAACTTCCTTTTAGGATACCATTTAGATTTTGTACATTCTTTTAAATGTTGTGTAAATATAAGCTACTCTTTCCGACAACATTTGAATTAATGTATGCTTATATATTACTTACTCAACTTTACATACAAAACATCAGATAATGTTATGTATTGACGGACGAACCTAGTCTGGACCCAGATTAGAAACCTAGTCTAACTCTAATATTTTATGATAGAATACTAGTTTAAGTATATATTTGATAAATTGTAATTATGATAAGTTTATTAGAATAAGACTTTCTTATTAGACTAGGGAAAGGAAGAACTTACCTCTATATAAGGAGGTCATTGTGATGATTGAAAAGCAAGAAAGAATTCTCTCAATATTTTTCTTCTCTCTAAAATTTTGTCCCCCTTGATTTTAACATGGTATTAGAGCCACGTTGAAAGAAGACAAAATCCTAAATAATGGTGGGTGACAGAGAAATCGACGATAAAAACAGAGGAATCGCCAGTGAAGAAAATAAAATTCAAAGAAAAAACAATCTCCTCGTATGACATTACGTTAAACGATAATCCTGAAATTGTAGAGACACAAGTCCAGTTGAAGGAAGAGAATTACGAAGAATGAGCTAGATCCATGAGAACGACCCTAAGAGCAAGGAAGAAATTCGGCTTCGTTGATGGTACGATCAAGAATACGGATGAAGAATCACAGGACTTAGAAGACTGGTGGACTATAAACTCTTTGTTGGTGTCGTTGATTCGTAACAACATCGAACCAACTCTTCGCTCCACGATCTCGCATAAAGAGGAAGCAGAAGAATTATGGACGAGCATCCGGGAGTGGTTCGCTATTATCAACTTTCCTCGAATGCAACAACTGAAAGCAAGACTTGCGGAGTGCAAGCAGAAGAGAAAGACCATATTGAATTACTATGGAAAATTAACCAAGCTATGGGAAAAATTGGCAAACTATGAACAGATTCTGACTCGCAAGTCGATTGGTTCGATCTTTGGCACAAACGGTTAGGTCATCCTTCTGCACAAGTGACAAAGTCTATTACAACATTATGTTTAAAAGAATGTAGTGTTGGTTCAGATAAAGAATGTGATGTTTGCTAAAGAACAATACAAACAAGAAGTGTTTTTCCTTCGAGTGATAATATAGCTTCCAATATTTTTTATATGATTTATTGTGATTTATGAGGTCATATAGAACATCTTCTTCTTGTGGTGCTTCATATTTTTTTACTGTTGTGGATGTTCGGTCGTGAGCCATATGAATTTTTCTTTTAGTTGATGAGAAAGAAATGTCCCAAATCTTGAAAAAAAATTCCGCACTGGTGGATAGGTAGTTTGTTAAGAAGGTGAAAATTGTTAGAAGTGATAACGGAACTGAGTTCACATGTATGAAGACTTACTTCTTCGAACATGAAATTTTTTTCCAAACTTCTTGCACAGGTACGCCGCAACAGAATGGAAGAGTTGAAAGAAAACACCGCCATATTCTTAATATGGCGCGAGCATTAAGATTTCAGGGCCATCTTCTGATTAGATAATGTGGAGAATGTGTTTTGACTACGGGATACTTATCAATAGAACACTATCTTCGGTTTTGAATGGGAAAACCCCCTATGAAATTTTATACGGAGATGCGCCTCATTATGGTCACTTAAGGGTGCTAGGGTCACTATGCTATGCATATACAAATGGAAGAACAAGAGACAAGTTTGCGATCAGAGTCGTAGGTGTGTCTTCTTAGGATACCCCTACAGACAAAAAAGTTGTAGATTGTATGACTTGGAAAATGATAAATATTTAGTTTCAATAGATGTGGACTTCTACGAGACTAGGTTCCCTTTTGCCGTAGGAACATGTTACTTGGTTGACAATATAGAAGTGATCCCAGATGAAACAAAAGAATAAAGGAATCAACAAGATCTTGAAGAAGAACAAACATATAATGTAGGTACGAACAAAGCTCTAATAGAAGAAATTCGGACACCGGATATGAGACCTACGGATCAGCCAAAATTAGACCGGACAGATGCTAGTCCGAATAATAAAAATATGGAATAAATACAGACAGAGGTTACCCGGGTTAATGAAAATTCACCGGAGGAACAATTGGGTTAGGGTAAACATCAAAAGCATGACTCAGTTCGATTACGTGACTATGTTACTGAAACGTTACGGAAAGAAAGTCCATCAACGAGTTCGCCCGATCCTCATCAACTCTCAGGTGCGCATTATCCTTTAGCTCACTACATATTCTGTGATAATTTGTCCTCGTAACACCAAAGCTTCCTTGCAGCATTTTCCACAAGAATTAAACCAAAATCTTTCTCGGAGGCCATGAAAAAAAATGTTGAAGAAAAGCCACGAAACAAGAAATTCAAGCATTGGAGGACAATGACACATGAACATTGAAAACATTATCGCCGGTAATAAGCAGGAAGAAGGTATTGACTACAATAAAATGTTTGCTCCAATTGCGAAAGTAGTGACCGTTCGGACCTTCTTGGTAGTAGCGGTCGCTCGAAATTGGAAGTTGCATCAAATGGATGTTCATAACGCCTTCTTGCACGGCGAACACGCGGAAGAAGTTTATATGAAATTATCATCGGGATTCCGTGTATCTAGTCCGAAGCAAGTATGTCAATTCCAAAAATCTTTGTATGGGTTGAAACAAGCCACACGGTGCTGGTTTGCCAAATTATCAAATTTCCTGATGAAATATGAGTTAAAATAGTCATACTCTGATTATTCTCTCTTCATGATGCACCGGAAAAGTATACAACTTAACGTCTTAGTTTATATGGATGACTTGATTATCTTCGAAAATGACCATGATGCCATTGCACAGTTCAAAGACTATCTCCGAGCCTGTTTTAACATGAAGAATTTGGGGGCCCTAAAGTATTTTCTAGGGGTTGAAGTTGGGTGTGGACCAACCGAATTATTCCTTTGTCAACGAAAATATGTCTTGGATATAATCTCTGAGTTCGGGCTACTAAGAGCAAAATCAATTAATACTCCCATGGAACAGAATTACAATTTGGCGTTGTCCAAATGGGCCAATTTAGAAGATCCGAAATCATACCGACGTTTGGTCGGTAGATTGATATACCTCAATTTTACACAATCGGAATTGTCCTATTGTGTGCATGTTATGTCCCAATTCATGCAGCAACCGAAGAAAGCGCATTGGAGAGCTGCTCTCCAAGTAGTAAGATACTTGAAGAAGACCCATGGACAAGTAATTGTGTTAAGGAAGGATTGTGATCTCCGATTGTATGGGTGGTGTGATTCGGACTGGGCTTGATGTCCGTTGACCCGAAAATCGCTCATCGGATGGTTTATCTCCCTCGAAAATTCATCGGTATCATGAAAAATCAAGAAGCAACACATTGTCTCTCACTCGTCAGCAGAGGCGAAATACCATTCAATAACAATGACAGTTTGTGAATTAAAATAGTTGAAGGGAATCCTACATAGCTTGGGTGTCGAATATAAATCTCTGGTAAAAATGTACTGTGATAGTCAAGCAGCATTGTATATTGCACAAATTCGATTTTTCACAAACGGACTAAACATATTGAAGTTGATTGTCATTATGTCCGGGACACATTCTAATCTGGTATAATACTTTTGACTTATGTGTCAACCAATGAGCAATTAGCTGATGTGTTTACATAAGTTTTGGGAAAATCACAACATGGCATGTTGAGCATTCGAGATCTCTGTGCTCCTACTTGAGGGGGTGTTTTGACAGACGGACCTAGTCCGGACCCGGATTGAAAAACCTAGTGTAACACTAATAGTTTTATGGTATAATCCTAGTCAAGTATATTTTGGTAAATTATAATTATGATAATTTTATTAGAATAAGATTTATTTTTAAACTAGGGAAAGGAATAACTTAACGCTATATAAGGAGGTCATTGTGATGAGTGTAAAGTAAGAAAAAATAATCCCAATATTTTTCTTCTATCTAAAATTTTGTCTCCTCTTAATTTGAACATTATGTCCCACATCGATACTAAAATGTGCTTGGTATGAGTTTATATAGTATTGGGCTCTCACACCTAAATAGCTAATTTTTGGGGTGTGGTTTTCGCTAAATTATAACAATATCTAATATTTTCTTATAAGATTTTGAGATTTTTAGATGGTGTATCAATTACTAGGAGGTATTTACATGAGTAGCTGTAACCTGTGAACATTACAAATATAAAAGATTTTATTATAGATATATATTTGTGTGGGATCACATTAAATGATTCCTATCTCATGTTTATTATGGTAACCGAAACTCCAAAATCCATTAATTAAGGGATATGTTGCAATCTTCACCAAATTATCGTGTAAAAGAAATCTGAACTTTTCCCTCTCTTCCATATAAAAAAAATGCTGAATAGATCAAAAGATTTTTATAGCGCAATTTTTGCCATCTTCTCCCAGAATTATTGCAATATTAAATAGGAAATGAAATTTTATACCAATTACTTTTAAAATATATTATTCTTACCGTAAATATTGTGAGCACAACAAGTGCAGGTAACGGGAAGTAAGTAAATATTACAATCGCTAAGAAATGATAAACTACTAAAGACTACTAAGATTACAACAAGAAACATATAATCTTTAGTTTACAAAACTGGAAACAAGAACAAACACGAACTCTATGTGACTTGGCTGAGTTGAGTGATGACACTCTGTCTTTAAGACAAGATTGCCCCGTATATATCCTTATGTTAGGCAATAGTCTTCCAAGATAAAACAACAACTTAACAAATGAGCAAAGAAAACTCAAGTGTTACTCTTGAAGAACTTTGAGTATTGAAAGGATGCCGAAGAGGAAGAAAGATTTCAGAAAAATATTTCCAAGTGTTTCTCAATTGAGCCAAAGGCCTCAATTTATAGTGTAAGGAAGATGCCATCTCAACTAGCCAACTAATGGCTTTCAATAGCCATGTAATGACACTTATTGAGGGGTTACAATCAGCCAAGTAAATGGTTGAATTCATGTGCCAAGTAATGAAAATTCAATGCTCCAAACCCAGCCCAAGAGTCAGAAATTTTCAGCTTCCCGTCGCAGATTCTGCCTCTGAAGCGCCGCGGCGCTGCAACATTAGCGTCGCGACTCCAGTAGCTACTACCCATTTGGAGGCACATACATGCAATAAATTAAAAAGTTGGCTTTGATGACCTTAAATACTCGGTTGATGTGAGTGCCACACGATTAATCTCCAGATAAATCATCGGGTGATGGATAATATGGAAATTAGTTTGAGGAAAAGATTATTGAGTGTGTGAGTAAAGTTCGACATTGGTAGCTGAAAACAAAAAGAAACTACATATAAGGTGTAGTGATACTTTTAAGGATTAGTTACATGGTATAGATAATTCAAATTAATTATCTGCTATAGCTACACTATGTATTTAATTACCTATCATAGCTATACTATATTTTTAAAGTAGAATATTCTATTTTTGTTCTTGACTGAGAGTCTGCTCAAGCTTTGGGTAGAATACCTTTAACAATTACGTTATCTCCTTCTTCTTCGGCGAAAACCCGCGTCAACTACGTCATCTCCTTCTTCTCCAACGAGAAGAATCCGAATGCATCGTCATTTCATTCTTCTCCCTCTGTCGGCGGCCAATACATTTCTATCCAGCGAGATACTATCACTGTTGTTCGTCAGATTCTGGCAATAATCTGGTTCCTTCTCCGTTGCCGTGACGAGCTGTGCTTCTGGTTTCTTCCCTACCGAAAAACTCGAGTTCAAGTACCGTAGTCATCTCCCTCTACCACCGTCATTATATCTGGTCGAAATTTGTGGCCAACCGGCCGGATTTTCTCAGATCTGAGTGTATTTTCTCATATCTGAGTGTATTTTTTTTTTATATTTGAGTGTATTTTATTTCTTGTATTTCTCAGATCTGGCCGGATTTGATCATTTTCGACATTTTTAGTGTAAATATAGTGTTTTCTTTTTGTATTTTTGCATGTATTTATGTATTTCTATATTTCAAAGGAGATTTTTTAATATATTTTCGCTTGTATTTTTTGATTTTTTGTTAATGTAAAAGTAGATACGAATGAATACATTGAATAAAAAATTACATCATAATATCCTTGTATTTTTTTTTTGTGTTTGAATACAGCCGAATTGAATACATTGAATTGGAATACATTGTAAAAATAGCTATGAATGAATACAGTCGAATTGAATATAATCAATTGGAATACATTGTAAAAGTAGCTACGAATTAATACATCCCAACTGAATACATTGAATTGAATACATCGGAATACACCCATGGCAAGGAATTAGTAGCTACGAAGCGTAATTAGCTAAACTATAGCTATGGCTTGTTAGAAGCCTCCAAACAATTGACGTTTCTGTAAGTTACTCTACTTTTAATGGTGTGAGATTTTTTGAGAAATACCGTATGAATTTAACCTAAAGTGAACAATATCACATCTTGTTAAGAGTATTTTAAAGTTATTTTAGCCCTACAATATGTGTACCACCAGGAAATCCAATGAATGGATGAAACCCTGCACTTTTAATGTCTCAGGCTCGATCCCTCAATGAAAAAGAATTATAGTAAAATTTGTTTCTCCTTTAACGAGTCTTACGTGATACAAATTAATCGAGCTAATAATACCAAGGAATGTTTTATGAAAAAAATTCGAATGTATATATGTGCGCTACAGTGGCGTGTTCTATAGGGAATGCTGGGAGTGGGAGATAATCAAACAAGGTGTTGGGGAGGGAGGGCCATGGTGCTGGAGCTCTTTTAAAGGCGTCACTTTATCATATGATCTTATATTTTGGATAATTTTTTAATTTTTTAAATAAACAGTAAATTAAATCATTTTATTATCTAAATTTTAATGAATGATTCAAGTGAAGAAAAATATTTAAAAATTCTATAATTACTAATGAAACATTAATGAATCATTTTGTCAAAGTCTATGTATCTAGCTGCCAAACTATTTTCATTATTGGGGTTTTGACAATTCAACATTGACCATGTAACCTTGGTTTAATTGCCTACGAAAGAACCTTCATCACTTCATTAATTAGAAAACGAGTTCTCTTTGCAACAACAAACACGGTTAAGTTAATTTTCTTGGGTTCTTTAATTGTATTGGAGTCATATTTTAATGAATTGAAGTCAAACCAAGAAAGTTAAGTTGTGATGAAATAACTATAAAAACTTTTAATTTGTTGTCTCAGATCGTACATTGTTCTATTAATTATCTGAGTGAAAAAACACATCATCTTTTATTCACATTGATTATTTTTTTTATCAATTACCCAATAAATGACCTGGTTAGAGCTATGGTGCTAGCTTCAATTAATAGCACGTCCTTGTACAGTTATCAGAGCAAATTAATTCCTTTTACCACTTCTAGTATTGGAACTCACTTTAAACCAAGAATTGAAAAATCACTATCTTTTTGGAAGGTTCTACATAATGTAACATGTTTCTTTAGATAAAAACATCGATATTTTCTCTATTCAAACGATAAATATTTCTTGGACATGAAAGAAAAATGAAGATAGTTTGTATAATGCGGAAGCGCTCACATTTTGTTATTGCTTACTCTTAGTACAAACATATAGAAATTCTGTTTTATTAATAGTGTGTATTATCGCAAATCATCAATAATGATCTTTCTTTAGAATTATTCACATACTTAATTTATAGAATTTCTAGATTTTTGACCCCTAACTACTATAAATTAAATGTTTTTTCTATCAATATTCAGTGAGAAATTTATGTTATAAAACATGATTTTTCTATCTCATTTCTACCGAATCATCTCACTAGAAAAACGCAAAGTGTGAATTTTTTTTAAATTTTTTGTATGAAAATACTACTATTTATATTTTTTTCCACATAAATTTAACGGAAAATAGCTACTATATATTTTTAGTGGAAACTTTTAGCTGTGTCTCGCTTTAAAAACAAACAAACATGTAGGAGATGATATCACAGTAATACAACTGCAGGCAAAATATTATTTGAATATAGGTGTATTTTTTTAGGTCAATTATTTTTGTAGTATTTTTATAAATTTATTTTTAATTTTATATTCTTTTCATAAAAGATCTTTAATTTTACACATAAGAAATAAAACACAAGAGACGTGGAAAGGCTCTTTTCTTCTACTTAAAATTGTAAGTGGCCTATGAAATAACATTTTCTACTTTGGTCCGAGCCACCATGTTTGAAAAAGTTTAATTACTACTTCCTTCGGATAAAAAAGAGTGTTCACTTGACCTTTTTTTTTTTTAGTAAAAAAGAGTGTTGATACATCCAAATTACACCTCCGAAAAGAATGTAAAGCGGTCGAATGCAAATATAGAACCCAACTAAGACTGAGGTCGAATCCCACAAGAAATATGATAAGAAAAAGTACAATTTAAACGTAAGCCTCAATACTTAGTCTAGATTTTAAAGGTAGAGAAATAATTATTTGTTTTTGTCAATTAAGATTCTACAATTGAATAATAAGTCTTTGAATTAAAGACTGCTAATCAACAAATTATCAAGTAATTAAGGTTTTAGTATCAATTGAGAGGACTAGGGTTGTAGTGCTTCCGGGATAAGTATGCAATCACAATATCAATTAATTCAAACAAGGCATAGTTATGTAAAAATTCATTGGGTACAAATGGGTATAAGAGGTTTCCCAACCCAATTGGTACATTTCATTCAAGATTTTTCCAAGCCTAAAGATGTGTAATTAAGATCACCCAATTAAAATTCAAGTTAACTAGGCTATTCCTAGTCCTAGCTATTAGATGTGGGTTAAAGCCTCAAATCCTTGTCAATAATTCTTTTTCTAATCTCCGGCCACTTTTTCAAGCTAGAGAGGAAATTTAAGGATTATCAATGTTGGCTACCATTAATACACATTATAAAACTAAGAGTTATTGAAGAACAATCATACACCTAATGAATTAATTACAAATGCTTATTAAACCCCTTTAGCCCCACAACCCTAGCTAAAAATTTAGCTACTCATGGTCAATGTAAAACAACCAAAAGCTTTAATTGAATTAAAGATAAACATGTCCTTACAAAGATTAAAGAGGAAGAAGACAAAGGAATATCTTAAATTGTATACTCCCAGGACTCCTTTTCCAATGCAAAAATAGATATTGTTCTATGACTAAAGTCTGGAATAGAATAAAATAGAATGTCCAACTCAAAAATCTATGTCTAGTATTTATACAGAAGGGACAAAAAAATACAAACTAACTGCTGACGGGTCGCTATGCGACGCCAGAATGCGGCCACATATGGAGTTTGCGGTCGCATTCTCATGCCCAATTTTTCTCCCCTCTCGTTATGCTGTGTGTTTGCGATCTCATTCTGAAGTATGTGATGTCGCATTTGCATCACATTTCTCCCTTTTTGCTCAGCTCACTGGTTGATTTTCTCGAGAGTATGCGATCACATCTGAGAGTTTACGGCGTCGCATACTCATCGCATGCAGCTTGATTCTATCAACCTTTCTGCTTCAGTTTGCAGACCATTATGCGACGTCGCATTCTCTTCGCATTCTGTGCTTTTCTTGGCCTTTTTCTACTATTTTATTCTCTTTTATTCCTTGAGCTTTAAACACACGAAAACACACGAAAACACTATAAATAAAGAGCAAACTCACTTAAAAGACATTTAAAAGCATAAGGAGAGAGTGCTAATAATTCAAAAACTCACGACTTATCAAGTGTCCACTTATCAACAAGAAATAATTAACCTTATTTTTTCAAATTTACACCTATTAAGTATTATGTGATCAAATTCCAATACATATTTAATTTGGGGCAGTTTAGTCAAATTACTTCTTTTTGTCTAAAAGTTTGTATTTTCTTAGGATGTATGCAAATGGCTAAGTGAACACTCTTTTTGATCTGGAAGGAGTATATGATGATACTATCCTCTACTATTGGAATTCAATGCTATATGTTTACGGTGCTTTAAAATATTTGAACTACTAACTCGCATATTATTTACGAAACTTAAATGTAGTGTTTTACAATTTGCAGACTAAAATAATTAAGAGAAGGCAATAATTTAATAGCCCCCATTTCCTAGTTGAAATGTGAAAAGGGAAAAAAAAAAAATCAAAGGAACAATTAATGGCAATTCATATTGCTTTCTGCATCAAGTATTGGTAGTCCCTATTCTTCATTTTGAGAGAGTGAATCTTCACCGCAAGTTTTGTAGAAAATGACCCAAAATATCTGTTTAAGGTAAAGAGGAAAATTAAGTAGGCGTTTGGACAGTAGTACTATACTTTTAAATTCCAAAACTGCGAACTTGAAGTTAAAGTTGTTTGAAATGAACTTACCTGAAAATAAAGTAGTAAAGTATATAAATTTGTTGGTAAAGACGGGTATTTTATTTTGAATACATCTTTAAATCATTATTTTAATATTTTATTTCAATTACCAAAATTTTATAAAAAGAAATATGAGAACGGGTTCTTTGTAACTTTTGCATTTTGGGCAAGCATCTCATGTCGGGTGATTTGCAAATAGGACTTTTGCTTTCCACCATTTAAATATTGACCCCCGTTAAAAACAAACTTGTGAGAAAATTATCTTCATCCTAGAAATTAAAAGCACTCTTCTAACCGTTATCAAGATTACTTATGGTCCTGGATTTCTTATTTGGAATACATCAACTTTACTTTAACAACAAATTATAGTGATTCAGAATTTCTAATTAAATTCTAATTGATCGCCATTATTATGTCAGCATGTATGGCTAAGATTTTAGTTATTTCTTAGAAATTTGTGGCCAAATTCTGATGATCAGTCAAGATTTATGCCTAAATTTTGATGATCAATATAACATGTTGTGTAGAAATTTATCAAAACGCCTTTGCTTCAAAATTGAAACTGATCCAAATCAAATGGTAAAACCATTCTTGTGCAATTAATCTCTAATTGTTTTCATAATGAAGATTAATAGTTCAATTTTCAAGCTCTGATACCACATGTGAACTTAATTAATTCACCATGATCCTGAACACAATAACCTTATCGAGAAACATCATAGAAATCATACTTGAAGCGGAAGATATTACCACAAGCGGAAACATTTGTTGGTTTCTACCTCTTTGATATAATTTATAGAATTTAAAACTTAATCTAGTACGTCAATCAAGTAATCAATCAAATATATGAAATTCACTATTCATTAAACTTAACTAGAAATACTCCAATAAGTTTAAAAAATTATTACGGTATTCAATAGTAATAAGAATAAATTTTTTATTCGCTCGGATAAAAAAAAAGTGATCACTTAGTCATTTGCACATTCCTTAAGAAAAAATTAACTTTTAGGTAAAAATAGACAATTTGATTAAAACTCTCATAATTAAATAGGTATTGAGATTTGATCACCTAACACTTTAATAAGGATAAATCTGGAAAAGAAAGATTTTTTCTTTCTTGATTTGGCAAGTGGACATTCTTTTTTATTCAAAAAATTAAAGATTAAATCTGAAAAAGAAATATTATTTCTTTCTTGATTTGATACTCAAAAAATACTTTTTATTGGGAGTAACATACTATATAATTCTATCTTTGATTTGTTGAAATGAAAAAGAAAACAGGTGTAGTGTATGATTAGAAGAACATATACAAGGAATTGATGGCCAATAGATTCACTTGCACGTAATTCAGAAACCACTGTTTTTCTTTTTTAACACACTTCTCTCCTGACCTCACTAATCATCATTCTTTAAATAACCACTTCTATTCAGTTCCCACTTGTCCAAACCTGTCTCCAATTCTTTAATCTCTTTTGTTTCTGTTCAAAACCAAACAAGAAAAATGGACTCTGCGATAACAAGAAGAAGGGCCTGTTTTCTTGATAAAAACGATGGTCTTGCCTCCCTAACTGAAATGGAAACTGGGATTTCAGCAAACCATCATCACAATCAGAACTCATTAGTTTCTAGGCCTCTTTATTTAACAAGCAGGCCTAGTTTGAAGAATCTTTCTTCAATGTCATCACCAAGATTAGGTGGCGGCAGAAGGTTGTATGATAGTAGATTTGAAGAACAACAACCCCATTTCTTGGATGCTTGTTTTCTTTGCAACAAACTACTTGGCAATAACAGAGACATCTTCATGTACAGGTAATTAGTTTTGTTGTTCATTACTTAATTTTTCAAGTTTCAAATTCAAACTTCACTAAAAAGGAAACTGTAATTAGTTACAAATCTTTGTCGCTAGTTCGTAGTAAAATTGCTTCTAGCTAACAGTTTTTTTGTTTTTTTTTTTTATAATGTGTCCATAAATAGAATTAGCAATGAATTTTATTGTTTAGCTATTGAATTTGTGTGTCGCTAATTCATACTTTATATCTTTTAGTAGTATCTGTTATTTCTCTTCTTGGAGATGAGGGATTCCCTAAAATCATAACTTCTTTCTTATAGTTTAATCTTTGAAGATAATAAATTGTCAAGAGTCTCACATCGGATGAGAACATGTACTTCTTATATGAACTTGAAGAACTCTCACCCTACAAGCCGGTTTTTGTGGTTGAGTTAGGCCAAAGATACATTCTTTACATGAGTTTGAGTTAAGCCCAATATCTACAGAGCCAGATTCATTCCAATTCGTTGTCTATCGATATTGGGCTCCCAAATTATATTATCCACGTTCCAGTTAACAAGTTCTGGGCGTGCGGGAGTGTTAAGAGTCCACATCGGATATGAAATGGGAACATTGACTCTTTATATGGACTTGGACAATCCTCACCCTACAAGCTAGCTTTTGGGCTAAGTTAGGCCCAAGATTCATTATTTACACGGTATCATAGCCAAACCCATTTCAATTCTTTATTCACCGATGTTGGCCCCCAAATTGTATTAACCACGCTCCAGTTAACAAGGTATGGGCGTGTGAGGAGTGTTAAGAGTCACACATCGGATATGAAATGGGAACATGAACTTTTTATATGGACTTGGTCAATTTTCACCCTACAAACTAGCTTTTGGGGTTGAGTTAACCAAGTTCCTTTTTTACATAAACTTTTATTCAAAAAGTGATAGTTGAATAGGCACATTGAATGGGGTCCAAATAAAAAGCTCATTTCTTTTAACAGGGACGATATAAAAAATTCTTCAAACTATAGATAAATTGTTTATATTAAGTGTGAATTAGTGAAAGAGGCCAAGAGATTGATTTTGCTCTGATGTTATGTTGCAGAGGGAACACTCCATTTTGTAGCGAAGAGTGCAGGCAAGAACAGATAGATATGGATGAAGCCAATGAGAAAAAATTCAATCTTTCAGCATCTATCAAGGCCTCGAGAGAAAAGGACCAAACAAAGTCCACTACCTCTCCCAGCAAAACTACACAAGAATACCCTTTACACAGAGGCACTGTTGCTGCAGCTTGAATGAATAAACCAACTACTATACTATGAGGAAATTGAACAATTTATATTCCATCAATCAACTGCAGGCAGCAAAGAAAGTAAACAATAATAAGAAGGGGGGAAATAGTGTTGCCAACAAAATTCAGAATGGAGGAGAAGAGAAAAGTATATAGTAGAGTTTTTTTTTTTGTTGGAAAATGTATATGTTGGGGAGAGGGGACGTGGCTTTTTGCTGGTTATTCTATGTGATTAAAAGTAATGGCTATACACTTTTGGTGGTATTATGCCAAAGTTTTTTTGGTATCACTTTTTATGGTTTCCTCGGCTGTTTTCACGATGGAAAAAGAGGAGCAATGATAGGAATTTCTACTTTTTCACAACTGGCTATGTCCACTATCCTTGCTGTTCTATCATATATGTATAAAGAGTAAGCTTTAAAGTATGAGTTTGATATAACTTAATATATTCTATATATTTATATCTGTTGAGAAATTCATTAGTTATATAAAAATTAAATGTGAAACTCAATTATTAAATCTAAAATTCATAAAATTTGAAGCTTGAAACCGCCCCCGATAATAGTTGAAATTTGATGCATATGTCCTGTTATGCCGTGGATGAAAATTGTGAGATAATTTCCTGGTAAGCTGGAGAAAAAGTGACTAGTGGAATTTCGCTAATTACTTCATTAGATTATTCCTAGAAAAATGAATCAATTTTGTTGGATGAATAGTTACGCTTTTTTCTCCAATCATTAGTCCTTTGTCTCTAATTCACACAACGTATTGCTGGGATAATTATTTCGTTTGGAGATCGGTTGAGTGTTAAAACCTTATATAATTTGGGACAATTTTTCATCTTATAAATTAACTTTTGATGTTAAATTAAATTCAAAAATCATCTCTTATCAAGTTGAATATAACATAAAAATATAAGTCAATTATGTAATGAAATGTTCAATTCTTGTAGCTGGTTTAAACGTGTTTCCTTTTAAAACCTCAAATTGCTAGAAGTTAATCTATATCTATCTATATTATTTTAAAAGTATGAATATAAATATTGATTGATCAAAATATCCTTCAAATATTAAACGATTTTTATACTCTCTAAATTTTTTAAAAGTAGATCTTATTTAGGATATAATGGTAATATTATATAGAAACTAAATCCTTCTTAAACGGATCCTTATTATATAGAAACTAAATCCTTCTTAAACGGATCCTATGCTACATAGGATATAGATTAATAGTTGAATTCCAATGTAACATACATCCGTTCAGATTTAATTAAAATAAATGTGACCTACAATTATAATCTAACCCACAGTAAGTATTATGATCTTTCTACGTAATTATGTCCGAAACTCCTCTTCATAAGCAGAAACAAATAAAAATTTCTCCTTAAGTTAGAAAATCATATCTATTAAAATATATACTTCTTTGCACTAATATTCGTTTAAATAATTTTATTATTTTAGTACCAACTTCTGAAGTGTCTTACGTTATTCCATGAGCTCTGCAAGCTATCAAACAAAAGATACTACAATAATAAAGACGTTATAATTACAATAAAATTCTTTTCATAAAAACGTTATCTATTATATATCTAGATGACTAAAAAATTATGAATAATTATATTCCATGAGCTCTTCTTGAAAAAAAATCTTATTTACTTAAGTTTAGGTATATATATTTCTTTGATTTTGTAATAATTAACACATGGATATACTTTCTAACGGTAGAAAATATTAGACGACATTTTGGGTTGGAGAAAATCTATAGGGTATCTCCCAATATAAGTTCTTTACGAATTAGGGTTAAGTTCTTTTATTGAAGGAAATATCAAAAGGGACTGTACACTACCCCTTCTACACAAAAACCCCATTAACCTGTCTGATAAATTTTTCTGAATTTTTATGGCCTAGCTATTTATGAGTTGGTGGATAATAATATAAATGTAACACACGATATATGCGTTAGTACAAAGGACTTGGACAAATATATGGAAACCTAAGATTCGCGGTTCAAGACTTGTTTTAGAAGGATCCATGGCTCAAAAGTAAAAGTAATAGGCTTTCAGTGAGGAAGTAATTGAACATCAACATAAATTTCTCTCTTTCGAGCTTTAAACATACCAACATAAATTGTAACGAAATGAATTCTAACAAAGGAAATAGTGGAATTGTGAGAAGTATAAATTCATCATTGCTTCTCATTTCATTAGTGAAAAAAGAAACACAAACAAACTTACTTTTGAGCAGCCCACTAAAAAATAGAGCCATCGTCGTTATGATAGAGCCTAACCATTAACCAGCAAAAACACACCACCCTCTCCTTATATATCATCATTTACATACGTATATATATATTTTTTTACTAATAATTATAAGAACAAAAAAAAAACGACCTTGTGCTTCTTGGTCTCCTTCTCTATAATGAGCTTTGTTTCATTGGTAGCTCGCTCTAATATTTTTTTTCCTTTTTAACTTTTAGTTGTTTGTAAATAATATATGAAATGGGCTTTCCTCAATTTCATCCTGGTATATATTTTTTTGCCTTTATTCACTTAAGCAGCAGCAACCGTGCCTCCGCGGAAATGGTAATTTTTTGGAGAGGTAGTGGACTTTGTCTGGTCCTTTTCTCTCCAGGCCTTGGAAGCAGAAAGATTGATTTTTTTCTCATTGGCTTCATCCATATCTATTTGTTCTTGCCTGCACTCTTCACTACAAAATGGAGTATCCCCTCTGCATCATATTCATACAAATAATACAACATCAAAATCTTGTACACATTTTAAACTTGACCTATCGTAATAAAATCCTAATCACAATTTTCCAATCCACGTTTCTATAAGCAATTCCTTTCTAATCTGGTTTGTAACTAATCAAGAATCCTGTTTTTTTGGGGTGTAAATGGGTGAGTAGCTGGTTTTAAACAGACCAAAAAAAATAAGATATTTAAATTCGGACGGGGGAGTGATTTTTTTTTCTTTATTGTGAATACATATAATATATCAAATAAAACAAATATTTTGACAAGATACCTCGGCGGCCAATTTGAGATACATATTAGTCCAATATTTATATATACAATTTTGATGTCACCAATCAGTTCTTGAATAAAAGTAAGATCTTTGATCACAGCAAGATAACCAGTCACCATTTTCAGAAAATACATCTTCCCTATGGAAAAATAATTAAATTAAAACAAATAGTATCTGAATTTGATTTGAAGTTGTAAAAGAATGAGCAAAAACTAACCTGTACATGAAGATGTCTTTGTTATGACCAAGTTGTTTTTTGCAAAGAAAACAAGCTTCCAAGAAATGGGGTTGTTCTTCTTCAAGTCTAGCATCATAGTACCTTCTACCACCACCCAATCTTGGTGATGACATTGAACAATTTGAAAGATTTCTGAGGCTGCTCTTCTTTTGTAGAGGCCTAGAAATCAATGGGTTGTGATTGTGATGATTGTTCTCTAAAAGAGCAGCAAGACCATTATTGTTTTTGTCCAGGAAACAAGGCTCTCTTTTTGTTGCACTGTCCATTTTTGTTGTTTGGTCGTCTGCAGAGAGAATTGGTGTGGAGAAATTGGGTTTGGAAGAGAGGTGGTTTGGTTTATAAAGAAAGTTTGGTAGAGATTTTTGGAGAGAAAAGTGTAAAGTGTTTCTGAATTTGTTGCAAGTGGAATTATTATTCTATTGGCCAATAATTCCTTGTATCTTCCCCTGTTTTTAATTGTTTGTTTATTCTTCTGACATTTACAACCTTACTTTTGTAATTATCTACATCTTTAACATTATAGTCCAAAAAACAGTCAATTTTCTGTTGTCGATAAAATTATTTAGTGGGGGAACTAAGAAGTAAAATGAATTTATCGCCTCTTTTATTTTTTGTTCTTTTGTAAACAAGGCATGTTCCAAAACTTTATTGAAAGAAACTTCTAAACGTCTAACGGACCATTTTTTGAGAAATGTTCACATCTACACCTATGTTTTAATCATTGGATCATACTGCATCTCATTCACAATTATTTCTTTTTAAAATTTTAAATATAAAATTATATTTTATAGTGTTTTATGTAATTTTGAATTATTTTTTGTCCAAAAAATAAAAAAAAACATACTAATCACATGTACTGACTTCTCTTGAGGTGAGTACTTGAAATTGAGCTTCTTACTAGATCATTTATAAAGTAGATACTATCTTCAAATCAAATAAAGTGTTATTGAAGTTGGTTGAGCTAAAAAATTATTGCAGGTAATACTTTTTCTCTTTGATAATACTCAGGAAATACGCACTAATTAAAATTCCAAAAACAAATACCAAAAATCGAAAGAAAAAAAACACGTGGTGGAGTGGGGGGAAAAGGGGAAAATGTGATGGCATTGAGTAGTAATTTGGGGAGATATGAAGGGCAAAAGTAGAAGAGAAGTGCTGGAGGAGTTTTCAAAAAGGTGGGGTCCTTTTGCGATCCTGGTATTCCCAGAATTTGCGACGTGTAAGCACATGAGATGCTTCACCCTTCTAAAGCGCAAATGTTACAACGGGCCGAACAGGATTCGGGCCCAAGCCCGGACCCACTCCCATTCTTTGGGCGTCAGTTTAAACTTTTAAACTATGTCACCATCCTATTATTCGCGAGACTCTAAAACATATATTTTTGGGTCGTTTTCGTCTATCTTTTCTGTTGGTTTATTATGTGAACCTTTTTTGCGGTTTAATATTTGGTATTTGGTAAATTATTAATTTAATTAAATGGGTACAAGGTTTTCTTCTCATGGGGTACCGCTCATTTGGCCGCGCCTCATGGCTCTGTCAAATGAACGTCCTCATTTATAAATGCATTTCATTCGCGAGGAAGGGGTGCTATTATTTCCTCCAATTTCATCCGTGATGTTTCGGACTGGTCCGCCAGGCCCCGATGCTTGATGGGCACTTGTTCCAGTCTAAGTTCCTGCGATCCACGAGCAATGCTATTTTTTCATGATATTTTTTAGTGTAGCGTTTTCGTTTATGATTTTTCAAGAAGATCAACTATAGATCGAGACAACACCACAATTGTCTATCCCCACAGATCACGCCAAACTATTTTCCAATGAAAATGATTCTAACAAAAAATATAGTTAGAGATTTGTATTCAATGGTTTAAAGATAAGTAGGCCGTATCCGATTTGGAGACCCTCTTGAACGAGTCCTGAATTACTAGTTAGGTTACAGATTTATGAGATAACAAAGTAAGTAAGCTATAAGAATAAATTGTTGGTGTTTACAAAGGTTGCAGGAAACGGTAATTACAAGTAACTGCTAATGTAAGAATTGAAATTACAATTCAACTAGAAATCTGAAAATTACAAAGATGAACAAGAAAACTGAAAAACTGTTTTTGTTTGCTTGCTGAGTCGAGTGTGGCACTCTGTCCTTAAGACAATATTGCCCCGTATGTATCCTTTATACGTCCTGGACAATTCGTCTCCCAAGATAAAACAGCAATGTAACAATTGAGCAAAGGAAACTCAAGAGCTACCGTGAAGAATATTGAGTAACGAAATGATGCTTGGAAGTTGTAGGAAGAAATCTGTTTTCTACTTTGTGTATTTTCGTGTATATCAAGTGTGCCTCAACAATGGTGTAAGGGTGTTTATATAGGTGAGGGAGGAGGAGCAAAACTGCCTCCATAAGTGCCATTACTGGCCAAGTAATGGCCATTATGGAGGTAGTAATGTCACCAAAATAAATGGTGAAGAACACCAACGGATTGGCCATTATAGGAGGAGTAATTCACCAAAATAAATGGGCCGAATTGAGTGCTGTGGTGTTTCTGCTTTGACCGTCCAAATTCTGACTCCTGGAAACTTCAGGAACCAAACTGTACATCTGAAAGAATTCTGGTCCAAACTGTACATCTGGCAAAGTTTTCTGGCCCAAAAGGATAATATTAGAAGGCCCACAGCCCACAGCCCCTGAACCCGAAACTCGGAATCGGAATCGGACCGGACGGGCGGGCGGCGGCGGCGCGCGTGTGGTCTTTCCTCGAACCGAAACACATCTAGGTCCTCCTCCTTTAAACACATGGGATACCCTCGGGGTCCCAAACCCCAAACCAATTTCGAGTCTTATATACACAACAATTCTTTCTTCCTCTACCGATGAGGGAGAATTGATCACACACCACACTTTTCCATGTTTCAAACACCTTACTTCGTGAACCAATATCTCTTTCATTTCTCAATGAAATTTGACGATTCTTGGCCCTACGGTTATCTACGTACTTAGTAGATCATGCATGTGTGAAGAACCGGATTCTCCAACATACGTAACACTAGTGTTTAAGCCGTTAAAGTTGGTTGGTCGCAACTCCCGCCAAAGGCAAATTTCCAACATAAATAAGTAAGACAAATAAGTAAGTTAGATATAAGATGAACAATGAATAATATTAGAACAAGTGGTGAGAGTAATATATTTGCTTCAGATAGATTTTTGGTTACAAGTGTTGGCTTAGAGATAATACAATATGTATTTTTTTTCTAAGTCTTGTATATATAAGATAAAACTTAGATTATTATGCCCCCTTTGTGAGACGTGAGCACCCTGACGTCACTGCGCTCACACGCGCCGCGACATTCTAATCTAGGAAAACTGATATGACAGAAGTTGTTGGGAATGTAAAACATGTGTAAAGATCCTTTAGGATCGTTGAGATTTCCTGAACTACTAGGATTTTTGTGTACGCTAATGCTTTTGAAGGTGTTTCTACCTAATAAATTAGTGTTTCTCTTAATAGTTTTTACCAAATCAAAAAATATTTTTAAATCAAATAACACCTTACTTCTTCTACCAAAATAAGAGTCGGGAGATATTGCTCTACCTCCAATTATGAAACATTAAGCTCACGTCATCAGATGCTTAACCTTTTGGCGAAATTGTTTGTCCTTTTACTTACCTTATACTCCTACTGTTAGGGGTAAGCAAAAAATTTGGAGAACCGGAGAACTGAAAAAACCGAATCGAACCGGCGATTCGGTTCGGTTAAAAAATAGTAAAGAAATCGATTTCTGGAAAAACCTGATTTAAATTTTGTAACTGATTCGGTTCGGTTCATGTGATTTTTTATACACCGAACTGAAAAATCGGGACTATTCTTGTAATTAATCATATCCCCTATATAAACTAAAGGGCGCTAACCTGTTAACCCTAAATCTTATACCTAAATCGTTTTGCCTCTTTTCAGTTTTCTCTTCCGATCTGCTCGAACACCATTTTCATTATCACTGATTTCTCTTTTCTCCTCAAGCATCAACAATTAATCTTCTTCCATTATCATTTCTTTCGCATCGGTTCGCATTTCATTCTCTCAAATGTGTGTTTCCCTGTTAGATCGAGCAAAAGAACCTCTGGCATGCTTTTGATAAAATTTTCTGTTTATGTTCTGTTCGCTGTTCAATTTTTATCATAAATATCATAAGGAATATTTCTTGCATTAAATTAATTACTTGCTTTCTAATAGAACACTGTCAATAACTAAAATCATGTTCATTACTTCAAGGCTTTAATCAAGTCCCGACCCAACGTTCCGTTACTGTAAGTGTCACCACAAAATGAAATTATTGCATTTGTTGTTATGTTTTAAAAAACAGAAACTATTTGAACTTTATATTTGAATTGAAAAGAAACCGATATAAACCGATACATTCGGCGATATAAATCAATATATCATAATTTTTTTAAAAAGTTTGATTCGATTTTTATTTTAAAAAACCAATTTTTATTCGGTCATACTATTTTGATACAAATCGAACCGAATAGATATACGTCCATCCTTATCTACTGTGCACCCAGTGGGACCCTAATCTTACACTGATCAACTTGATCAATGATCATCATCATTTTGGAGGCGTGAGAATTAAAATTATAATAATAGTACTACTTCCTTAGCTCGCAAATACTGTGAGAACCAAGCTCCAATTTCCCATTGTACGCTTGAAGTGTGAATCTTGTCGTTTATTGTAAGTTTTTTTTTTGTTAACATAATTATCTTAGTATTCCTTTTCTTCGCTAATTCGTTTTTTATTTTTACTTTATTTTATAACTAAAAATCTATCAAAAATAATTTTCTATTTTTTAAAAATAGGATAAAATCTGCTTACAATCTACTCTCTATCCTAAAATTGTCTTGAATATGCTTAAATATTGCAAGAGTTGTTGTTGAATTCGTGTCTCGTTAGTCCTCTCCCTTGCAGGACAGTCACTCGCATATCCCTCGATTTACATCCCACATGACCAAAGAGTCTTTGATACATGTGGGGATTTCGCCTTCGGACTTTCCCCTTCACAAAGTTATAGTTACCTGAGTAATGACATTTGTCTGTAAAACGGGGACAGGAGATGTAATGTTGAGAAAAGAGAATGGCAGGTACGGACCACTCCCCACACACAGATGTCGAAAAAGGAGGCAGGTGCTGAGGCGGTGACATTAAAACTAGTGTAATACTGTAATGACCTCCTCAAATAGGTAGGCAATTTCTGCTTCCTCATGAAGTAACGCTGCCCTTGAGTTGCGGTCAGCCGTGTAACGCTGCCCCCACTCATCATTAACACTGCCACATAAGACTCAAGTTCCCAACACAAATATAAATGCCTTTATTCATCTTTCAACGCTATGCGACAAGTCCCACTTCACTTGGTAAATTTTCAATTTCCACTGGTTTATTCATGTGATGCATATTTATTGAAATGAGAAAGAAAAATATTAAAATCAATTTATTTTAAATATGAAAATATTATTTTCCTAACAAACTGAAAATAATGTATCACAGAAAGAATATCAAACAACTACACAATTACATGATTATATATGATTGGATAAATTTAAAAAACTTTGACAAATAAAATTCACCCTTAAATCTTATGATCTTGTCTATCAAAAAGATCCTTTCTACCCTCTACCGCCCTACGTCACGTGGGAGTAAAGTGTTCGTACAGCACCCTTCCCAAATTTCAATTATAGGATCATATTATATATATTATTGTTGTTCTTGTGGTAAGATCTTAATTAGGCGTTTGGGAATAAAATTTAGAATCATAATTTCATATTTTAATTTTAAATTAGGTTTTATTTACGAAATTTGCATAAAATTTTAACTTCAATTTCATAACATGATTTCAAATCTCAAATTCTTCAAAAATAAGATTTGAGAATCATAATTTCAATTTTTTAAAATATTAAACTTGACCCATCAATTTATATTTTATAAAAAAAGATTCATCATTTTAAATTTTATAAAAAAAGACCTATACTCTATATAAGAAAATTGTCCACATTATACGAAAGGATTATATTAAAGAATAGCTAGTTGCTATTATTATTTTTTTGGAACAATGAATCTTTGTTAAATTATGTGTATTTAAAAATTTATAATAATAGTAATTGCAAGCATTTATTTATAAGACAACGTGAAAATATGAGATTTAGTAATGCGGGGATGTAGGATATTACAATACCTTGTTAATGGAGAAATTTTACTTTATATTCCCTCCGGCTTAAAATACTTGTAATATATTTTTTTTAAAAGTCAATTTGACTAAATTTTATAATTAAATTAAATTATATTAATTCAATATTTTAAAATTAATATTTAAATATTTAAAAAATTATAAAAAATATTATAAATTGCGATTCTTCTTATAATAAAAATATAATTCAAAATATTGATAAAAATTCATATAATATGACTTCTGAAAAAGTGAAAACGACAAATATTGTATAACGGAGGAGTAATCTAACATGCCGCGTTAAGTTTCAAATTTCAAAATGGTGGTAATAGTGGGACCCACTTGTCCAAATTTCAAATAACGAGGAGTCCCATACAATTATGACGTGACAGGTGTTGGTTTGCAAAGCTGTAGTTAATGTGAAGCTTATTCCTCCTCTTTTGCTTTTTCATTTTTTTTTCATTTCCAAATCCATTTTAAAATTTTTTATTCAACTATTAGTAAATCTTTTGCTTTTACGCCTGTAGATTACTTTTTTTTCTAGGTTTCTTGCAATATTTATTGATACTGTCCAAAAAATTCAAGATCTTGCGACAGTAGTGACAGAGTGGTGAAATAAGACCCCGCAAGGTAGTCGAGTTAATTATGCTTGAAGAGAGAGCGGGACCGGGCCATAGTCGCGAGTTCGATCCTGCATAAACCTTTTGGTTGAAATTTCACACATTGCGTAGGCTTGTCAAGTGTGGTTAATCGGCTGACGTGGTTTGCAGGCTATTACGTCAGTCCGGAGTTTACCCTGTGCGCACTCAAGAGAGTAGCGGCTGCGGGTTCCTTCGTCAACAAAAAAAAAAAAAAGAGTGGTGAAATAAGGAGTGTGGATCTCTTTAAGAGTTGTAATCAACATTTTTCCTGCTATTCATAGACCAATTTTTTTCTTAATTAAATACTGAAAAACAATTGAAGGGTGTCTATTTTGTGGTTAGAATTTTCGGATTTTATATTAAACAAGCAAAAATTTTGATTAAAACCCATCACTGTTGCATCCTTCAATTGCTAGTTTTCTTCTGTATCAGCGAGGAAACAGGGATTGAGGGAGGAGAGTGTTTCAAAATGGTAGTGACAGTGAGACCCACTTGTCCAAATGTCAGATAAGGAGGAGCCTCGTACAATTATGACGTGGCATGTTCTACTACAAAGTAAAAAAATTGGGTTGTATTGATAGTTTTCACAAATTATTAAAAAATTTATATTTGTAAAAAAATATAAGAAATTTAAATTGCATGTCTAAATAAAATTTTAACTTAAAATCAATATGATTTCAAATTGTAATGTCCAAACAAGCTCTAAATATATTGTGATAATTATATTAGTGAATACTAGTAGAATATTCATCATATATTTTGTAATTAATAGTATTGTATAATTATGGTAATTATAAGATTCATTTTGTATTAGAATTTCACATTGTACACATTATATATATTGTATTAATGAGAAAGACTCCCAATGGAGATTAATATAATTTTACATGGTATCATAGCTTATTTATGCATGCACCCAGAGAGCCTCATTTTACTGCTCTTAAACGTATCATTTGATATGTTAAGGGCACACTTGATTATGGATTACACCTATACCTCTCAGCACCGACCAGGTTGTTATCATATACGGATCCTGATTGGGCAGGCTGTCCGGACACACGAAGCTCCACCTCTGGCTATTGTGTGTTCTTAGGGGATAATCTTATTTCTTGGTCTGCTAAGAGACAAGCAACAGTATTCCGTTCGAGTGCAGAAGCAAAGTACAGAGGCGTTGCTAATGTTGTTGCTGAGATCTGTTGGCTCCAAAATCTTCTTTTGGAGCTTCAGTGTCCCTTGCGTAAGGCGTCTTTGGTTTATTGTGATAATATATCCGTCATATTTATCTCGTAATCTGGTTTAGCATCAGCGAACCAAACATATTGAGATGGATATACACTTTGTTCGTGAAAAGGTTGCTATCGGACATGTCAAGGTATTGCAGGTGCCCTCTTCATATCAGTATGCAGATATATTCACTAAAGGACTACCTAGACAGTTATTCCTCTACTTCAGATCCAGTCTAAGCGTACGGCCTCCTCCAGCTCCAACTGAGGGGGTGTATTAGTGAATACTAGTAGAATATTCACTATATATTTTATAATTAATAGTGTTGTATAATTATAGTAATTATAGGATCTCTTTTGTACTAGAATTTCACGTTATACACACTATGTATATATTATATTAATGAGAAAGGATGCCCAAAGAAAAATTAATACAATTTTATAAATTATATGATTATAAGAGTATATTGTTAAAAATAAATGAATGAAGTTAAATTTAGAAAAAAATTAAATATAAAAAGTACCATTTTCTAACAAACTTATAGTCATAAAATGGAAGTATATATACGGAGCAGAGCGAATCATATTTTCAGTGCATCAGGTATAAGCTTCCTAAGTAAATTAAAAAGAAAATAATATTACTACTTACACGTGTATGTTTCCCAATAACCCAGCAGGCAGGCAGGCAGGCAGGCATGTCCCATAACGTGAAACCTCAATAAATCCTTGCAATACTAATACTACAATAAGGGAAAATGGTTAAAAATATTTCATTATTTTTTTATTAGTTAATTTTATCATCTGTTAGTAATAATATTTAAATATACTTCTGTCGTCAATAAACTTTATACATTTACCCCTCAATTAAATAAATTCCCCCAAATCAATTAAATTACCTAATTTTACCCGACCCGATCCACTCAATTAATTTTGACCAAATACCATCCAAATATATTCCCATTCTTCCTTTTTGCTAAAATACCTCAATAAATGATATTTAATATCTTTCTTTCTCAATAACTTTTGTATGGGAGCAATTACAGAATATCTGGTGGAACTCCTATCTCATAATATGCCATATTTCTACCGTCTGGAAGCAGTATGCGAGAAGCACTATGAGGATGTATGTACACTTCTTTCACTAGCTTGCCTTTACACTCAATGCTGCACATGTCACCAATTATCAGAACCACAAACAAAAGGAAAAGAACTAGAAAAAGAAGCATAATTAACAGATCCTTAAAATGTTTAGTGAGTGCGGAAACATAATCAAATCAGATAATTATGCCATTGTGACTAATAATATACAATGGATCCCCCAAAGAAGCAGAGGAAACAGTTAACAAGGAAGAATGGGATTGTATTTGGATGTTATTTTTTATGAGTCAAAATTAATTAGGTGAATCATGTCGGGTCGGGTAAAATCGTGTAATTCAAATGAAATTGGGTAATTTAATCGATTTGAGGGAATTCATCCAATTAAGAGGTAAATGTACAAAGTTTGTTGACGATAGAGATATATTTAAATTGAATAAAATTAGCTAATAAAAAAATAAAAAGAGATATAATTGACCTTTTTCCATAAATTAATTGGTGCAGCATTTAGTATCCCTCTCTGCTTTAATCTATCCAATAAAAAGTATTGCTTTTAAAACTTTTCTTCCCTTCAATTCAAGTATTTGTCCACTCCTTAAGGTGGATTCCGTGCAAGGTACCAAATCTACTTAGATTTTCCTTTCATAATAAGTGTTACTTTAATTTAAAAAATTGTCTCAAAATAAGTGTCATTTTAAGAATTCAAAGATATAAATAAATTAGTTTTTTTCAATTATATTTTTAAACAAAACTGATAAGTTCTCTATTCAAAAAATATTTATTGGCAATTTTTCTATTCACTACATAAATAATTACTACTCATGTATATTTTTTTATCAAAAGAGAAAAGTAATAGAGGTAATTTGATAAATATTACATTGAATTATTGATTTCTTAATATGTGTATTTTTTATTAAAGAGAAACTTATTATGTGGCGGAGGAAGTATATGTGATTTAATTAATGGAAAGATATTAACTACGGGTTGATTAAAATAGTGAACCTTTTCATATTCTAAACTTTGTTCTGTCTTTGAAGATGCCCATACTATGGAGATGACACACGTGCGGAGGAAAATGCTACACCTGTATTTTTATTGCATAGTTGCTAAGTGTAGCTAGGAGGACTAGCTAGTTAACTTGTGAGTTGTGAAAGGTATAGAAATGATATCATTATAGTATAAAATATGTATTACTATAGTATATGTATGAAAATTGTATCATTATAATATAAAATATATATTTTGGCATTATGTGTATAGAAATCGTATTATTGTTGTATAGAATATGTATCAATACTGTATATGCATAGATATTCCTACAATATGTGTATAGAAATTGTATTATTGTTCTATAGAATATGTATCATACATATATAAACTGTATTATTGATGTATAGAATATGTATCCCTATAATATGTATATAGAAATTGTATCATTATTGTATATATATAGATATCCTTACATTATGTGTATAGAATTTGGATCATTATTGTATAAAATATATATTAATACAGTATATGTATAGAAACTATATCATTGATGTATAGAATACGTATCTCTACAGTATATGTAAGGAAAATGTATCATTGTTATATATTTATATATAATAAATATATAATCAGTGTATAATGTGTACATACTAATGATACACACATTATACAGTTATTATACACTATTTATACGTAAGCAAGGATTATCGAAAAAAATGGACATATGTACCAAACAACCATAGATCTTATGGTTTCACAATCATAGAAAAAGAAGCGTGGATGAAGATTATGTTAGATTATATTAATCTTCCTTGGAGAGTCTTTCTCATTAATACAAATATATATAGTGTGTACAATGTTCAATCCTAATCGAATAAGGATCTATATTTATCATAATTACACACAAATATTAATTACAGAATATACAACGAATATATGGTAATATTTGATATTACACCCTCTCAGTCGGAGCGGGAGGAGGCCGGTCGCTGACACTGAATCTGAAGTCGATGAATAGCTACCGAGGAAGCCCCTTAGTGAAAATATCTGCATATTGATACGAAGAAGGCACATGCAACACCTTAACATGACATACAACAACCTTCTCACGAACAAAATGTATATCCATCTCAATGTGCTTGGTTTTCTGATGCTGAACCAGGTTATGAGATAAGTAGACCGCATATATGTTATCACAGTAGACCATAGAGGCCTTACGTAAGGGACACTGAAGCTCTAAGATGAGGTTTCAGAGCCAACAGATCTCAGCTACAAAGTTTGCAATGCCTCTATATTTTACTTTTGCACTCGATCGGGAGAGTGTGGCCTGCCTCTTGGCAGACCATGAGATAAGATTATCACCTAAGAACACACAGTAGCCGGATGTGGAACGCCGCGTGTTCGAAAAACCTGCCCAATCGACGTCTGTATATGATATAAGGCTGGTCGGTGCTGAGGGGCAGAGATGTAATCCATAATCAATGGTGCCCTTAACGTATCAAATGATACGTTTAAAGCTGTAAAGTGAGGCTCATTGGGGGTATGCATAAATAAACACACATTCTGAATAATATATGCAATATCAGGCCTGGTGAATGTAAGATACTGAAGTGCACCTGCAAGACTCCTATAGAGAGTGGGATCGGATACCAGATCACTATCAACAACACTGAGTTTCGACTTCGAGTCGACCGGAGTAGGCATGATTTTGCAATTCGCCATTTTAGCCATGTACAAAATTTCTTCCGCATACTTACACTGGCATAAGAACATACTATCAACAGATCTAGTCACAAAAATCCCCAAGAAGTAACTCAATTTTCCTAAGTCTGTCATAGCGAATTCGGAATGAAGCAGCATAATGATCTCATTTTTCAACAGATCAGAAGAGGCACTCAGAACAATATCATCCACATATAATAACAAGTATGCAATGTCACTATCTCGATGAAAAATGAATAGTGAATGGTAACATTTGCTGCACCCAAACCCAATCTGCATAATGTAAGTAGCGAAACGCTCATACCAAGTCCTGGGGCATGTTTCAATCTATACAGGGACTTACGAAGATGACAGACATAATGAGGAGCCTATAGATGTATAAAGCCTAACAGTTGATGCATGTAAACTATTTCTTTTAAATCTCCATGTAAGAAGACATTTTTCACATCAAGCTGATGAATCGACCAGTTCTTACCCATTGTTATGCTTAGAACAATACGAATGGTAGCTGGTTTGACCACCGGACTGAACATCTCACCATAATCAATACACTCATGTTGCCCTATGCCATTTGCCACAAGTCTGGCCTTGTGACGTTCAAGATCACCACTATCTCTGAACTTATAACGAAAGAGCCACATACAACGAATCACATTCACCCCTCTAGTCTCAGAACAAGATTCCACGTGCGCCGAGTGGTAAGCGCATCAAACTCCTCACGCATGGTCGCATTCCAATTCGGATCAAGTTTGGCTAGTTTTGAGCTTTTAGGTATTGGTGACATGGATTGTGTGGATAAGTTAAAGTGGACTTTGGGCTTGAAAATCCCGTGTTTAGCGTGGGTTTCCATTTGGTGAGTGGGTACAGGGGTGGGACATTGGGTCTCGGGTTGGGTGGCAGTGGCAGTAGGGGGGAGAGGTTTGGTGGGATGGAGTAGTATGGTGTGAGGGTGGACAGTGGGTGGTGGGATGGTGCGGGAGTATGCGAGTCAGGTGGTTGGGTTATGGTATATTGCGGGGTGGTTGAGTATAGCGAAGGAAATGCAGGTGATGGGGTAGGGTGGGTGTGTAGATGGGTGGGGGAAGGCAGACAGTGCCATGGGTGAGGCAGACAATGATGGGTTGTGTGGTATGGTGGCGGTAACACTGGTTGGGTAGTGGGTTGGTGCAGGAGAATGCGTGATCGGTGGAAGGGATGTGGCAGTTTGCGAGATGGGTTGTTATACCAGATGGACGTCAGGCAGTGGTCGGGGTGGATGGGTAGGCAGTGGTAGGAGGGGTGTTCCACGGAGCATGTGTTGTAAGATAGGATATGTGTCCAAATTATCAAGAAATCCGTAGTCGGAGACGGTAAACTAATGGATGTTAGAATAAGGGAATGTGGTTTCGTCAAAGGTGACATGACGAAAGACAATGATTTTGTTTGTGGATAGATCGAAGCAAAGATATTCCCTATGGTTGGACGGAAAATCCCAGAAGACGCAAGGAGTGGACCTAGGTGCTAACTTATGAGACGCCGTAGAGGCAAGATTAGGATAACAAAGACATCCAAACGTGTGTTTGTGACCATATGTGGGGATACGATGAAATATAATTTCAGTCGGGGTTCGATTTGGAGAGTTGTGGTAGGTAATATATTAAATATGTATTCCACCAATTTTAATGCATATACCCAAAAGAATGGTGGGAGAGAAGCATGAAGGAGCAAGGTACGAATCATATTGTTAATGGTACATAAAATTCTTTGGCTTTACAGTTTTGAGAAAAGGTATGAGGGCACGAAAATTGAAATACCATGCCATGATCTGAACAGAATTTATGGAAGACGGAATTATTAAACTCACGACCATTATCACATTGGAAAATTTTTATGTTATTTTCAAACTGAGTTTTAATATATGTACAGAATTCAAGAAACGTGTGGTAGACCTGTGACTTAAATTTGAGCGGATAGATCCATAGAAAATGCGAGAAATCATCTAACAAAACCAAGTAATATTTATGACCAAGTTTGCTAGCAACATGAGATGTCCATAAGTCCGCATGAATAATGTCAAAGGAAGAAAAATTAAGACTTAAAAGAAGACATAAACGAAAGTCTAACATGTTTACCTAAAGGACAAGAGAAAACAACTTGGGACAAGATTCCCCTTCTTACATGAAATAAAATTGTGATTTCTAAGAAAGTTAAAAATGGGAGCTCCGGGGTGTCCAAGTCCGTTGTGCCACGTGGATGGAGAGATCACAGAAAGGGATGTGTGAGGGTTGATACTGGCAGCGGAGGTGGATGGGAAAGGATAGAGATCCCACACTATTGTATCTCATAAGTAGTGTCCCCGTGCGTAGGTCCTTCACAGAAAAACCAAAGGGGTCAAACTCAAGGGATACCCAATTATCAGTAGCAAACTTTCTAACAGAGATTAAATTTTTGATGACATGGGGGGCATATAGGACGTTGCGGAAGGAGAAGGTAGGGTGAGGTTTCGGTACATGTGTGGTTTCATACCCATGAACTGGAATGCGATTGCCATTGCCGACCAAAATTGATTGAGGAGTGCACAAATTAAAGATATGTGGAAGCTTACCAGAGTTGCGCGTGAGGTGGGATGTGGTGCCGGTGTCCAGATACCAAGCATCGTCGGGCTGCTATATATTCATCGTGTTGTAGGCTTGAGATTACTCATATCTGAATGGTGATTGCCACCGGTGGGCCCCGGTAACGTGGGCCTGATGTGTTGGGCCCAACTGCCGAGAAATGGGACCCGGGCCCAATAACCCAGGCTACTTCTAGTGAGCTGCGGCAATCGAGTAAGAGCACGGTGGTGAGGCCCAACTACTAGGCATATGCCATGGCATTGGGCCGGCCCATTGAATCGGGTACCGAGCCGGCTGCTGTGGCTGGCCACTCGTGTTGGACCGGCCTCTGCCACCTTTACCCCTGCCGCCACGGCCTCGCTCTCTCCGCTGCAGCCTCACCCTCTGCCGTCGCCGCGGCTGCCCCGCTGTTGCTGGTTGTCGGTGGGGTCAGCAGGTACGATGGTTTTTTCGGTGCATCAACCACCAACGCCTTTTGGTTGTGTTCATCCTATTTCGCACGTCTGGTTTCTTCCAAAAGTAATTGTGACCGGGCCTTGTTTAAGCTGGGCAAGGGGTCGGCCTGTTGTATCATTGTCACAAGAGTATCATATTCACCTTTCGGTAAACCATTTATTAGTTGCAACACCATCTTAGTTTCTGAAATTGGATGACCCACATTGGACAGTTGATCGGCTACTAATTTCAGATGTTTGCAATAATCAGACATGTTCGCAAAGTTCTCAAGTCGCGTGTTGTTGAGTTGTTCCTCAGCGTACACAACGCGTTTGTGTTTATTGTCCTGAAATATTTCCTCCAACCGAATCCATAACTCACGAGCCGAGGCTCAAGTTTTCATAATCGTATGAAGCAAGTTCTTAGAGATGGTGCCATAGATCCACTGCTTGACGATAGCGTCAAGTCGGCGCCATGTGGGGTCGTCGACCTCGAGAGGGTGAGGTATGAAGTCGTCAATATGATCAAGCACGTTATAATCACATGCATGAATGTGAAAGAGTTCAACCCACGATGAATATTAACCATCTTCTTGATCAAGAACCAAAGGTATGAAGTTCTTGATATTTATGATGGCGAATGCCGGATGAAAAGAAGGGGTAGAGGAAGGAGTGAGGGGGGGGGGGAGGTTGTGTATGACGATTGGGGAGGAGGAGAAAGCCGTGGAGATGTGGGAGTAGCCATGGAAGCTATTAGATGGGCTTATTTTTGGTGAGGAAAGAAGAAGAAAGCAATTAGGGTTTTGCTAGAGATGTCGTCGGCCGAGAGGGGGGGGGGGACGATGTGATTTTTAGGGTTATGTGTTTTTGATATCATGTTAGATTGTATTAATCTCTCTAGATGAGTCTTTCTCATTAATACAAATATATATAGTGTGTACAATGTTGAATTCTAATCGAATAAGGATCTATATTTATCATAATTACACACAAATATTAATTACAAAATATACGACGAGTATATGATAATATTTGCTATTAGATTCAACAACAACTTTATACGCATGCAACATTTTCAGATCTGTAACCTATCCAAAAAAAAAATGTGCGAAGAAGAGAGAACTAAGTCGTAAAAGAAACTGTCATTTAAAAAAATAATAGAGAGTTTGATTGCTTTTAGAATTCTAATGAGAAGGCAGCAGCTCAAACTATTATCAAGTGAGAGGGAAAAGAAAGAAGAAAGAGGAGAAAGTGAGAAAATAAGGTTTGATTAAATTTATTTTTATTTTGAATCTAAGAGCTATTTGAAATTATTTACTTAAATTTGGATCTTTTGTTTTTGTTGGTGACCATGTCCTTTTTCCTTTATTAAACAACTATCTCAAAAAGAGATACTGGACTAATCATGTTATTATCGTATTTTTTTGTATGTATTAATTATAGGTTCATTTTTTTCACATTAGAGTGTACCTTTTTTATTTTTATATTATATTTTATGATTTATATTGTTCCTCTTCTTGTAATTCTCTCTAAAGATTATATGTTCATTGTTATAGACGTATTTTATATTTATATTGTATATCTCAGATATTGAAATTGAATGATTTATATTTTTTCTCTTATTGTAATTCTTCCTTTAAAAATTTCTCATTAGACGGAGAATTATGAATCGTGAAAGAAGGTAACCCCAGATCCTTAAAAGTAATGCATGGAAAGAGGGATTTTATTAAAGGTAAAATTGTATCCTACATTGTAGGTAATCAAATTACTGATTTTTTTGGTAAAAACAATTTTGATGGTATTATAGGTAAATAATGCTGTAATATTACATGTATAGGAAAATAAATCCCGTGCTTTACCAACACATTCACGGGTTCTTTACTTTTTGGTGGGGGGAGGGAAGAAAGATTTCCCAAAATGCATTTCATATTTCCCCTTAAATGATCTTATGTAATTTTCTTCTCATCTCAAAATACTTCACTTTTTTTTTAGTAAAAGAAAATGATTGTTTTCTTAAAGGGTTGAACTCAAGATGGTTGAATATCTTCAGAATCTACCCACATTATGTAATTCAAAAGTCCTATCGAGTTTAAAGCAATATATGCTGATCGATATTTCAATGGAGTACTCCAACCAATTTAATTGGTTGTTGAAGAAATTTGTAGAATGCAACATTACTTTTAAAATATAAAAATTGTAACTTTTATAATCGGAATTTTCTTTATAATTGCCCACCATACATATACAATACATATTTATACATACCTAATGTATATTTTTATATATATATATGGCTAGTGGTTTGAAAGATCACCTATACTCCATGGAACCAAATTATTTATCCGCCTCTATCTCTATTACTTTTCATGCCCCTTAAAAAAATTAAAACTATTTATTCGAGATGCCCCCTCCCTCCCAGCCGATGATACCAATATGGTATATAAATAAATTCATATGGTATTATGAATTACTGCTTCAGTCCTTCTCTTAGTCCTGCATGATACCATCGTGATATATATTTATATAGAGAAGGTATATCATGGATGATGCCGTTTATTAAAAAAGACACCTTTTTCAGTCCTTCAATAAAACACTCCTCAGGACCATGATACCATCGTGGTATATAAATATATTGAGATGGTATCATGAAAGACTACTTCAGTCCTTTTCTTTGGTCCTTCATGATACCATCATGGTATATAAATATATTGCGATGGTATCACAAATGAAAGGGTATGTCAGGTAAATAGTGTTGGCTGGGTACAACGGATAATTGTTTTAAAAGGGGATGGAGTGGGTAATTAATTTATTTTTGGGGGGGGGGGGTATTTCAGTTAGTTTTCGTAATTATTTTTGGCGAGAGGCCTGATAATGATATGTAACTTTAAGTCTTCCCCCAGTTGTATAGCCCGAAGTGTCAGCCCAACCTTCAGCTATCCATTCCCACAATAGGGTTTTCCTAATGGGCCTGACGCTTTCTCGGGCCATCATAGTTTACGTTAGCCCAGTCCTATCTGTATTGACATAGTGATACACCGAATAAAAAATTGGGGTTATTCTTGTAATTAGCCATACCCCTATATAAATTAAAACCCTAATAGTAACCGGTTAACCCTGTTACCCTAATTCCTAATTCGTTTTCCCTCTTCCGCATTCCACAACCACTAATCGATTTCAGTTTTGCCTTCAACACTAAATCTTCAAATCGATTTCAGTTTTGCCTTCAACCCGTAAATCTTCAAGCTTCATCAGAGAATGAAATCGATTTCAAGGCCTAACCCATAAATCTTCAAGCTTCATCAGAGAATCAACAGTTTTGCCTCTTTTCTCTTTTCTTTTCTGCTCAATTTCGATTTATTTCTCTCGAAGACACGAACTCGAAGCTTCAACAGTTCAAGCTTCAAACTTCAACCCGACTCAACGTACCGTTATTTTCAGTGCCACCACAAAAGGTAATCCAATCCATTTACTAATTTCTTTCTCTCGTTCTGATTTCTCATATGTTTCATGCTATGTTTGAACCATGTTTGTCGAAACATTATGGAGAAGTTATGAATTAGGCGTAATCAGAGAAGACTTTTCTCAGACACTGGCTTTATTTGTTTGTTGAATGATTTAGACAATGGGAACTGGTGTTGGTTGTTATGACTGCTTGCAAATGGGAAAAACGTAATCAAATTAAGGTTATTTAGAGTGAATATGATAAAGAGAATTATAAAATGAAGTTACTGAAGTAATTTCTGTAAAGAAGGAAGCATATTCAATCTATAGTTTCATAATATACTAATTTTAGTTATTTACCTTTTTGTTGTGGGATTTAAAGTCATTTTTTCTTAGAAATGAATCTGTAATAATAGTTTGTTAACAATTATGGAGAAGTTATGAATTACGTGTTTTGTATTCACTGATGTTGTTAAAGTCATGTTCGACTGTGTATTAGGTTGTGTATTATGTTAATTTTCTGATTATTCTCATATGTTTCATGCTTTATTTCAGGTTGAACCATGTTTGTCGAAACATTTGTTTGATGTTTTGTATTCACGGTGTATTTGACAAAATGCTCATGAACTCTCTAATATTGTAGAATGGAAGACATTTTGGATGATGGAACAAAAGTGGTGAAACGAACCGACGAGGAAAAATTGAGATCAAAAGTTTGGAATTTTTTTACTAAGTTACTTGGAGGACAGAAAGCCAAATGTCATTTTTGCCGAAAAGATTATGCTTGCGATAGCTCGTTAGTTGGGACAACTAATTTAAGGAACCACTTGGCTAGATGCAAAGTGTACAAGAAATCAAGGCTTGAAGAGGATAAGAATAAAAAAGTATTAACTCGTGACAAGGGTAAGGACAATGATAAAGTTGTATTTGTGGGGTTTAATCAAGAGGCTTGTAGAGCCACACTTGTGAAATTAATTATTAAAGATGAGTTAGCTTTTAGATTTGTGGAGAGTCAGAACTTTGTGGAGTATATGAGGGTTTGTTGTCCCAGATTTGAGGTGCCTTCACGAAGAATGATTGCACGGGATATTCTTCAGTTGCATCAAATTGAGAAGGCTTTGATTAAAAGAACATGAACTTAAACCAACAGAGAATTTGTATTACAACAGACATGTGGACATCAATTCAAATGAGTAGCTACATGGTAATAACTGAGTATTTTTTTGTCTGTGAATGGGTGTTGCATAAAAAGATACTTGCTTTTACACCAATTTCTAATCATAAAGGAGATGGTATTGGAAAGATTATATAGTAATGCTTATTGGATTGGGGTATTGATAGGCTATTCACAATTAATGTGGACAACACAAATGCTAATTAAGTTGCAATTGCTTATGTGAAGTAGAAACTGACAAATTGGAGTCCTAAGGGGATGGTTTTAAATGGTGATCATATGCATGTGAGGTGTGCTGCACATATAGTGAACTTGATTGTTCAGGATGGGTTGGTAGAAGCGAAGGACTCAATAGCTGTTGTTCATAATGCGGTGAAGTATGTAAGATCTTCTCCGACAAGGTTGCAAAAATTCAAGACATGTGTTGAGCGAGAGAAAATATCATATAAGGGACTTATGGTTTTGGATGTGCCAACCAGATGGAATTCGACATACTTAATGTTGGAAAAAGCTGTGATATTTGAAAAAGCGTTTGATAGGTTATATGAGGACGATGGCCACTACAAAAGTTGGTTTAATGAAGATGAGAATGGAAGAAAAAGGACCGGGCCTCCAATTTTTGTGGATTGGGATAATGCTAAGAGTTTAGTACATTTTTTGTCAGTTTTTTATGATGTGACATTAAAATTCAGCAGTACAAAATGTGTGACTTCTTTTTTAATGAGTTATGGAAAGTTTATCTTCATCGTAGCTCATTATCAGAATCTACTGATTTGTTGGTGAAAAAAATTATTAATGGCATGAGAGATAAGTTTGTGAAAAATATTGGGGTACTTCAATAAAAAAGGTGAACAAACTGTTAATTTTAGCAAATGTGCTTGATACTCGATGTAAATTTGAATTTATAAACTGGTGCTTTTGAAGTATATTTGATAGTAGGAAGGTTGATGAAATTAAAGCTGATATCAAAGAGTTGTTGTTACGGTTATTTGAAAGTTCTAATGATGTTGGCCCAAATGGTGGTGTGGGTAGTAGTTCAATTGCTCAGTTAAGTAAAGTTTGTGATAGTGGCAGCAGTAGAAAAGAATCAATTGATCCTTTTCAACTGTTTAAAAAGATGAAGGCATCTGAAAATGATGATTTTGGGGTGAAGAATGATGTTGAGAAATATTTGTCAAAGCGGAATGAAAGTCCTAATGATCCGAATTTTGATCTTTTGAGTTGGTGGAAGATGTATTCGTCTAGGTATCCGACTTTGTCAAAAATTACCAAAGATATTTTGGCAATTTCTGTGTCTACCGTGGCTTCCGAATCGGCATTTAGCACGGGGGGGGGGGGATTCTTGACCCTTTTAGGAGTACATTAACTCATAAGACAGTTGAAGCATTAATTTACACACAGAATTGGCTTCGTTCAACTCTTATAGGAGAACAAATTGTGCAACTAACCGAAGAAGAAACTGAGTTTTATGAATATGTTGAATTGGGTAACAATACTGTTTTTAATAGAATGATTATACTTTAACCTTTTGTTTATTATATTGACGCTTCGGCAAATTGTATGTAGACTTTGAAAAACTTTCAATCGTACCGCAATCACAAGAAATAGAACAAACACAAGCAGTTAAGGACTTGACAATGGATTGATATTGGCGTCATAATGGTAAAGTTCTCAAGTCTACATTCCTTCAGATCTACATTCCTTCAAATCTATCTGTTGATTTAAGTTTTTTTTTGTTGTTGTTGTTTAAAAAAACAGATTTCGAATCGTTGTTGCTGTTTCCGGTGAAAGTTGCTGTTTGATTTTGCTGTTTCCGGTGAAAGTTGTTGTTTGCCTGTTTCTGAAACGTTGTTGAAAGTTGCTGATGCTGCTGAAATTTGATGTTTGCCTGTTTCTGATCCGGTGAAATTTGTTGCTGTTGTTGCTGATCGTGCTATAATTTGCTGCTGTAATTTGATGTTTTTCCTGTTGTAATTTGTTGTTTTTTCTTCTGAAATTTGCTGTTAAAATTTGTTGTTGCTGTTTAAAAAACAGAAACCATTTGGACTTTATATTTGAATTGAAAACCGATATGTTCGGCGATATAAGCCGATATATCGTTTTTTTTTTAAAAAGTTTGATTCGATTTTTATTTTAAAAAATTAATTTTTATTCGGTTCATACTTTTTTGATACAAAATCGAACCGATATACGCCCACCCCTAGTACTTACTCTTTTTTGAATGTCTAAAACAGAATTAGGAGATTTATTAATCATCACGTATTCTAATAAATAATGTAATCCGTTTTGGTAAAGTTTGATGAAGCCGTCACTCTTGTACGTCCAAGAAAGAAAATAGTTTCCGAAAAAAGTTGAGTTGAAGTTGGGAAAAGAATATTTGAAGTCGAAAGTTTGTGCAAGTTGAAATTGTATTTAAATATAAACTTAGTTTTAAAAAAGAAGCATGAACGTTGAAGATTTGCAAGTGATAACTAGCATTTCAATTGAACTACACATTTCTAATATTTTAATATCTTACTTGAAGTTCATTGTTTGCAAATATTCAAGACCAAAAAAGTATTTGTAAATACTGATCAATCTTCAGCATTCGCAAACAATGAGATAATACTCCCTTCCGATAAAAAAAAATGTCCATTTAGTATCTTTTTTTCTTAAGTAAAAAATAGTGTCTACTTATCAAATTAAAAAAGAATTAATCTTATTTTTTCAGATTTATCCCTATTAAGTATTATATGATCAAATTCCAATATCTATTTAATTAAGAACAATTTAATCAAATTAACTATTTTTATCTAATAATTAATATTTTCTTAAGAGGGATACAAATAACTAAATGTATGCTCATTTTAATCCGGAGAAAGTATTAATTTCGCCTAAACTGGGCCTTTATTCTTCCTTAATTGGTGTCGTATTTCATCTGACAAGTTCAAATTTTAGCACCTTTTTTTTGCCTTCCAAGACTTTGATCTTCTCAACGAAGCTCATCCCAATAAATCCCAAACAAGTATGTTATGCGTGTCTTTTAATTATTTTTCTTCCTTCATTTCATTTGACACGAATCTAATTCATTTCAATCGTCGAAAAAGTTGTGTTGCCTATTTTTGTAGGTGGAGCTTATTGTGGTGTTTTAAACTTTTAATAGTATTTTATTTTACAAAAAATTATATGTCATTACTAACATCAACTACTTATAGCTATAGTTTGAAATAATTATAATATATAGCTAACTTTGAAGCTAATTACAATAAACATCAAATACCCTCTGTACTCATTTCCCCCCCCCAATTTCATTTAGTTGAATTTTGTAGCAAAACACCCAAATAAATTCGAATACCAACTGCTTTTGGGTTTAGTAACAGATGTGTTGGCAACCTCGAAAGTCGGAATCCATGGCTTAGTTTCCGTCATCCCAACTCCAATACAACTCAATGGAAAGAGATCCCGGTATTCCGAAAAAGAAATTGATTGGATCTATTAGTAACACAGAACGTTTGCTGTTGGGATGAATCCATGGTCACCGTTGTCGTCATCTCTCCGTTGCCAAATAATAGATCCCTCCTCGTCGACGGCTATGGCGTGTGTGTAATTCCCCATGGCTTCTTCTTCGTCATCTCTGGCCGACATTCATGTCTTCTTCTGATGCAATTCTAGTTTCCTCAAGATCGTCTATGTGGAGTCAAGACCATGAGCTTCAAGCTTCACGAGAGTTGCACATGAGGATGGATGTTAGAAAACATACTTTAGTGCAATCCCGAGGATTCCGAGTGTGGATGATTGCATGAGAAGGTGAAAAGGCCAAGAATGTCAAGGATGACACCATCTGCGAACCGCACACGATGTCACAGATGATGTCTGCCAGCCGCAAACCAAACGCAGAAGCTGACAACCCAAAGAGGCAGAAGAGCACCACTTGTGATTCGCAAATGGTGCCACAGATGATGCCTGCGAATCGCAGGTCTTCCACAGATCATGACAGCTCAACGTTTTGGACTACTTTTGCAATCCAAAGGTGCCACTTTTGGATCCTTTGTGTAATAATTTAGCCTAGGACTATAAATAGGAAGCTTAGGTCATTTCATTACCTAGATTATGTTGAATTGAGATATTTTGATACTCATTTGAGAGTTTGAGGGCTTGTTGAAGCCATTGATTGAACCTCGTTTGGGAAAGATGGGTTGCTTGGGGCATTGGTTCCCTTGAGGTCTATCTCATAGGTTAGTGCTTGCTCTCGGTTAATCAATTGAGGTCCATAGTTTGATATACTTTGGGTTGCTTTTAATTTCATTTCTTGTGTCTACCTCTTTATCCTTTAATTTCTCGATGTTTGATTTCATTTTCTCATTCGATATTGCATCAATTTATATCATAGCTTAGGCTAGAGTTTTGTTTCTACAATTCTCAATCCTAGCATCTTCTTATTTGAAAAATCACAAAAAATTGCAAAATTTGAAAATTCACAAAAAAGTGATTTGTTGTTGGATTTGAGGTTGAATCTATCACATACTCAAATTTCAAGTGATTTGGAGGTGTTTTAAGTGAAATCACTATTGGAGGACGTTCAAACTTGAAGAACACCAATTGAATCTTGGTGAATTAGTGTGCAATTGAATCCGAAAACTACTGGACTTTGTTCTCCTTATTGAGAGGAAGCTAGATCTAATATTTGAGCAAGTTCGGAGTTGATTTGATACTAGTTGGAATTTTGAAGTATTCATATTGTTCATCAAGTTCTTGTGAAGAAGAATGCCAAAAGTAGTTTGATTCAAAATTCTCAAGACAAAGTTGGAAAAAGTGTTTTTGGGTCCCAAAAATAGCAAATATCTGAAAAAGTGGACTCAAGTCTTTAAAATAGATGAGAATAATCAAAAGATGGTCAACCAAACAAATCCCAGGGAATTTTGACGTCAATTGCGTTTGGACACATTCACAACCTGCGAATCACAAGTTGTGTCGTAAACCAGACCTGCGAATCGCATTCAAATCACAAACTGCGATAGAAAATTGGCCGATCCAAGTGCGGCATCTGCGAATCGCAGATCAAGAGTAGATTATGCTTTTGTACCACTGGTGAATTGCAGATCATGCTTTTGTACCATTGTTGAATCACATATCATGTTATGTATCACACATTGTAGGTTTTGTGATTTCAATTCGATTCCGATTCCGAATCCATTTCTTTTCACTTCTTTGATTTTCCATACTATTTAACATCAAATAATGACATATTTAATTGTTAATTAGTTCTTGTGTCCGTATTTTCTTTCGTGCTATTTTTTTCGTTCTTTTCTCATTTTACTTTGTAGTTAACTTCTTAATTCAAGTCCGTTAGTTTGAGTCGAATCGTTCCTTCATCGAGTCGAACAATAATCTATTCCGGCCAAGAGTAGCAACTAAATCCCTTGTGACTAATCGGAATTAAACAAGGTAATCATTGACCGATGTAATTTGTGAGGCAATCAAAGGTGCGCACAATTGAGTGATTGTGAACGTGTTTGCTTATTTTGTTGATTGTTCTAAATAGGTAACCATGGATTATGATTCATGTGATGGCGTCTTTGATGGTTGTAATGATGAGGAAACTGGCTATAACAATGAGGACTATGGTTACAATGAATAGTGTAGTGCTTCTAATGGGGGTTGTGAATATGACTATGGTCATAACAATGATAAACATGAGGCAAGGAGTACTCATGGACCCTATGAGGAGGCTAATGATTCAGAAGAGCCTTATGATGACCATCATAGCTTTGAAGGTACTTCAACGTACGACCCTTACTCTTCTTGTGATGAACGTAGTAATGAAGATAGCGACCTTGAGTACGAATGTAGTGAAGTATCAAGTATCTATGATGAAAGTGAATCTCAAGATCACGAGAAGCCCACTTATATCCATGTTATATTTGCCGGTGGTGGTTGTTCTTATACTTCTACTTCTAGAAATGCTATTTCTTATACTTGTTAACCTAATTCAGAGGTATCGTGTTCTCGATATGGAAGTAGTATTGAAGGTAGGATGGGAGCATCACTAGGTAGCGGAAGTGGAGGGAATTCAATGAGTCGAAGGAAGGTTGAACCAAATAAGCGGATTCTTGAAACCCAGGTGAATGTTTGTGGTTATACTGGATTCTCCCTTATACTTGATGACGATTGTTACACAAATTTCATCACCCCTCATGCGGTTGAATGGTTGAGGATACCTTTTGTGATGAGATAGGATCCTTACTATGATGAGGGAGGATTTTTGGTTGATAGAAACGTGAATGTATTATTTTCACATGGTGAGTACCAAGAAGAGGTTTGGTGTGATGTGCTTCCCATAGATACTTATCACATGTGTTTGGGAGACCCATGGTTCCAAGGGCATGGGATCCCATACAAGCAAGATTGACATAGGTATATAGTGGATGAAAGAGGGAATCTTCTGTTTCTACATATACCTCTTAGGAAACCTCCAAGTATTAGAGTGCGAGAGCCCAATGTAAAATGGCCTACCTTGTGTATGGAAGTAGTGGTGAAGAGTTTTACAAATGGGGACTCATGATGGATGAAATCTTTGCTAGCTACAATTATTCACAAGAAAAGAAGATGGACTTAGCCCTTAGCACTTTGGAAGCAAGACTTGCCAACTTTTGAAACTACATGATCAAGAGCTCAAAGGAGATAGGAAGCCCAATTGAGATTTAAGAGGCATTGAAAATGAGCTTGAAGAATTTTCATCCCGAGCCATATGAAAAAGGGAATAGAATCAAGGAAAATTCTTAAGTGAAGAAACCAAAGAAGGAAAGCAAAATGCTCTTTGTGAGACCGTTCAAGCCCTTCCACAAGAAGGGGAGATTATCGTACCATTCTATATGGCGAAGAAGAAAAAGACTCTTTGTGGAACCATAAAATCTAATGATCTTGAGAGACAAAAGATTGAGAGGAGTAAGGTGGTGCAAAGTGGAAACTCATGAGAGAAAAAAGGAGAGGATGTGTAGAGTGATGTGAGGGAGTTGTCATAAATTCAATATAGCTTTTCTAGTTCTTCATCTTGTTGTAATGAAGCTTTTGTAGGTACTCAAGGAAATTGAATGTTAAAGGAGTCTTCACGTGAGGAACTCCCGTGCTTGAAACAGAGAATGAAGGCCAAGACTGCCTATCCACTTAGTCAAATAAGCTTACAATTGAGAGATCAAGGTAAAAATGATCATTTGTATAAACTTCAAGGTATAATGGCTAAACTCAACACTTCTAGTTCTCTGATTGAACACGTTTGTGATGTGAGTGTAAGTGATAGCTTGATTTTGTGTGAGCTTAATGATTCTTTGCCATTTAATGATAATGTCTTTGTTGAGACTGTTCATACACTAGTTGATCCTTTTGATGATCGAATTGACTCTTCTTGCAAGGTCAATTTATGTCCACCTAGTGTTGATACTTATGATTTGAATGAAAATACATTATCATGTGATCAACTTGAGTGTAATGTTAGTCCACTAGTCGAGGATTTTTGTAATGTGATTAATGAACCTTCGATTAGTGTTGATGTGGTTGTAGTTGATCATTTGAATGAGTATGGCACCCCACCCTTGTTTGATAAATGTGAAAATGAGTCTCTTGATCTTGTCTTTGTGTCAAGTGATGAGTCCCAAGATTGTGGTGGTGATGTGTGTCATTTGGATAGTCATGAAGACCTTACATGTTTAAATTCTTCATCACTGATTGATTGCTTTGTCATTAAAGATAATATCTTATTTAATGATGACATGACTATCGAAGAGGGTGTGCATAGTGGCATGCTTTGTGAGACTGTTAAATATAGCCAACTTTGAGGGCTACAAGATCTATAGGAACCCACTATGGGAGATTGACACCCTTCCCTTAGACGGAAGCCTCATCTTGAGGGATTGTAATTCAATCGTAGGGGTGGAATGTTTTGATGTTCTTAAAGAATCAAAAGAAGAGGCATCTATAGTTGAGCGGGAAATTGACTTGCTTGATTGTTTGAGAAACCCAACTAGTCATTACCTTTCCCCTAATGAACTTAATTGTGAGCCTTTGTATGATTCTCCACATATCTATGATAGTGATATGCATGCCAGGCTTGAATCAAGTGACCTCTATGGATTTGATCCGTACTTTGATAAAAATGCTAGTGCGGAGAGTTATATTGGTGATATTCCTTCGTTGGATACTTTTCTTACTAAATTGTCTTCTTGTGAGGTTACATATTTGAATATGGATGCGTATGTGTTCCCTGGAGATTTTCTACTTGACTTTACATTAAGACATACTTTCCTATACTACTTATTTGCTTATGATGCCACTCATACTTGTGTTGAGGGTGCGTCTTATGTTGGCAAGGGTCCTCATGGGATATATAGGGTGTTCTTGTCCAAGATGTGTGGGTGTTCTTCCTTTTTTACATCAGTTGTGTTATAGATGGTATGACATTGATAAATGCTTTCCATACCACACTGTTTTCTTGTGGGGTTACACGTGATGAGGCTTTTTGTGTCTAATGAGGATTTTAAACTTGATGTTGAATCAAGAGACACTTTTCTCTACTATTTATTTGCTTATGATGATTGTCATTGTGATGGATCTCTCCGGTACTAATGAATCTGGTAGTGGTGACATTTTGTCTACTTGGTTGATGTGTGTAGGTGACCCTTTAAATTTGAGGACAAATTTCTTTCAAGAAGGCGAGAATGATGCAATCATAGTTTTCCCAAGATCGTCTATGTGGACTCAAGACCATGAGTTCCAAGCTTCACGAGGGTTGCACATGAGGATGGATGTTAGAAATCATACTTTAGTGCAAACCCGAAGATTCTGAGTATGGATGATTGCTTGGGAAGATGAAAAGGCGAAGAATGTCAAGGATGACACCATCTGTGAATCGCATATGATGCCATATATGGTGTCTGCGAGCTGCAAACCAAACGCGGAAGCTGACAACCGAAGGAGGTAGAAGAGCACCACATGCGATTCACAAATGGTGCCACATATGATGCCTGCTAATCACAAGTCTTCCGCAAATCATGACAACTCCGCATTTGGGGTTACTTTTGCAATTCAAAGGTGTCAATTTTGTACCCTTTTTGTAATAATTTAGACTAGGACTATAAATAGGAAGCTTAGGTCATTTCATTAGTTAGATTATGTTGAATTGAGATATTTTGGTACTCCTTTGAGAGTTTGAGAGATTGAGGGCTTGTTGAAGCTATTGATGGAACCTTGTTTGGGAAAGATGAGTTGCTTGGGACATTGGTTCCCTTGAGGTCTATCTCATAGGTTATGTGCTTGTTCTTTGTTAATCAATTGAAGTCCATAGTTTGATATACTTTGGATTGCTTTTGATTTAATTTCTTGTGTCTACCACTTTATACTTTAATTTCTTTTTGTTTGATTTCATTTCCGCATTTGATATTGCATCAATAATGATGCAATCCTAGTTTCCTTAAGATTGTCTATGTGGTGTCAAAACCATGAGCTCCAAGCTTCACGAGGGTTGCATATGAGGACAGTGGCAGAGCTAGAATTTTCCCTAAGGGATTCAAAATATAAAAAAGTAAACATACGAAGAAGTCAAAGGGAATTCAACATTGACTATATATGATAAAAAATAATTTTAATCATGTATAAACTGTGTTTTTTCTGCTGAAGGGAGTTCGGATGAACCCCTCAACACTATGTGGCTCCGCCACTGCATGAAGATGGACGTTAGAAAGCTTACTTTAGTGCAATCCCGAGGATTCCGAGTGTGGATGATTGCATGGGAAGGTGAAAATGTCAAGGATGACACCATCTGCGAACCACACATGATGCCACAGATGGTGTCTGTCAGAAGCTGACAACCCAAAGAGGCGAAAGAGCACCACATGTGATTAGCAGATGGTGCCACAGATGATGCCTGCGAATCGCAGGTCTTCCACAGATCATGACAGCTCAGCGTTTTGGGTTACTTTTGCAATCCAAATGTGTCACTTTTGGGTTCTTTGTGTAATAATTTATCCTAGGACTATAAATAGGAAGCTTATATCATTTTATTACTTAGATTATATTGAATTGAGATATTTTGATACTCTTTTGAGAGTTTGAGGGCTTATTGAAGCCATTGGTTGAACCTTGTTTGGGAAAAATGGGTTGCTTGGGAATTTGGTTCCCTTGAGGTCTATCTCATAGGTTAGGTGTTTGTTCTTTGTTAATCAATTAAGGTCTATAGTTTGATAAACTTTAGGTTGCTTTTTATTTCGTTTCTTGTGTCTACCTCTTTATCTTTTAATTTCTTGTTGTTTGATTTCGTTTCCGCATTCGATATTACATCAATTCGTCTCCCCCATTTCTCCTCCACCGCCGTCGTCTTCTCTGACCGGAATTCATGGTCAATTGATCGAGTTTTTCTCAGATCTAAGGTATTTTATTTATGGTATCTCAAATCTGAGCGTGTTTGTTTCTTTTATCTCAAATCTAAGTATATTTCAGTGTAATCGTCATTTTTGAGTGTAAATACAACGTATCTTTTTGTAATTTCGCTTGTATAAGGAGATTCTTTTGTATATAAATGAATATAGTGAATTGAATACAATTGAATATCCCGATTTTTTTTGTATTTATGTTGTTTGAATACAACTGAATTTGAACAAATTTAAATACAGTGAATTGAATACAACATAATACAGTTGAATTGAATGCAGTCGCGTACACTCTATAACAATAAAAACGAGCTAAGAAATGTAATTAGTAAAACATTAGCTACTATTTGTTAGAAGCCTCCAAACTATAGCTGTTTCTGTAAGTTACTATTTATTTTACTTACCTACATTTCACAATTTCACTTAGGAATGACAAACGGGACGGGGCGGTTGCGGGGCAAAATTGTATAAACCCGTTTAAGACCCGCCCCGCCTAGTAAAAATATATGTTTACAACCCATCCCGTCTCGTATAATTTTTAAAAAAAACTAAGTTTGCTACTAAAATTGAAATTTATAAAATTCTTTTTCATTTTCATGCTAAGTAGTATTAATTTAATAGACATGTTTATTTAATAAGATCATCACATTTACCTTTTTTTAAGCCGCAAATAATCCAGATTTTAAACTAACTCGGATTCTCTCTTCCTTCTTCTTCGTTTCTTTTTATCTACTCCTATTTTATACAAAACTTGTTCTAACACAATCCTATTTAAATGAAGTTTACTTTTTATTTTTTTAATTTCACCTTTATCATATCTTCATTTAAAGAAAACCATACAGTAATTCAATAATTAAAGATTATTGAATTAGCATTAAGTGATAACTTGATTAGAGCAATAACAATCATGTTATAATAAGTTAAATTGCACTTATTATAACATTACGGTAGGTTACTTTATTTTTTATTTTAAAAGATTAAAATCCTCAACCCGCCCCATCCCGCGCTATATGTTTTTTTAAAAAATTGAACCCGCCTCGCCCCGCAAACGCTGTAACCTGCGCCGCCCCGCCCCGCCCTGCAAACGCTGTAACCCGCCCCGCCCCGTTGTCATCCCTAATTTCAGTTGATTGGGTCTAAAAGATACATCTCGAAGAAGAACAACCCTCTTAAATAAATAAACCATGTCATTAAAAGTTAAAGGTATTATTAGATAATGTGGATGCAAGCCTCACTTATTTATTATTACTGTAGATAATTACACCCGAATTGGCACTCATTGCGGTTGTGACTTTCAACTTAACATCAAGAACTTAAAGTACTCAAAGAGAGACAAGAATCAAATCAAGAACAGGGCCAAAGGATCAACTGAAAGAGACTAGCTGAATTTGGAGTGCCGAGACTAGACCCGGGCAGCAATCATGCGTAGGGTGAAGGCGAGTCGAGCCATTACTATGTCAAAATTATAAATTTTATATAGTCGTACAAATGTTATAATATATTTAAAATTATAAATTTTTAAAATTGTCATTGCTTTCTCAAACTGTGTCAATATTAACTATATCACATGAATTGAAATGGAAAAAGTAATTAATGTGACGCTTATATATCCGGGCTAGATCAGATACCACTAAAGAGAACTAAAATATAATCCCATCAAGAGGGAAAGCTCATCTTCTTCTTTTGATGAAAGTGAAATTGACAAGTTACTTATAGCATGATAGTTTGTGAGAGTAACTACTTCTTGACCCTGTGGTGAAAGACCAACATTTTAGGTGAAACTAATTACAAGTGATAATGAGAAACAGCTTTGTTGGATGGGAGTGCGCTGTTGTCCCCATATAACATGGCTAGTCACCGAACTACCGGCCTTCGAGACCTATCAAATATATCATTCATCTTTGCTTTCGCAAATTTGGCTGTCATTATCAATCTATACAAAAATATTGGATATACCTTATACACACTGATTAGTAATCTAAGTCAATCATCTCAAAATGAAGTACTTCCTAGTTATAAAACTACATACCGGCTTAACGTTATTGGTGGCCTAAAGTCAAATCTTGATGAGAGGCCTAACTTTTCTTTTAAGAAAAGCTTTTCATATATTATGAAGTCTATTTTCTAACCGGTGCAATCAACATTAGTAACAAATACATGTTTTTCTTCCCTTTTTTAGTTAAAATTATACATTTTTTCTTTTAGATACTACTCCCTCCATCCAATTTATTGGTAACTTTTCGCTTTTTGGGAGTTAAGTTGACTAAACTTTAAAGTTAAATTGAATTAGATTAACTCAATATTTTAAGATTAAAATTTATATATTTGAGAACTATATGAAAAGTACTAATAAGTTACAAGTTTTCTCATATCAATTTGGTGAAAAAATACATCTTAAAAAATTGGTCAAAATTCATGCTCTAGAAACGAAAAGCATCACATACATTAGAACAAAGGGGATAATTATTTTCTATTAAAAAAATTAATAAATATATTATTAATGAAAATGGGACCTCCAAAATTTGAGGGCCTAAAGCCATTGTTTTGATGGCTTTACCATTCAACCCACACTCTATAAAAGAGAGAGATTGAAATGGTAGCTTAATACCCACCTAACAGAGTATAGAACAAGACATGCATTCAAGAGTCCATACATGCCACCAAATCATAAGACTGTACCTGAGTACTAGTGAGTACCTTCGATCGTTCAGAATTAGGGTGTAAAATGGGCAGTTGAGATCTTGAGTGGAATTTAAATATGGTGAGTTAGTAAATGATTTAAATGGACTAACAAACGGGTCATAACACAACCCAATTGACTTAAACAACCATTCTAACCATAGTTAATGAAATAAATTTTATAAAGTACTTGCTAACTTTGGTAAGAAGAATCTCAATTACCACAAATCTTGGCAACAATTAGCGTCACTAATATTTCCAATATATTTTACTTTCACTTTTACATCTTTTTCGTTACTTTTCTCCACTTCTCTTTTACTAACCTTCCTATTAATATACTTTTATCGTGCAAGGATGAAAAATATAAGGAACACCATCATACTTTGGTTGAATGGGTAGACGATTTTTTCCCATTATAAAACTGTTTATGAAATGAAGTCTGTATTTTCATTTGAAACCGTGATTCTTTCTTTTGCTCATAAACCACAGGTCAATTCGGTAAATTAAGTTTATAAATTTAGTAAGAAACCCTCAAATAACTAATATTATATTTTAATTTTAATTTTAATTTAAATTTATAGAGGTAAGTTGCCAAAACAAATTTCGGTGATAATATCATTTTCACCATTAATATACAAAAAAAAAAGTATAATTATTATTTAAGTCAATTTAATCTAATCCTTTGATATTTGAAATAGACAAATGTCAATCATCTAAGTATGCATTTGGAAAAATGGAGAGAAAGTGTAATGGAAAAGAGCCAAATCCGTGTTTTTGCATAATTTTTCACAGTTAATCAATAGTATGCATTTTGGACCTTACTTTATCACTTAATCATGATAAGTTAATACTTCATTCGTCTCAATTTATGTGACATAATTTTCTTTTTAGTCCATCACAAAATAAATGTCACATTTCCTTATTTGGTAACACTTTAATGTCACCATCTCTATTTTATCTTTGTTTGAACCCACTTAATTTTAAAGATGTATTGTGAAGAAAAGTCAACAAAAGTAGGCACTAAAGTAAGGGCAATTTGGTAAACATAACAAAGTATTTCTTAATTTCTTAAATTACGTACCCGATCAAATGGTGCCACATAAATTGAAACTGAGAGAATATAATTTAATGAAATCTGAAAGACTACGAAAGTCCACTGATATACACGACCAAAACCGTGTATATCACATGTCCATATTTTGTATATATTTTACCATAATTAGTAGAGTTCTTGTACATGTATAATTATGGTAGTAGTCTTGTACTAAGAAACGCTATTAGTCTTGTATTAGAAAAAGGTATATTTAATTTTCTTAATTAGATATTGTATATCATGTATATATATACCTTTTCATTAATAAATGCCAGTGCACAGTGGCCGTGGGCCTGGGCCAGTGGGCAGTGGCCCATGCCACAATTTCCAAGATTTCCAGTGCCTTGGGACAGGCCCAACAGCTCCTAGCAATTTCCGTCGGCCCAACAGTCACGTAATGGACCTTGGCAGCAGGCTGGCCTGCTTAGGCCTCGGCCTCAATAGGCCTTCGCTGCTGCTGGCCCAACGACAGTTCAGACACCCACAGATATCGAGGCCGCGATGCATACACTTGGATTAAATCCTCTGGATGCAAATTGGTACATGGACATCGATGCCACTTCTCATATGACGTCCGCGCCAGATAATCTCCCGTCTTATTTCAATTTGAGTAAAAATAATGGCATAATTGTTGGTAATGATAATTTAGTTCCAATTCGTGATTATGGTCACACAAATTTATCTCCCCCGAACCCACATTTAGCCTTGAAAATGTCCTTCATGCTCCTCACTTAATTTAAAAATTGGCATCTGTTCGAAAATTCACAACTGATAATTGAGTTTCTGTTGACTTTGACCCTTTTGGATAATTGAGTTTCGGTTGACAAGTCTATCATGTCTTTTCTCGGTTCAGAATTGCTATGAAAAACTTGGGACCCTTAAGTTATATTTTGGGTATAGCTGTGACACGTCATGCAGGTGGTCTATTTTTATCACAGAGGAAGTATGCGTCTGAGATTATTGAGAGGACTGACATGTCATCTTGTAAGTCCTCTCCTACTCCGGTTGATAAAAAACCGAAGTTGTTCACGAGGCTCGATATTACATATGCAGTGCAACATGTGTGTTTATTTATGCATTATCCGAGGGACGAGCACATGCATGCTCTCAAATGCATTGTGTGTTACATTCAGGGCACTCTTGATTATGGTTTGCACTTATATCCATCCTCCGTATCTACTCTGGTGTCTTATACTGATGCAGATTGGGGTAGATGTCCATATACCAGACGTTCGACATCTGGGTATTGTATGTTTCTTGGTGATAACTTGGTCTCTTGGTCGGCTAAACGCCATTCTACTTTATCATGATCTAGTGCGGAGGCTGAGTATCGAGGGAGAGTCAATGTGGTGTCCGAGCCATATTGACTGCTTAATCTCCTATTAGAGCTTCACTTTCCTATTCAGAAAGCTACCTTGGTCTACTGCGATAATGTTAGTGCAGTCTATCTCTCTGGGAATCAGGTCCAACATCAGCGCACTAAGCATATCGAGATGGATATTTACTTTATTCGCGAAAAGGTAGCTCGTGGACAAGTACGTGTCTTGCATGTCCCTTCATGGTACCAAAGTGCTGACATCTTTACTAAGAATCTTCCCTTAGTTCTGTTTGATGATTTTAGGGACAATCTCAGCATACGACAGCCGCCCGCTATGACTGCGGGGGTGTGAAAGACTACGAAAGTCCACCGATATACACGACCAAAACCGTGTATATCACATGTCCATATTTTGTATATATTTTACCATAATTAGTAGAGTTCTTGTACATGTATAATTATGGTAGTAGTCTTGTACTAGGAAAAGCTATTAGTTTTGTATTAGGAAAATGTAGATTTAATTTTCTTAATTAGATATTATATATCATGTATATATATACATTTTCATTAATGAAAATGATCAGGGGATTATTCTATTTCAAAAACATTGGACGGAGATAATTATATTCCGGCTAGCCAATGTGATTTTGATGTCTATTTTCTAGCATTAGATCGATAATGAATGTCGCCCACCTGCAGTTCCATAAGCTTTTTATTTAGGAGGTTGTCGTGATCTTTTGTTCCAAAGATTAATTTAGAAGCAACAACACTTAATTTTCCTATGATTGATCATGATTCATGAATGCTTTCTCGTGATTTCAGTTAATGTGGTACAGCTAACTGCATACTAAGGTGTTTTAATCTCTTCTATTGAAAATACATTATCCTTCTACTTTAGTAACATTATCCAACTATATAGGATTTAAGGTTTAATTCTTACTTTACCTGGAGTGAGTCGTGGCGGAACTAGAATTTTCACGGGATTCAAAAATTTGAAGAAGTTAGGAAATTCAACATCTTTTATATATATATAAAATAAATAATCATAACTTTATATATACAATATAATTTTTTATTTAACCGAAAGGGGTCAATGAACTACCTTGCTTCCGCCTGACTCCGCCCCTAGACTGAGTTATAAACTTGTTAGCGTGCACTTGCCCTTATACATAGAGTAAAACAAAAAATTCAGTGGCAGAATTTGCACTAGATAAATCATAAAAGACCATACTATTGAAGGGCTTTGGAGTGCAAATAAACTGAAGATGTTTGAAGATTTTATCTTTCAATAAAAAGGCAAAGGGTCATCAATGACGGGAAATGGATATGTGGTTTCGTACCTTACAAAACAAAGAAAAAAACAAGATGATGGGAACCAGAAGAGCATGTGTAAACTTGCAGAAAGTGTCTAAATTTATTGTACATTTGTCACTTCCCACGCCTTTTTGTTATGTCAAGGTCCCATACTCAGCCCACACAACTTCATTACTATTGCTTTCATCTATCTGTTCTTGCAACTTGGCGCAGACCAACCAGCAGTACTGTACTACTACTTTGAGCAAACCATGCATGATTGGCAGGACCAAATTGTTTTATGAGTCTCAAGGCTCAGCTCTGTTTGGCTTCTATCATTTAATATCCAGATTACCTTCTATGCACAGACAGTTTAAAAGAATTTTTAATAATTTACTAAAAGATACATATAAGTAAATATTATCTACATTGCTTATTACATGAGCCGATGGTCTATCAGAAACAAACTGTCTATCTCTACGAGGTAGGGGTAAGATCTGTGTACGCTCTATCCTCCCCATACACCCCACTTTACACTGGATATGTTGTTGTTGCCTATTACAACATGTATCAACATGCCTTAATATTACTAGCGACGGCAGGTTAATAGACCAACTGAAGAGCCCGGAGCTCACAGATCACTTTAGAGCAGGAAATTGGAATCATGAAAAATATGACTTTCTGTGATAATAACTAAGTACTTAATTGAGTGACAATGTTAAAATCGAGACAGAGACAAAAATTTAGAGAGACAAGAATAATGAAAGAATTCTTTCTACTTTTCATTCATCATAATGACCTCCTTATATAGAGGTAAGATCCTCGTATTTATATTGTTCAGTCTGTCGGGACTTTTACGGTAAAAAAGGACGGACCATTGAATTTCCTACGGTGTGAGAGGGGACAATATAATTTTGTACGGTCCATATAATCGGACCGTCACAAAACCTAAATTTCCAGTGAGCGCTAAAAGCTGGGGAGAATGTTACGATCGAAAAGGATGGGCCGTATAATTTATACGGTCCGTAAAATCAATCGAGGTCCGTAAATTTTAAAAAGAACTTTTACGGTATATTTCGGCTGTCCGTAATATCTTTTACATTCCGTAGGGTATAGAATCTGGCATGCAGAACTGAAACTGGTTTTCAACTTTAACTTCCCCTTTTGGTTTTCTACACTCCTAAATCATGAGCAATGCTTAGTTTGGAGGTACGAGGTATTACAATATCCCCCCTTGGGATCATTCGTGATGATGAGTCGTGGTTAAGAATAAAATTGGACATGACATGAGTACATGAATGTGAAGAAACATGACATGAAACAAGGGGACTGAACTGATATGATTACATGAAAGCATGAACATGGGAACATGAGACATGAGTACTGAATACATGAGAGTGAAGCATGAGACATGTATACGCAAGGGACATGACATGAATACCGAATGTATTTTACCTTGTTCGCTTTCTGCGTGATTTTCAAATAAGTGCGGATATCTGGACTTCATGTCCTCTTCGACTTCCCATGTAGCCTCTTCAACATTCTAACTTCTCCACAACACTTTCACTGAGGCAACTTCCTTAGTCCTCAACTTTCGAATATGGCAATCCAAAATAGCCACAAGGACCTCTTCATAGGTCAGGCCATCTTTATCTGTAATAGATTCGGTAGGAACATCCAACGATGAGTTTCCCACCCACTTTTTCAACATGAATACATGAAACACCGAAGGCACAACAATCAAATCTTGTGGCAATTCAAGCTCATAAGCCACTTCAGAAACACCCAATCCGAGCTTCCCTTTCTTTCCAAACCTCATCACACCCTTCATAGGTGAAACTTTCAGAAACACCCAATTATCAACTTGAAACTCTTAGTCTCTACGCCTCACATCTGAATAGGATTTCTGACGACTCTGAGCTGTTTTCAAACGCTCCTGAATTAACTTGACTTTCTCTATAGCCTGGTGGACCATCTGGTCCTAACAATTCTGCTTTACCAACTTCGAACCAACCAATTGGCGATCTACACCTCCGCCCATACAGAGCTTCAAAAGGTTCCATCTGGATACAAGCATGGTAACTGTTATTATAAGCAAATTAAATGAGAGGCAAATGATCATCCCAATTACCTTTAAAATCAAGAACGCATGCCCTCAATATATCCTCAAGAATTTGAATAGTACGCTCTGTCTATCCATTTGTCTGAAGATGAAAAGTTGTGCTGAGATTTACCTTGGTACCCAATTCTTTCTGAAAAGAATTCTAAAAGTGCATTGTGAACGAAGAACCATGATCCGAAATAATGGACATTGGGGTTCCATGAAGTGTGACAATTTCTCGGATATACAATTTAGTATAGTCCTCTACTGAATCCGTAGTTTTGACTGGCAAGAAGTGGGTTGATTTAGTAAGTCGATCCACAATCACCCAAATCGAATCATGCCTTCGGTATGAGCGAGGTAGACATGTATGAAGTCCATGTTTATCATCTCCCATTTCTATACAGGAATATCAATATTCTGAGCCAACCCACCAGGCTTCTGGAGCTCGGCTTTCACCTGCTGATAATTCAGGTACTTGGCTACAAAATCTACCACATTCATTTTCATATCGTTCCACCAATAAATCTCTTTAAGATCATGATACATCTTAGTAGAACCTGGGTGAATAGAATATCTGAAATTGTCCGCTTCTGCCATGGTTCGCTCTTTAAGCCTATCTACATTTGGTACATAATCTGCCTTGGTACCTTAAGGTACCGTCATCCCCCCTTGTTCAAAAGTTATATTCTTATGCTTGTGGATCCCCTCTTTCAGCTGCAACAAATAGGGATCATTAAACTGTTTCTCCTTTACCTCGGCTACTAAGGAGGATTCATAAGTTGGGCGACCTACTGTTGGAAAGGTATTTCAAAGATATACAACTTGCATATTTTAAATTTTCTCAAATTCTCAACAAAATTTCATGAAATCAGGATCTAAGGCAGATCTGTCGTAAACTTAGCCGATTCTATCGAATGTTAAGCACCTCACTATTCGCCATTTTGTGACGATCATATCTCCTTGCTCCGATCTCCAATTGGCATTATATTTATATGGATGGAAATGTATTTCTACGTACTACAAATTTCATTAAGGATGCTTTTCCAGATTCCAATTTAATCTCGGGGTTAAGGTTGCTTGAAGTAGGCCCCTCAACCACTTTTGCAAAACGTGAAACCTCCTCAATTTCGATTTATTTTCTTAGAACGAGTCAGAAATTAGTATGGATACCTAAGAAGTTACAAGGAATCACCGATAAAAAGCATGTTAGAGTCTTGCTATCGGAGAAAGTTATCCAGTGTCCGGGTCCTCATAGTATGAACACCCAGACACTGGGGACCATATACACTCGTGTACGAGGGTAAATTTGAAGCTTCAAGGAAAATCATGTATTATTGGGGACTTCCCAAAACATCAAACAATTGCATAAATGTAAGAGGACTAACCACACTAGATGACACCAAAAGTATTCTTGCACGTGTCTTCACATTTGTAAGTTAAGGAATCAATAAAATTTTCCTTTTATGATTAATAAATCTTTGTCATCATGAGCATAAAAACTTGTGTTGTCTTAAACATATTGAAAATTTTGTGCCATAATGAATAGGAGACATCCTCTTCTACAACACCATTAAAAATAAGGCCCTCTCTTATTAAAAACCTTAACAGAAAATAAAAAGTTAAGGCTTCGGTTACTCAAAGTACCAGAGTTCTAAGTTGTCCGAAATCAAGGCAAGTCCGGAACCAACTACAGAGGCCATGTGAAGCCCCGATAAAAGATGAGAAGATACATCTTTCAAAATAAATTCAAGTTCGATGGAAAGTTGTTAAAATACAACATATTTTCAGAAAAGGCAATGCAATAGAAGATTTTTTAACTAACAATGTCTTTGATTTTGCAGGTACACATCAATTTCATAACTTCCAGGACCTACCTAGTATGGCTAGAAAATTGATCAACATTGACTAAGCGCAAGTTACTAGTTTGAGAATTAGATATACTAGAGATAGAAGGCAACATAAACGTCCGGAATACTAAGAAATCTGCAGATGGTGATAAGCCATGTTTACACTTGTTTCAAGTACTGTTTAATTGGTTAGTGTACTTCTAGTAGGGTGGTATTAGTATTATTTCATTCTCATTCCCTACTTGGAGGATGCTAACTTGCTTAGGCATAGTCTTGAGACATTTACAGATCATGGCACAAAGTATATTTACTTATTGATGCAGTTTTAGTACTAGATGACTTTCAAGAAAGCTACAAACCTAGAATACTAAAGAAAATGCATAGACTGAAATCCATAACACCCGGTGATAGCTTGGAGGTGTGAATGATGGCATACAATCAAGTTTCTAAAATTTCTAGTTCTTCTTATTGTTATTAGATACTATAGTTGCTTTCTGCATTTTTTCCTTTACTTCTGTTTTACTAACCAATTGGTTAGATTTTGTACAGACCTCTTTTATTTGAATAAACTCCCACCAATTTTGGTGATTTTATTAAAAAAAAAAAGTTAAAAAGTTTTCAAGGCTTAGAATTTATTAAATATAAAGCGAGCTTTAAGTTTTTACTTATTTTCTGATGAAATCATAATCATCAGATTTATGGAAGGAATGGAAATTTGCTTCTATAAATAAAAGTATAAAATGAAAACCGCGAGCAAATTGCGAAAAAGGGAAATTCATTCATATTTTTATCGGGCTGAAACCAACCCGGTTATAAAAGGATTATCGAGCCCCAAAGTGATCCGGTAATAGTTGAAAAAAAACAATAAAATCCGCGCGAAAGATTACAATACGCTCGCTCCATGGTCCGCCAGAGGTATTTCAAGTGATACCAACAAAATAAAGAGACCAAAAGGTCAAACAGGGTGGCTTATCATCAGCATCCACATCAAAATTCTCTCTATCACCACGAAGTGCTTCCAAGGATAGCTCAGCGTCGTGAAAGTCGATCTACGCATTTAGGAATTCAAAAGGGATGTTAATCCATGTCTTACTAGCTTCTTCGAGGGTATATACGCGAGTTTTTAGAATGGTCAAATCCCTACAAAGCTTACACTTTTGACATTTGGCCTGGAGCTCAGCAGTGGTATGCTCGGAGGTGATGAATTGCCCTTGGGCCATGGTCAAATCTTATTCCAACCTATACGTTCTCCCTTAAAGGGTCACATATGAAAAGGTCAAGACCTGGAGAAAATTCTCCCAGGCCTTCAATGCATCAATAACATCTTGCAAACGTAACCTGATGGAAGCTTGAAGAGAGGCCGAATCCCTAAGGTCAGCTCTAGGGTCTTCAACCTCGGCCCGAAGGTGCTGAAGTTTCTCTATTAACTTCTTTTCCTCATGAGAGGGACCCATTGCCCTAGCTAAATCTGTAGTAAAAAGAGCAGTGGCGTGCCCCTGAACAAGGGAAGTGATGTCAATAAGGAAATAATATTGCAAAAATAATTAAGAGGGAAAATACTTTACCTACAAAAGTAAGTCTGTGAGGTGTGCAAGAGAAGCCTCTAGAGTGGTACCAGGGGAATTCCGGAGAGAAGAAGTAGATATCCCGGCCTCAGTACCGGAAGTATGAATCGAGCTATGTTTGGAAGGATCAGCCAGGGGAATATGTTTGGAAGGATCAACCAGGGGAACATTTGGTTTAGTCTTTGGGATATCATGTGGGGGACAATCGGGCTTCGTGCCTTTGTCATTTCCTTTCTCTTCATCGTCAATTAAATGACACCCGTTTGTGCTTCTTTCCAAAGCTCGGTAAGCCGGCAGCGATTCCTAATACTGAAACCAATTCCCACTAGGGCTACGGGAGTATCTTTTTGAGTTTTTCGCTTCCGATTATTGGAAGAAGATTGGAGTATGTTGGTCAAGGCGGTTGCATGGGAAGACACTTCTAGGCCGCATATTTTCTTGCCAGGAACACTATGAAAAGAGTGAGTAAAATAAGAAAGGATCTCAGAAAAATCGGGGAATAAATGTGTATAATGGGTTGTATTAGGGTTAGGCTTACCGTGATATCTTGCCTTCCACCACTCAGAAGTAATGTTTTTCCATGATCGGGTGATGTTGGGGGAAGCACGAAGAAGGCTAACAACCCACTCGAAAATCCAATCGATCAGTTGCGACTCAACTAAAACGGCTGTAAAAATACACTATTTGAATAAGAAGATAATTTCTTTATTCAAAGCAAGATAACAATTTTGTGGTTTATAAATACTCACGAGAGGAATTCCATTCTTCTGGGAAAGGATCGGAAGAAGGTTGATGAATATAATCGGTCTTGATCATTATAAATCGGTTTATCCAAACTCGGTCAAAGTCATCCTTAACATTAATAAGGCTATGGATTCCACGGGGGTACAAGTGGATAATACCAACCAGTAAAATTGTAGGGTAATAAAGAAGGAAAAAGTGGTCAATGGTGCATTGGCACAATCGATCATCATATGTATGCAGTTGACCAATCTCCAAATCTGAGGGGCAACCTGCTCCAAGCAAACTCTATATCGACGACAAATATCCTCGATAATTTTTGGAACCGAAAGTTTGAAGCCAATGGTAGATGGGTATGTATAAACCATTGAGAACCTCTCAACATGGTGATTCATCCGATCAGTCGGGTCTACTGTTCTAATGACCGTGTCGGAGTCGAAATTACAATATTTCACGACTTCAGGAAGAATCTTAGTAGTTATCCAAGAATCTATATTTTCAACATGTTTAAAGTTTTCTTGCATACGAAGGTTTCCTGAGAAATCGAAATCAGATGGGAGAATTTCAGCAGCAAGAGAGTGCAAATCAACTTCTTGACTTTTAGGGGAGATGTGTTCTTTCCCTAGGCGATGGTTTGGGGGAGAACCGTTATTATCGTCAGAGGAGTGTGAAGGAGAAGACCTAACATATGCCATTACGGAAGTAAGTATAAAAAAAGAATGAAGATCTTTGGAAGTTATAAGTTTGGAGAAGATTGTGATTGCCATCTATGTAAGATTGTGGACTCCTATTTATGATATGAAAAAAATAATGTTTGAAAAATGAAAAAGACATGTCTCGTTATTACAACACTTCACGTCGATCAGAGCAAGTAGTTAGTTGCTGCCATTTCAGAATCATTGAAGAGATGTGACGTTTGACGTTTTCGCAATCATTATGTTTCAAATTTCCCGTCAAAGTGTAGGGTTTTGATCAGTCCGGTGTTTAAATCCACTTTTTGGACGCCCGAAGGACACGCCCGGAAAGTGCGGAAACTATCTGTACAGGAAATTTTTTGTATAATACAATTGAGTGAATTATGTTGTGACATGTAGTCCTATGTGACACACAACATAAAATAATTTATAAATAAATTGAAATTATAGGAAAGGACAAAAAAGAACAGAAAAGGCAATGCCTCTCCATTTCATAATGTACATTATGACCTCCAAGGTTTTTTCACCTCTACAAAAAGGAAAAAAAAATAAAGAACAAAGATTTGTGTCTTGACTATGGAGCAAAAAGAAAAAAAGTTACAAAAAAACAGAGGCGAAGAGTAAAAGCAAAGGAGAAACTTTTGAAGAAAGAGATATATAATTAATATATCAAATATTATTTATGTTTTCTTTATTTTTTTTTCTTCTTATTTTCGTTTTTAACTCCAATTACCATGCATACATCCAGTCAGAAAATCGTTTTTAGTTCATAATTCTTGGGCCTTGGGCTGTAAAGAATATGGGCCAAGAATTGGGCTCCTAACACAGAAAGACCTCAACACTTGAGCTTCTAACTGAGAGACAAAGTGGACAAGCTTGAACCACAGCATCACAATCTGTACAAACACACAAATGCCGACACGGCAAAAGCACCACCGAGGCAACTCGCTTCCTACAACCCTTGCAACTCGGCCCAGTCGACTCAATAACTCGGTCCGGGTCAATGTAAGCTGACTCAGCGTCCTCCGCTTCGCCCCCACCGCCGCAGCCGACATCTCGGTCCGGGAGGTGCGCATTGCACCCTCCGCCGTTCATCATCGCCTGCTGCAGCTGTGCCTGCAGCGTTGCTGCCGTGAATTCCTCCGCTCTCGCCTTTGCCTGCCACGCTTGCGCCTGTGCATTCAGCTGCGCTGCACGCGCCTCTAACTCCGCGTTGCGTTGAACCGCTTTTTCTACCTCGACTTCCTTTTCCTTCAGTTGCCGTGCCATTGTTTCCTCGGCGGTTCTGAGCAGAACACGATAGTGTGCCCGCCTTTTCTCCTCTAATGTCCGCCTCAATTGTTCTCTCTGTAGATACCAAACAAATTTTTATTCATTGCAATTCAAACATACTGAAATTAGCTACCAACTTTGTCGCTAATTCGTCTCTAAAGTACTCGTAACATAATTTTTTTAATAATCTTTCGCTTATCTTATTTGTTTGACAGTTTTTTTTGTTTAACTACAAAATTTGTCAGTTACTAATTTCTGTTTTTAATAGTATATCTGGAGAAACGAATGATCATTTATTACAGAATGACACTGGGTATCAAATGATTTAACAAACGAGAGCAATTTACTTATACTACTACAAAAACTATTATTCATTGCATTTCAGCATATAACAAAACCTTAAATTAAAATTCGTGATAACATTTCAAGTACCTGAACATGGAGGAATTGTTCAATTTCATCATGTTGCTGTTTGATAATAGTTGACATATCTTCAGTTAATATGGAATAGAAGGCTGATGATTGAGAAGATTGAGGAGAAAGAGAGTGGTGTTGTTGTTGCTGCTGCTGCTTATGATACTGTTGCTGTAATTGGTGTTGCTGCTGCTGTTGTTGTAGCTGTTCTCCGGAAGCTAAACGGAGCCCCGTGGAGACAACATTTGGATGTGTATGGAGCTGAGTGAGGTCAATAAGCTGCGGTTGAGATTGCATTGAGATTAATGGATTCATAGCTGCTGATGTGCCAGTAGTGGTGCTAATTTCTCTTCTTCTCTTACACGAATGATTAGAGCCAGCTGCCATAGCCAAAACAGTAAATGATTAACAAAACCTACTTGTATTAAATGCCATTCAATCAATCAACTAATTGGATTAATTATAGAGTCCCTTGTTTTACCTCCTGGATTGAATAGCATTTGTGTGTGATCAAGAATTGATCCTCCACCAGGTTGAGGTTGCAATGAATAATCATCGTTGCCAAGTGGATTCTTCCGTTCTTGTACAGTTCTGCAATCAAGAATCAATGAAAATTCACATTAATGTACTAGTAATGAAAAAAAAGATAAAATAATTCAGAGGGAAAGGGAGTGTTTTTGGAGGATGTGTGTAGAATGCAAGCCTGTTAAAAAGGTGTACATTTGATTGGTATTGAGCTTGAACGGCCATTGATGAATGAAGTATATGATCAAAACAGAATGATAGATGGATATATATATATATATGGAGATATGTATTTAGAGATTTTGATTATTGGTAAAGAGAGGGAAGGCCTAATTAAGGCAAACACATAAATATCATGAAGGAGAAGAAGATGCCATAAACTATGGAGACCTATTTCAATGACCAACCAAAGGAAATATCAACAAGTGATAAAGAACGAGACAAGTATTCAAGGACAAGAAATAAACTTTTTTATGTTGGAGAAGAAGAAGGCAACCCCATTACCAAGAACACCAACATGACCATGCTGGACCACACTTTGTTTCCACCTAAGAAACTTTTGCTTTATTTTCTCTTTTACTTGCTTGCTTAGCCTGTCTTGATTGCTATGCTAAATGCTTTTTCTAAGCATATATGGGAGAAAGAGAAGGAGATGCGATCAAAACGAATCAGTCCAAAGGGAGAGGGCAACCCCTCTTATTGTGGTTCCTTGTTTCCTTGCTCTTCTCTTGTTCTTTCGCGTGGGCTTTATCTTTGGCTTTTCTTTCAAGACTGAGGGACTCTCGTGTTTCTTATCTAATCAAATTACTTGTGTGTTTATTATTATCCTTTTAACTTTCACTTGTTTTAAGGTAAAACACTTTTCATCTTTTTCTTTTTCTCCCCAATATTTGTGGTATTTTTTGCATCATCCATACACTACCGTAGTTTGACCACCAAGAAAACTATTACAGTAATTACATTCACCATTGCTTTATAAAATTTGTACAGAAAAAAAATAGGAATTTAAGTAAGTAGATATGCAATGCCATCACTCAAAAATTTGATGGTAGATGCAAACTTTTAGTATAAGTATATATTTTTGAAAAAAATATTATTACATAGTGGAGAGTAGATGGTGCAATCACAAACTGTCCAAATAATACATCTGTCCCTGTTTGTGTCACTTGTACGTATATATAAATATGGACGGACGGAACGAGATCGAGTCAAATGTCAATAAGGTGATGTGCATTGTGCGGTGCATTGTTTGGCGTGGAGAAGGTTAGGCGCTGCCGTAGGGATTGTTGTGTATGGAGCATGGCCCATGCTTGCCGACTCTCTTTTTGTTTAGTATTTTTCATTCAATGTTCGATATTTGTTTTAGGGCTCCTAGTAAGTCAAATTTATACCCGCTGTGTAAGGGTCATTCAGAGAGGAATTGCTTCTTATTAGGAGTTTATTTCATTTTTAAACTCAAACAGATATATTCTGTCCATCTCAACGTACTCTTGGAGGGTCACACCTTCTCTTTCTAACTCCCTCTCTCTACTAAAATAATTACCAAGTCTTCAATCTTAGGTAATATAAAAAAATGTCTACAATCTTGGTATATGGACCATTATTTAAACCAAAAGACGACTTGTCCCTTTACATAGAGAAAGGGGATTGGTTTCACTTCCATTAGTAATATGTTTCGATGTGTGTGACGGAGGATCCATGGCCTAAAGCAAGATGCCTCCCTCCTATCTAGTTGTGAAGCCTATGTCAACCTCACCATGATGCAAAGTTTTATTCCATTTTCTCTTCGTTTCTAGTCATTATTTGCTAAGTGGGGTCCCCGAAATATTATGATTCTGATATTTGGATATTGCTATTTGAGTTAATGAACTCCATTACCAATTATAGATTTCCTTTTGCTATTTGTTGCTGTAAGATTGTATTAATCTTTCGTGGGGAGTCTTTTTTATTAATATAAATATATATAGTGTACAATGTGGAATCCTCGTACAATAGAGATCCTATTTCTACCATAATTATACAACATTAAATATTATAAAATATATAGAGTATATTTATAATATACGTTAATACACCCCCTCAGTCGGAGAGAAAGAGGCCAGACGCTAAGACTGGATCTGAAGTCGAGGAATAACAGTCTAGGAAGACCTTTCGTGAAGATATTCACATACTGATACGAAGGGGCACATGCAACACCTTAACATGACCGATTCTCACGAACAAAGTCTATATTCATCTTAATGTGCTTGGTTTGCTGATGCTGAACCGGATTATGAGATAAATATATGGGGGATATGTTATCACATTAAACCAAAGATGCCTTACGCAAGGGACACTGAAGCTCCAAAAGAAGGTTTCGGAGCCAACAGATCTCAGCAACAACATTAGCAACACATCTATGCTCTGCTTCTGCACTCGAGCGGGAGAGGGTGGATTGCCTCTTAGCAGACCACGAAATAAGATTATCCCTTAAGAACACACAGTATCCAGAGGTGGAGCGTCGCGTGTACGGACAACCTGCCCAATCAACATCCGTATATGATAACAAACTGGTCGGTGCTGAGGGGTATAAATGCAATCCATAATCAAGTGTGCCCTTAACGTATCGAATGATACGCTTAAGAGCAGTAAAATGAGGCTTTCTGATGGCATGCATGAATAAGCATACATGCTAAACATCATAAGCAATATCATGCATGATAAAAGTAAGATATTGTAGTGCACCTGCAAGACTCTTGTAAAGGGTGGGATCGGACACATGATCACCATCAACAACACTGAGCTTTGATTTAGAGTCAACTGGAGTGAACATTATCTTGCAGTTCGATATTTTAGCCTTGTATACTATCTCTTCTGCATACTTGCGCTGACACAAAAATATTGTATCTGCAGATCTAGTCACTGATATGCTCAAAAAGTAACTCAACTTCCCCAAGTCAGTCAAAGCAAATTTGATTTTAAGCAATGCAATGATCTCATTTTTCAACAAATCAGAGGAGGCAGTAAACACAATATAGGTTTGATCCTGTAGAATCTGACTCATTTTCTCATTGAGCGAAAGATACGAAAGAAATCTGATTTCTTTTTTGATAAAAAGTACTATTTGAAGGATGCGGGAAAGTGGGGTCCTCTCACCTGTGCTCACTTCCGTTTTGGAAGTCATATTGGATTTCCAATTGGTGCTCAACAGAAGGGTTCCAAACATCTTCAAGGCGAGGCAGATTTAACGCTATGTCCTTCCCTTAGCGCCTCCCTCTAGGCGGGGCTGACAACTAAATGATGCACGGGGTGAAGTTGCCACCATGAACTAAGGATTGGAAGGGTTGAGGATAGAGTTTCTTTTTCATTTCCAGGGTAGTTGGCAAGAGCTATAGCAGCTTACGATGCAACTTGCTTTATTCAACAAAGTGATCAAGCTTCTTAGCTTTCTCTTTCTTAGTCGTAGTATGCCTTATCATTCATGTGAAAATGATGAAAGTGGATGATTGGGAAGAATAGAGAGATTAAAGGAAGTAAATTGATCGAGATAATGGTCTACTTCTTCACATCCACTGTGTAATGCATGCGGTTATTGATATCATCCATATATAACAACAAATACGCAATACTACTACCTCTATGGAAAATAAATAGAGAATTATCACACTTGCTGCATACAAACCTAATCTGCATAATGTACTGTGCAAAACGATCATACCACGCTCTAGGGGCCTGTTTCAAACCATTAAAGTGACTTACGAAGACGACATACATACTGAGGGGCTGCTGGATGGACAAAAACAGGCGGCTGGTGCATGTAAACAGTTTATTTTAAATCCCCATGTAGAAATATATTTTTCACATCAAGCTGATGAATCGGCCAATGCTTACCCATAACAATACTCAGAACTGTGCGAATGGTAGCCGATTTAACAACAGGACTGAACGTCTCACCACAATAAGCTAGCTTGTAGGGTGAGGATTATCCAAGTCCATATAAAGAGTCCATGTTCCCATTCCATATCCGATGTGTGACTCTTAACACTCCCCCGCACGTCCAGACCTTGTTAACTAGAGCGTGAATAATATAATTTGGGGGCCCAACATCGGTGAACAAAGAATTGGAATGGGCATGACTCTGATACCATATAAAGAATGAATCTTGGGCCTAACTCAACCCCAAAAGCTAGCTTGTAGGGTGAGGATTGTCCAAATCCATATAAGGCATACATGTTCCCATTCCATATCCGATGTGGGACTCTTAACATAGTGACTTGGGCAGTTAGAGATGTGGAAGTGGTGACACTGGCAGCGGATGTGGATAGGAAAGGATAGAGGTCCCCTTCACTATTGCATCATGTAAGGAGTTTCCCATTTCGTAGTTCCGTTACAGAAAACCCAAACGGGTCAAAATTAATTGAGACAAAATTATCTATAGCAAATTTTCTAACGAAAATTAGGTTCTTGATAATGTGTGGGGCATAAAGACATTATTTAGGGAGAAGTGTGGATGCGGTGGTGGGGTTAGAGTGTGATCAAAACCTTGAATTGGAATGCGGTGACCGTTTCCAACCAGAATGCATTGTGGAGTATTTCAATTACGCAGTTGAGGAAGATTACCAGAATTATTGGTGAGGTGAGACGTGACGCCCGTATACATATACCACACATTATTGAGATTCTGAGGAGTCAACATGCCGAAAGCCTGGCCCAAACTGGATTAGAGAAGGCCTGGAGCGGACTGATGGGCTCCAGGATAGTAGGTTGGAGGGTTGTGGCCTATTGCTGGTGCGCCAGAATGTTGGGCCGTTGATGGGCTGGGGGCATTAGGGCCTGATGACTAAGGCCTAGCGGTGTTGTGCCTAGGCTGTTGGGCTGATGAAGCAGCCAATTTGACATATGGGGTGCAGGCTCTGAGGAGCTACGGGTGGCCCAGGCCCCATGTATGTGTCCACTGCTGCTAGAAAATCTACCAAGGGTGGTGTCAGCCATAGGTTCTGCCAGAAAAAAAATTTTGGGGGGGGGGGGGGGGGGGGGGGTCGTGGCGTGGCCAACGTGGATGGGAGGCAAAATTGGTTGTATACGAGGTGTATCGGCTTTAGGGAGGCTGTATAAGGGCAGTTTCAGCTGTATACGAGGTGTATATCAGCTTCGATAAGCTGTATACTAGTAGTATATGGCATGTTGGATATTTATTAGAGGGAAGAGGACCGTATATTGGTGATATATTAGAGGTATACTAGGTCATGGAGGTCTAGGTTTCTATATACGAGGTGTATATCAGCGTATTTCAGTGGTATACCGGTGGTAGATGGCCGGTTTGCCGCCCAAAAAAAGAAGGGGAAGGGCGGCCGATTTAGGGGTTTAGGGTAGGAATATAATTTTGGCTCTTGATACCATGTAAGATTGTATTAATCTCCCTTGGGGGGTCTTTCTCATTAATACAGATATATATATAGTGTGTACAATGTGAAATCCTCATACAATAGGGATCCTATATCTACCATAATTATACAACACTAAATATTTCAAAATATATGGAGTATATTTATAATATACGTTAATAGTTACTATTGTGATTGGATGGATGAGATTTGCCCACTTTTAAGTATTCCATTTATTTCTTTTAGGATTCAAATCCTACATAATCAGAAAACAGTAAACAAGCGAAGAACAAATAATACACACAAATTTATAGTGGTTCACCCTCAATGCGAGAGCTACGTCCACTTTGCCGTTGTAAATTTTACTATAATAAAATATGAAGTTTGAGTTTACAATTCCCTCTTTCTCTCTTGCTCGACCTCTAAGAAAGAAAAAACGGCGCCCTAGGGTCTTCATAGTGTCGACGGTGAATTAGGCTGCACAACTGAACAATTTCTTCCATATTTATGGAAAAGGGTGATATACAAGTTTAAAGTTTCAAATACAAAAAATAAAAAATATATTCCTATAAAATAAAATAAATAAAAACTGTTTTGTCAAGTTTCTTAAATAGTTGTTCTGCACCTCCTTATTCTCATTTTCCTATTCATGATCGAACTAGTACTAAAATTCTCAAATTTATTAAATCACTTAGGTTCTACTGAAAGAACTGTATTTATTTCAGTTTCCTAAGTCAAAGTTTCGAAATTTGCTCTAGGGAAACTAATGTAATTTACTTGGTCTTCAAAATTATATTTTTTTGGTCTTCAAGATTCAAGTATATATTACTACTCTCATCAGAAGATGAGGTGGGCATACTTCCGACCTAATTGCATGGTTGTTAGTTGAATTGGCTTCAACTTCTCTCAAAGTTAGTGTTGGGTCAAACCTCTTCCCACGAATCTGTCAAATGACTCATCTTTCCGTGTTTAACCTCTTATTTATGAGGCTACAGCCTACAAACAGAAAGTAAAAATTGAAAATTTCAAGATTTTTTAACTGTTTCACTAGAAAACAAAATCTTTCAAATGACCAATGGAAAAATTCTCTCCTCTCCCCTCCCCTCAAATTGATTGAAAAAAATATAGGTTGCACCCAATATTTATATCAAAGTAATAATACACTATATTAGTTGCCACATAAAATTTTAATACTTAACCATGAATAAATAATTTAATTTCTCACCTCACTCTATGACTTTAACCATAAGTGGTAAAAACACTAGATTACAGTAAGTGTTTCACATACTCGATAGGAGAACAAGAAAGTATAATTGAACATCAATGGTTATGGTTAAGAGATAAATTAAGGTGAGAATCATATTCATGAACTATAGTTTAATGATAAGAGTGTTGGTGATGATGTATCATGTATTTATTGATTATTTTTTTGCCCCTCACCGGAGCTCTCTCCTTTTTACTCTCTTGATAACTGAGATCTAAAACTTATGGATTAGAGGTAGAGGGTGTTTATCATCAGAGTAACTTTCTCTTGTTCATGCATTTATTGAATTAGTGTAGAGATTGAATGTTTATTACATTTTATTCTAAATCAACTCATGTCTACTATTTGAATTGTGGAATTTTGGTCATTAAATTATTTCATTTTGAGTATTTTAATTTATTAGGTGTTCACAAGAGTTTTGTGAGAAATAAAAGAAGGTGGGGCTACAAACTTCAGCTTGTCGATCTGCTTGTTTAATTTGAACCCCTTTTGTATTTTGTCTTTTTGGAGTCTTGATTTGGAGCCACTTCCCTATTTCAGAAAGACGTGTGGCAAAGATTATAATTAGTTGAAAATCCCATAATTACGTCCCAATCATGCCGTATCTATTACGTTGTTTTTGAAGCGAGCTATTTGGTAGTAACAATTGGAATATATTGTTTTTTTACGCGGTTGAGAAGAAAGTAAACAATAACATCACAAATCCGGCCGAAGGGCATTAATACTTGATTTTGGTACCACTAGTTAAGTCATATTTATAATGCATAAAAAATTATAAATTTATCTACTTCGAAATAATAAAATGTGTAGTTTTATATGATTGAAGTTTAATCATATGTGCCCGAATTCAATAAATTTTGCCTGATGTTCAGGTACTTTTACTTGAAGTTCAATAATTTTTACGTGAACTTCAGATAGAAATGCTTGAACTTCAGGCATTTTTATCTGAACTTTAGACCTCATATCTTGAATTGTTTCAAAATGGATATACGTACAACAGTTTTTCAAAAAATAGGTACATATTCAATAGTTGTATTGAAATAAGGTACCTGGAATTTTATTTTACCATAAATCATAATAAAGCTCTCCTTTATCTTGACAAATGAGTTTCTATTTTTGTTTTTTCTGCTAAAAAAAAAGGGGTGGGGTGGGGGTGGGGGGATCAGAAAGGCACACAAACTAGTCCATGTTGTTCGATTTCATTCATGAATCATTTACCAACCCCAACCCTTAAACCCTTTCTGAATATAATTGTCCTTTCCATAACTTAAGCTAAGAACCGTTGAAGATAACAACTTTATAGTAATTAAATGAAGCATGGGGTTGGAAGAAAAGGGTGAATCTTATTTTTCTTTGACAAGAAATATGGAAAAGAAAGAAAGTTGAGTTGGTATTGTAATCCTCCTCAAAACCAATAAGGATAGATAACTTTAATTATAGAAAATGGAGGTGGAGGTGATGAAAAGAAAGAGAGAATCCACCAAAAACAATTAAGTAGTAGCTAGGAAAAGTGAAAGAGAGTTCTCGAATTGGCATCACGAAACAATTTGTCCGTGTTTTAGGCTTTTTAGGTCCCACGAGAAAGAGTCGGCTATACATTTTCTTCCTCCCTAATTTGTAATATTAATTAGTCCACGAGAAATTTGTCTTTCGTTGATCTATAAGCCTGCGGGGTAATTTGTAATTTTTTCCCATTCGGTGTCGGTATTCGTATTGGAACTCAAATAAATTCAGAGTCACGCTGAAAAGTTTTACATTAACACTTTCTAATAAAGACGACTTTGTACCCAGAATGAATCAAATCCGAGACTTGTCCCTCCACCACAACTCTTATTGGTGGTAATTTTTACTTTCCTCCGTCATTTTATTTGATACCATTTGCTTATTAATTCATTCGCTTTAAAAAGAATAATATCATTTTAAATTTGAAAATAATTTACTTAAACTTTACATTTTTTTTATCTTACTAACAAATTTTTAAAACTACAAATGTTAAAGTTAAAGACCTTGAGGCCACACATGAGTATGTTCGGAGCTTTTTTTTTTTTTAAATTTCGTACGCTCAATCATACTATATTGTCATATAAGTTGAAAATAAGAATGTTAAAATTCATACATATATACATACACCTATGATCTATGCCAATTCTCTTCTCTCATGATTCAAGCACACATACTATTTGAGGATGAAGTGTAGAAGTGCTCAACAATATACTTTTCTCCCACCCAACTCTTTCAAAATCTTATTTTTTACTCCCTTGCCTTTTCAAGCTACATCGTTTCTTTCTCCATCATGTTTTCTACTTTATTCTTGGTTTCCCCTCGAATTTTCTTTTTTCTTAATTTCCGTTTCAATTACACGAACTTTACTTATATGCAGGCAAAATATTCAATTTGCGTCGTAACGTCTGATGTTGGAGAATGATGACAAACATATATATGTGTGGAGCATCTCATGAAAATCTCGTTTGTAGTTTTTATTGGTTTAAACAAAACAAATAAGTTATCAGTGTAAAAGCTCAAGTGGTCAAAAGATCACAAATTAAATCACAATGCACATGCGGGTAACCCCATCAATTGTGTTCTTTGTACAACCTGTTAACTGTGTTCAAGAAATTAAAGGATAGAAATTAAAAGAAAATGAGCTTTTATTTCACTAATTATTAGCTAATTTAACATTTTATTGAATAATAATGTACAAGACAAACAAAATCAGAAATGAAAAACTTGTTATTAACATTATGTGTTGATTTGCGTGGTTTATTATTAGAGAGGAACGGAAAAACGAAGGTGAATTCGATAAGTGTCCTTCGAGATCTTTGGAGAGTAAGGTTTGGTTGATAAATAGGCTTTGAAATTTGACTGAATTACTTAGAGGGTCAGAAAAAAAATGTTATGTACTTTTCCACCTATTGAGGGTCAGAATTTATTTACTGAAAGGGAGGTTGAGATGTTTCGGGCATGTGCAGAGGAGAAACACGGATGTTCCAGTGCGGAGGTATGAGAGGTTGGCTATGGATGGGTTCAGGAGGGGTAGAGGTAGACCGAAACGGGAGAGGTGATTAGACGAGATATGGCGCAGATGCAACTTAATGAGGACATAACCTTAGATAGGGGGCTGTGGAGGATACGGATTATGGTAGAAGGGTAGCAGGTAGGCGAGCGTAGTCCTACTTAGGCTTACAAAATGATAGTTGTAGTGTTATTACTGTAAGCCGATTAACCTATCACACTTATAGACACAATATTGCTTTATAGTCCCCTGTAGTTTGATTTCTGCTGCTATGTGTTCTTTAATGTACTTTGTTTATCTTATTTAAATGTGTTCTTCCTGTTGTTAGAATGTGTTACCATGCCGTATTCGATTTTGTTATCAACATGTTCATACTGTACATACTGCTTTAATTCCATGTCTGAGTCTGACCGTTTCTCTTGCTTTGATTTTCTTTGAATTGCTTGCTTTGCTTGTGATTATGCTTTGTCTTGAGCCGAGGGTCTCCCGGAAACAGTCACTCTAACTACCAAGGTGAATGTAAGATTTGCGTACACTCTACCCTTTCCAGACCTCACGTTGTGGGATTTCACTAGGTATGTTGTTGTACAAGTATTCACACGGGAGAGATGGCCATTTAATGCTTCATTTCTCCCTCTAAGCTCTAAAACGATTTGTTAAAAATGTGTTGCCCGAATTAAAAATGTGATTACTTGCGATCTTAAATATGTACTCCTATAATATTTATGTGATTATAAAAAAAATTATTACTAAAAATTATAAAATTATATCATTCATTTTAATGAATTAATAAAAAAATAATATTTCCTCCGTCCCATTATAAGCGTCACCTTAGGAATTTAAGACATAAATTGATTACATTTTTCCTACTATACCCTTAGACAAAAACTGACAAGCTATTTATTCTAAGAAATATTTATTAACAAGTTCTCTATTCAAGACATAAATGATTAATATTCATGCATGTTTTAAAAGGAAAAAGTGATATATGTTTATTAAATAGGGATAATTTGATAAAATTTTCATTGCATTATTAATTTCTTAATATGTGTATTTTTGGTTAATGTGATATTATTTATTATCGGACGGAGGGAGTATTAAATAAAGTAGAATGATGGAAGTCCATACTTTCTTTCTCCGAGACCCAAATGTAAAGGAAATCATCATTTCCAACAAGTTCGTGAAGACACCCACAAACATTTTTACTTTAGACATTTGTTTAATTTTAATCTAGCCACTCCCAATCTATTTCCCTTTCCAAACTCTATTTCATAGGAGTATTTTCTAGTCTTTCTTTCTCTATCTTATTGCACTTAATCCCTTTTGGACTTCATTTCAATAATTTATTTAGTCTAACTTGTTGAAATAGCACCATCTTCATTCCTACGGTCCTACCTCCACCTTTTCCTCTATATGCTACCCACTATATATCTATGTCTTTCCTCAAACCAATCCTCCATCTTTGTTTGCAAATGGGATCAACTTAATCTTTGCACTTAATTATTCCTATTCAATTATGGTCTTCCGTTTCACCAAATTAAAGGAAATTTCTGGAAGGAAAACCCTACCTTCAATCATAAAAGCCACTAGTAAAAACAGAAAGAAAAAAAGGACTTTAATTTCAACACATTTGACATAGATGAGAGACCTACTAAACGAATCTTTTGTACAAATTAAATCCATCAAGGAGAAGCAATCAAATGAAAATATGAATCTAGAGTTGGAGTGGATGGAAGTGGAACAACTACTATATTAGCTTATCTTAAACCGATACATGTTACCCAAAAAAGATATTAATATACTACTAATCAATAATCTTATCCAATCTTTGAAGGATTAATCAGTTAATGGAGATGCTTAACAAGTTAGATAATGGAGTATTAGTATTGATAAGTACCATCGATCTATTGGACAGCTCAAATGAATTATTACCTAAAAACAACACTAATCCTTGCTTTATAGGTGTGCTAAGTCTTGTACCAGGTGGATTATCACATCTTAATTTCAGTCTCTTTCTCTCTCTTAATTTTCTTTTCTCCCTTACTTTTCTTATATCTTGACTAAAATGATAAAGCAATGTTTCGTTGTGACAATAAATAAGAGGTATGATTAGGTGCATATGAAACTTTTTTTTTTAATTTATAATTATGTTCTTTCAGATCCAAATCAGAAAAGGAAAAACAAACAAAACAAAGTTGATTTGATTTCTTCTGAAGGAAAAGGAAAGAGATATTATAAATGATTAGAACCATGTAGAAATTACTGGGATTCGAGACAAAGCGTATGACCGTAATAACACGTCGTGTTAAATGAAGTTGTCAGATCCAATTAATATATAAGAGGAATTAAAGGGAAAATAACTAATGACATATACTGGTTATATTATGAAGGATATAAGACAAAGAAGGGTGGTGGAAATTAATTAATGAATGAAAATGTCGGGGGGAAAACTGGTTGGAGTGTTTAACAATATATGTAACATGCAATGCGAAGTACTTGTTTTATGATTCTTTAAGTCATACACACCCTAGCAAATTCAAAATTTAAACTTTATGCATTTGATTTTAAGAGTATTTTACTATAATTTTTTAATTTACTTGAACCGACGGTCTATCAAACAACCTTTTTACTTTTTCAAAGTAAAAATAAGGTCTGCATACACATTGTTCTCCTCAAACTCAATAGTGAAATTACACTGCATATGTATTGTTACGTTGTTGTTGTAACTTTTTAATTCACTACACTCGCAATTTATTGCTCGTGTTTTTTATGAATCTTTCAATACATATACATAATTTGAATCAAAACTACTAAAGTGGAGTAAACCTATAAATTTGTCCATGTACACACTATGTATAATGGCAGGCATACAAGAAGCTAGGAGCTGCCAGGATTAATAATTAAGGTCATGACCCCTTCTCCTTTCAATAAGGTAATAGGGTAAAATCAGATGTGGTGTGGGTCTTCTTTGTATTTTGCTGCAAAAAATCAAAACTTTGATGCTTGCCGTTGCAGATAAAGAACCTCAACGTACCCCACCCCCCACTATACTGGACCATCCCTTAACCAAAATGAACGAATATTGAGTCATTCTGAAATCCATTTTCAGGTTTGCTTTTGTGTTTTCCAATCTTTATTCTTTTCTGTGAGAAAGATTAAACAATGGCCTTCAGAAATATTTTGGGAAAAGAAACCACATAGAATGTGTATTACTTAAACCCTTTGAATGATAATCCTCGTCTTCTTTTATACCTTTCATAGAACATTTTAAAGGAAAAATGAAATATGCAAAGCTGATATAGGAGTATATTTTTCTAGTATTCCATAAATATATAATAAGAGTCAGTATTAACTAGGTCTAGAATCCCAATTCAATTCCACCTCCATAATTAGAATATATCCAATATATTTTGTATATAGAATTATGGTAAGTAGATGATTCATTATTGTATTAGGGTTCTACACGTTGTACACTAGATATATTTGTATTAATGAGAAAGCCTCCCTAAGGGAGATAATACCATTCTACATGGTATCAAGAGCCAAAACCCTACTCTAAATCAAAAAAAAAAATCTTTCTCTTCTCTCGGCCAACAGCCAGAATTTTTTGTTTTCCAACCTTCAATTTTTCTTCTCTTCCATTCAATCCCAATTTAATGGATATATTGACTACTCCCACCTCTTATGATGCTTCCGCTTCTAACCCAATCGTCATCCAAACTCCTCCCACAACCCTCTCACCGCCATCTTTCCATCCGGCTCTCGCCGTCACACACATCAAGAACTTCATCCCGTTGATTCTTGATCAGAAAGATGGCCAATACTGGCCATGTGTGAACCTGTTTCGAATTCATGCATGTGTATATCATGTGCTTGACCATATTGACGACTTTGTACCTCGTCCTCCTGATATGGATGACACAACATGGCGTCACCTTGATGTCGTGGTCAAACAATGGATATATGGCACTATATCCAAGGATTTACTCCTCACCATCATGAAAACGGGTCCATCCCCGGTGACCTATGGACACGGCTGGAAGAAATATTTCAAGACAACAAGAACACTCGTGCAGTATACTTGGAAGAACAATTTAACACTACCCGTCTTGAAATTTTTTCTAATATGTTTGAATATTGCAAGCAATTGAAACTGGTGGCATACCAATTGTCTAATGTTGGTACGCCCGTGTCAGAGACGAAGATGGTGTTGCAACTGATTGCAGGCCTCCCAAAAGGTGAATATGACACCCTAGCCATGATGATTCAGCAGGCTGACCCTCTTCCTAGTTTCAACAAAGCCCGCTAACAATTATTATTGGAGGAAACCCGCCGTGCAAAGCAAGACGAGCACAACCAGAAGGCGTTAGAGGTTGAAACGTCTGCACCGAATCACGCTGCCGTCGGCCAGCAGCCCTTGCCGGAAAACAGCCAGCCATGACAGAACCGCAGCGATAGGGGTAGCAGGGGGCGCGGTAGTGGGCGAGGAGGCAAGGGTCGCAGTAAAGGAAAGGGCCAGCAGCCGCAACAGCCCAATCATTTTCCTTCATGGACCGACCCAACACCCAACACCCTGAACCTGCAGTGGGCCTTATTCCCATGTTACCCCTCAGCCCACTATCCGCTTCAGCAGCAAGGGGTACTGGGCCCAACTCCAGGCTCTCGACCAACCCAATATCCGCAGCACCAGGCCCACGTCACACAAGCCCAATTCCCGCAGCAGCCTATAAACCAGAGGCCCACTGATTTGGGCCAGGCATTCAGCAGTATGAATTTGAAGCAGCCCGATGAAAATTGGTACATGGACTCCGGAGCCTCATCTCACCTCACCCGGTTTGCAGGTAATCTTTCCAATTTGTTTCGTTTAAAGTCTCCTCAATTTATTACAGTTGGAAACGATCACCGTATTCCAATTCAGGGTTATGGTCACACCCACACTCCGACACCTCACCCACCCTTCTCCCTAAATAACGTCCTCTATGCACCAACCATCATCAGAAATTTAATCTCCATTAGGAAATTTACTCGTAATAACTCTGTGTCTGTTGATTTTGACCCATTTGGTTTCACTGTGAAGGATATACGTACGGGGACTCCTCTTACGAGATGCAATAGCACATGGGACCTATATCCGTTCACACCCTCGTCGGCTGCCAGTTCTCATTCACACTCCGTCCTAGCTGCTCTGTCTCCGTCAATTTGGCACAATAGGCTTGGACACCCAGGAGCTCCTATTTTTAATTTCCTTAGAAGCAATAATTTTATTCATTGTAATGGAAAACTTTCCCAAAACTGTGAGTCTTGTCAATTAGGCAAACATGTTTGTTTTCCCTTTAATTCATCTATTAGCATTACGTTTGCTCCGTTTGATATTGTTCATGCTGATTTATGAACGTCCCCCATTACCAGCCCCATGGGTCATAAATATTATCTCGTACTATTGGATGACTACTCTCACTTTATTTGGATTTACCCACTAAAATTCAAGTCTGAAGTCTTTGTCAAAATTTTAAAATTTCGAACACTTATCAAAACGGAATTTGAACGAGCCATAAAATCTTTCTTATGTGACAATGGCCGTGAATTTAACAATTCTGTGTTTCAAAAATTTTGCAAAAATAATGGCATGATCTTTCATTTTTCGTGTCCTCACACGTCCTCTCAAAATGGTAAAGCAGAACGTATCATCCGTACAATAAATAACATGGTCCAAACTTTTCTGTTTCATGCCTCTCTCTCTCCCTTTTTTGGGTATATGTAGTCAAAATGGTAGAATACATCCTTAATATTTTATCCACTAGTACCCTGCATAACATGACTCCAATCAAAATCTTACACCGTCGATTCCCTCTTATAATCACCTTCGGATATTCGGTTGCCTATGCTATCCTAATCTCACTTCCAATGCCCCTCATAAATTAGCCCCCCGCACCACTCCGTGTGTCTTCTTAGGATTTCCTTCGAACCATAGAGGCTATCTTTGCTATAACTTGGCCACTCGTCAAATTTACGTATCTCGTCACGTCACCTTTGATGAGACCACATTCCCATTTTTGAATATCCAAAAGTTTTGAAAACCGGATTACAATTTTTAGACGAGTCATACATTTCTCCCGTTATTCTTAGGGAACTGTGTCAGCCAAACACCGCCACCCAGTCACCAGTGCCAAACACAACCAGTCAGTCCCGGTCACTCACTGCCACACACCAGAACTACCCGTAGGTGTCACTGCCAAGTGTGCCGACTCCATCCAGTTCCACCAGTCCACCGGTCGTCGTCCCTGCCCCTGTACCGTCGCTACAGGTCTCCCCGTTCCGCCGACATCGGCTCATCCACCGGCAACCAGTCAACCAACCCCGTTACCGAAATCACTCCACCAACAACGTCGTACCCCACTATACCATCTACCACCAGTCCCGGTACACCGACACTGATCCCCAGACCCTACTAGAACCTGCCACCACAATCGACCCAACCCATTCGATGTCTCACTTATCACCCGTCACTAGTCCCATCCTACCCAGTTCAACAGCCAAATCGACCTATCCCCTTGCAAACCCAGCACCCTCACACCGCATGGAAACCCGTGCCCAACATAGAATTTTCAAACCCAAAGTCCAATTTAACATGTTCGCCCACACAATTTCCCCTATTCCAAAAAGCCCAAAATTAGCCAAATTGGACCCAAATTGGAATGCGGCCATGTGTGAGGAGTTTAATGCTTTGACGAAACATCATACTTGGGACTTGGTTCCTCGACCAGAGGGGGTGAATGTGGTCCGGTGCATGTGGCTTTTTCGTCACAAGTACATAGATAAATAGTGGTGACTTAGAGAGATATAAGGCCAGACTTGTTGCCAATGGCACTAACCAACAGACAAGTATTGATTGTGATGAGACATTCAGTCTGGTGGTCAAACCGGCCACTATCGGCACAGTTTTGAGTATTTCTAAGGTAAGAATTGGCCCATTCATCAGCTTGATGTGAAAAATGCTTTTATTCACGGGGATATGAAAGAAACTATTTATATGCATCAGCCACCTGGTTTTGTCCACCCCGCCGCCCCTCAGTATGTCTGCTGTCTTTGTAAGTCACTATATGGGTTGAAACATGCTCCTCGAGCGTGGTATGATCGCTTTGCACAATACATTATGCGAATTGGGTTCATCTGCAGCAGGTGCGATAACTCTCTTTTTATTTTCCATCAAGGTAGTAGCATGATATTGTGCTCACTGCCTCCTCTGATGTGTTAAAAAATGAGATTATTGCACTCCTTAAAACCAAATTTGTTATGACTGACTTGGGAAGTTGCGCTATTTTTTGTGGCATACTCGATCTCGCCGTGTCCTGTCGCAACTCGGTCGCGATTCTATGTTCCTATGTCAGCGCAAGTATGCCGAGGAGATAATATACATGGCCAAAATGGCAAACTGCAAAATCATGTCCACTCCGGTTGATTCTAAATCAAAGCTTAGTGTTGGTGATAGTAACCCAGTGTCCGATCCCACTCTTTACAGAAGTCTTGCAGGTGCACTCCAGTAGCTTACCTTCACCAGGCCTGACATCACTTATGTTGTTCAGCAGGTATGCTTGTTTATGCATGCCCCCAGGAAGCCTCATTACACTGCCCTTAAACGCATCATTCGATAAGTTAATGGCACCCTTGATTATGGATTACATCTGTACCCCTCAGCACCGATCAGATTGTTAGCCTACACGGATGTTGATTGGGCGGGCTGTCTGGACACACGACGCTCCACCTCATGCTACTACGTGTTTTTAGGGGATAGTCTCATTTCATGGTCTGACAAGAGGCAAGCCACAATATCCCGTTTGAGTGCAGAAGTAGAGTATAGGGGAGTTGCAAATGTTGTTGTTGAGATCAGCTGGCTCCGAAACCTTCTTTTGGAGCTTCAATGTCCCTTGCGTAAGGCGTATGTCGTCTATTGTGATAACATATCTGCTATATATTTATCTCATAATCCGGTTCAACATCAGCGGACCAAGCATATTGAGATGGATATACACTTTGTTCGTGAGAAGGTTGCTCTCGGTCATGTTAAAGTGTTGCATGTGCCTTCCTCATATCAATACGCGGATATCTTCACGAAGGGTCTTCCTCGACAGCTGTTCCTCGACTTCAGATCCAGTCTCAGCGTCCGGCCTCCTCCCGCTTAGACTGGAGGGGGGGGGTGTATTAACGTGTACCACTACGTCTAGAATCCCAATTCAATCCCACCTCTATAATTAGAATATATCCCATATATTTTGTATATAAAATTATGGTAAGTAGAGGATTCATTATTGTACTAGGGTTCTACACATTGTACACTATATATATTTATATTAATGAAAAAGCCTCTAAGGGAGATTAATACTATTCTACAGTCAGGTACCCAATCCCTTCTTGTTGTATGCTAATGTTAACAGTAAAACAGAAAATAAAAATGAGATATTTTAGCAACAGTTAGCAGGATCATTGTGTTGGTAAAAATTTACCGCGCTCGATGTTTATGCCAAACCAATAGATGCACATGTGTTTGCATGTAAATTCCTATCACTTTTATAACCACAATTAATTAATATATATTATTACTTCATTTACTTACTTAATCATGTTAAGTTCATATATATATATATATGGTTTGGTGTAAACACTGAAGACACATAAATATTTACAGTTTTAGACATATTACACAAAAGAAATTTGGAAATGCATATTGTGAGCACTACATCCACCACACAGATGAACAGCAGAATTTAATCATATCCACCATATTTCCATCACATTCACTTAGGAACCACATGGATATTATCAAAGGGCCATGACTCTTGACTACATATTAATAATGGTGCACATGAAGATGGGTTACTTCGATAAAACAAAAAAAACAAAAAATACAACAAATTTTGAAGCCAAATAATCGTCAGTGGTCCCATAAAAATAGAAATCATAGAGAATAGTAATAAATTTTTGGCCATCGTACACATCACATCAGCATAACCATGTTGTAACCATTTAAGCCAAATGTAATGCTTTTGTAGTGCTGTTGTTATTGGAAGCTTATTATAAAGTCCAGAAAACCTATTGCAAAGGAAGGTATATTCTGGGACCAACAGTAGAAAAAGAAAAATATCTCAATCAAAACCAGAGGGTGGAGCTTGTAAAAATAATTTTGACACATTGTATGAATATACATATAAAAAATTAAAATTCAACAAATTTGATAAATTCTTAATTCATAATTTTAAAAGTGCAATAAATCAGTAAGTAAGAACTAATCTTAGAAGTTGAACCATCAAAATTTAAATTTGAAAGTGTTTCTGATCAACGGTCTTGAATTGGGCTTCTTGTTTAAAATCAAATGTCAAACAGATCTAAGATTGCTTTGTTAGTCGTCAGAAAATGAAGCGCCAGTTTCACGGCTATTGATTGTTATCTCGTTATATGTTTTCGAATTAGGTTAAAGATTCATTTTCTTAATATTGCATTATAGCCAAACTCATTAGTCTTATTGGTTTATCAAATATTGGAAGTTTGAAACTTCATACTTATTTTATCCATGTTGTATAGGGCAAACTTTGTATAAGACAGTTGTACGAATTATAGTATGACTCGTGGAACACGGTGCTGAGTCAAGACCACGTCAACTTGAGGCACTACCAATTAAATGCGAGCGATACCAGAAGCGTTATATGCAAACCTGGTACCGGTAATACAAAAGGTTGAGAATCGTTTGGATCGCAACGGATGGTCGTTACTAAACTGGTTGTACGTCTTCCAATAGGGCTTCAATGTCATTTATTGAGATACTAATGGTCCAATTATTAGAACATTTATTCTCTTGTATTAATAAGAGCATATTTTGTGGGTTACGTACCCGTGTAGCTCATGTATAAAGATGACACATTGTTCCATTATAAATGGGGCACATTCTAAGTTATTACAAGACACTTACTCATATTCTCTCGATCTTTGTGCTTGCATACATATTGTCGTAAATCAGCCCAGAAGTCATCACAGGGCTCATGCTAATCATTGCTTTATGTTATCTTATTGTTGCTTAATTATTGTGTACTTTACCTAGAATTACTATCAAACGTGTCACTTGAGATCCACATGTCCTTGACCACGTATACAAATTTAATTGTACCATTTTATGGGTAAACAGTTTGGCGCCCACCGTGGGGCCTTGACAATTGTGGTGTCACAAGTGACCCTTCTACTAATCTAATTTTTTCTTTAAGTGTTATTTATTGTTTAGGTCAAACAGAAGACAGGAATAAGAGAACACGGAAGTAGACGCAACATCGAGGACAATACGAGAAACGTCCCACTGAGACCGGATGGTTTGCCTATAGGAACCACAACACCAGGGGACCCGATGTTTGCATACGGAGACACTTTCGGAGGCGGACATACTCAGCATGAGGATGTTTCACTAGCAAAACACATGAAGAAGCCATACAAAATCTTAGGGCGCATAATGCTGCTATGAGCGAGCAGTTGGAGCGTCTTATGCGGTTTCAAGTGGAGTATATGTCCAAGAATGCTGGCAATACTCCAACAGACGAACCAGTGCCTCCACCAAATGTAATGGAGAAATAGATAATGACTAGGGTGGATCGAGAAATAATGGTTGAGAAAGTGAAGTCGCCCCTGAAGATTCGTTTCAGGAAAAAGTCTTAATATTCATGACAAGCAAAGTCGACACTAATGCAGAGAAGGCGGAAAAAACCACCCATAGGTTCCAACGCCAGTTTAGCCATATACCGGGGCTCTTCCTGTGGTTGATGGTCCAAACGCAAAGAAATATATTTAGTTGGCATATAAGCCAAAGGCTGAGCCTGAACTAGATCCCCAAAAGGTTCAAAATGCCTTTTGTAGCCAAATATAATGTAACTACCGATTCACATAAGCATATAATGGCCTATACTACGACCGTAAAAGGAAAGATCTAAGAGAACACGAAATAGAATCGGTTCTGATCAAGAAGTTTGCTGGAAAACTTGCTAAGGGAGCTTTGGCATGGTATTCATAACTACATGAGCATTCAATCGGATCATTCGCCCAGCTCGCCAAAATATTCATAAAAGCTCATGTGGGGGCTCGGAAGGTGAAGACACGCAAAGAGGATATCTTTTGGTTTGCGCAAGGAGAAACAAAGCTCCTTAGGGACTTCATCACACAGTTTCAGAAGGAGCGGATGTTGTTACCCACAGTCCCGAATGAATGGGCTACGCAGAGGCTTTCACAAAGGGTTTGAACCCTTGAAGTTTCGATGCCTCTCGGAAGCTCAAGGAAAATCTCTTGGAATTCTAGGCTACAACTTGGGAGGATGTGCACAACCGGTATGAGTCCAAGATCCAAATTAAGGATGATATGCTTGGATATAAAGCATGGAGTATCTTTGGGAAGTCTAACAAAGGAGCCGATGCCGACTAAAATTCCTCAACGAATTGCTTCCAACCTTATCCTAACCCCGTAATCAAATATTGATGAATTCCTATAAAGGTAACTCATCTAAGGGTACCAGGTACCCAAAATTATTCGGGTATAACTTCAACATCGACGAAGAGCAAATGGTGGCGGTACTGAGAACTCATCTAGTGTCTCGACCACCGAAACCATTGCAATCTGATCCAAACAAAAGAGACCAGTCCATTTGGTACGCTTTTCACGGCACTTACAGACATAAAACTGTGGATTACAGATCTACGATAAAATATGGCAGGAATACTAAGCATGGTCCACCTATGAGAATATTTGAACGAAAGAGCCCGCAACAATTATGAGCAAGGACCTCCCGTCGAAGGTAAATCAAATTCAATTGCGCCACCCCATGCTATAAACATGATCTATGGTGGGTCGATGATTGCCGCTACATCGTTTACTGTAGCAAAAAAAGACAAAATCTATATAACTCGAGAGAAGAGATTCCAGAGATACCTGGCGAACATGCTATCACATTCACCAAATATTTCGGTGTAATATCTTCTCATAATGATGCATTGGTGGTCACAGTACCTATCGACTGCTTCCAAGTGAAGAGGATTCTAATCAATACCGGGAGCTCGGCTAGTATTATTCGGCTGAAAGTGGTAGAAGAAATGATTATGGCAGACAAGATAGTTCCAGCCGCCAGAACTCTCTCAGGTTTCAATATGTCAAGTTAAACCACTAAAGGTGAAGTGGATTTACCGGTGGATGCGATGAGAGTCATTAAGGTAACAAAATATTATGTCATTGATGGTGACATAATGTATAATGCCGTATTCGGAAGACCTTGGATACATGATATGAATGCGGTCCCGTCAACATTGCATCTGTTGGTTAAATTTTCTACACCAGAAGGGATTCAATAAATTCGAGGTGAGCAACCAGATGTCAGGGAGATGTACGCTATAGAAGAACCAGAGGTGGTGACATACTCTAAATAACAATTATAGGAAGCAGAGTTGCCGTACCAGAGGATATTCACTAGGTTCCGCTAGTAGAAACAAAATCAACCTATCAGGAGGAGGAGTTTTTGGATCGATACCAAGTGCCAATGTATTTTCAAGTACCATATGAGTCAAATGCCACCAAGTCCACGGTAGAGGAACTTGAGCAGATTGCACTACATTCGAAAACCCCAATAGGAAGGTATACTTAGGCATCGGGTTAACCTAGGGGCACAGGGATTTAATTATTAAATATCTAATATCTAACGTTGATTACTTTGCATGGTCTCATAAAGATATGACAGACATCCCTCCAGAAGTCACAACTCATAAGTTGGATCTGGATCTCAGTTTCCCTCCAATGCAGCAGAAAAAATGACCGATCACCGAACTCTACAATAAGTTTATTAAATAAAATGTAGCAAGATTACTCAATATAGGATCAATTCGGGAAGTAAAATATATGGTCTGGTAGCAAACATAATCGTAGTACCTAAAAAGGGGAACACATTTAGAATGTGCATTGATTATAAGGATTTAAATAAAGCATGTTCTAAAGACTCGTTTCCGCTACCGAACATAGATTAAATGATCAATGATATGTCCGGACACTAGATTCTTAAGAAGAGGAAGATTAATATAGCTTGTGTCTAAGAGATCAAATGGATAGGACCTAAGGCTAAGGATGTAGACTGGTATAAAGATGAGGAGAAGAGGCATTTTTTGGAAGATTTGGACGAAGTGGTAGGAGGTATACCAACCATTGAGAAGTTATTTCTAGGAGGGGATTTCAATGGACATATCGGGACACTTCCGGGGGGTTATGACGACGTGCATAGAGGTTTTGGCCTCAAGGACAAGAACGGGGGAGGCGTCTCACTTTTGGAGTTTGCTAAAGCTTTTGGGATGGTGATAGTCAATTCAAAGTTCTTGAAGAAGGAGGAGCATTTGGTGACTTTCCGTAGTTTGATGGCTAAGACTCAAATAGACTTTTTGATCCTTAGGAAGGTTGACAAAGGTCTTTGTAAAAACTGCAAGGTTATTCCGAAGGAGGATCTTACAACCCGATATAAGCTTTTGGTGATGTATTTGGAGATTAAGATGGAGAAGAAGAAGAGGGTTGTGGATGGTAAGTTAAGAATCAAATGGGGGAGTTTGACCATGACTAGTGTCAAGGAGATGGGGGAGAGGTTGATGGCAAAGGGGGTTTGGAGAGTAGTGGGGATGCGATCAAAATGTGGGACAAGACGGCCAGTTGCATTCGAAAGGTTGCTAGAGAAGTGCTAGGGGTCTCGCGGGGTAGCCGTGGTGGGCATCGATGAGACTGGTGGTGGAATGATAAAGTTCAAGAGAAGGTGGAAGTGAAAAAAGCGGCATATGCAAAATTGGTAGAAAGCAAGGATAAGGTGGAGAAGTGGACGAATATGGAATTATATAAGATGGCTCAGAAAGAGGCAAAACTAGCGGTTACAGTGGCGAAAATGGCGGCTTTTGAACGTCTATATGTGGAATTAGAGGGAAAAGGCGGGGATAAGAAGTTGTACAGACTAGCCAAAGCGAGAGAGAGGAGGGCTCGAGACTTGGATTATGTGAGGTGCATCAAGGATGAGGACGACAAAGTGTTGGTGGAGGACACGCATATTAGGCGGAGGTGGCAGTCTTGCTTCCATAAACTCTTAAACAAAAAAAAAGATAGAGACATTGTGCTGGGAGATCAAGAGCACTCTGGTAGGTACCAGGATTTTAGGTATTGTGAAAACATTAAGGTTGAGGAGGTTCAGGGTGCTGTGTGCAGGATGCGTAGGGGATGAGCGACCAGGCCTAATGAGATCCAGTTGAATTTTAGAAAAGTGTAGGCAGGGTAGGTTTGGAGTGGCTGACGGAGTTGTTTAACGTCATTTTTAAGACGACAAGGATGCCCAAAGAATGGAGGTGGAGTACAATGATTCCTTTATATAAGAACAACGGTGATATCCAGAGTTGCAACAACTATAAGGGTATCAAGCTGCTAATCCACACTATGAAAGTTTGGGAAATAATCGTGGAGATGAGGGTCAGAAGATGAGTGTCTATCTCCGAGAACCAGTTTGGATTCATGCCCGTGCGGTCGACTATAGAAGTCATCCATCTTATTAGGAGGTTGGTGGAGTAGTATAGGGAGAGGAAGAGAGACTTACATATAGTTTTCATCGACCTCAAGAAGGCATACGATAAAGTCCCTAGGGAGGTTCTATAGAGATGTTTGTAGGTTAGAGGTGTACCTCTGGCATACACTAGGGCAATCAAGGATATGTATGATGGAGCCAAGACCAGGGTACAGACAATATGAGGAGACTTGGAGCACTTCATAGTGATGATGGGGCTGCACCAGGGATCAACTCTTAGCCCATTCCTATTTGCATTGGTGATGGATGGACTGACGCGACAAATTTAAAGGGAGGTGCCATGGTGTATGTTATTCACAGACATAGTCCTAATTGATGAGACCCGCAGCGGAGTAAACGCTAAGCTGGAGGTTTGGAGACAGACTTTGGAGTCTAAAGGGTTTAGGTTAAGTAGGACAAAGACAGAATAATTAGAGTGCAAGTTCAGTGACGGGAGCGACCTTGAGACATGCGTGGAGGTGAGGCTTGGTACCCAGGTCATTCCAAAGAAAATGAGCTTCAAGTACCTCAGGTCTATTATCCAAGGGAACGAGGAGATTGATGACGATGTCACACATCGTATTGGGTCATGGTGGATGAAATGGAGGCTCGCATCTAGAGTATTGTGCGATAAAAAGGTGCCACAAAAACTTAAAGACAAGTTCTATAGGGTGGTGGTTAGATGACCATGTTGTATGGGGCGGAGTGTTGGCCAGTCAATACTCCGCACACCCAAAATATGAAAGTTGCGGAGATGGGGATGCTAAGGTGGATGTGTGGCCATACAAGGAGGGATATAATTAGAAATGATGATATCAGGGACATAGTGGGAATGGCCTTGGTGGAGGATAAGATGCGAAAAGCTAGGTTGAGATGGTTCGGACACGTGCAGAGGAGAGACATAAATGCCCCAGTGCTGAGGTGTGAAAGGTTGGCTATGGATGGGTATATGAGGGGTAGAGGTAGGCCGATGAAGTATTGGGGAGAGGTGATTAAACGGGATATGTCGCATGTTCAACTCACTGAGGACATGACCTTAGATGGGGGGTTATGGAGGACACGTATTAGGGTAGAAGGATAGTAGGTAGTCCAGCGTAGTCCTACTTACGCTTACAAACTGGTAGTTTTGGTATTATTATTGTAGGCTCGCTTAGCCTATCATATTGCATTATAGTCCCTTGTCGTTTGATTTATGCTGCTATGTGTATTTTGTTTGTCTTATTTATTTGCATTAACAATTGCTTCTTTGTTTCAGAATGCGCTGTCATGACTTACGCACTTTGTGTATCTTACTTTGCTTGGGCTTGTACTTTGTCTTGAGCCGAGGGTCTCTCAGAAACAACCGATCTACCTTGGTAGAGGTAAGGTCTGTGTACACTCTACCCTCCCCAGACTCTATATTGTGGGATTTCACTGGGTATGTTGTTGTTGTTGTAGCGGCCTTATGTATGTGAAGATTTGACAACATCCATGGGAGAGAGTTGGCCTATTCTTTACCTTAAAAAATATGGCCTTGCATGCAAACATGGAGATCTGACAATACGCACAGGAGAGTATCAACGTATCTCTCAAAACAATCAATAGAATCTGCTAGAATGAAGTATTTGATCCTGATCTCTGGCAGCAAATCACGCTTTATGAAGGTATACCTGCAAGCATGTGTTAGGTATCCCAGACCACCGTGATACTCTTGCTCGTAGAGGTAGATTACTTCTCCCTTTTGAATGTGATCACATGAATCTGAATTGAATTGAATTTTAATGCTACACATAACAAGTAATTAAATCACATCATAATAGTTCGTCATTTTCCGTCATTCTGAGCAAACATATTGCACATAACTGAGGTCTCTAATGTAATACATTCTGACATATAAGGCTAATTACAGTTTATATTCATATGCTCACTAGAATGTTAAAAGATTTAGGCAAGGATTATACACTTAAGCGTTCTATCAAGCACTTAATATGGACATTCCAACCTAGCTAGCAAAGAAGAAACCTCACTAATTACCTGGAAACAACTCCAAGTCTTCTCTCAACCACTTCGTATAGTTAACTCTTCGAAATCTGAATTTAAGTGGTTAAAACCGTTAACCAAAATAAACCGAACTCCTCTTTCAATGTCTCATTTAACCATTTAGGACTTATATAAATTTCACTGTCAAACTTCATCAGTGTTTGTATTCTATATATAGTCATAATACTGTCAAAAGACTTTAACTTTAATGCTAGAGAGTAGCAGAATTATCTTTAGCGAAGTTCTCACAAAATCCTAAGTTTTTCCCTCTTGAGCTTTTAAAGTTGTTTCTTAGGATGTAGGGATTCGTCAAGTGATTCAATGTTAGGAGCGTCATTAAGTATTAAAAGTGTATGTATTTACCTACAAATTACTCAGCTTTAAATGCGGGAGTTTGCTCAATATCGTATTTTTTTGTTGGAGAAGATTTAATGCTTAAAATCTTCAAATAAAAGTTTTTTCCAAAATCTGAATTTTTTACCTACAGACGATTGTGTACTGAAATGAAGCTGGTCTGTTTTTCGCACATAAGCAAATTACAGACCGTGTGGCGGTCGCATCTGGAGCGAAACCGAGCTTTGTTTTATACACTTGGCCAAATTCCAAATAGCGTAGCGATCACGTATTGGGGCGTATAGCACGTGTGTACTATATATTATATTTATCATATTTAGTATTATGTAATTATGGTAGAACTAGGATCCCTATTGTATAAGATTCCACATTGTACACCTATGTATATTTGTATTAATAAGAAAGACTCCACAAGGGATATTAATATAATTTTACATGGTATTAATGAGAAAGACTCCACCTATCCCGTTGTCGTCCCCTGTATCCACCCACCCTGTGTCCTGAACAGTCGACCAACCCAACGACCCGTTATCGGCTACTGTCCCAAATACCCACCCACCAACTGCACCCCCCACACACCTAAAGTCCAGTTTAACTTGTCAACCCAAACCATTTCACTAATTTCCAAAAATCCAAAGTTAGCCAAACTAGATCCGAATTGGAATACGGCCATATGTGAGGAATTTCATGCTTTAACAAAACAACATACTTGAGATTTGGTTCCTAGACCGGAGGGGTGAATGTGATCCGATGCATGTGACTTTTTCGCCACAAATACAGAGACAGTGGTGACCTTGAGAGATATAAGGCGAGACTTGTGGCTAATGACACTAATCAGCAAGAGAGTATTGATTGTGGTGAGACATTCAGTCCGGTTGTTAAACCGACTACCATTCACACAGTTCCGAGTACCACTTTGGGTAAGCACTGGCTTATTCATCAGCTTGATGTGAAAAATGTGTTTCTACATGGGGATTTGAAAGAAATGGTTTATATGCATCAATCGCCTGGTTTCATCCATTCAACAACCCCTCAGTATGTATGTCGTCTCCGTAAGTCACTTTATCATTTGAAACAGGCCCCTAGAGCGTGATATGATCGTTTTGCACAATGTATCATGCATATTGGGTTTGTATGCAGCAAGTGTGATAATTCTCTATTTATTTTTCATAGAGGTAATATCATTACGTATTTATTATTGTATGTTGATGATATTGTGTTTACTGCCTCATCTGAGTTGTTGAAAAATGAGATCATTACACTGCTCAAAATAGAATTTGCTCTGACTGACTTGGGAAAGTTGAACTATTTTTTGGAGATTTAAGTGACTAGATCTGCAGATACTATGTTTCTTTATCATCGTAAGTATGCAACAAATTGCAAGATCATGTCTACTCCAGTTGACTCTAAATAAAAGCTTAGTGCTTTGGATGGTGATCCAGTGTTAGATCCCACTCTTTACAGGAGTCTTGCAGGTGCACTACAGTACCTCACTTTCACCAGGCCTGACATTGCTTATGTTGTTCAGCATGTATGCTTATTTATGCATGCCCTCAGGGAGCCTCATTTTACTGTGTACTATGTATTATATTTACCATATTTAGTATTATGTAATTATGGTAGAACTAGGATCTCTGTTGTATAAGGATTCCACATTATACACTTATATATATATATATAAGTGTATATTTTATATTAATGAAAAAGACCCCCAAGAAAGATTAATACAATTCTATATGGCGTACTGTTTCCTACACGTGACATTCAATACTTATTGAAAATTATTCTCACATAACTTAATTCTAAGCTCTTCTTTAACATCTATTTAAACACTATACCATCGTGAAACTTAAAAATCAATCATACCAGTCTGGCAGAATTATCTGGGTCTACTACATAGAAAAACTCTGTATCCTTAATCTGCATCTCAAGAAAAAACATGTTTATTGCTTCTCTATCAGTGGATAAGGTTCTCAACCTCATCCGTTGCAGAATGTAATTTCTGCAGTCCTTGGGGGTACATCTCAAATTTTCAGGACTACCAACTTGAACTTCCAAGAGTCTTATGCTCTTTGAAGGTCTTAAGTCTTCAATATCATGAGCTACAAGATGCCTATTCAAAATCTTTCTCGCTTCCATGTGTGAGGGCATAAAGCGTGATAGTCTATCATCCAATGCTTGATTATGCTCTCCAACAACCTTAGTAACATGCCATGAATCATCATGCAACAAAATAACATTAATTTGATCTTTACAGTCAACACTTTTGCCCTATTTATTTTGTTTTCATTTCCTTCTCTTATCACAAGCAAACACAACATAATTAAATGTATCACTATATTTTTTTACTAATGTTTTATTCACTACACCAAACCCCTTCAATTTGGCATTCTCTTTGTAAAATGTAAATATTGAATCTTTACTTATGAATGTCATTACTTCAATAGGACCTTGTAAAAATTCTTGCTAAGTAAATTTATCCTCATCCATTCCTTATCCATCTTCATATTCTTCTGTCCCATGATCTTCATATTCATCTTGATCCGGCATAGGATCTTCTTCATCTTCCTGCCATTGATCAGGCATATTTACCTCTTCCACTAGACATAACATGTTAAGCACTTCATCCTCGATGTCCAAATATGAGTCTGGACCACCAATGTCTCTCCCTTCTGAATATTCACCTTCTCTGTCACGCCCCGAATCTGGGTCTGGATGTAACACGGCACCCGATGCCTGACTACATGTGATCTAGCGCACTAACTAACTGACTTAATCAACATGAGGTATACATATACACTAAAACCAGAAAATAAACTTAATTCATGCTAATCTACTATAGTATAACTGAATAATTAACTGAAAGTTCAGAATACTGAACAAGTGTAAAAGATAAGTATTGTAGTCAACAAGCTAACATAAAGCCTGTGACTCGGTCTAACTACTGACATAATCTATGAAGCCTATAGTTAAGTACCGTAATTGACTGTTGCCGGGACAAGGCCCCCTACATACTTGATTGTCTGTAATAACTATAAAGATTGCAAAATAAATGATAAGGCTCCGAAAGAGTGGGGCTCATTAACTCAACTGATACTAGAGATCCTAGCGTGCAGATACGTCATCCTGAAAATTGTTACTTGCACAATGAAGTGCAGGCCCGAGGCAAAAGGGATGTTAGTATATTTGAATTGCACTAGTATGTAAAGAAATTGAAAGAAAGAACTGTAAGTGGGGTGCTCGGGAAAGGGCAACCCAAATAAATAAACATGTCTGCAAGAATAAATAGAAGTTGAAACTATTTCTGAAGCTGAAATTGAAACTATAATCATGAATATTCCTTATGTTGAATGTGAAATCATCTGATAACTGCAAGTAACTACGGGGCCTTGGCCCAATAATACAGTATGTGTGGGGCCTTAGCCCAATAATACAGTATGTATGGGGACTTTGCCCAATAATAATTGCACAAATCCATGGCCTTGTCCATATAAGTACGTCTGTCAATGGTCTTGGCCAAGTATAAGTATACATCAGACTATTCCCTTGGGCAAAGTTACAACTTTTCAACATTCAACAATTAGATAAAGAAACTAAAAATCATGTTGTAATACAATATTCTAAAATACTAAATCATATTAAAGTATATTATACTAGAATATTGAATCATATTGAAGTACATGATACTGGAATACTGAATAGAACTAGATTGAGACATGTATTCCTTTACTGATTATGACGTTTGAAGCATTATCTATTCTTAGTAAACTGGGTTGTCATAACTGAGACTCATGGGTATCAAGCACGAGTCTATGCTGATTACGTAATGATTTCACAACAATTAAAGTGATAATTATGAATAACTATGGAGTTATAATCTTAAAGATAGAAGTTCTAGACTTTTCATGAACTAGGGCATAATATCTAATTATGAAGTAATTCAGATGAACGAAGTGTGGAGATGATTAATAATGTTCCCGCATATAGAGAGTTAGCCTCACATACCTGTAATCGCTCCTAGCAACGAACTATGTTGTTTTCTGAAAAAGAACGCTCCAAACCCTGGCTTGAATTACTTGTGAAATATTTGTTGTTAATCCTATGTTTTAGTTAGAGGATCATGTTACTAATTATGATTTAATGCTAGAATTACTAAGCAATCGTTAGGAGAGAACTTACTCTTAGTAAACTGGATGTCATAACTGAGACTCATGGGTATCAAGCACGAGTCTATGATGATTACGTAATGATTTCACAACAATCAAAGTGATAATTATGAACAACTATGGAGTTATAATCTTAAAGATAGAAGTTCTAGACTTTTAATGAACTAGGGCATAATCTCTAATTATGAAGTAATTCAGATGAACGAAGTGTGGGGATGATTAATAATGTTCCCACATATAGAGAGTTAGCCTCACATACCTGTATCGCTCCTAGCAACGAACTATGTTGTTTTCTGACGAAGAACGCTCCAAACCCTGGCTTGAATTACTTGTTAAAGATTTGTTGTTAATCCTATGTTTTAGGTAGAGGATCATGTTACTAATCATGATTTAATGCTAGAATTACTAAGCAATCGTTAGGAGCGAACTTACCTTGTTGTGGGAGGTTGAGAGAAGAGGAAAACAACTGCTAAGGATTTTTTAACGAAGTGGGAGAAGTCTAAAGGAATTAGAGATATTTAAAACATGAAAAAATTCGCGTCTTGCTAGAAAATAGGCCTGGCGCGGCGCAGCCATGCCCAAGGCGGGCGCCCTGTGCTAGGCTTATTTTGCCTAAGCCGATGGTGTTTGATAAATCTCGTATAACATTTCATACGGGTGTCCGTTTGACCTCCACCATATACCGTTGGAATGGTATTTCAAAGTGATACAACTTTTATGAAGGAAGGTTTCTCAAATTACAAACTAATTTTCACTAAATAAGGCTGGAAGACAGACTTACCATAAATTTAGGCGATTTTATCGAATCTTATGCACCTTACTATTCGTCTTGATTCCGAAATAACTATTTCCACCCAAAATCATCCCAATAACACTTCACATGGTTCAAATATCACACTAATACTCATTTAATACATTCACACCTAATCCAGATTTACGAAGTATTACATTCTCCATCACCACCATTAGCGAGCAAACTGGCATTCTCTTCAATCCCTAAAACATTATTCAAGGTTCCCTTAATTTATTATCCAAATTTTCATTGTTTGGGTCCATTTTAAGTTTGTGATTTCGGCAAATGAAGAAGAGACAAGAATAAGAGGCAACTGTTGTATGTAATTAGGGATTTTTCTATTGTTTAAATGGTATAAAATTGGAGTTAATTAGTAGATAGTATAAAATTGGAGTTAATTAGTAGATAGTATAAAATTGGAGTTAATTTGTAGGAGTATGTATAAAGTATGAAGTATGTATGTCTAAATATGAGATTACTCATCTGATCGAGGTGTTGAAAAATCGGAAAAGTTGAGCATGGAGAAGTGTAATTATGTGTTAGTCTTGGAGGGAAATAAGCTGGTTTGGAGCCAATTCTTCATTAAGGGTACAACAGACTTTTTATTCGAGTTGTGCCGAGTTGTGCCATTTCGGGTTGTGCAAAAAAGTTGCACCCTAAGTTTAAACTGGATCTGAGAGAGACTAGGCTTCTAGTAAAAGTAGTTTTGCCTTACGTTGAGGAGAGTTGTCAACATGTAGTGGTTATGAGCTCTTTTTTGTAACTCTACATCTGCTCTGGCTCACTACTCTTTCGAGACCCTTAATTTGTACACACTTATCCCTTTAAACTTTCTAATTTCAATGATATATAAATATGTATTGGGCTGCATACAATAGATCATTGTAGTTCGCCTCTTTTCCTCGAATCCGCGCATAGCGGAAGTTTAGTACACCGAGCTGCCCTCATGAATATATGCATTCGATTGGATCTAAAATTTCAAATAATTGGTGGGTGCAACGTACTGGGGTATGCACTATTCCTTTTGAGGCAATGAGTGCAAACTTAACAGGCACAGAAATAAAATATTCCAACTATATATAGTATATACATATGTAGGTCGAACGGAAGGCCGGCAATGAGTTCACACCTCCAATCCATACACTGCATCCGCTATTGCATATCATATAGCTCAATTATGTGTGTACATATAAATCAAATGAGTACAATGTGTAGTAAAATAATAAAGTAAAATGATTGTAATAGTAGAGTTGTGCTAATTCCACCATAATAATACTGTTATACCCTTTCTTTTCTCTTTGATGTGACATATTTTCTTGGCCGTCCAAAACAGAACGATCAATAATAACAATATACCCATAGTAGAACGATATAATGACAACAATGTAACATACCCAAAATGGAATGGTCTCTCTCTATATATATAATTATACAGTTTTAAAATTTTATTTTTAACCTTAAATGAAAATAATTTATAATCATAAAATGACTATATCATGTTTAGACTACATATTTTATTTTATTTTATTTTGTAAATGCCATAGCCCATTGAATAACATGCATAGTTGCATTGTGTGTGAATTTGCATTGAATTTACACCACATAATTTGAAACGGAGGAATATTATTTAGTATTCACGTCAGTGGGTAGATTCATATACATGCATATTTGCATTGTGTGTATTTGACACTAGCTGGACGTGGATGCAAACAAAGTTAGTGTTAAAGATGAAGATTTGATAATATGACAACAAACACAAGACTAATGACTTGAAATACGTGTGAAACGTTAAGCGATATTTACTTCCTCTCCTCAACGAGATTGCTATAAAAGTGTATCCAAATAGCTTTAGTGTATATGACAAACCTTTAAATATTTTACACTAAGCAAATAGTGGAGAAATTCTATTAAGAAAGCAAGACCTTGAAATTTGATCTTTTTGGAGTAGAAGTTCATTTTTGAGAAATAGTAAAGAAGGATTATTTCTTTCTATATATTAACGTTGGTATTCTGGTATTCAGAAGAAGTTGAATTTAAAAAAATCTGTGATAACCAAAGAAGTAAACGACACATTTTTTCATTTAAACATACCTTCTCGGTTTTTTTAAATATTTAATTTTATTTAAACAATTTCTAACCGTTACCTTAGTTAGGAGAAGGCCCTCATCTCTTTCAGAGTTGATTTGTCTCATCTTTTTCTCCCTTCTTCTCACTTCCTTTATACCATGTTCCCTTGAAAACCAACTCTGTTTTTCTTTTATTTTCTTTTTAATAAATGATGGAGCACTATATTTATTGTAATAATGGTATGATTGCGATCGTATTGTCACATTTTTCATGATGGGTAAGGGGTATTTTTTTTTTGTTAAAAGTCATCATCAACTTAATATCCAAGACAATGGATAATCAATCTATAATGTTCAAGTAGTTCTAGAGAGTTGAAAGAGCTTTAGAATGAAAGTTCTAGAGTGGAGTCTAGAAAGAATAACTCTAGAAATAAATAGAAGAGTGATTCTAGAAAAATATAGTGAAAAATATTCTAGAATATAGTAGTAATTAAGTATCCTAACTAGATTCTTCCATCACCACCTATAAATAGAGGTGATTGAAATGAGTTGTAAGTCAAGTGAGTAAGAAGTTCTCAAGAAGTGAAAGTAAGTAAGTTGTACTCAAGTAAGAAGCGAGTACTCAAGTTATAGTATCAAGTCTTGGTGTAATTACTTTTACAATAATAAAGTAATTACGTTTTTCACGTGTTGTGTTGTCTAACAAGTGGTATAAGAGCCAGATCGGTTCATACCAAAGAGTCATTTGTTGAGTTTTTTAGAGTGTTCGTGTGTGGTTTATAACTACAGAGCTTGTTGTCGAAATCAAGCTTTCTTGGTAACAATAAATTTTTAGCCAAGACACGATAGGTGACCTTCAACTGGTCGGTGGAATCAAGAAACTTAACAATCAGAATTACAACACGTGGTCGATGCATATGGAGGCATATATCCAAGGCCAAGACTTGTGGGAGATCGTCGGTGGCAATGAGGTCACACAACCAGAAGACGCAGCCGCTCTGAAGAAATGGAAGATTAGAGCTGGCAAAACCATATTTGCGATTCATACCACAGTTGAAGATGAAATGTTGGAGCACATCAGGCCGGCTAAGACACCGAAGGAAGCGTGGGATACTTTAGCAATAATGTTCACCAAGAAGAATGATACGAGACTGCAGCTTCTGGAGAACGAGCTTCTCTCTATCAGACAACGCGACATGACGATCAATCAATACTTTACCAAGGTAAAATCTCTTTGTCGTGAAATTTCTGCATTAGACTCTGCTGATGGCATGTCAGACACTAGAATTAGAAGAATTATTATTCATGGATTAAGGCCAGAATATAGAAATTTTATTACCGTAATACAAGGTTGGCCAAACCAACCTTCTCTTGTTGAATTATAAATCTTGCTAGCTGACCAAGAAGCGTTGGCTAAGCAAATATTTGGAGCTTATTAAAGAGTGACGAAGAAGCACTCTATAGTGGTGGTAAGAAAGGTCGATCCCGACCAAATACTAGTAGAAATTCTAGAAAACATGATGACAAGGATAATCATCATGGAAGCTCCCAAACAGGGGGAGCTAAAAAAAAAGACAATCGGGGAGACCACTCAAAGAATAACAATAAGTTTGATGGAAAATGCTATAACTGTGGGAAGAAGGGTCACATGGCTAAAAGTTGTTGGTTCAAGAAGAACACTGCAGAAAGCAATACAGCCACGTCAAATGTAGGAAAGACAAGCGATGAAGAGTGGGACACTGAAGCATCTTTCGCTGTGGAGGAAGAAGAATTATCTCTAGCAGTTACCGTTCCTGGAACGATCGATTACAATAATGATTGGATAGTCGACTCTGGCTGCTCAAATCATGACAGGAGATAAAGAAAAGCTACAAAATATGACCAAGTACAAAGGTAGTCGTGTGGTGGTGACAACCAATAACTCAAGACTATCAATCGCTCACGTAGGAAAAACAACAATCATGCTAAGATTCGGTCCGAAAGAGGTTTCACTCCAGGTTGTCTACCATGTACCTGAAATGAAGAAAAACTTACTATCAGTGGCGCAACTTACGGCATCAGGCCTCCATGTCGTATTCGGACCTCAAGATGTCAAGATCTATCAAGATCTTGAAATCTCTAGAACACCGATGATGAGAGGATGATGTTTAGAGTCTGTCTATGTAATGTCAGCAGAGTCAGCTTATGTAAACAAGACTCGAAAGAACGAAACAACTGATTTGTGGCATGCAAGACTTGGACATGTAAGCTATCACAAACTCAAGGTGATGATGAAGAAATCTATGTTGAAGGGTCTTCCTCAACTCGAGGTCAGAACAGAGACCGTTTGTGCAGGCTGCCAATATGCTAAGGCACATCAGTTATCGTATGAAGACTCAAAGTTCAAAGCCAAAGCACCATTTGAGCTAGTCCATTCTGACGTATTCGGGCGAGCCAAGCAATCATCAATCAGCGGCATGAAATACATGGTTACATTCATTGACGACTTCTCATGGTACGTATGGGTTTTCTTTCTAAAAGAAAAATCTGAAACTTTTTCAAAATTTAAAGAGTTCAAGGAAATAGTGGAAGGAGAACTCGGCAAGAAAATCAAATACCTCCGAACAGACAGCGGTGGTGAATATACATCAGATGAGTTCTCTCAATACCTACGAGAATGCCACATACGCCATCAATTCACATATGCAAATACGCCACAACAGAATGGAGTAGGTGAGAGGAAGAATCGGCACCTTACAGAGATATGTCGAATCATGCTATATTCGAAGAATGTTCCAAGAAGATTTTGGGAAGAATGTATGAAGACATCGGCTCATTTCATCAATAGACTTCCTCAAGCGAAGTTAGAGTTCGTTTCACCCTTTGAAAAATTGTGGGGTAGTAAACCTGCAGTAAGTCACTTTCGAGTATTTGGCTATGTGTGCTACGTGTTTGTGCCAAGTCATCTACGCAACAAATTTGATAAAAATGTGATACGGTGTATCTTTGTGTGATACGACAACCAAATGAAAGGGTGGAAATGCTGTGACCTAACAACTGGAAAGTGTTATACATCAAGAAATGTGGTATTCGATGAGGCACCATTATGGTGGTCACCTCAAAAGGAAGAGTTACCAAATTCCAAGAAAATAGAAGACAATTTGCAAAAGAAGATGGGGGAGCAAATTGTTGAAGTACATCCAAGTCCAGAAAAGAAAGATGAAGATCAAAGTGAGGAAGAAAATACCGAAGATGAGGCAACACATAATTCGTGGAAAACAGGCGTGCATCAAAGAGTAGAAGACCGTCAACCAGAAGGAGTAAGCCCACATCCTCGGAGATCGACAAGAGTTCGAAAGCCAAATCCCAAGTACGCCAATGCTGCTATAGCTGAAGAAGAAAAGTTTAGAGAACCAGAGAAATCTAATGTAGGAAGAGATTCAAAAAGAGCTTGGACATCCCGACGTTTGAAGAGCTTCAAGAATCGCTTACAATGGATGCAAAAACAAATTAAGTTGGTGCTGAGGGGGAGTGTTAAAAGTCATCATCAACTTAATATCCAAGACAATGGATAATCAATCTAGAATGTTCAAGTAGTTCTAGAGAGTTGAAAGAACTTTAGAATGAAAGTTCTAAAGTGGAGTCTAGAAAGAATAACTCTAGAAATAAATAGAAGTGTGATTCTAGAAAAAGGTAGTAAAGAATATTCTAGAATAGAGTAGTAATTAAGTATCCTAACTAGATTCTTCTCTCACCACCTATAAATAGAGGTGATCGATTTGAGTTGTAAGTCAAGTGAGTAAGAAGTGAAAGCAAGTAAGTTGTACTCAAGTAAGAAGTGAGTACTCAAGTTATAATGTTCAAGTCTTGGTGTAATTACTTTTACAATAATAAAGTAGTTACGTTTTTCACGTGTAACAATTTTATCACCTATATCAAGATAATTGCTAGCTAGCTACACTTTTCGAAAATTATGGCTCTTTTGCTCTTTTCTCCAATGTTGCTCTTGATTATTGGGGAAAAAATCTTGCTCTTGATCATAACTTATTGTAACTTTTCCTTAGGACCTCAACAAATTGGTAAAAAAGATATTTCTCGTCTTTCTTCATCATCATCACTATGCTTCCCTTTTGTGGTCTTCCATGTTTATTTCTCATTGTAAATTTTTAATTATGCAACTTAATATAAATCTATAGTCTATTGTTCTCCCTCTCTCGGAAGCAGTATATGGCTATATGCATTGAACCACAATCCTTATCTAATCTTCTCGGCTATTTGGTGGTTGATTTGCGTAAATCACGTTTCATTTTTAGATTATTATGTAGATTTTATTCTTATTTTGAAAGTTGTGTAAATTAAATCAATAAATTAAAAGAGAATCGTCTAATATTTAACTGTCTCGAGTGGAATATAGACATAAACATCGGAAGCAAATAGCAAGGATCCAACTTTCATGTAATATAGATAACACATAATTAAGATTTTAATCAAAAAATAAATACTCTTGAATCGTTGTGTGATTGAGCAAATATCGTAGTATTACCGTCCTCCAGCTCGTAAAAAGTATATGTCTTAGGGTTGCAAAACATTCTATTTATAATCACGTTTTAGGGGTAAACCCTAGTCCAAAACGTGTGATTTGCTTCGCCCAAGAATATTATTTTTCAAGTCAAGAATAATTAGGCATATCAGGGACAACACATTTAATAACGAGGCTTTCAATTGTGGTATTAATTCGGAATATGAATGAATTAATCCTACCACAATAAATTACAATTTATTTCATTAAAAACTGTAATTGCACTTCTCAGTTTAATTTCAAAATCCTTCATTAAAACTTATTTAACTCCCCATGTTAATATTATAGATACCAATCAACTAAATTAAATTACTGATAATTTAATTTATTGACTAATTAAATCTTTTATACTTTCGCTTAACTTATTTCATGTGACAGATACAAAATCTACCTATAGCGTTTCACATGAAAACTTATAATCATTCACAAAAAGGGGTATCATTAATCTCAAAATCGAGACATGATACCAACTAATTATTATTTCTCAAATGTTATTTGTTACTATCCAACCTATCAGATACATTGACTCACAATAGAGTCGGACCTTTTGATAAATCAAAATAATGAACAATCACATTGATCATAATAATCATATCAAAATTAAGAGTACAAGTACATTTAATGAGGTAGAGAGGTTGTTTTATATATTTGGTACAAAAATATTTCTCTACTTGGTCCGTTCAATACATACAAAATGTACTAGCACGAGAAATCGGAACTATACCGTTCCCATAATGAAGATACACTATATCTAACTTTGTGCTACAATCATACCGATAGGTTTGTCCAATTTTCATCTTAGATTGTGAACATAAACTTTATACTTATATGAACCGATGATTTAATCTTCCGTGTATAAGCTAAACTCTATACACTAAATCATCTACTATATAAGTAAAGGACACACATACTAATACATGATCTATTTAAATTTTTATTAAAAATTGAATAAATAATTATTCTATAATAAATACTATATCAAACACATGATTAATAGATGGGGAGTTTTGGAGTAACTGATAAAGTTGTTCTCATATGACTAGTATGTCACGAGTTTAAGCCGTAGAAATAATCTCTTATAGAAAATGCAAGGCAAGACTGTGTACAATAGACCTTTATGGTCCGGCCTTTCCCGAACTCCAATTAGCAAAAGCTTAATACATCGGGCTGCCCTTAAATAATACTATAATAGTATATATCCCAACAGTCTCAAAAAGGAAAAGAAAACCAAGGGAAATTTCTGTTATTTGTGGTTCCCGAAGATTGAAGATACTGCTACCAATTGGTATCATCTTGTTAAAGAATAATTTTGCTTCATCGCAAATCTACTCAGTAATTTGGTAACAGTCTGTCGAGCTGGCCCAAGTCATAAAGGTTCACAATCAGTTCATGTGATATTTTTTAGTCAAATATGGAGCTAGAAGGTTGTTTACGTATTCTAACGAAACCAATAATTTTAGTTCAAATTCTAATATGTACAAAATTAAATTTAGAATTCAATTACCAATATTTACTATCGGTATATTAAAATCTAGACCTATAAAGTTCAAATTCTAGCATCACCGCTAAATATGTGTCGCGTGGCATTTCTGGTACACTTCCCTTCTGTATTATGTTTTTTCTCTTTTTCTGCATTATGAATAACATTCACCGCCTACTGGTGGTATACCACAAAAGCAATAGTACTTTGGGACAAATGAGATCAATTATTATTTCATAGTGCTGATGAGAATAAAGTTGTCCACAACCAAAATAACAGGGTTTTGAAATGCATAAATAGTAATGTAGCACAATACATCTCAACCTTTATTAAAAAAACTAGTACTAGTGCATACCACATACAACCACACAGCCCGAAGAATCAAAGTTTGTGCACGATTATTTGAGCACCATACTGAGGCTTCATAATCAGTGTCAGCTGAGGTGCATGAGTGTAGTAAGGAGAGAGCTCAAACCGAAAGCTCTGCAGAATTTGAGATAAAATCAGCTTTGCTTCCATCATGCCAAAGTTCAACCCGATGCACATTCGAGGACCCCAGCCGAAGGGAAAATACAACTGCTCTTTTGCTGCTTTTGAAATCCCTTCTGAGAACCTCTCGGGATTGAACATTAATGCGTCGTCTCCCCATACTTCAGGATCACGATGTACCAGATAAGTAGGCACACACACTTGTACTCCTGGTGGAATTGTCATGTCTCCCAATTTGGTGCTCTTTGATGTGCTTCGAATTAGAACGATTGCTGGATATAATCTCAACACCTCTTGGAAGATCATGTTCATCTAGTAGCAAAACAGGAAGGATATCATTCGAATATTGGAACTTCTAAACTATAGGACATCAAAAAATTACTCGGTCATGTAATCCTATTTCCTTCTTAGTTAGTTTTAAAAAGAATACATTTTAAAATAAACTGGAAATAGTTTAATATAAACTTCCCATTTTATCCTTAGTAACAAGCTTTTATAACAACACAAATATTATGACATATTTAAGATTGTAAGTTTCAAAGTAATAGCTACATATACTAAAAAAAAAGAAGAATGTACAACACATAAATTGCGAAAGAGAGGGAGTAATTACTTACTAGTCTTAGCTGATTCAAGTCATCAAACTTTGGTTTGTTTTTGCCAATGACTTGAAACACTTCATTCCTAGCTCTGTCTTGCCACTCAGGGTGCATGCTCAAGACAACCATAGTCCAAGAGAGCAAAGCTGTGGTTGTATCTTGTCCCGCAAAGTAGAATTCTTTACATTCTTCAATCACATCATCTGTCGTTAGTTCTCCCACTCCTGCTTTAGACTTGTTATCTTCATTTCTTGCTTTTAGGAGTAAGCCTAAAATATCATCATTGTCCGACGTTCCTCTTCGCACGGCGTCTTCTCGCTTCTCTATTATTCCTCTTATCAATGATATAACTTTCTTGTGGATGTACCTAGCTTTTCTGTTTGATGCCGTAGGAAGAAATCTGTATAAAATTAAACATGTTATGACATGAAATCAATGGATAATCAGATATTCTCCAAGTGTTAAATAACAAAATTAAGTTGCTCTCATTACTTCCTTTGTTTCAATTTATGTGAGTTTGACTCTATGCTTGCATTAGGATAGACCGTCCACAACGCACCCTTTGGGTGTGGCCCTTTTCCGTACCCTTTTAACGCAGGATGTTTTGTGCACCGGACTGCCCTTTAGTTTGACTCAATAAGTTGATAAGAATTTTAAGAAAGAGATGAAAGGATTTTGAGGTTCGTAGTTTCAAACTTGTCATAACATTGTGTGCGGCTATAACATTTTTGAAATTTATGATTTTAAACATGTCAAAATAGTTGTGTGGTTATATATAGGTAAGCTTCCTTCAAATTGTGAGGTTTGTAATGCTGATAATAAGACATGTTACCTGGTGACAACTCCATAGATATAGAACACTTAATGATGTACAAATTTCTTATATTGACATGATGTTACATAAATTGAAATGAAAGGAGTAGATATTATACAGGTTCATGAATGCACCTTAGGGAGGGAAAGAAAAGGGTGAACGGAGACGCCAAAATAAGCTCGCACTGTTCCTGTTGAAGTAGGAAAATGGACCTTCCTTCTTCAATATTGCTACCAAAGGCAGCTCTTGATATAACATCTCCCCCTAAGTTTAGAAATTCATCTGCCACGTCCAACTCACAACTTCCTGTTCTGCTAACCAATACCTCCCATCTATTTATCATTTCATCGCAACACACAGAAAATGCTGGGAACATCCGCTGTCACACAAACCATAAATATTAACAAGAATCTAAGTTCGATGCACTAACCGTGTAATACACATCAAGTCAACAAGTTAATCGCTATAATAAGTAGTATTAACCAATAAGCCGGTTAAAAATAATATTTTCTTTGTTAAAAAAAGAATGACACATTATTATATTTTTCTAGTGAGAATCTTTTACAGCCAACAAATGTTCTACAAGTCTTAAACGTCTTCCTATCTTTTTTAAAGTTCGTACTGAATCAAATTATACCAAACAAATTGAAATGGACGGAATAACTAACCTCTATCATAGGTTAAACTACAAAATAAAAAATATATACAACTAAAATTCAAATATGAACTACGTTAGTATCTAATTAATAATCCAATGAAGAAACTAAGACTACCTTTAGTTTCTCGACATGAAAGGCAGGGTTTAGTAACTTTCTGTGTGTGTCCCATTTTTGTCCGTCGTAACTGGCAAGTCCAGTAACAAACAAATGGATGAAAGCATTGGCTTCAGGCTTGTGGAATTCATTATATCTGTTCAACACTTCTCTAATTAGCTTTGGATCTGTTACTGTCACTCGAGGTGTCGGTCCAGCCCATAGCACAAATATTTTCTCTGTTTCATATGATCTCATTAGTTAGCACAGTATACTCGTTAAAAAAATCATATAACTTCTCTATAACAAGTATGTAAGAAAACATCCACTAGTAATAGTTTATTTGGCCAAACTATTATTTTGATACGTACTTATTAAAAATGATTTTTGGAAAAGTGTTTTGAAATAATGGCACCTTACGTTTGATCAATATTTTCAAAAAGTGCTTTTACGTATCGAATTATGAGAAATGATGTTATTACTAATTTTTGATAAATATAATTTTTTTTTATACCGGTAATCTTGTCCAAAAATCAAAAACACTTATTTTTTGAAAAGATAATTTTTTTCAACTTTTAAAGCTGAAAAATAGTGTTTTTAACAAAACTTTGGTCACACACTTTTAATAATCTCTAAATTAACTGTTCTATTTTTTTAAGAAGCACTTTGATCTTTAGTAGCTTGATCAAACAAGCTATAAGTCATCTAAAAGATGTTGGGTAACATTTCTACTACCTAACACATTATAATGCGCTAAGCTTCCGCTATGCATTTAGTTCAGGGAAGGATCGAATCGCAAAGGTCTATTTTACTACATAACATGTTATAACAAGCTAAAATACACTAATTTATAAGAAATGTCAGGAAAAGGAGAAAAGGAGTAGGGAGAATCAAGAAATTGGACTTACTGTAAGTGTTAGAAAGATGCAGAAGAAAAGGATTAGCCCATGGTATAATATCATGATCTAAGAGGGGATTTTTCTTGGCTTCTTTAGACATTTTCATCATCTCTTTAAGATTTCCAAACAGCAACTTGTAGGGATAACCATGGATACCTTCCTTATTCAGCTTCTTTTCTATCATCTTTGGCCACCACCAAATTGTATACAACACTTTTCCACAAAAAATAGCCACCAAAATCCCAACTGTTGCAGCAATTAGCATTGCAGCTGCCATAAATATTTTCTATAAACTGAATAGTGAGGCTATTCTCTTGAGAGAAAAGTAAAGAAAAAGTCACTGATGAACACTACAGGACAAGTGTTTATTGTAACTTGAACACAATTGAAAGGAAACAAACAAAAAAAACTTACTAGAATTCAGTGTATACATTAAAATTGAAAAATTGCTGTTATACTGAAACTTACATTTATTAAGTGGGGACATATTCACCTAACAAAATACTAGTATTATGCTCAGATTGAAATTAAAATTCATCTGACAAATAGTTGGTAAAAATTTTAATGCTTCTTAAGTGCACTTGTTACTGTTTGCCTTGAAGTTTCCCAACTTTTGTCATCCTTCTCCTAGACTGAAAAGCTGAAATCTAAGAAAAATAATTATTTCTAGCAGGTAGCTTGAAGAGAAAAAAAAACTTTTTTACTTTCTACATTTCCTTAATCCTAACTAATTCAGCCATTATATTCGCAATCCATTTTATTTGACATAAATACACACTTCTCAACTCCTTTTCACATTTCTAGAGTTCTCAGTCGATTCCCCCACCCCCACCCCCACCCACCTGGTTGATCTACTCCATTGGACATGAATTTTACTTGAAAAATAATTAAAGCTCCTTTGAGTTAGTTAATTGTAATTGATACGTATTTTAAATGTTGAAGTTAATTTAATAAATAAATATTTATGTGTTTGAATAAAATGTTGAAATAGATAATTAACCGTTGACGTGTTTAGTAAAAAGTGCTAAATGACTAAAATGCCCTGTTTTTCTAATAAGAAATTTTATGTTTAAAAATATTTTTCTAACGAAAAGGATGAATGTGGATTGGAGAGAAAGTTAAGAGTTCTATTTTGATAAAATATTTTAAGAATTAGAAAAAAAAATATTTAGGATAAAATAGTAATAACTTGGTCAAATAAAAATTGTTTATAATAAGTGGAACAATTAGCATATCACTCTTTTTTGGTAAGTAAGAAATTTATTTACCAATTGTAACTACGGAGCAAAATGACAAATTAGCAGGACCTGGCATAGCCCCATGCCTGCAGCAACCATAACTCTACAACTCATTATAAATTTCAGTGTGTTTATGGGTCAGTTTGAGTCGATTTTTAGATAAAATCAAAATCAAACTTATTTAATCGAGTTTTCAATTATTAAAATCGAATCAAACCACATTTAATACATAACCATCGATTTGATTGTTGTCAGTTAGGTTCGGTTTAATTTGGTGTTTCGATTTTTAAGAAACCTAATGTTATTTTTCTTCTTCATTTTTTTCCTACACTTTTTCATCATTTTCAACTTATAATTTGCTATTATCTTTTTATTCTGAGAGCTATTTCTTGAATTATGGAGAAAATGTCTTAAGATCTATAAGCTTTAATAAAGTGAATAAAATTTATAAAAAAATGCACCATTTTAAAGGTAAATCTCATAATTGTTTCTTCAAATAAATGAGTTTGAATTTATGAATTTCTTTTAAGAAATGGGCTTAATATTAAAGTTTATTAGAGAGATAAAGAAAATTTCCATGAAAGAATAACAAAGCATTTAAAATTAATTTATTGTTATATATATATATATAAAATTGTGATATTATTTAGTCCGCTTGGTTCCGGCTTTTCATCGGTTTGATTTTAATAAAACCAAATCAAATATTATCAATTTTTAAATATTTAAAATCAAACCAAACTAACCCAAACAACTATAAGTTTATCTAATCGGTTTGATTTAATTTGCGGTTCAAATGGGTTATTTACCAACCCGTGTGAACACCTCTAAACAGTATCTAGTCAAATATAAGCTGTGTAGTAATATATGTATAGTTCTTCCATACTTTTGGCTAATCTTCTCTTCAAGCTTCCGCCACTTATTTTTATTATTTATTTATTGTTCAACTATAACTATATTTTCACCAATAACATATATCCAAGCTGTACGGACAAAAGTTGTAGAGCAATTGGAAGATCAACCATTTAAAGCGATAATATTACTAAGGTATGTAATCGTGAATTGGTTAAGTTACATATATTTTGAGGTTATTAATTATGCAGGAAGGAAACTAGAGTTACGAGATGTTATTTGGAGGATTAGAACTAGGACTGAAAACACGTGTTGCACTCTTTTTTCCTTAGCTTGATTTTTATCCCGAAAAGGATTTTTTCGACAAAGTTTTTAATGAGGTAACAATGTAAAGTGTGTTACTAAAAAAGAGATGTGAATTAGCATCGGACAACAACACTAGGAATTGCCCGGCAGTCAGAGATTAAAATAGTGTTTGAGTTTTCATACTTCAAACACAAACATTAGGGGAATACCCTTGGATGAGAGTCGAAGTCGAAGGCAAAGTTTACCGTTGTTTCGAAGATGTAAGGGTAACTTTTGAAACTTTTTCTTAGACAAAATTTTGGAAGGGTAAAAGATTGAATGAATCTTGCCCTAGTGTTAGTATTTACATTGTAGAAGAAGGGTTATGTAAAGGCAAAAAGATCGAATGAATCTTGCCATTTGTTGTTCCGAGCAAAGGCATAAATGAAAGGTTTCTCGTATACATCATCCAAAATTTACCCCAAAAGTTTATCTTCGTGTTTTTCTTTACCGATATTTCTTCGGGTTATATCGTTCAGCCTTCGAGTTGAAATTATTAAGTTTTTAACTGGAGACTGTTGTCTATAAAAGAATTCGGAATAAAATAAATAATGTTCTAAGGCATGTTTCAAAGGCAAAAGATCGGATGGATCTAGCTTATTACAAGACATTGAATCATCGAAAAGTTGAGAATGAATAAGGTTCCAATAATTATTCCCCAAATGAATGAGAGATATCTTGTTCATAAGCATAAAAATAAGGCTCACATATTTACTCATCAAATGACCTAAAATCGGAAGAACTTTACCCGGTTTAAAGCAAACTAAATGAATGTTTGTTAAAAATTATCTAAAGTCTAAAACAGAAAGTACTTTTACCGGTTTAAATTAAGGCTGGCCAGTGGGCCGGGATGACCCGACCCCGCCCCGACTCCGATTAGTATAAAAAATAAAAATCGGTAGCGGACTCGAACCGGGACGGGACAATGTCTCGTCCCGATCCGTCCCGAGCCCGCCCCAAAGCCCCCCCTTTGCAAATATAGTCGTTGCACCAACGACCATTTTAGATTTTGGTAGTTGGGCAACGGCCATTTTTGGCCTCACCCCCTCCCCCAACCCCCCCTACCCTCTTAATATTTATTTTTAACTCATAAGTTATTATATTTACACTTTAACCCAATTTTTCAACTATAAATAACTCATTTTCTATTTATCTTTCTCACAAATCTTCCTACATTCTCTCTAATCTCTCAATATATCTCTCTACAAGTCTACATTGTTTACTAAATATTCAATTTTATTTATTTATTTGGGAATTGGGAGTGAAGTTGGCAACTAGCTTGAGGATCTTCCATCGAGCAAAGTTTCAATTTTCAACCTCTCGATTACACGTCGACGTTACGCCGACGTTTGGTACATTCGTTCCTTCATTAAATTATTATTGTCTGTTTATTTTATTTAGCGCACTTAATTTTATTATCTTTAATTATTTATTATCATAATTAAAATGGAAAGATTAAGAGGTATGTTTAAGGGTAAGGGTAAGGGTGCTTCTTCTAGTAGGAGCAACCAGGGTAAGGGTACTTCTTCTAGTCATCCTATTCCTACACAGGATGATTTTGTTGATACTCAACATTTTCCTACAATACCATTAGATTTAGACGATGAGCTATTTTCTGAAACTCAAGAAGACTTTAATTTAGACGATGATCTAGATGATACACCCACTAATGTTGATGACAACACACCCACTAGTGCACCTTCAACTGAAATGCCTCCTATTCCCCCTAGTATGAGACGAGGTCCAGCAAAACGACCATTAAAATCAGATGCATGGGTATTTTTTGATAGGGACGTAGAGAATCAAGTAGCTAGATGTAAAATTTGTAAAATGTTTTAAAATTTAAAACTGGAAAAGGTCACGGGGGACGGGGGGTTTAATTAGACACGTAGTAAGTGCTCTTCCAGCTAGGTATGTCCAATACCAGGCTTCAAAATCGGGTGTGCAAACGTTCGCTCCATCAGAACAAGGTTCACATATTGTCCCGGACCAAGTACAGTGTCAAATTAACCCCACGACGGGGGAATTGTAGGCTCTAAATACAATAAACATGGAGATAGGGAAGCAATATCAAAATTAGTTGCTGTGGAGGGTTTGCCTTTTTCATTTCCTTCATCTCCCAATTTTATTCATTACATTAGAGATATATATAATCTTGCTTTTAACGGTTTCCCTAGATCAACTGTTAAGAGAGATGTATTTAAATTCGCACATGAATATCAACAATATTTACGTTATTCATTATATCATTTTAGTGGCAAAGTATCTATCACGTCTGATATAGGTCGTAGTACTAACGTCCATGATTATTTAACGGTAACTTGTCATTGGATAGATTATAAATGGTCTATGCAAAAACGTATCTTAGCGTATAGATATATAGATGATAGGCACACTGGTACTTTTATTGCAGAAAATATTTATCAAGTGTGCCATTATTATGGAATAACCGATAAAATTATGACTATTACATTAGATAACGCTTCTTCTAACAATTACGCTATTACAATTTTAAAAAATAGTTTAACTCCATCTTTTCCAGATCATTTTCATATAAAATGTGTGTGCTATATATATAACTTAATTGTAAAGGATGGTCTATCACTTTTTGAAGACATTCTTAGTAAAATACAATTTGCTATAAACTATATTTTTAAAAGTAATAGAGTACAACGAAGAAAAGAATATAAAAAAACTTGTCACGATTGTGGACTACCTTATAGAAAAATTCCAGAAGAAGTATCCACTAGGTGGAATTCTTTATACGAGCAACTACTTGTTGCTTATGACTATAGAAAACCTATAACTTTATTTTTTAACTCTCATAATCAAAATCCAGCTTATATGATTGTAGATAGTGATTGAGTAAAAATTTCCGAACTTATTGTATTTTTAGAGAAATTTTTTCAAGCAACAAAAGAATTTTCCGGTATATATTATCCTACTATTTCAACTATGTTGTTTTATATAACTCTAATATTTTTATTACTTAGTGTACATATGGAAAACCCAGCTTATATGACAGCTATTAAAAAATTATTTATCAAAATAAAAAAATATTTTATTCCTATTCCCACTATTTATATTATTGGTGTTGTATTAAATCCGACTATTTAAATAGACGGTACTAAATCACTTATTGAAACTATTTACGATTGTATAGAAGTACTACCACCTCCAAGTCCAAAAAATCAAAATCACCCACCACCTGTTGAACAAACTAAAGAAGAAGTGTTGTCTAGCGTAGAAGACCAATGCAAAAAAATATATAGGTTTTACCAACAAGAAAATGTCAGTAACTTACCGGCTTCCATACCATCTTCTTCATCTTCAACACAACCTCACAAAAGACATGCTGTTTCTGCGGCTAGTATTGAAAGCCTCAGAAATAGAATGTACGGCCGTACCGCTACTAACCAAATTAGCGAGTTGGATATTTTTGTTTTGCAGGGTTCCGTACCGTACTAAGAAGTTATCAATGAAGATGGACATGAAGACTTGCTGAAATACTAGAGGGGGAATGAGAAGACCTTTCCGACACTTTCAATGATGGCCCGAGATGTTTTGAACATTCAAGCGTCATCAACTGCGTCTGAAAGCGCTTTTTCTGCCGGCAGATATCAAATAGGAGACCACAGACACTCATTAGCCGGAGACAGCTTGGAAATTGCAGTATTATTCAGAGATTGGATACGAGCGGAGCGGAGAAAGTGCGGTCAACCGGAGATCAACGAAGAAGAAGACAAAAACTACAACGAAATCTTATACGAAGGTGGTGGAAGCGACATGGATCAATTTGACCAACAAATACCAATTCCAACCGAAGAACCACAGGAAATTATCAAGCAATTAGAACAGGTTTTTTTGAGAATGTAATTTTTTTAATTGCAATTTTATTATGTAATTTGCATCTTTTGGACAACACCACAAAGTTGCAATTTAGACAATTATATTTGTATTACAAAAAAATCATATGTCTATTAAATGTTATAAGAGGCACAAAAACAACATTGGGATGTTTTTATTACACTATCTTGTCTTGTTTATTGAGTTTTTTATACATATGTTATTAAAAAAAAAAAGGAAAACCCGCCGGAACCCGCCCGACCCAATTCCGACGGAATCGGGACGGGACTGGAGCAAGTCCCGCCAAACCCGACCCCGTCCCCTTCGCCCGTCCCGCCCCGACCCCAACCCCGCCAGACCCGAGCTCGGCCCACTGGCCAGCTATAGTTTAAATCAAGTTTGTTGTTATATCCTATAATTTCGTACATTAGTTTGCATAGTATGTTAGTCAATATAATCTCGAAGGGCAAGATTACTTTTGAGGTTATAAGTAGTTATGCTACGTTTAACAAGTGATAAGTAAGTGTCGTGAAGGTTAGAGGTTAACCGAATCGAAGAGTATAAATTTCATTGATGAAATACCCTGTATTTTTTAGCTATAGTTTGAACCACTCGACGTATGAAAGTAGACCCGATCCATGGGAAATTTTTGTCCATATTCAAGTATGCGGATAAGGAGTTCGGTGTATAAAAAAATAAAGTCCCGAAATAATTTCAGACTTAAAAGCGTGACGACAATGATTCAAAATAATAATTTGTGTGTGTCAAAAAGGGATATGGATTAATGTCATACCGCATAATTATGAAAATGAGTATATGAAGGTGTTATAAGTCATTAATATTTAAGTGAATTGACATCAAGAAAATAAGTGTGTAATTGGTCAAATGAGGGATCGTAGTGAAAGACAAGAAATTAATCGAGATCATTGAATAACTATTAAGTGGACATAATCCACATGTCATGATGAGGTACGCAGCAAGTATGTGTCATTATGATACATTATTGTGACAACAAGTGGGTACATGTCAACATAATGTGGTGACACCTTTAATAATATAAACTATGTTGTGCACCAAAGGTTGGCAAGTGTAACGATAGATTGAATTGGATTATTTATCTCAATTTGATGAAAGTATTTCAAGATAATATATATATATATATATACATAGCTATAGCAGCAATGTAACACTCTCTGTATGTAGCAGCACAAAAAATTTCATGACAGCAAAGTATAATACTCGTCAAGAACAATATGCGGGTTTCATTCACCACTTCGATTTCGTTGTTTCGTTTTGTCGTGTTGTTGAATTCGGGCTTTCTTCGAAATGAAGTAAGGTGGATGAAGATTAGTTCTTGATATATAAGACTAATGAGCGGCGAGATAAGATTGGTTGTTGTTGGGCAGAAGGTTACAAAGATATGTTAAGATTCTTCCTTTTCATACTTGGCAGGTTCGAAACTAAAACGAGTCTATGTCTCCAAAAGGGTCCAATTTAATTTCCTTTAGAGTTATTGTTCTCTTATCCTATTTGTCCCTTGTCGGGAATATATTCAGTACTTCGAGCTTATTGTGGTCGGGTAATTATGAGCAACACCGAGCCTACATGACTGGGTAGATAACACCGAGCCTCTGACGGCCAAGTAGATATACAACGAGCCTCCTATGGCTGGGTAGATACACATCGAGCCCTATATGTGGTTGGGTATTCATGAAAGTATATTATGTATATAAGTTGAGTAAAGACAGACGAGTACATTCCAGGTTACCTCTAACCTTATTTTTGTTTAGCAGACGTATGTTACAGCTTTTAGTTATTTAGCCGCCTTACATACTCAGTTCATTAATTTGTACTGGCGTCTTTTTATTTATGGATGTTGCATCATGCCTGTTGGTTTTGAGAGACATGTAGAGAGGCATCCCGAGTAGTACGTCAGAGTTCAGCCGGTCGCAATCTCCATCTCAGTCGGAGTTATCGTGTCCGTGTTTTGAGAGTTATCTTGTATATCTAGACATTATGGGTAGGTCGGGCCCATGTCCCGACCATAGCACAGTTATACTTCTTTAGAGGCTTGTAGACCTAGTCATTTTGTTTTATATGACAACATAATGGCCTTTCCGGGCCTTATATACATAGCAACATTTTGCTCACAGAATCTTGAAGTTTGAAATAGTATGGTTTTAAGTGTCCGGGGGAGTTACAGTAATGATAAACAAACTTCATATTCTTTGACATATATGAGAACCTATTATTTATTCCTTTTTCTTTAACAAAGCACATTTTCTCATTTATATCAAAGAGATTAGAGAAGAAGATTTTAAGAGAGTTTACGTACCCCATACCTACATGTGATGGTTTACTAAGGCTGAGTATCTCATTCAACTTGAAAGCCCCTGTGTTGAGTTTGTGGAAGGTTGCTTCGGCTAAATCCAGTTTTGCACGAATTTTACCAAATTCTGTATCTTTTTTGGTAAGTGCAACCTCTAGTCGGGTTATTGTGCCTTTTAGATCTTCATTCTCACGAGTTAAAATTTTTACCTTTTTATCAAGTTGTTTGGATTCTATGATTAAGGCTTTACAAATACTTTATAATTCATTAATGTTATCTTTGCATTAAACTTGATCCATACACTCGGCCTCACTACTAGAAATAAAACCACTAAAGCAATTTACATCAGGATAGTTAAAGAATATGTACCTTTCGGATGTTGCTGGGGATGCAGATGTTGTTGCAGATGTTGCCTGAAATGTAGTGACATCTGAGGCAACATTACTGACGACATCTTCATTTACAGACAGATACTGTTAGTAGACAATGGCCAGCATTGCTTGTGATTCGACTTCTTGATCTCCTTCCTCTTCTCATTCGTCGTCACTAAGCGAGACCCATAGATTCTAACAAAATTTCCTAAGAGTGTTTGCACATTCATTAGCATAATGACCACAACACGAGCATGCATGACATTGCACAGACTCGAGTTATTTGGGATCAAACTTGATACGATCTGAGTTGGTTCTTCTTAGTGGACTTCCTTTCTGTGTACTTGGAAGAAATTTAGTGGGCTTTTGGTTGAAGCCTTGGTTTTGATGATGTTTAGATTTAGATTGATTTCTCTCATTGTGGAACTTCCTCACCATCGAATTGTATTTTCGAGTAAGTAAGACAACATTAGCACCTTCACCAGTTTCTTCAAGATTTTCATCCTCTTCATCGATTTGATTCTCTGAGGATTAAACTTGAAGTGCCACATTCTTGCTTTTATATAGTTCTCTTTGATTCTCAATGTCCATCTCATAGGTTTAGAGAATGCTCATCAAGGTATGAAGTTTCATTGTGGCAAGATTGTGAGCTTCTTCAATGACACAAATCTTTAAATTGAACTTTTCAGGAAGAGAACGGAGAGCCTTTTCAAAAAGTTGAGTGTTGGTTAATGGTTCACCAAGCACTTGACATTCATTAAAGATGTCAATCAACTTTTCAAAATAAAAATTAATATCATCCGCTTCTTCTATAACGTTCATACTTGCTCATGAGCATGCGTAACTTTGTTCGACGAACACTCGAGCTACCTTCACAATGAATTTGTAAAGTATCTCATGCGTCCTTAGCCGTGGGCAGTTTTGAATGAGTTTGAACATGTAAAGATCAATCCATCCAAAAATTGCATTTAATGTCTTTTCGTTAAAGCTAGCATTATCGGTTTCTTCCGTTGTCCATTCGGATTCAGGTTTAACAAGAATGTCACCTTCCTCATCCGGCGGCAACATTGAAACAAACATACCCATTGGTTATAGATATCCATTCCCTAACATCAATTGATTTGATATGAGAACGTATGTGAATCTTCCAATAGGCATAGTTTGAACCATTTAAAATGGGAAGTCTATCAATAATCGGATTTGCCGGATCCATAGCTTTAAATAACAGGACTAAGCACTTATTGTGTTAAGTGTTGGCTCTGATACCACTTGTTAGGTCCGGGTATGCTATGGAACAATAAAAATAACAAACTGAAAATAAACTAACTCGAATGCCAATTCAGTTTCCGAATGTCGGCAACAATGTCATCTGGCACCAGTGACAACACTTCAATTAAACATAAACTCTAAAGAGTAAATGCTGCGAAAATAATAAAGAACACAAATGTTTAATATTTACTTAGGTTACGGTCAATGACCGAAAGTATTGTATATATTTATACACAATTGAATAAATTCCTTCTTTTACAATTTTAAAAAATAAAACAAAAGGAATTAAAATGTTGAAGTCGCAGATGATTTCTGCCTGAAAAATCTACTTAAATAGACATAGACAACATCTCATTATAATTGCTTCAATACATAACAAATCTAGAATCTAAGCAATAATTATAATGTTGGACAGAATGTTGTCGACACGCTCAGGCAACACTTGTGATCCAGATTTCTGAGGAGAAATCCTGAGAGCTCTCTTGGTATTTTTATATTTTGATTATGTATGTCGATTCACTGCAGTAACCTCTCTATTTATAGTAGAGAGTCTTCTTTGAAAAGCTCATCGATTGGTTGTGGAGGTTGAGAAAAAGGTGGGCAGCTGATAGGGTTTGTTGGAGAAGATCATGGAGTCGAAATCTCAACAACTTTGACTTGTTCTTCACTCGACTTCTTCCCCAAGCTTTGAATCTTTCTCCCACGTTTTACACAACTCCATTTCACCAAGCCTAAGTCGTTTTTACCCCCACAGTAAAATATTACTGCTTAACATGAAGTAAGACAAAACTTTTATAAAAAATGTTGGTCTGAATGTTGTGACATTTGTTCCAATATTTTTATACATTCAAATCAGTCCTTAAGAAGATATGTTGGGTCAAATGTCACAACACCAAATCCAACATTAACAATTTCTTTACAATTTATTTTTTAATTATTATTTGGATTAAATTCAACGTGACCTCTCATAATTTGTTACCATGTCGCGTCATCGACGAGTGCATTATAAACATTTAATATTTTTAGTTGATTGAACAAAAAGTGTCTAATAGGAACGGTTTTTGAACCGTAGAGGTGTTTAATAGATATTGTTGGAAATTTGCCTTTGGCGGGAGTTGCGACCGACCAACTTTAACGGCTTAAACACTAGTGTAACGTATGTTGGAGAATCTGGTTCTTCACACATGCATGATCTACTAAGTACGTAGATAACCGTAGGGCCAAGAATCGTCAAATTTCATTGAGAAATGAAAGAGATATTGGTACACGAAGTAAGGTGTTTGAAGCATGAAAAGTGTGGTATTGTGTGTAATTCTCCCTCATCGGTAGAGGAAGAAAGAATTGTGTGTATATAAGATTCGAAATTGGTTTGGGGTTTGGGACCCCAAGGGGTATCCCATGTGTTTAAAGGAGGGAGGACCTAGATGTGCTTCGGTTCGAGGAAAGACCACACGCGCGCCGCCGCCGCCCGCCCGTCCCATTCGGTCCGGTTCGGTTCCCGAGTTCGGGTTCCGGGTTCTCGGGTCACGGGTCGTGGGTCGTGGTCGTGGGCCGGGGCTGTGGGCATGGTGGGCCGTGGGTCTTCTCGATATTATCTTTTTGGGCCGAGAAAACTTTGCCGGAAGTACAGTTTGATCCCGAAGTTTTAGATATACGGTTTGGCCCGAAATTCTTTCGGATGTGCGGTTTGGTCCCCGAAGTTTCAAGATGTACGGTTTGGTCCCCGAAGTTTCCGAGAAAATCGAATTTCGACGGTCAAAAACAAATGCCAAGCACTCAATTCACCATTTATTTTGGCTGAATTACTCCTCCTATAATGGCCAAAACAGTTGGTCTTTCTCCCATTTATGTTGGTGACTTTACTACCTCCATAATGGCCATTATTTGGCTATTATGGAGGCGTTTTCAGCAAGAAACAGACCCCTCCCTCACCTATATAAACACCCTCTTACACCATTGTTGAGCACTAAGACATATGCACGAAAATACATAAACAGATGCGAGAAAAACAAGGCACGAAAATACACAACCGAAATAGTTTTCTTCCTACAACTTCCAAGCATCATTTCGTTACTCAATATTCTTCACGGTAGCTCTTGAGTTTCCTTTGCTCAAGGGTTCCATTGCTTTTTTATCTTGGGAGACAAATTGTCCAGGACGTATAAAGGATACATACGGGGCAATATTGTCTTAAGGACAGAGTGCTACACTCGACTCAGCAAAAACATTTTACATTTTTCCGTTTTCTACAAAACTGGAATTTCCGGTTTTTACTTGTGTAACGATTGTAATTTCGATTCCATGTTGAATTATTGAAATCTTTATTTATCCTTTCGAATACTTGTAATAGTTAAATACTTCCCGTACTGTTTTATAAAGTACCATAGAGCAAAACTCCCAACAACTTAAGACAATATTTGTATAGTATTACTATTAGTGTTCGAAAGATGTCGGTCAAAAGTTGTGTGACCAAATCTGGATATGGCAATGGTTTTCGGTAGAAGAGAGTGATGATGATGAACGTGTTCATGGTGTCACCGCTACCAAGACTCGGTGGAAACAAGCGCTCTCGAGCCTGAGGATGTCAACGGGACAAGAGGAGAAGAGTGAAGATGTTATTCTATCTTGTAGCGAAGGCCTATATCTGTCCCCGGACAAAAGATCCGAATAATGGTGAGAAGGAAATGGACACTCGGTCGATGAAGTGACCGTAAGTGAGCGAGAATCCGAAATTGGGATAAGTATTTTTCTCACTTGTCAAGAATAATGATTAAATGATAAGTAGTTTTTCTTACTTGTCAAGAATAAAGATTAAATTATGTCGATTAAAAATGGATTAAAGTAAGGAGGAATATGAAAATAATTTATATTCCTTATGCTTTAACAAATCGAAGTTTAATCTCATCTTCTTTTCCGTTTAAAGATTGGATTTTGTAAACGACTTAAGAAGATCCGTTCTTTTAAGTGTAATTACTAAAGTGTGTAAAGTATGGTCGCACATACTATGGAGAAAGATCCACTAACGTGCGAAAACTCTTACCACTCTTAAGTAAGCGCCAAGAATTATCCGGGCACCAATCATAACGGAAGAAGACTAAAAGCTAAAGACGTTGAGCCCGTCATACTATTTGGCGAGAAGATCCTTCATAGGATGATATTGGACACTCGGTCATAAAAAGCCTCCGGCGACCGGGAGTGGTCCAAAATTCCTTTGATATGTTGATATTGGACACTCGGTCATATAAAGCCTCCCAAGCGATGGAGTGGTGCCGAGAATTCATTTCATAGGAAAAGTAATGGACACCTACTAAGGTGGGCCAGAGTTTCCAGGTCCTAAATGATCTGAAGGCCTAAATAAAGGCAGTAAAGAAATTGGACACTCAGTCTGCCAAAGCAACTAGAGTGGACCCGAGTATCGAGATCACATATGATCCGGTTACGCCCTAACCACGGGCAAGAGGTTGTTCATGTGAAGCAACGCCACCTCTAAAGTAGAAGGGGCTGGAGAGGTTGTCCTCAATAGGACTTCAAGGAATGAGATCACTCTAAAAGAGGTGATACATGTTCCTAACTTGGTTAAAGGACGTTGTTGGTCAAATATGATTTGAGACTAGTCCAACAGGTCCGTAATAACTAAGAGTGGTACAATATGTCTATAGCCAAATGAATGATATATTGTAATCCGTGCATCTATGACATCATAGATTAAGACACGTTAAATAGCAAGTCATTCAAAAGCTAACGATGGTGAGATTGTTGCCTCCTGTCGACATAAACCTTCAAAATGAATGTGAGGTAGACGAAGAGGCAAAATCACCTTTCCAAATTCCGTCAAGGGAATAGCGAAAGAAGCACCGCTCCTCTAGAACTTAGTCACACCTACTTGGGTGATTAGAAGTTTATACAAAATAGAGGGGGGAGACAAGTACGTTGTGATCTTCATTGATGATGGTACAACGTATGGAATCCTTTGTTTATTAAAAAGCAAAGATGAAGTCATTGAAGCCTACAAAGCGAAGTTGAAAATCAACTAAGCCTACGGATTGAGAAATTCGTAGTGATAGAGGGAGAATGTGAAGCATCGTTCATTAAACGAATGTTCATTTCTCACCTCGCCCTAACGGTGTTAGCCAAGCGCGAAGTCGTACGCCCAAATTATGTGGGGTAGCTTGGTAAAAGATGGGCTACCGAAACAGGTCAAGTTCGACCTAAGATCGTGATTGCATATCCACCGGATCCGCAAATAACAAGATAGTGTTGATCGCCTCTTGGCGTCAAAGAATCTTGAATTCATTGAAGATAACTTTCCTTGAAATAGGAAAAAGGAGTAATTGCTCAAGGTTAACAAGAACCCGCGAGGGCCCGATTGTCCGGAACTAGACGTTCCATATCTTCATGACTCGAAAGTTCTTTGTCTATCCGGAACTTAATATTCTAGATCTGCGAGAACTCGGGGATTCTAGATGTTGAACCAAGACGGAGCAAAGAGGGGACAAAGACTTGTTCCAGGTCCTTCTAGCTTGTATGGTTGAGAACGAACCATGGACAATTGACAAAGAATTGTCATCTCCAAAAGCACTTGCTTTGGAAAGAAGCTAAAGAGAGAAATAGATTCCATCATATAGAACCATACGTGTGTAATGGTTGATCTTTCTCCGGGAAAAGAATCTTTGGGTTGTAAAAAGTGCTCCCCTCGTGAGTAGTTTCACATCCAGGGGCCATTGTAGTCTTACGGGGCATGGGTGTTGAAACGACCTTCCCCCTACCGGAGAGTTGGAAGAAGAGGATCGAATTGGTTTGTTGAACTGTTGGGCTTCCTTCGAACTTTCATTTTGGTCCCCGAAATGTTAACATTTTGGTCCCGAAAGTCTCGGATAAAACGAAAACAATGAATCGACCACGAAACATTGACTCGAAGTTAGAAAGCCAACGGTTGGAAAACCAACAGCTTAGAGTGAAAAACATATTGAAACAAAGTCTCGATATGAAAGATATGAGTATCACGGATGACATCTTAGGAATTGGATTTCTAAGACATCTAACGGATCGGTCGATAGTTGACGAGTCTCGTTGAAGCCACCAATGGATATGAATCATAGAACCGATTGGAATCATGGTGCACCCATAGACAAGGAGCGATATGCTCGGGTCACGTGTAGTTCAATGTATTGTACACACTACAACCGACCAGGTATCGTCCAACAAACGATCGGTTGAACTAAGGTTCATCGATGATCTTAATACATGATCAATAGAAGGCGTTAAGTCGGATATGACGATATCCGAATTATTCGCTTATCTACGGATTATAGTATTACGGATGTCCAGCGGTTACGAGAGAACACGGTGATGCAAAGCGGACATCGGATCCGAAGAACACCAAAGCCACAAGTAAATGTGTATGGTGGTTCTTGGAAAATCCTCTAAGCAAACTTGCATCGACCGATTCATGATGGTATCGGAGTTTATCGCTTTATACAAAGCATGAAAGAAGTTGAGTAACTTCACGACTCATTAGAGGACGTCCCTTATTGGGAGAAACCCGTGCCTTCACAATTCTACATGTGGCTAGCCGGTCGGCTTTAGGAAGGACACGGATGACGGCGTCGGACATATCTGTCGGGATCCGTCGGAGACATAAGACCGTATGTATGGCGGTTGATCATCACGGGTGTCACTTCCTTGTTTACAAACTAAGGGACTACCCGGAGATCAAGTGTTCTCGCTGTCTAGGGAATGGGCTTAAAACCCAAAATATACGGACCAATACGGTGGAAACCCAACCTTACGAACTGGGATCCCGGTAATTTGGTTCAATGGGAAAACTAAGTTGTAAAGGTTCGGTTGATCGCTTCGGTGGAAGCATGAGCACTTCGGATAGTGATTTCTAAAAAGAAACACCAAATCCAAAGCCGTTCCGCGATAGACGTTAAGTGCTATCTGCAAGTATGGGTAAAGGTTAAGTTTTCAAAACTCTGTAATGATCCTCAACAGGTTGAGGTTAGGTCTTTGGGAAACTTTTAATGGTTCCTAACACTTGTGAAGTGGGGTATAGCGGGATACCTTGTAGGAGACCACCTATTTAAGTGCGAGGACGGGCCGCCTCAAATTGAACGCACTTAAGAATCCAAGACGTTGTCCATGGCCAAAACGGACAAAACATTACGAAGAAGAGAGTAAGGGAATTTGTTGTGTTGGTACCGTTGTCTTGGCTTACACTAAACACCGACGGTTCAAGACATCACGTTCACCGCGCGATAAGTAAGTCCGATGGTATTCGACTATGGAAGGTTCAAAGCGAGGCTACCTCTCCTTATGCAACATCGGTCCGCCGAAATATTCTTTGGAAATGAAAAGACACCATGTGAGTGCGCCAAAATCTCTTTCAAGAGGGGATTGTTGGAAATTTGCCTTTGGCGGGAGTTGCGACCGACCAACTTTAACGCTTAAACACTAGTGTAACGTATGTTGGAGAATCCGGTTCTTCACACATGCGCATGATCTACTAAGTACGTAGATAACCGTAGTAGGCCAAGAATCGTCAAATTTCATTGATAAATGAAAGAGATATTGGTACACGAAGTAAGGTGTTTGAAGCATGGAAAGTGTGGTATTGTGTGTAATTCTCCCTCATCGGTAGAGGAAGAAAGAATTGTGTGTATATAAGATTCGAAATTGGTTTGGGGTTTGGGACCCCGAGGGTATCCCATGTGTTTAAAGGAGGGAGGACCTAGATGTGCTTCGGTTCGAGGAAAGACCACACGCGCGCGCCGCCGCCCGCCCGTCCCGTTCGGTCCGGTTCCGGTTTCGAGTTCGGGTTCCGGGTTCTCGGTCACGGGTCGTGGGGCGTGGGCGTGGGTCGTGTGGGCGTGGGTCTTCTCGATATTATCTTTTTGGGCCGAAAACTTTGCCGAAGTACGCTTTGATCCCGAAGTTTCGGATATACGATTTGGCCCCGAAATTCTTTCGGATGTGCGGTTTGGTCCCCGAAGTTTCAAGATGTACGAGTTTGGTCCCCGAAGTTTCCGAAAATCGAATTTCGACGGTCAAAAACAGAAATGCCAAGCACTCAATTCACCATTTATTTTGGGTGAATTACTCCTCCTATAATGGCCAAAACAGTTGGTCTTTCTCCCATTTATGTTGGTGACTTTACTACCTCCATAATGGCCATTATTTGGCTATTATGGAGGCGTTTTCAGCAAGAAATGTGCCCCTCCCTCACCTATATAAACACCCTCTTACACCATTGTTGAGCACTAAGACATATGCACGAAAATACATAAACGGATGCGAGAAAAACGAGTGCACGAAAATACACAACCGAAATAGTTTTCTTCCTACAACTTCCAAGCATCATTTCGTTACTCAATATTCTTCACGGTAGCTCTTGAGTTTCCTTTGCTCAAGGGTTCCATTGCTTTGTTTTATCTTGGGAGACAAATTGTCCAGGACGTATAAAGGATACATACGGGGCAATATTGTAAGGACAGAGTGCTACACTCGACTCAAAAAAAACATTTTACATTTTTCCGTCTTCTACAAAACTGGAATTTCCGGTTTTTACTTGTGTAACGATTGTAATTTCGCATTCCATGTTGAATTATTGAAATCTTTATTTATCCTTTCGAATACTTGTAATAGTTAAATACTTCCCGTACTGTTTTATAAAGTACCATAGAGCAAAACTCCCAACAGATATAAAGTTGGGTTGAAGTATCTAAATAAATTTGTGGAAAAATTTAGATGGCGGCTAATGACTTAATCCAATGTTTTTATTACCATTTGGAGATTAAAATGTGAGCTTTCGTTTAGGGCACAGATGTATTAGTACCAGAGGATGCTACATAAATTTGTGAAAACATGTGTTTCGATTAGCTCGTTATAAATCACTATCTTTTAGCCTAACATATGAAATTTCACCAACCAGTGATGGACAAAAGGAACTACTCCGTCCGTTTTATAATAAGTGTTGTTTTGGACTTTTTATTTTATTTTAAAATAAGTAATGTTTTATGATTCAAGAAGAAATTGACTTTATTCTTCAAAAATTACTCTTAGTTAAATAATCAAGAATCATTAAGTAGGTTTTTTTTTAGACATTAATTAGGAGTAAATTAATAAAAATATTCATATTTTTTTTAGAAAAAAGTAATTTCTTAATGAATGTATATACGCTAAAAGTATCACTTACCATAAAGGGAGGGAGTACTATAGATTAAAGTCATCTTTTTCGAGAATGAAAAAGATAGTACACTCCTAAATAATGATGGAAGATAAGAAGGAATATTGAGACTGTTGGGTAGAAGTTTGACAAGAAAATAAAGAAAGATCTTTGAGGGGCAGAAAACAAATTATTATGCTTCAACTCATCAAACTATGTACTCCCGCAAGATCCAATTTTTGTTGGGTTGCCTCATGAACTGGCTAATGATTTATGCTTAATGAGAAGTGATTCATTTTCTATATTCTTTTTTTTATTATTATTAATATTGCTTTTTATACTTTGGGGCTGAGCTCAGGGTTATCTTGTTAATATCTTTTTTGGGTTTCTCATTCTACGTGCAAGATTTATATTGAGGTCGTTAAATTAAAATTTTCAAAAATTCTACATTGCGAAATAAAACATTCCTTAATAAAGTACGAGCATGACTTAACACAAAACCTTCGATTCCCCCTAAGGATATCGTCCTCCCAGCAGACATACATACGTGTAAAGCGCAGGCGCTAAAAGCGCGCGGGCATGTTGCGATGTGGGTTCGGTCTCCGCCAAGCTTTAGGGATGGGGCTTGTGGGGGGGTCAACCTTGTAGCATTGATCCGTTGGACGCAAGCGAGACACCGACCATGTGTGCATATCCCGCGATTTACCCGGTGGTGGTGGTCTTTGAAGGACCGGTCCCATCACCTCCAGGAGCCTAGTACCGATGCACTTGTGCAGTGCTAGCGATATGGGGGTACTAAGGCCACCCCGAGACCTGGATTATCAAAAAAAAAAAAAAAAAAAAAAAAGAAAGAATACTTACTTCACAGAAACTGTTGTTGGTATCTCGTGATCAGTGTCAACAAAAAAACAGCACTAGCTCTTAGATTAATGATTCTCAATCATTCCAACGGTATAAGGAGATGTTTGAACATGATTTGAAATAATGAGATATAATCATGATGATTTGAAGTTAGTTTTGTTTGGACATGTAATTTGAATTTCTTAAGTTGTATTTTTTGTTATAGACATTAAACCCGCAAGTTATTCAAATCATTAAAATTTTCTAATTCTTATACAGTCTTACCAAATGAGCAAGTCAGAGTTTATAATAAAATTAATACGCTATTAGAAGGTCTTTTTAAAAGATACAACATCAATTGATCAAATTTTAGTTCAATAAAAAGGAAAATTTAACATGAATAATAATGTAACTACTCTTTAATATAACCATCTCACGTGGTGAGAGTAATTGTTAAAAATATCCTACCAACTTATATTAATATTTGATATAAATGGTTGGTAAATATATCTACCAACTTATGGATTTTTTTACGAAATATAAATTTACGGGTCAAGTTTTACATAAAATAATTTGAAATCGTGATTTGAAATCTCAAATTATGTTTTTTTGGATAATTTGCATGATATAAAATTGATGTTGCAATTTTATACAAAATGCATAAACAAACGTTGATTTAAAATCATAATATGAAATTATTGCATGTCCAATGCCTACTAAAGGGAAAAAAAAGGTAGGAGTAGTACTTATTGATTAAGTACTACTTTGAATTCCTTAGCTAAAAAAAAATGTGCTATTGCCAATATTGGGAAGTCACCTTTGCAACAACTGATTAGATACCAAGAAAAGAAAGTACTGTGGAAAATTTAAATATTTGATTACGTGATGCGGAGTAACAAATGCACTATATATCATTAATTGATAATAATGAGTACGAATTTATAATAATTACTCTTTCTTTATTTGATTGTATTTGATTAAATTAAATACAATGTTTAAGAAAGATTTTTTTGACACATGAGCTAAACATATACATATGATATACCAAAAGTACTATCAATACAAGAACATATTGTTATGGAAATAATAAAATTATAGAATTCAAAAACATAAAAATAAGTTAATATTTGAATAAACAACAAGAAAAGAGTGTTATATAAAATGAAATAGTTACTCCTAAAACAGTAGACAAAAATAGTGAGCATCCCTCACCAATTACAGTAATGTGCAATTTTAATTGTTTATTATATTGATATATCAAAAGGAGTGAGTAAATATCGAAATTTTACAAAATTTAAGATGGACCTCTCCAAGACAAACTCAATCCATATTCTTCCTACTTTGAACTTTGAGGTCCGTTAGAATCCTAAACTTTAGATCACTCCGATAAGATTAAATAAGAAATTTTATAAACTCATGAAATATCCATAAAGAGAGCAAGAAATTATCTTTTAAAAGCCAAGGAGATTAATTGAGTTCTTTCCGAAGCTCAACTTGAAATACCGATGTGTTACCTAACATTCTTGGATATCAAATACAATTTAAGGAGGTCCAAATAATTATACGTAAGAGAAATACGTTACTAACTGTCCACAAATTACGAAGTACTCGCAATCTTAATATATAAAATTATTTTATTTGTTTATGTATTTATTATAGTTTATTTATCATACTTCAGAAAATTTGCTACAAACAGAGTGAAAAAAAGAAGATAGAATGAAAATCCAATCCAAATAGTGCTGTTTCTTGGTGGTTGACAAGTGAATTGTGATGTCCTTTGCCTTCCATTTTTTGTTGGCTCTTAGCATCCTCCAAGAACAGAATTGACACTTCCAGACGTGTAGACGTACTGTTTCTCACACTCCCTAGGGTTTGATGTCTGAAAGAGTAAAAACACGAGTGTAGATTTTCCAGAAAAATAAAGGTATGGATATCGAATAAAATTACCAATAATGGATTGTTTAGTTTCTATTATTTCCTTTTTAAGAAAAAGTTTCATAATAACAGGTTGTTACTAAATACTAATTCCAGCCCCAGAACCAAAAAAACAAGAAGAAGAATAGTATTATTGGTCCCTTAATAATTGATCAATTTTGATTATATGACATCCCATTTAACCTTTAATTTGTTGAAATGTGTGTTTCTAGTCCCTTTATGTAATTATATTTGAATAATTTATAGAAGTATATTACTCTCAAGTATGAAGTAATAGTACAAGTTAAACATACCACATGATTAATTAAATAGTAAAATAATTAATAATTCTGTTTGTGAAGGTTAAATGTGCTTAATCACATATAACAAGAAAAATTAGAATTTACTACTAACTCAGATACACAAATGTGCTTACTATAATATTTTATTCCTTAACTTAGGTATTTTACTTAAAGTTTAGTTTTTTATACCTTATAGTAGATTTTTATAAGTTAATTACATTATAAGTAGAATAATTATTTTACGAATTTGTTATTACTATAATATTTTATTCCTTAACTTAGGTATTTTACTTAAAGTTTAGTTTTTATACCTTATAATAAATTTTTATAAGTTAATTACATTATAAGTAGAATAATTATTTTACGAATTTGTTACGAATCTTACGTTATTTATTTTTATTTTAATATTACATGCATTAAGTATGTATTCATGTATGTACGTGCATGGTTTTATATCACTACAAGAAAGTATAGAATTGACAACAAAACTTTAGCAACAATAAATATATTATTGCTAAAAATGTAAATGACAACAAAAATTTAATATGTTGTTAAAAATCTAAATGGCAATAACAAAAAATAACTTGTTGTTGCGAAAACTTTTCATATCGGATGTTATTGCAATATTATGCAACAATTTTTGCTGTTGTGAAAAGTACTTTTGGCAATAACATCAACACATGACAATAAAAATGTTGTTAGCAAATGCCTTTCTTTTTGTAGTGTATATTTAAGTTGCATTCTCCTATTTTCTATGGCCCATATAGGTAATTGAGTTTTAATTATACTAATGAAATATTTTCTAAATTATCAGTTAGTTTTATACAATAAAAATAGATAACATTGTACAATTTATTAAAAAATCTACTATATTTATTTTAATTATTTTTTGTATTACCTGCATAGAAGGGGAGTCTGAGAGTAGCTGGTAAAGTTGCTGCCATGGTCACGGGTTCAAGCCGTGGAAACAACATCTCGTAGAATGCAAGGTAAGACTGCGTCCAATATACCCTTATGGTCCGGCCCTTCACCGGACCCCGCGCAAACGGGAGTTTAGTGCATCGGGCTGTCCTTTTTATTACATGCATTGAAATATGTCTATAATATTAGAGTTTTGATTATTATTAATAAATATTAAAAAAAATTATTATGCTAATTTATTTCTTTATAGAAAGTCATTAACTTATATACTATTCAATCATTATTTCTTACTTTTTTGTTTTTCTATAGGTAAATTTGTTAAATAGATTTTAAGAAAATTATGAATATTTTAAAGAAGTTAAAAAAAATAAAGGTTGATAACGTAAGAAGAAAATGTGCATCTGAAAAAAATTATATATAAGGGAAGAATGTTCATTGTTCAAAGTTGAGAGAATATTAATTTTTAAAGTAATGTTTAAGGGTATAAATGATTTTCATCCATTCTCATTCGTGAAGAATAGCACTCCACGTTAGGCCAAATATGACAAAAATATTCTGTATTTGAACAATAATTGACAAGATCCTTGAAAATGAATAAATGCCTGGAAATGGTTAGAAATGAGAGGACAAGATCATAAATTTATAGAGCGGACAAAGATCTTAAGGATTGAAGTGTGGAGCTTCCACTAATTCAATAGCAGATTAAAAGGTAAAGATAAGGCTTTAATCAATCACCAATTAGGACAAATCTTGTTCTTGACTCTCCAACAACTGATAAAATCCAAAGGAGAAAAAGACTAATCAATGTCACACTTTTTCAATATTTTGTTTTCTACTATTGGAAGATGAATGATGTTGACTTAGGGAATATAAATCGTATGAAATTGCATTTAAAATATATGGTCCAAGGACTATTTAGCTTTGTAAAAAATGAAATAATTTTGTACCATATTAATATTACTTTTCACTTGTGCATTTTCATGATTTCTCTCAAAGGAATATTTCTAACTTATTTTTTAGATTAACCAACTATATCAAAAATATGTAATACTTAACAATCACTCTCAAGTTTAGCAATTTCAGATAAAACTGGCTCCAAATGTCTCCAATTTAGAGAATAGTCTATTCTGAACAAAGGAATAAATAGTTCTTGACCGGAAATATAAATATTCAACACAGAAATAATTTCCAAAAGTTTGAAAAACTTGGTCATATCATTTGGAACTAGAATAACATAAAAGGGACGAACGGATATAGATAGAGTTTAATTATCAATGATTACGGAGGGATGAATATGACTCCTGCTTTTTAATTAGAAGTTTTGATTTAAAATTAAAGAAAATAGTTTTTTTTAGAGAAAGTTTTTCTTTCGATGAATCTTATGCTAACTTACAGATTTAAATTAAGTAGGGTTCAAAATATTACAGGACATAGGGAAACAAAAAAAATACAGATAAGAGATCTTTTCTCAGACTGTGTTTGAAAAGTACATCTCCAAAAAGCTGTTGATTAGTTTCAGCAATGCAAAGTTCTTGTAGGATTTTGGGAAAAAGACATTTTGGCAAAGTTATTCAAAACTTGTGATGAATAAATGTGGCACGTATGCATATATATTTTTGTGGCATTGGCAAGCACTTTGAGATAGCTAGACAACAAGGAGGGAACAATGGAGACCCTCAAACAATCCGGTTTTGTTTCATTCTTGAAACTTTTTTATTCCTTTAGGAATAATAGCAGTTTGTGGCATTGGGACAGAATGGAAATAATAATAGATTATTTTCATAATGTCTAATGGTTCCCGCAGTTTTAGCGGGAGGTTCGCGTATGCTGAGACTGTCCCTAAAATCATCAAATAGTATGCGCGGAAAACCTTTAGTGAATATATCTGCAATCTGATAGCGAGACGGCACATGGAGAACACTGACTTGTCCATGAGCAACCTTTTTGATGACAAATAAAATATCCAATTCTATGTGTTTTGTGCATTGATGTTGGACATGGTTTCTTGATAAATATATCGCACTCACATTATTACAATAGACCACAACTGCTTTTTCTATCGGACAATGAAGTTCCAATAGAAGATTACGAAGCCAACATGATTCAGAGACAACATTAGCTACCCCTCGATATTCTGCTTCAGCACTTGACCGTGATAGTGTTGGTTGGCGTTTTGACGACCACGAGATTAAATTATCTCCGAGAAACACACAATAACCAGAGGTGGAATGCCCTGTGTCCGGACATCCACCCCAATCCACATATGTATAAGACGTGAGACCAGAAATGGTTGACTTATACAGATGCAACCCAAAATCAAAAGTACCTGAACATACAGCATAATTCGTTTGAGAGCCTCCATATGTTCTTTCTTTGGGTCATGCATATGTAAAAAAACTTGCTGAACTGCATATGAGATATCATGTCTCGTAAATGTGAGATATTGCAATGCCCCTGCTAAACTGTGGTAATGTGTTGGATCGCCGTATGGAGAACCTGAAGAGTTACTCAATTTTGCCTTGGTATCTACCGACATGTGTGATGGTTTGCAAGATGACATACCGACTTTGTCAATGATCTCTTCGGCATATTTTCTTTGACAAAGAAACATACCACCTGCATATTGAGTTACAACAATGCCCAAAAAATAGTTTAAAGGGCCCAAATCCTTCATAGAAAATTCTGAAGCAAGGAGAGACATAATTGACTGGCGAAGTGACTCGATGATGTCATCCACATAGAGAATAATATATGCCATGTCATTCCCTTTCTTATAAATGAACAAAGACTGATCAAATTTGCTATGTGAGAACCCTAGTGTGGATACAAACCCTACAAATTTGTTATACCACGCCATGGGGGCCTGTTTTAAATCATATAATGATTTTCTCAACAAGCAAACATAATCAGGATGAGTAGGATCTCGGAAATCCAAAAGCTGGTGCATGTAAATTGTTTTCTGTAGGTGACCGTGTAGAAACAAATTCTTGATGTCCAATTGATTAATGGACCATGATTTTGATAGAGCTAGACTGAGAACTGTCTTGATAATCGCTGATTTAACCACCGGGCTGAAAGTTTCACCACAATTCACTCCAACCTACTGAGACATGTCATCACCAATAAGACGATTTTATGCCTCTCAAAAGAACCATCGGATTTCTTTTTATGATAGAAAACCCACATAGAACGTATTATGTTCACATTAGATGGAAGGGGCACCAACTCCTACGTCTTATTTTTAATAAGAGCATTAATTTCATTTATCATGGCAGCTTTCCAATTCGGGTCTGATAAGACAACTTTCGGATTTTGGGAAATTCAGGATGGTTGGACAGAGGATATAAAATAAAATTGACGCTTAGGCCGAAAAATCTCATGCATGGCGTGGGTTTAAATGGATTGGGGTAGGGTCGAGATGGACTTCAAGGTTACTGAAATTTCAACTGAGGGATTAGTGGGCTTGGCCTACCACTGGACCATGGGAGCAGTGGGCTCCTCGAGTTGAGCTGGAGGCAGTGGGCCAGGCTACCGGTTCAGTGAAAAATGAGAGGGAGAAGTGGGCTCCCTCATTTAGGCTGATTATTGTTGGGAAATGGGTTGGGCCATGGTAGATGGTTTGATTGGCCCATTTCGGATGGGGTTATGGACCGAGGGAAATGGTGAGGGAGTCGTGGGCTCCCTCATTTGGGTTGGTCCATTTTGGGCAGGGGTCTGGACCGAGAGTGAGGGAGCAGTGGGCTCCTTAATTTGGGTTGGCCAAATTTGGGTAGTTTGCTGAGCCGAGGATGCGGAAGAGGGAGCAGCGAGCTCCCTCATATTTGGGCTATTAAAATCATATTGTAAAAAATGATGTAGCCCCATGTCCAAAAAACCATACGAGAGTGGGGACGATGTTTGTATATCGACAAACGAGAATTTGGACTCATAAAAAATAACATGACGAGAGATGATAATTTTTTCATTAGACATATTATAACACTTATAACCCCTATGGTTTTTTGGATAACCTAAAAATACACATGGAGTGGAACGGGCTTGAATTTTGTTTATCGTTGTGGAAGGAAAAAAAGGATAACACAAACACCCGAAACCCCTTAAATGTGTGTAGGATGGGACCAGATGATAGAGAATTTGTGTGGGTGAGTGGTTTAAAAGTATCTTGCTAGGAAGAATGTTTAAGAGGTACGTAGCCATTTGAATAGCATGATGCCAAAATGATGGTGGTATGGATGCATGAGCAAGAAATGTGCGAACTAAATTATTTATTGCTCTTATTTTTCGTTCAGCTTTCCCATTTTGAGGAGAAGTGTGTGGACAATAGAGACGAAAGACCATACCATTTTTGTGACAAAACTTCTTAAATTGGTCATTTATAAAATTCTTCACATTGTCACATTGGAAATACTTAATTAATTTCTCAAATTGAGTTGGATGAACACACAAAATTGCAAGAAAATATTGTGAATCTATGATTTCTTCCCAATTGGAAATGTCCAAAGAAAATTAGAGTAATCATCCAAAATAAATATGTAATATTTATGACCTACTGAACTTAAAACTGGTGATGTCCATAAGTCACTATGCATGATATCAAATGGCATAATAGTGTTTGAAGTAGATAAAGAAAACAATAATTTAACATGTTTTCCAAAAACGCAAGATTGACAAACATGAGAGCCCAAAGATGGTTTACAATCAATAAACTTATTTTTCTGAAGGGAGTTTAGCATAGGTGTTCCCGAGTGTCTCAAACGAGTATGACATAAAGTAGGAGATAAAGTAGCAAAGGTTGATGGAGAGGTGGCTTGGTTGTTGTTGGTGGTGGTGATGGGGTACACATTCCCAGTTCTATCACATCTCATTAGTGGTATCCCCGTCTGAAAATCCTTCACAGAAAACCCAAATGGATCAAAATTAACAGAAACGTTGTTGTTAGTAGTGAAACGACGCACAAATACCAAGTTTTTAATAAGTTTGGGTGCATGTAAGACATTGTTTAACTATAATGGTGGGTAAGGGGTGGTATTTTGGATTGCCCAATACCACGAATTGGAATTTCTTGTACACTGTCAACCCCAATATTTTTATTACTGCTCATATTAAAATAAGATAAGAGAGTACCCGTGGATGCCGTCATGTGAGAGGTCGCCTCCGTGTCCATGTACCAGTTGTCATCGGGAACATTGAAAGTCATATTTTGCATGGCGTACTAGATGTCCGTCGGAACATAACTTGCGGAAGATGGTCTATGGGCTGCAAAAGCTTGTTGCGGACGAGAATCGAGAATTCCGGGTTGCCGAGATGTTGGAGAAGGTCTGGCTCACCGAGCCGTGGGGTACGGGCAGGGAGGGCCAGCCCACTGTTGCGGTTGCCAACCCCACGATGGGTAATGCCCCTACTACCCGCCGGCTGGATGGTTGGGCTGCTGCCAGTGGGGTCTGTTTTGGCCCTGTTGGTCACGAATGTTGCCGCTACCAGCGGTTTGTCCCCCCCCCCGGTCCTCATCTTTTTCCATCATTATTTTTCCCTTTGTTATTGTTGTGATTTTGACCCCGTTTTGGTCCATTATTGTGTCGATTATACCATTGCTCGAACCAGAATTTTGAGGGCCAAAATCATCGGTATACGTGTTGGTGAAAATGAGGGCGGTGTCGGCATTGTGCGCCGCCATCGTCGCCTGTTTTTGTTTTCGGGTTCCTTTAAGAATCAATCTCGAACAAGCCTCATAGAAAGGTGGTAATGAATTGCTTTGTTGAATAAACGTAGCAACACCGTCATATTGTTCATTCAATCCTGCAATTAATTGAAGAACTAACCTTTGATTCGTCACCGGTGCACCGACATTTGATAGCTGATCGGTAAGCATTTTGAACTCTTGACAATATGCGGAGACGTTCAAAAAATCATCCAATTTGACATTGGTGAATTGATTTTCTAGATAAACCGCTCTAGAAATTTTGTTATCTTGAAAATATTTTGCTAATGCTCTCATGCTTGTTGCGTCGTTGAATGCAGTTCCAATACGGTGTGCATAAGATAGTTTGATATAGTGTCATAAATCCATTGAAGGACTATAGCATCCAAGCGAGACCATAATGCCACATCAGTGTTTTTCTTTGTGACATCGGGTTGAGGTTTGGGAGAAATAATATGGTCTATGACTTTGTATACACGGTAATAGATTTTGAATAACTCCGTCCAAGATAAATATTGTCCTTTTTCCATCTCAAGAATCACCGAAATGAAGTTCTTGACATTGTTTACGGCAAGAGCGGGATGAAATTTGTGTTGGTCGGCCATTGTTATCTCAAACAAACAAGAAAAGTAGAGAAGGAAAAAAGTAGGATAGGGTTTCGGCTAGGTAGGGTTTCAGTTTAGGGTTTTTGGAAGAAACCCTAATTAGGTTGTAGTTGAGGAAGAAGCCGAATGGGGGGACTAGAATTTAGGGCTAGGGGGAGTGTTAATTTTTGCTCTTGATACCATGAAGGAAATATCTTCCATGTCTATTTCATTCCATGAATACGATAATATATACATCATTACAAGAATCAATCTAGGCTACAATTATGATAGACTATCCTAAGATTATGCTAATTATATTTACATTCTAATTATAAGATATATGATTTGATTTGATGAAAACAATAATGGATTATTTCCATAATGTATAACACAGAGGAACATAGGACCGTGTTGGCAGTTGGCCTTCTGCTAATATCACTTTCATATTTGTTTTTTCTTCTTTAGTTTTGTGTTTTCTATTGATATTTTTAATGTAATTTCAAGGAAAGAGGAAATCCAACTAGGTATCTGTAATAAAAAAAATTATTGAATTAGAACTCGAAAAACTATATGCTATGAATTGCGAATGCAATAGACTACCAGATGTAACTCAAGCTATTATAGCTCCAGAAGAAAAAAACATTATGTTATTTTTTTTCTACCATTAATGTAATTTTAATTGTTATAATAGACTACATACTATTTATTGTAGGTTACTAGCTATCAATATACAATTACTTTTAAGTAATCTCATTGCGTAATATTAACTACAGTGCCGATAAACTCTTCATGGAATATTCAGATCTATTGTTCTTTACTAGTGTCGTGACAAGCTTTAGATCCTCACAATAATATGCAGGGAGAGCTATTTGTGCTGAAGTCCCACATTGGTTGTGAGAAGAAAAATGGTCTGAGTATATGATTGTAGATAATTTTTACCTCATCCGTTAGTTTATGAATTTGAATTAGAGTATTTATTTACATGAACCTAGTAGCTCTTACTCATACTTGTATATATACATATTAAAAAATAATTTTTTACTAAATATGTATAAATATTTATATGTAAACTCAGCTATTATTATAGTATTAATTTGAAATCATTTTTAAAATTACTAGTAAACTTCAATTTATGAACGCAAACTCAGTTATTATTGTAGTGTTAATTTTATATTGCTATAAGAATCAGTAAACTTTCACGTGAACTCAAATATTATTGTAGTATTAATTTAAAATCACTATAGAAATCAGTAAACTTTAAATTATCATGTCTTTTTTGGCATATTAATTTGTAATCCTTAAGCAAAAGAATCCAATTTACGCAATTACGTAGCCATTAACGTGATTGACAGCATGCAAATAATGCAACTTTTGATCTTTAAACCATAGGTTTTCATTCATGAGAATTGAGAAGAGCCATCAATTAACCTTCATATATCTCTCTTTCTCGGGTTTGAAGAAAAATAGACCACTCAGCAATGTAGAGTAAAAAAAAAAACTTCTCGTGTGAGGAGCTGTCAGTCATAATGGGCTCGTGATTTACTCTTTCTACTCTTATCCACTTCTGGATATGACCCTTCATGCTGTGCACTTCTTACTTGCAATTACTCTTCTTGAATTATTTCAGTGACATTTAAGTGTAATGCAAAACTTATACTCCATGGAGGAGTTCGGAAGTTAAGTGACCAAAAAAAAAATACCCCAGAAAAAAAAAATCTTTTGCGCAACAAATTATTGCGTAAAAGAAGTTAATCGTGACGGTGTGATTAACTCCGTTTACGCAATAATTTGTTGCGCAGAAGGAGTATATAGGCCGACGGAGTCGGCTTCTTCTCTATTGGTTCCCCACCTCAAATTTTAAATTCCAAAACGCCATTAAAAGCGAAACTGTAAGATTATTAATCTCCCTTGGGGAGTATTTTCATTAATACAAATATATATAGTGTGTACAATGTTGAATCCTAATTGAACAAGGATCGTATATTTACCATAATTATACACTACTATTAATTACAAAATATATGATGAATATGATAATATTCGCTAATACACCCCCTCAGTCGGAGCGGAAGGAGGCCAGACGCTGATATTGGATCTGAAGTCTAGGAATAGCTTTCTAGGAAGTCCTTTAGTAAAGATATATGCATCCTGATACGAAGAAGGCACATGCAACACCTTAACATGACCTATAGCAACCTTCTCACGAACAAAATGTATATCCATCTCAATGTGCTTGTTTCTCTGATGTTGAACAGGGTTATGAGATAAGTAGATCACATATATGTTATCACAGTACACCATAGACGCCTTACGCAAGGGACAAGGAAGCTCCAAGATAAGGTTTCGGAACCAGCAGATCTCAGCAACAACGTTTGCAATGCATCTATCTTTTGCTTATGCTGGCGGGATCCGCCGATGTCCCGTCCTGTTCCCGGTCCCGTCGGAAAAGAGGACCGATCTTATCGGGTTGGGTCGGGATCGGGTTTTCTGATTTTTTTATTTTGCACTTAATTTTAAAAAATAATGTATATAAACACCTCAATAATTGAACAAGATAGTGTAATAAAAACAATCCAAGATTGTTTTTGTGCCTCTTGTATTATTTAATAGAAATATGATTTTTTGGTAATACAATTTCAAAATTGCAACTTTGTGGTGTTGAAAGTTGCAAATAACATAGTAAAATTATAATTAAAAAAATTACATATTTTAAAAACACCTTTTCTAGTTTATTTATAATGTCTTGTGGTTCTTCGGTTGGAATTGAAATTTGTTGGTCAAATTGCTCGACGTCTCTTCCACCTCCGTCAAATAAGATTTCGTTGTAGTTTTCATCATCTTCTTCGTTGATCTCTGGTTGACCGCATCTTCTACGCTCTGCTCGTATCCAAACTCTGAATAATACTGTAATCTCCAAGCTGTCTCCCGCTAATGAGTGTATGTGCTCTCCTATTTGAAATCTTCCGGCCAAAAAAAGTGATTTTAGACGTTGTTCATGACGCTTGAATATTCAACACATCTCGGGCCATCTTTGACAGTGTCGAAAAGGTCTTCTCATTCTCCCTCCAGTAATTCAGCAAATCTTCATGTCCTTCTTCATTGAGAACTGCTTGGTACGGTATAACACCCTGCAAAATAAAAACATCAAACTCACTAACTTGATTAGTAGTGGTACCACTATACATTCTATGTCTAAGGCTTTCAATACTAGCCGCAGAAACAACATGTCTTTTTTGAGGTTGTGTTGAAGAAGAAGAAGAAGAAGAAGATGGTATGGAAGCCGGTTGGTTGCTAGCACTTTCTTATTGCTAATGCCTATATACTTTTTTGCATTCATCTTGTATGCTAGACAACACTTCCTTTTTAGTTTGTTCAATAGGTGGTGGATCATTTGGATTTTTTGGAGTTGGAGGTGGAAGTACTGCTATACAATCATAAATAGTTTCAATTAGTGCTTTACAACTGTCTATTTTAATAGTCGGATTTAATACAGCACCAATAATATAAATAGTGGGAATAAAAATAAATTTTTTTTAATTTGATAAACATTTTTAATAGGTGTCTTATAAGCTGGTTTTTCATATATTCACTAAGTAATAAAAATATTAGAGCTATATAAAACAACATAGTAGAAATAGTAGGATAATATATACCGAAAAATCTTTTGTTGCTTAAAAAAATTTCTCTAGAAATACAATAAGTTCTGAATTTTTTTCCCAATCGTTAACCTACTTTCTTCGGAAATTTTTCTATAAGATAGTCCTTAATCGTGACAAGTTTTTTTATATTATTTTTTTTTTGTTGTATTCTATTACTTATAAAAATAAAATTTATAGCAAATTGTATTTTATTAAGAATGTCTTCAAAAAGTGATAGATCATCCTTTACAACTAAGTTATAAAATGGAACGCACATTTTATATGAAAATGATTTGGAAAAGATGGACTTAAAAGATCTTTTAAAATTCTAATAGCATAATTATTAGAAGAAGTGTTATCTAATGTAATAGTCATAATTTTATCAGTTATGCTATAATAATCACAAATTGAATGAATATTTTCTGCAATAAAACTACCAATGTGCCTATCATCAATATATCTATACGATAAAATACATTTTTGCATAGACCATTTATAATCTATCCAATGACATGTTACAGTTAAATAATCATGGTCGTTAGTACTACGGCCTATATCAGACGTGATATATACTTTGCCAGGAAAATGATATAATGAATAACGTAAATACTGTTGATATTCATGTGCAAATTTAAAAACATTTTTCCTAACAGTTGATCTAGGAAAATCGTTAAAAGCAGGATTATACATATCTCTAATGTAATGAATAAAATCAGGAGAGGAAGGAAATGAAAAGGGCAAATCCTCCACCACAACTAATTTTGCTATTGCTTCCCTATCTCTATGTTTATCGTATTTAGGGCCTACAATTCCCCCCGTCATAGGGTTAATTTGACCTTTTACTTGGTCTGGAACAGTATGTGAACCTTTTCCTGACTGAGAGCGCATTGACACACCCGATTTTTCAGCCAGGTATTGGTCTCACCTAACTTTGTAAAAGTTTTGTACATGTCTTAATAAATCTCCCGTCTCACCCTAACCTTTTCCCATTTTTAATTTTAAAATATTTTTACAAATTTGACATCTAACTACTTAATTCTCTTCGTCCCTATAAAAAAAATCCATGCATCTGATTTTTATTTTCATTTTTTTGGGCCTCGTCTCATACTAGGGGGAATAGGAGGCGTTCCAATTGGAGGTGACCTAGTGGGTGTGTCATTTAGATTAGTGGGTGAGTCATCTAGATTAGTGGATGTGTCATCTAGATTATCTTCTACATTAAAGTCTGGTTGAGTTGCAGAAAATATCTCGTCGTCTAACTCTAATTGTATATCATTAAAAAATTCAGTTTCTTCTATATGTGTGTAATAAAACAAATCATCCTATCTAGGAATAGGATGACTAGAAGAAGTACTCCTGCCCTTGTTACCTTACTAGAAGAAGCACCCTTACCCTTACCTTAAACATACCTCTTATTCCTTCCATTTTAATTATGCTAATAAATAGTTAAAGATAATGAAATTAAGTGCGCTAATTAAAATAAAGTAACAATAATAATTTAAAGAATGAACGAATGTACCAAACGCCGACGTAACGTCGACGTGTAATCGAGGTTAAAAATTGAAACTTTGCTTGATGGATGATCCTCAAGCTAGTTGCTAACTTCACTTCCAATTTTTTAACTTTGATGTAATTATAAAAATACAACAACAACATACCCAGTGAAATTCCACAACGCAGGGTCTGAGGAGGGTAGAATGTACAGACCTTACCTCCACCTTGGTAGGTAGAGCGGTTGTTTATGGGAGACAATGTAGACTTGTAGAGAGATAGATTAAGAGATTGTAGGAAGATTTGTGAGAAAGATGAAGAAAAAATGAGGTATTTATAGTTGAAAATTGGGTTAAAGTATAAATATATTAACTTATGGGTTAAAAATAAATATTAAGGGGTGGAGGGTTGGGGGAGGCCAAAAATGGCCATTCACAATGTCCAAAATATAAAATGGCCATTGTGCAACAGACATTTTCTGCAAAGGGAAGCGATCGGGAGGGACCGGGGCTGGATCAGGGCGGGTCGGGTGAATATGGACTGGGGCGGGACGAGCCCAGGTCCCGTCCCGGTTCGAGTCCCGTTCTAGTGGTTTTTTTTAGCGTGGTCGAGGCTCAACCGGGGCGGGGGCGGGTCGGGACCAGGCCGACCACCCCTGTTGGCCAGCCTTATTCCATAGAAGGGTAACTGCTCTTCATCTTCTCCGGCGAACTCTGGACGCCAGAGTCCGGCAAAACCCCACCATGATGAAAGCCCCTCTCCCCCGTCGCTGCTATTATTCCTGGATGTACTTTATGTCCTCCACCTTCTTCTTCTTCGTCGCTCCATGACCTCATATCACGTGTAATTTTCCTTAATTCTATACTCTTTATGTACTGTATGAAATCTTTAGTTTATTTGACAACGGAGACCCATACAGAGTAAAAAAGTCTAAGCCAACTATTTATTTACTTATGTATGTACTGAGTACTATGTAATATCATGTTTGGTCACGATATTTAAACTCTTAAGTCATTATGTGGAAAGTACTATGCTACTATGCTTTTTCGTTTGTTTGCTTGTCTACTTCCCTACTCTAATTAAAAGTCTATTTGGTTTCAAATCATACTTCTACTCTGCTTCAAATGACAGGTACAAATTATTTAAATGGATTCTAATTGAAATATCCATAGTATTCCCTTTTTAAAAACAAATTCTTCTTAAAGTGTGGTATATATATATATATATTCATTTCCATATTGGATGACTTCAAAAACTGTGTTTTATAAAATTCGTAAATTTTACATTCACGACATCTTTTATTGAAGTTATCTTGTTTGAAAGAAATAAGGGTTGTTGGGCCAATGGCCACTGGCCCATCCCCATGGCCAAGAGGCCCAAGGTTGCGGCCAGTTGGCTTGCGGTCCACTATTCCGAGTACCATTGCTATCGCCGCCACTGTTTCGTCCACCACCACCGTCGTCGTTACCACCGTGATTGTCACCACGGTTCTTGCCATTATTTTTCTAATTTTGACCCTTTTTGCCGCCACCGTTGGTACGGTTTTGGCCCGAATTTTCGGAGAATGAGTGAGGGTCATCAGATGTAGCCATCATCATGATGAAATTTGCTCTGGTAGCCGCTTTCTTAGCCAAACCGACCTCTTCCAACATGAGTATGGAACGGGCCTGATAAAATGGTGGGAGATGATTACTTTGACGAAGCAGTGTCTCAACTCCATTATATGCCTCGAATAGGCCCGCAACCATCTGAAGAACAAGACGATCATTGGTAATTGGCGCACCAACGTTTCGGAGTTGATCCGCCAATTCCTTCAGCCTTTTACAATAGGCTGAGACGTTCAGAAAATCTTCCATGTGAACATGGAAAAATTCCTGCTCAAGAGTGACAACACGAAAATTTTTGTCTTGGAAAATATCACGCACCCTATTTCAAGTTTCCATCGCCGTGGAGTCGGGCACAATAATAGTCTGCAAGAGGTCTGTAGAGATGGTGGAATATATCCACTGTAGAACGGTAGCATCAAGAGTTGTCCATAACACCGGGTCATCCTCCGGTGCAGGCACCTTCTCCTTTCCTGTGACCGAGGGGATGATGTGATGGAGGACTTGATGCGAGAGTGCGTGAACTTTGAATATTCTGCCCACGTCGCGTATTGGACGTTTTCCATTTCAAGAACAATAGGGATGTGGTTCTTGATGTTGGAAACTGTAAGGGCTGAATGAAACATGTTCTTTGACGTAGACATAATGAAAGAACAATAGGTGAATTAGGAACTTGGAAGAAAATTTAGGAATATAGGAGGGAAAAAAAATTCACGGAATCCGAGAGTAGGTCACGGAAACCAAGAAAAGAAGGGGGCAACGGAAGTTTTGGAGAGAAGGTATTTTAGCCATAGACTTCTGATACCACGAAATAATAATTCATTTATTATTTTCATTGATAATGAGAGATATATATACAAATATACAATTCCTAAATATGGAAAATATAGGAAAATAATTCTACCTTTTCCTACTCTAATTCTAATACATTTTCCTAATACAAGACTAATATCATAATTACAATTATACATGAATTACAATTATACATGAATTACAATTTTGGAGTCCAAATTGGACCATGATATACACGTGTAGAGATGGCAGTGGATCCTGGACCCGGTCCGGATCCGGATCCATTTTATAGGATATGGATCTTCAAAATTTGGACCCGACGTATCCGGATCGGACCCGGATCCTTTTCTGACGGATCGGATCTGGATCTTGTATTTGAGATCCGTATCCGGTCTAGATCCGACCCGTGGATCCTTTTTTTATTAAATATATTCATAACCTAGAATGTAATTTTATAAGTATTTTCTTAAAATTGCTAAGCACATCCTTGCAAGTTTAATTCTCAAAACAAGTTTAATTTATCCCCGCGTTAACTCAAAAACCAAAAATAAAGAGGTAACTTCGATAATAAAATCAATGTTATATTAGTGAATGACTAACATCTCCATAGACAAGTAGTTAAAATTATATTCACTTCATTTGTGAAGATTTCAAGCACATACAAGTTCTGCATTGTGGAAATACTAGTAAGCATTTTTCACAACTATTGTCATTGTCCAACATTTTCAATTAATAGCTCACAATCAAAACGAGACAACGAACAAAATATCTCATATGAACATTTCAAATTGAAACACAATAAACTGTTAGTTAAGTAAAAATCGTTTGTCAGTTCAAAAAAAAATTCTTAGCAATGTTACATTCTTAGCAAAGCAAATTTTTTTATTGCAGATCCGATCCGTGGATCCGGCCGGATTTGGATCTGATTTTTATGGATCCGATGAATCTAGATCTAGATTCAGGTATAAAAAACAGATCTAGATCTAGTAGGATCCAATCCAGATCCGATCCGATCCGATCCGATCCGATCCGATCCGTTCTCATCCCTATACACGTGTATGTGGTCTTTTATTGTTAACTATTCTAAAACGTCATCCACAAAAGAAAAAAGAAGGCTATTTTTTGAACACTTCCCAAAACATGAGACGTCAAAACTATGTCAAAGAAAGTTTGTTTTGATAGCAGTGGGGAAAGAGAAGCAGCGACGGGGGAGAGGGGCTTTTGTCACGGTGTGGTTTCGCCGGACTCGGGTGTTGTGAGTTCGCCGGAGAAGACGAAGAGCAGTCATCCTTTTATGGAATTTGGATGATATTGGTACGGATTAAATTAATAGGTGGGTCGGAGCGATTATTTTTTAAAATTGGATAATTTTGTGGAATTTGAGAGTTTCCATCCAATTAAGGATATGAGCATGAGTGTAAATTTTACTAACGGCAAGAATATATTTGTTTACTATCACTAACGGCAGGAATATATTTATTTACTATCACTAACGGAAAATAAAATTGATTAATACTTTCCCCGACAATTGAAATCCATCCCTTACTTTAATTGACGCACTAAAAAAGGAATCACGAGACACTTTTTGCTCGGAAATTTGAGTATTAATACAAAATTCAAGTATATATCGCGAATTTATGTAGTAGAAAACAACTATTCTTAAGTATTAGCTTGAAAGTTTCCTTGCCTTTTAAGACTACCGAAATATATTGAAAAGTGATCCGTAGTTGAAAGATTTAGGGCTGAGAAGTAGTAGACTCTAATATTTATTGAGATAATTATGTTATATGAAATTTAGAGCAATAATACTATCAAAATTAACCAATCTTTTTAAATCTTTTAAAAAATATCCAAATTTTTCTCTCTCTATCATGGTCTCTCTCTGCCTCCTCTCTCTTGACACCACTGTTGTCTCATCGTCGTGGTCTCAAATCTCCGCTATGAGAGTCATCGCCGGCGTCGTCGTCTCAGATCTCAGATCTAGTGGAAATGAGTCATTTTCTCTCAAATCTGGTGGTGATGAGAGGCGGCGTCACCGCCGATCGATACCTCTCAGCCGTCGATGAAATCCAACGGTCAATGGAGTCCGCTACACTTTCCGATGATCAAAACAAAGCGGACAGTGCGATCCAGATCGGCGATGAGGTATATGAATGTATATGGAGCTAAAGATATAGGGTTGGTGGTGTTGAAGTTATTTGTTGTATAATAGTGTATATGGCGATATATGGGTGTATATGAGTGTTTATGGGAGTTGATGGTGTTGAGGTTATTCTTTTGTATAATATTGTATAATAGCGTATATGGATGTATATGACGGTATATGAGTGTTTATGTATATAGGTGTATAAATATGTATACACCTTCAAACACTTATATACATAAGGTACTTGACTTTTGTATATAAGTGTATAATACTATAAAATTATTTTTGGGCCAGAGCTTTGCAATGTATTTTTGGTTTTTTTTTTTTTTGCAATGAAAGTGAGCAAATTGTATATTTTTGAAATTTTCCCATATTTATTTTAATTTTCTTTCTCTTTTTAACTCAATTAACCGACATTAGCATTAAAATTTAATGAATTTATTCACATATACCTACTTTTTTATTCATTCACTAATACCTACGTTTTGAAAAAGAAAAGCAACAAAGGTCACTAGATTTTTATTAAGCAGAAAAAAAACAAAAGGTGAGTCAGAAAAGAACAATATTGTAAGATGATATTAATCTCCCTTGAGGAGTCTTTCATTAATATCAAGGTATATATAGAGTACAATATTCATCCCTTATACAATAGGAATCCTAAGCCTATACAAAAGAGGAATCCTAAGCCTATACAAAAGAGGAATCCTAGTCTTACCATAATTATATTTACACAATATATGAAAATATTCTAATTATGGGTAGGGAATATATTTACACATTTACACACCCCCTCAGTCGGAGCGAGAGGAGGCCGGACGCTGAGACTGGCTCTGAAGTCAAGAAATAACTGTCTGGGAAGTCCTTTGGTAAATATGTCTGCATACTGATATGATGATGGAACATGTAACACTCGGACATGGCCTAACGCAACTTTCTCACGAACGAAGTGTAGGTCTATCTCAATATGCTTGGTTCGCTGATGTTGAACCGGATTATGAGAAAGATAGATGGCAGAGATGTTATCACAATACACAATAGATGCTCGACGCAAAGGACACCGAAGTTCTAACAAAAGAAATTTCTCGAGCCAACAAATCTCGCCTATTACATTTGCAACGCCTCGTACTCACCTCGATCGGAACGAGATAGGGTAGCTCGTCGCTCAGCGGACCAAGAAATCGATTATCCCCTAAGAAAACACAAAAGCCGGAGATGAAGCGTCGCGTGTCCGGACACCCCGCCCAATCTGCATCCGTATATGAAAGCAACTTGTCCGGTGCGAGAGGGGTATAGGTGCAAACCATAATCAAGAGTGCCCTTAATGTATCGAATGATACGCTTAAGAGCAAGTGAAATGAGACTCCCGGGGGCATGCATGAATAAGCACACCCGCCGAACAAAGATAAGCTATGTCCGGCTCGGTGAATGTGAGATACCGAAGTGCACCCGCAAGGCTCCTATACATAGTAGGATCGAGACTCGGAGCACCATCCATAGCACCGAGCTTAGATTTGGAATCAACCGGAGTAGGCACCTCTTTGCGCTTCGCCATCTTAGCCCCGTACACAATCTCTTCTCGCATACTTACGCCGACACAAGAACATATGATTGGCGGACACGGTCACCGATATCCCCAAAAAGTAACTCGGCTTTCCCAAATCGCCATTGCAAATTCGGACTTGAGCAAGGCAATAATCTCATTTTTCAATCCGTCGGAGGAGGCGTAAGAACAATATCATCCACGTAAAGTAATAAGTAAGCCGTGCTACTACCTCGATGAAAAATGAAAAGTGATGTATCACTCTTGCTGCATACAAAACCAATCTTCAAGATATACCCGGCAAAGCGATCATACCACGCACGGGGGCCCGCTTCGTGCCATATAGTGACTTACGGAGACGGCACACATAGTGAGGAACTGGCCGGATGGGTGAACCCCGGTGGCCGATGCATGTAGACCGTCTCTCTCGCATCCCCATGTAAGAATGCATTCTTCACATCAAGCCGATGGATCGGCCAATGTTTGCCCATGGCTATGCTCAAAATCGTGCGGATGGTAGCCGGTTTGACAACCGGCCGAAGGTCTCACCACAATCAATGCCCTCCTGTCGATTTGTGCCATTAGCCACAAGACGGGCCTTATACCTCTCAAGATCCCCATTGTCTCCGAACTTGTGACGAAATAGCCACATACAACGAATGATATTCACCCCCTCGTGTCTAGGTACTAGATCCCACGTGTGTCGTTTAGTTAAAGCATTGAATTCCTCATACATAGCCGCATTCCAATTAGGGTCTTGTTTGGCCAATTTTGGGTTCTTTGGAAGTGGAGAGATGGTTTGGGCGTACAGTTGAAATGGACTTTGGGTTTGAAGATTCCATGCTTTGAACGAGTTTCCATTGGATGGGTAGGGACAGGGTGGTGGAGTGGTGTCTGAGACGGGGGGTAAAGTCGGATAAGGAGAGGGTGGGGGAGAAGCCGTCGGAGGTGTCGCGGCTCCTGGATCGAGAGTCGTGGTGCTAGAAGGTTGACATGCTTCTCTGAAGTTTGGGCGCCGCGGCTCTGACGACGGAACAGAGGATGTGAGTTGTTCGATTATGAGGGGAGAGATGGCAGACTCGTCAAGAAATGAGTAGTCCTATTTTTGGAATTTTGGAAGATTCGAAAACGGGAATGTGGTCTCGTCGAATGTGACGTGACGAGATATGTGGATCTGACGAGTCGACAAGTCATAACATAGATAGCCCCTATGGTTCGGCGGGAATCCTAGAAAGACACATGGAGTGGACCTAGGAGCGAGCTTGTGAGGGGCGGTGGAGCTAAGGTTGGGATAGCACAGACAACCAAAAATTCGTAGATGATCATAAGAGGGGATTCTATGGTAGAGGATTTCGGTAGGGGTCATATTGTGAAGAGTGCTAGTAGGGAGAATATTTAGAGTGTATTCTGACATTTTAGCAACATACACCCAGAAGGGTGGAGGGAGGGAGGCATGAATCAATAGGGTGCGAATCATATTGTTAATGGTGCGGATGATTCTTTTAGCTTTACCGTTTTGTGGTGAGGTGTGAGGGCAGGAGAAGCGAAAGACCATGCCATTATTGGTACAAAAATGGTGAAACATAGAGTTATTGAATTCACGACCATTATCGCACTGAAATGATTTTATGCCTTTTCCAAATTGTGTTTGAATGAACTTGCGAAACTCAAGAAATTTGACAAACACTTCCGATTTAAATTTAAGAGGGTATAACCAAACGTAGTGTGAAAAATCATCAAGCAACACAAGATAGTATTTATGACCGAGAGAACTAGTGATAGGAGATGTCCATAAATCGTCATGTATAATATCGAAAGGAGCAAATGTAACACTAGTAGATGAGTTGAACGGAAGACGAATATGTTTGCCTAAAGAGCAAGAAACACAATTTTGGGCAAGTTTTCCATTACAAGCAATGAAATTGTTGCCTCTAAGAAAATTAAAAACTGGGACTCCTGGATGACCAAGCCTATTATGCCAGGTTGAAGAAGAAACAACCGCTAGAGTGACGGGAGAGCAAGATCCGGCAAATGGAGGTGGAAGTGAATGGATAGAGATCCCCCGTGCTATTGCATCTCGTAAGAGGTGTCCCCGTATGAAGATCTTTTACAGTAAAACCAAAAGGGTCAAAATCCACAGAGACAGAATTATTACGAGTAAATTGGCGGACAGATATGAGGTTCTTAATCATGTGTGGGGCATATAGGGTGTTTTTGAGGGAGAAGGGTGGATGAGGAGGTTGTGTGTATGAGGTACCATAACCCTTAACTGGAATGCGTTGTCCACTACCAACCGTAACATATTGAGGATGCTTTACATGAAACAGCTTTAGGAATAGTACTTGCAGACGGGTGACGTGAGATGTGGCGCCGAGTCCATGTACCAAGTATTGTCGTCGTTGCATAGAGAGGGTGTCGAACGCCCGACCCAACTCGGGGGTGTCATGCCGGAGGAGGGCGCGGGACCGACCTTGCATGAAGTGGGCCTCGTTGTGGGGCTGGAGCGGGGCCTAGCAAATCGGGGTAAGAATACGGATTGTATGGTCGCCGGTACCGGAATGGACTTGGCGTCGCGGCTCGAATCGGGCGCCGCGCGCCGTAGACGAATCGCCGAGGAGCCGCAGCCCCGCTTGTTCTCGCGATCTCTCGTTGTCGTTGCCGCCGTTGGTTCCGTTGACCGCGACCCTTGCCACGACCACGGCCTCCTCTACCGCCGCGGCCTTTTCCACCCTTGCCGCCGCCCCCGCCGCCGTTGGGAGTTGTCCGGTGGCGTCTCGATCTTGAGGTTGCGTGTCGACAGCCTAACACCGCCGGGGCGTGCTCATCCCGCTTAGCACGATGGGTTTCTTCGAGCAACAATTGTGAGCGAGCTTTGTTAAAACTCGGTAGCGGATCTCGCTTCGTTGAATAATGGTGGCCAAAGTATCATATTCGCCCTTAGTAAGGCCGTAAATCATTTGTAGCACCATTTTATCGTCGTGACAGGCGTGCCGATGTTGGAGAGTTGATCGCTAGAAGTTTAAGCGCTTGCGTACTCGGAGACATTGGAGAAGTTTTCAAGACGTGTTTTGTTGAACTGTTCTTCCAAATACACGGCACAAGTGTGCTTGTTGTCCTGAAAAATTTCCTCCAAACGATTCCACAAGTTAAGGGTTGGAGTCAGATTTCATGATAGTAAGGAGCAAATCCTGAGAGATACTACCATATATCCATTGTTTGACGCCGGCGTCGAGACGGTGCCAGATAGAATCATCAACCTCCGTAGGGCACGGAATAGTATCATCAATATGGTCAAGCACGTTATAGAGACATGCATGATTGCGAAAAAGTTCAACCCAGGGAGAATACTGGTTGTTTTCTTGATCAAGAATAATGGGAATATGGTTCTTGATGTTGGAAACAGTAAGGGCGGGATGAAACGGGGGTGATGACTTTGTGGTGGGATTTGTGGAGGTAGAGGCGTCAGAAAGTGTGGAAGAATCAGGGATAGCCATTTAGAGAAGAGAAGAACGGAAGAACAAAACCCGAAAAACAAGAAGAAAATTCGGGAGGGCCGCGGCGTAGGAGAGGCAGCCGACGGCTGTGGAAGAGAAAGGTTTTTAGGGTTTTGTTTATTTGGCTCTTGATACCATGTAAGATGATATTAATCTCCCTTGAGGAGTGTTTCATTAATATCAAGGTATATATAGAGTACAATATTCATCCCTTATACAATAGGAATCCTAAGCCTATACAAAAGAGGAATCCTAAGCCTATACAAAAGAGGAATCCTAGTCTTACCATAATTATATTTACACAATATATGAAAATATTCTAATTATGAGTAGGTAATATATTTACACATTTACAAATATTATAAGCATCTTTTTAGGTTTTCCATGTTTATAGCTTTTGAAATAATATACAAACGCTAACTGTTTGTCCTCCTAAAAAATTATGAGCACGTATATTTAATGAGCATCATAAACAACAAAAGCAACAAAAAATGACTGAAAAGGCTTGATCTGATCATAAGTGGTTAGTTTAAAGTGTTGCATTATTGAGTTGAAAAGGTGGTAAAAGGTGTGCCTTTTATGAGATTTTGGAGGCAATAACAGTGGCATTATTCACTAAAACAGCCCAAAAGTGAAGTGTAATCTGTAAAGTAGGGGTGTCGTTTTTCGGTTTGGTTTTATATTATTCAATTTGAATTTTAGTGTTCGGTTTTTAAAAACTTCAATCTAATTCAAATCAAAATAAGTTTGGTTTGGTTCGATTTTTCTCTTTTCGATTCGGTCTTTTTCGATTTGGTTATTCGGTTGCGTCATATAAAATAATTAATATAATTAAAATGGCGAAAAAGAACAAATGTTATAGAAAATGAGAAGTAATGATGTCATATCTCTTAAATATAATTTCTAATATAAATCATAGGGTAAAATTTTAAGAATACAATATTTAAAAGTATATTAATATATATATATATATATTTAATAATTTAGTTTTTCGGTTTTTATTTTTCTAAATCCGAAATCAAACCAAATATCTAATTTTTTTAATTTTTCAATCCGAAACCAAACTAAAAAAACAAAAAACCAATAACCAATTCAAACTAAAATTCGATTTGATTTTTGATTTTTGATTTAATTCGAATAATGCACCCCCAATTTAAAAGGTGATAAGAGAAAGGCTGGATAGTAAATAACGAGCAATTAGAAAAACGATAAATGAACGCTCTCTAGTTTTACACTTGGCGTTTAAATTGTCAGAATGAAGCACAATTGCGAAAAAAATGTCTCTGCGAGTTCATGTATATTTATATTTAGTTGATGTATATTTATATTTAGTTGATGTATATTTATATTTACATTTATATTTATAAAATTAAAATTAAAATTAAAATTAAGTCTGATTGAGACTTTGGACATAATTCAACCAAATAGCGATATATTATTTGCAAACTAATTTTTGTCACAATTTTTCCGTTATTTCAAATTCAACTTCGAACAGAGAATTTGAAATTAAAACTTGTGGAGGGGTATTTAAATAAAATAAATAATATTTTTCTCGAGTGAAATTTGTGCCCAATCATAATTTTAACTTTCAAACACTATTTTTCAACTTTAATATTAAGCCATCAATTTTTCAAATGCCCACCAAATATTGTCCAAAAAGGTCAGAATGACCATCATGAGCAAATTTAGGATTTTACGGAACTTAAGAAAATAAAATTCCTTATTTTACAAAACTTAATTTTATTGATGGTCATTAAACTTTTCCTTATAACGCTAAAGCCATAAAATTATTTTGTAACAGTCTAATCACTAAATTAATTGTTTGTAATACTAAAGTCATAGAACAAGTTTTTGTAACTTCAAAATCATTAAATTATGTGTTAGTTGTTGAATTTATCAAGATTGATGTGAACATATATGAATATTGGAAGCCTCAATATTGATGTGAACATTGAAAGCCATTTTTGTAGAATGAAATTGGTAAATGCATTTTTCATGCATGATCACATTTTAAGTGATGTCATGCATGACATTAGTGAAACAATTTTCCTTCTATAAATAGCAAGAGTTTTGTTCATTTGAAAGACATTCTTCACTTGCCTTCTCATCTTCTAAAGCATTTGAATCTTCAATCTCTCTTGTAGTATTTCACTTGTAATTTTGAAGTGGAACAAAATTTGAGTTGGTTGTGTCCGAGGACTAGGAAAAAATGCAATTTTGACGAACCTCGTAAATTTTTGGTGTTCTTTTTTTTTTAATTTTTTATTGTTGTCTCAATTACTATTTATTAGTTGTCTTTAGATATATTAGTTGTGATCTAATCACTCTATATATATTCGGCTTTCGCAACTATTGGTATCAAAGCCAAGGTTCTCTGTGAGTATGCTTTGTGGTTGCAACACAGTCTGAAGTTCCACATCAGAAAAGAATTACTTTGGTCTATTGTATTGTCATCTAATAAATAGTATTTGTAGTAGAAATGAAAGACAAGAAAAATGAAGAATCTACACCGGTTGTCATTAATACGTGTTTGGCATCTTCCCTTATGACAAGAATTGTGTCAAATGCGAAATTTGCAGTTGAAATTTTGACGGATCAGGATATTTTGGGGTGTGGAAAGGCGATGTTCTTTTTCAACAAGGGCTAGATATTGCCATAGAAGAAAAGAAACCAGACAGTATAGGAGAAGAAAATTGGAAGATTATCAACCGTGTTGCTTGTGGTACCATTCGATCTTACCTTGCAAAAGAACAGAAGTATACATACACGAAGAAAACTTCTGCAAGTAAATTGTGAAATGCATTGGAGGATAAATTCTTGAAAAAAAACAGTCAAAATAAACTCTACATGAAAAAGAGATTGTTACGCTTCACATATGTTCCCGATACCACATTGAATGATCATATCACTAGCTTTAATAAGTTGGCGACAGATTTATCGAATATGGACGTGACTTTTAGTGATGGAGATATGACCTTAATGTTGTTAAGTTCACTTCCCGATGAGTATGAGAACCTCAAAACTACTCTACTTCATGATAATGATGAAATATCTCCCAGAGAAGTTTGGTCCACTTTGTATAGCGGAGAAGGAGAAGTACTGGTCGTGAGAGGTCGTTCTCAAAACAAAATGAGAACGAAGAAAAGAAGATCCAAGTCAAGATCCAGACCCAGTAAATATGAATGTGCCTTTTGCCGAGAAAAGGGGCACTAGAAGAAAGATTGTCCAAGATTGAAAAACAAGGTCAAACCTAACATTGGGAAGAATGTCATGGATTCAAATGTAGCTGATTGTGACGACTCTGAGTTCTCACTAGTTACAATAGAGCCATCCAAACTATTTGATATTTGACTGATGGACTCAGCTTGTAGCAATCATATGTGTCCCAAGCGGGTTTGATTCGTTAATTTTCAAGAAGGAGAATGTGGAGTTATTCACACCGCAAATAACAATCCTTTTACTGCATACGGTATTGGTTCAATCCAATTAAGGAACCATGATGGATCGATCAGAACATTAACAAATGTTCGATACGTACCGAATTTGAAGAAAAATCTCATTTCTATAGGAGCCCTAGAGTCAAAGGGGTTTAAAGTCATTATAAAAAAATAGGATAATGAAAATATGCTCCGGTGCACTAATGGTAATGAGGGGAGTTCAAAAAAATAATAACATGTACCACTATCACGGTAGTACAATTATTGGGACAACGACATCTAGTGATGACAAGGAGGCAGCAACGATCAGGCTATGGCATATGCGCTTCAGACATGCTGGAGAAAAATCCTTGAAATCCTTATCAGATCAAATAACACATTATTTATTAAATTTATTGTTATAAATATTAATTTTGTGATTTTAATATTACAAATAATTAGTTTAATGACTTTGTTGTTACTAAAATTTATTTTATTGACTTTAGTATCACAAAAAATAACATCTTGTTTTGTCAAATTATAAACTCATTGACCAATGGTGAGTTAGCTAATTGCATATGATGTGGTCCGGAGCAGCAGATAAGAAGTCGGGCAACTGCACTTAAATTCCCACGCCCCGTTTCTCTTCTCTCTTCTTCAATATACTGCTTAATTTCTCTCTTTTTCAGTCTTACTGTCTCTCTCTATCTGTTTTTTCGTGTCCAGTTTCCAGCTAGATAGTCTGTAGATACACAATCAATAAAGGCCATCCAAATCAAGAAACATACTACAATACTAGAGACTTTCCTTTTCATTTCGTTAAGGTACTGAGAATGTATGTATAACTATTACTGAATTTTGATTATATTTATTGCTTCTTCTTTTTTTTACATGCATTCTCTCTAAAAGAGAAATTATATAGGAGTAGTACATATCCACCATGCATCAAATGGTATGATCAAGTGAAGAACTTTTCTTTCATTTTTCTGCTAATTAATCATATGCATATAAGGTTCCTTTTCTTGATCAAGTAATTTGTAACTCTAGCGGTCTTGGGATTGTGACGTTTGTGCATTTACATGGTCTTCTTTATTGTCTTTCATTGTTATATTTGAAGATCTATCTCACACGGGGTTTTGTGTTTTTGTTGTTTTATGTCCTCTTCCTAATAGCATAGCCTGTCTCTTTTAATATTAAATTTCTGCAATATGAATCATGTTTGCTATTGGGTGTAAGAGTGGATTTCTAAAGACTCTTTTTTTATTATTATTTTCTTGACAAGTGGTTCTCAAGAATTCTTGTCAGTGCATCTACTAATCAAAAAGTGTTGGAAATTTACTAATGTGGGATTGAGTTTATCTCATCTTTAATGACTTAAACACGTGGGCCTCGCATGTCGGAAACATCGTTTCTTCGCACATGCTTAATCTACTAAATGAGTAGATGATGTTAGTGCCAAGAATCGTCAAATTTCGTTAAGAAATGAAAGAGCTATTGGTACACAAAGTAAGGTGTTTGAGACATGAATAGATGGAGTGTTCTTTGGCAAAAAATGAACAAATCTCCCACATCGCATTGGTAGAAGAAGGAAGAATTGAGCAATATATAAGCTCTAAGTTTGAGTAAGAGTTTGGGGCCCAAGGGTAACCCATGTCTTTAGAAAAGGGAGGACCTAGGTGCCGCACGCCACCGCCCGCCCAGTCTGGGCTTGGGTCACAGGCTGTCTTCCGGAGTTATCTTTTTGGTAAATTTTGGTCCTTGGAGTTTTCGGAACCGTTGCAACGATTCCGAAAGTTTGTGACCGTTCTGACAGGCCTCCTCTGTATGTTCAATTCGAAACACACAGCATACATTACAGAATCCAAACACACTAGATCCTTTTCTCTCTTTCTGTTCTGTTCGAATTAAATACAGAAATATAAAGTTCTGTTCTTCAAATCCGAAAACAGAAACAGAAAACAGCAATCGTTTCTATATTCTTTTCTTCGCTAGAATTAACATAGTTTGCTTTGCTTTGTTAATTATTGTTGTTTTATTTTGGGAGACTATTGACCGTTAACGTAAAAGCATATATACGGGGCAATCTTGTCTTAAAGACAGAGCGTCATCTCTCGACTCAACAAATTATTATTTCTGTTTTCATCTTTCAGAAACACCAGTTTTTACAACAAAAAGTGTACAGCTTTTGGTGTGTGCAGATAGATAAGATATTCTGAGAAGTGACCATCATAATTAGAGGCTTTTTGGGTGCCTGAAAAGGATGCCACTTCAGAAATGGTTTGCACTGAGAATGAGTTATTGGGGTGGAAAGATTTCCCAAAAGGGCTTAGAGTCCTTCTTCTTGATCAAGACCAAAACTCTGTCTCTGAGATGAGATCAAGGCTTGAGGAAATGGACTATATAGGTAACATCTCTTCTTCTTTTTTTTGTGTGTATTCATTCCTGTTTCTTTCTTTCAGCTTAATTCTTTTTCTTTTTGATCTCACCTTCAAGCTTTATAGATTTTACATCCAACTGCTTTTGGACTTATTACAAAAGGAGGCTAAATATTGCGATTTATAGTTAATTAGTTATCCATCTTTCTATTTTGAGGTTAAGAGCATTAAGGGGCTTTGTGCTTTGTAGTCTGTCTATCTTTTGATGGAAATTAAGGCCAGAATAGCATTTTGTTTCAAATTTTATATTTTAGGATCCTGCAAGTCCAATCTGTTTCTGTTGTTTCTAGTTAGAGGAGTTATATAATTCCATCAAATGACCAAAGCATTTATAATTTCCACAGAACACTCTGAATAATTGGAAGAAAAATTGATTTGCTTAGTTCTTTTTTCATTAACTTCTAAAAGAGACAGCTAATAGAGTTACCTCTTATAGTATACTGTACTAGTTTAGCATCCGGCGAAGTACCACACTATACAATATTAAGTAGTAACATAATCATTTTGTTGAATCTCAAGGAAAATCATTCATGTCCTTGCAGTTTACACGTTCTGCAATGAGAATGAAGCTTTGTATGCAATCTCAAGCAAGTTGGAAGTATTCCATGTTGCCATTGTAGAGGTACTGTTTTTTTTCTTTTTTTGCTCCACTATGAAGTTTTACCCTTCAACTTTATATTGTTTTCATGTAGACAATTGAGCTTTTATTGTGATATTACCTTTGTGTCATGAGGAAAAAGGTTTTCGTAAGCTATTATATGCTGCAACTAAAACAGCTATAGATCTCCTTACCGATGTTCACTTTGTAGTGGTTTATTACTAGAAAGTTAACAAAGTCAAATGTTCTTTTACTACTCCTATTTATGAATGTGTCTGTAAATTGTCAACAGATAAGTGCTAGCAACAGCGATGGAGGTCTCAAGTTTCTCGAAAGTGCTAAAGATCTGCCAACGATAAGTAAGTGCTACTGTATTGTAATTAGAGGCATAGTCGGAATTGCTAAAATCCTAAATTTACTAACTTGCCTTGTGTTACCAACCATTGTAAGTGTAGTTACATCTTTGTCCTAAATCTTGTTCTTGGAATTGATACTTGCTTTATTAAGTTAATCTAGTGTTAACTTCATTCCTTTTTTCATCTTTTTTTTTTTTTTGAAGTGATTCTAGATTCATAAAACAATATTGCGAAAAGCACAAAAGAAACATCATAGAACCAATAGAACTTGGAAATCTTGCTTGCTAAGTGAAATATTACTGATGCAACTTCTTGTCCCATCCTTTTTCAAGTGGTGTCGAATATTCACTCTATTAGCACCATGATGAAGTGTATAGCGGTGAGATCTCGGGGCTCAATTTTCATTTGAAGCAACTTCTTTGTAATTAAGTCAAATATTCTCTAACAATACCCCTTTTTATATGTTTTGCAGCTTGGTGCAGTTGAGTTCCTTCAGAAACCATTATCAGATAATAAACTGAGAAATATATGGCAGCATGTAGTTCACAAGGTTTTTCCTAAACTTCAATGGTCAAATATGTTCTTCTAGACAGTTGAGCTTGTTATATGTAGAGGAAAATCTGACTTTTATTAGTCGGAACAGGCATTTCATTCTGGAGGAAAGAATGGCTCTGAGTCTCTTAAGCCGGTTAAAGAATCTCTTTTGTCCATGCTAGAGCTCCATCCAGTAAAACACGAAGCAGATAATGAAAATTCTAATGAAGCTGAACCGTTGACCTCAGTGGAGGAAAACCAAAAAGGATCACCACCATGCTACGATAAATATCCAGCTCCTTCAACCCCACAACAGAAACAAGGAGTGAGGTCAGTGGATGATGCTGATTTTCAAGATCATACTGTCTTGTCTACTGAACAAGATAGTGGGGTGCATGAAGGGGACACAAAATCTGTCGAAACTACTTGTTGTGATTCTGTTGCTGAGACTACTGTCCTGGCAGATTCTCCCGGGCGATTAGAGCATGATTCGGCTGCTGATCAAAAGATGGAGGATCCTATTGCTACTTGTTCGCGAAGTAATGACTGCCCGGGCAGTGTCAGTACTCGTTCTGCTGACACTAATAAAGCTTCTGGTCTCCATAGCTCAAGTGGGACAAAAACTAATAAGAAGAAAATGAAGGTACGATGGAACAAGTGCTTACTAATTCTATGACTGACAATAGTAGTAATATATTGGGTTTCCATGTCGGCTAGTGTTAAAAGTCGAAATCATCATAGTTGGGACATTGTCGCGTTTTGGCCTAAGCACATTTTTCCCGTTTGCATAAGTTCCTCGGCCAGTCTTACAGGTGTAGACCTGAAGAACAAGCCTATAGTATACTTGTCTAATTCATGGATAAATTGTTGTTTTATCTAATGGATCTTTCCTTAATAAGGGGAAGTGGAATGAAATATGTCAAATGTGCATGCATAATTTCCTCTTTCATTTAACCTTATGAACACTTAGTCCTTCAAAATCTTTACTCATTATCCATGGAACACTTTCGTTGTCATTCTTATTCCATGATTATCGATTGTGGCGGACTCTCACTCCAGATGATTGCTTAAGAGAACAATTTTGTTACCTGTGAACTTTGAGGTGAAATTAAAGTTCATTTGTTTTTTCTTCTCAACTTGCAAAATGTTAGATGAGATTTTGATGTCTTAAACAATAATGGAATTTGCTATTTGGCAATCAGTGTATGCTTAAGTAGAGTTTGGCTTGTGTTTTTTTAGCACTATGTAGTTAACTCAGCATAAATTTAAGAATCCTGCACTTCTTTAATCACTTATTTGTGGGAGTAAACTTTTGTCTCTACTTGGGATCCAGGTAGACTGGACTCCTGAACTACACAAGAAATTTATTAAAGCAGTGGAGCAACTCGGTACAGATCAAGCCATTCCTTCTCGAATACTAGAGCTGATGAAAGTAGAAGGCTTGACGAGACATAATATAGCTAGTCATCTCCAGGTTGGTTGAGTTTTATTCTGCTCTTTGATAATTTAGTTAGTCTTACTTTTTCAGTTTAAGTTATTTCAATACGTGAAAATGAATGCGAAAAACCTTGCCTGCTAGATAGAAGGGAGAATGATACCTAACATCATAATGCCATAAATTTCATTATGAACAGCAAGAAATCACATAAGTTGAGTAAACAATGGTCTGTTTGGTAGGATGAAAAATACTCTTGCTGAATTGTTTGCATGGGAAATATTCCAATTTGGGAATGGAAGTATTAGTAAGCATTGTCATTTCCAGTTTGTTGGCACCAAGAAGAAGTTGGCGTCAGCTTCCAAATTTTTAGGGGGGACAATATAAAGCAAGTTGTGCAAATACAAGCAGACTATAATATTTCATAGCTTAAGAACATCGCTTTTTAAATTTCCAAGCAGAAATTCAGGATGCAGCAGAGGCAAATTTTGCTTAAGGGAGACGAAAAAAGATGGCCTCGTCCTCAACCTAGAGATTCAGTACAGAGGACTTATTATCCACATAAACCTGTCATGGCCTTTCCAACATATCATTCTAATCATGCGCCCACAGCTGGTCAATTCTATCTTGCCTGGATACCACCAGGCAGTTACCTGAATGGCGCACATACATGGGGTTCGCCTTATTATCCTGGATGGCAACTGCCAGAGACTTGGCACTGGAAGCCTCATCCAGGGGTAATATTTATGTCCTTAACTAAATTACTTCTTTTTAACTAAAAGAACCTACATTAAAGTGTTCTGCTGAATTCAGAGTTGAAAGAATTATAAAAATATGTCATTTGATGATTTGCAGCTGTATGCTGATGTATGGGGTTGTCCCGTTACGCCTCCAGCTTTAGGATCATGTCCACCGTACCCTAAGGTAAATTCGTTGGTGCTATTATCTTCTTTGAATCTTTCTTGTTCAATTTAGCAAATATAAACTGGCTGTTCTAACTTTTATATATGTGAATGCACAATTGGACCATGTTCATAACTGCAGATTGGTTGTATAATGCAGAATGCATCTGGATTTCACAGGGCTGAGGGAATACATAATAGATATAGCATATTAGAGAAATTAGTTGATCTTCACCCGGTAAGTCTGTCCCAGTTAATGTATAATTTCACTTCAGTAAATTATTTAATCATAGTAATTTAATATTATTTGGTGTAGACACCGGTGCAAGTAAGTTTAATTTTTTTATGTCCAACCAAATAACGCCACATAAATTGTGACAGAAAGATCAACATACATATTTTGTTAGGTACAATATTTTTTACTAATAAATGTTATGTGGGGTATTGCAGGCAGAGGAGGTGATAGATAAGGCAGTGAAGGAAGCAATAAACAAGCCATGGTTGCCTCTACCATTAGGCCTAAAACCTCCTTCCACGGAGAGTGTTCTCGACGCGCTTTCTAAACAAGGCATTTCCACCGTCCCTCCACGCATCAACGGCTCTCGTCGCCCCCGCTGGCATGGCAATCGTCTCTCGGAAGTACCACAAATGGAGGTGCGTATTTCAACGCTCGAACCAAGCGCGTGGCGATGACTTGACCCGACACATGATGTGCTGTTTCTGTTTGTTGTGCGGCACAGAATCAACCACGTGTATGGTTTGATTGAATGGCGGAAATGTTTGGTTTATGTAAATAATAGACGCAAAAAATAGTTTGACCTTTTTAGCCCGATTTGGGGAATTATTGATTTGCCTTTGATTCGGAATAATGATTGGGTTAATTTTGGGAAGTGGTGTTATTTTTTTTATTTTTTTTGTTGACGAAGGAATCCGCAACCACTATTCTCTCGAAATACGCGCATGGGTAAACCCCCGGATCGACGCAATAAATTTCAAAACCACGCCACCGATTAACCACACTTGGCAAGCCATGTGTGACAGGCTCAACCAAGAAGGTTTATGCAGGGGATCGAATTCGTGATCTTGGGAAGTGGTGTTATGGGGCTATATTCAGGGGAGTACAACTTTTCAATAGTTCGGAAAAAAAAAAGGAAAAAGAAACCATCATATTCGAATTTGGATAACATTTACCCATCACATAAAAAGTAAATACTTTAATTGAGTGCTAAAAAGGCAGGGTCGATGGGTTTAAACTTTAAAGGGACACGGGAACAAACGAATAGTGACTTTATTTAGGGACCGAGAGGTATTTTTCTTGATATGATTAGGATTTGCATCTCTCGATTTTTCCAAGGTCGTTTGGTGAATGTATATAGAGATTATTATGCAGAGATTGCTTAATATCCATTCTTATTTTATATTCTATTCGGCATAAATTAATACTCCGTTCATTTCAAAATATGAAAGTAAATTTTTTTGAATCTTGTCGTCTTAAATTTAAAGATAAAGAATATACTGGAATGTCATTTAATCTTGTGGTCTTAAACATGTCATATGGAAAGTTGAAATTAAAAAAATAATCTCCTATTTTGAATGGCCCAAAAAGAATAATAAGATAAATATTTTGAAACGGAGGAATACTTCATTCATCTCATTTTATTTGATGATTTTTGATTGAGAATAAAATTTAAGAAAGAAGTTGTGATTTAAAACAAGTCATAGTCTCATAGATGTTTGTGTGATTATAAGTAATCTCATTAAGGTTAAAATGTATCAGACATGAATTTGGATACTTTCATCTAACTATATATGTCAATGAAACGGGCGGCGGCAGGGGGTGGGGGTTGAAAGGAATTTTATGAAGAGAAAATGGATTATACGTTGTTGATTTCAGGCTCCTCCGTTAGAGTCAATCATCATTCAGTGAATTACCTTATCTTAATAAGTTTCAAGACGTTCACTGAATCCTTCACGACGTTTTGGTGATAGGTACTACATGAAATCACCCTTTGATAAAGGAAGGCCTATAGAGAGTCAACTAGGCCTTGTAGAAGCGAAGATCAATGTTCGTCCCATTTGGCGAAGCAATCTTGGACCCTCTTGGATGTGTTGTGCTTGGATGCAATTAATTTATTTCAATATATACATTTTTTGGTCATACAAAATGTATAGGACAGAATTCGTATAAGACAGTTGTACGAATTATGATGTGACACGTGATAGATAGTGCTGAGTCAGGTCCATGTCAGCTTGAGGCACTACCGGTAAGATGCGAGTAGGACCGGAGGCGCCGTGTGTATACATAGGTACCAATAATGCAGAAGGTTAGGTAAACCATTTAAATTACAACGGGCAACCATTACTGAACCGATCATACATCTATCAACGGAGCATTAATGACATTTATAGAGATACTATATATCCAATTATTACAACATTCATTCTATTGTATTTATGAAGGCGTATATCGTGGGGTGTGTACCCAAAAGCACATGTATAAATATGACACATAGTTCCATTGTAAATCATGACATGAAAGTTATTATAATACATTCTCTAATAATCCGAGAACTGGAACTGGAATGCTGGATCGGGAAACTGGGCCTGGAAGTATTTTGGAATTGGGCCCAGTTCCCGGGAATTGGTGATGGTGGGTAAGGGTAGTTGGGCCACTGGCCACTGGCCCAGCCCCACGGCCAGTAGGCCCACGGTTGTTGCCAGTTGGTCTGTGGCCCACTGTTCCGACCAACATTATTTATGATGCCACTGTTCTGATTTCTGGTACCGCCACGACTGCCGCCGCACTTCTTGCCATTATTTTTATGATTTTGACCATTTTTGCCGTCACCGTTATTACGGTTTTGGCCAGAATAGTCAGAGAATGAGTGAGGATTGTCTGACGTGGCCATCATCATGACGGAATGTGCACCGGAATTCGCCTTTTTCGTCAATCCAACTTCTTCTAAAGTGAGCATGGAACGGGCTTGGTAAATAGGCGGAAGAGGATTACTTTGACGAAGCAGCTTCCCAACACTATTGTAGGCCTCGGACAGGCCTGCAACCATCTGAAGAACAAGACGATTATTGGTGGCGCGCGCACCAACATTTCTTAGTTGATCCGTCAATTCCTTCAGCCTTTTACAATAGGCTGAGACGTTCGAAAAATCCTCTATATTGACATGGGAAAATTCCTGCTCAAAAGTGACAGCACGGGAATTTTGTTATCTTGGAAAATATCACGCACCATATTCCAAGTTTCCATCGCCGTGGCATCGGGTTTAATAATCGTCTGTAAGAGGTCTGTAGGGATAATGGAATAAATCCACTAGAGAACGGTAGCATCAAAGGTTGTCCATAACGTAGGATTATCCTCGGGGGTAGGCACCTTCTCCGCGCCAGGTACCGAGGGGATTATGTGATGGAGGACTTGATGCGAGTGTGCGTGAACTTTGAATAATTCCGCCCACATCGCGTATTGGACGTTTTCCAGTTCAAGAACAATAGGGATGTGGTTCTTGATGTTGGAAACTGTAAGGGTAGTATGAAACATGTTCTTTGACGTAGACATAATGAAAGAACAATATGTGAATGAGGGATTTGGAATAAAATTTGGGAATAGTTGAGGAGAAAAATAGGCACGGAATCCGAGAGGAGGCACAGAAACCGAGAAAAGAAGGGGGCAGCAGAAGTGTTGGAGAGAAGGTATTTTAGCCCTAGACTTCTGATACCATGAAAGAAATAATCCCTTGATTATTTTCATTGATAATGAGAGTTATATATACAAATATACAATTCCTAAATATGGGCAATATAAAAAAAATAATTCTACCTTTCCTATTCTAATTCTTCCTAGTACAAGACTAATATCATAATTACAATTATACGTGAATTACAATTTGTTGAGTCCAAATCGGACCATAATACACACGGTCCTTTAATATATCATATTGATATTATAAATTCATAATCGGGGGCATCTCCGATAAATAGTTTCAATTTTTTTAGGAATACAAAAATAATAAAGATATGAGCGGATAATTAGTTTGGTTTGAGGAGACATACCCGTTCTTTCCCCTAAAAAGTATTGGACTAGTCTACCTGATATCTAATACTTTCCTCCATTATAAATATAAATATTGAATAATTTTGTTTATACTGGTCTAGTTTATCTGATATCTAATACTTTCCTCCATCATAAATATTAAATAATCTCGTCTCAACACTACTCAATACTCTCCGTCATAAATACTGAATAACTTTGTTCAATGTTTAAATGTATCAATATCAACATTGGCATTCTTATCAGAAGGTTGATGAAATAGGGCCCAAACTTAAAAACTCGAAAACTCCCCAAAGCATTACCCATTTCAAAAACCCATCGATCAAACAGCTTTTGCAAAATCTTTAAAAAAATCCACTCAATTTTTGCATAAGCTAAAAGAAAAAACTGTTGAAAGTGATTTCATTGTTCATCCGCGGAATAAACCAAAAAAATTTGCTTATAAATAGAAGCCCTCTTCCTTCTCTTTATATATCACACACCAAAAAATACAATACATCCCAAAACAAGAGAGAAAGACTAAGAGATACTCTTAGTGAAAAGCTTAAACAAGAGAAGCTTTTGAGAGAATTTTGGTGAGAAAATTATTAGGTGTAATTTGGGATTGGGGTTGTGAGGTTGAGTGTTGTAAACACTTTGTAATATTTCTCCCTTAATAATAGATCTGCAGCAGTCCGGAGACATAGGCAAAATTGGCCGAACTCCGTTATCAATCGTGTGTGTTATTTGTTCTTCGTTTAAGTAGGTTATGTCTAAGGAGGTTAGTATTTAAGTGGTCCATATGTGACCCTCCAGTCTTTCCTGCGAACCTGCTTAGAAAGGTGGTTCTGTCTAGGAGACTGTCCGGATCTATCCTGTGTTGATAGGATCACGGTATTTTACGGTCTTTCCTGGGAATCATCTAGTCGATACACTCCCATAAATCTGGCAAAAGGGAAATTAAACTGGTAAAATTTACCAACAACTGGTATCAGAGCGACATGTTGTGTTGTGATTCATAAAATAATGGGAGGCGAAGATGGTTCAACACATGACATCGGTAAATTCGATGGGACAGATTATGCATTCTGGAGAATGCAGATCGAAGATTATTTGTATGGCAAAAAGCTTTATGAACCTCTGAGTTCGAAACCAGAGGAGATGAAAGATGCAGACTGGAATCTCATCGACAGACATATTTTGGGAGTCATTCGACTGACGATGTCGAAGAACGTTGCTCACAACGTAGCGAAGGAGAAGACCACCGCGGGCATGATGAAGGTGATGTCCGACATGTATAAGAAACCTTCGGTAAACAATAAGGTATTTCTCATGAAGAAACGCTTTCATCTAAAGATGGGGGAATGTGATCCTGTTGCAGCACACGTAAATGAATTCAACACCATTGTAAATCAACTGTCATCGATGAAAATTGAGTTTGACGTTGAAGTTCAGGCCCTTATTTTGTTGGCGTCTCAACCGAATAGTTGGGAGCTAATGAGAGCAGCTGATTAGTAATTCTGTCGGCAGTAATAAAATGAAGTTCAACGATGTTAGGGTCCGTATCCTAGCCGAGGAGGTTCGCAGGATAGATTCTGGTGAAGCGTCGACTAGTTCTGCTATGAATGTTGAGAACAGAGGCAGAAATCATGACAGAAACAACGGCCGAAATAGGGGCAAGTCGAAGTCAAGGAATGGTTGGGGTCAATCCAGATCCAAACGAACACTTGAGTGTTGGAACTGCGGGAAAACGGGTCACTTCAAGAAGAACTGCATGGCACCAAAGAGGGAGGACAATAAGGGGGATGGAATCAATGCTTCCACGGAAGACATTGGCGATGCATTATTGTTGTCGGTTGACAGCCCGATAGACTTTTGGGTGCTTAACTCAGGAGCGTCTTTTGACACCACCCCACATCGTGATATGATAACGAACTATGTGGCTGGGAATCTCGGCAAAGTTTATTTAGCCGATGGAGAGCCGTTATACGTTGTTGGCACGGGAGACATCAAGTTGAATATGTCAAATAGACTCGTGTGGAAGATTACAAAAGTTAGACATGTGCCGAAGCTGATGCGGAACCTGATCTCAGTGGGTCAGCTTGATAATGAGGGGCACAACATTAATTTTGGTAACGGGTCCTGAAAGGTGACGAAGGGATGGTGGTTGGCCGAGGCAAGAAAATCGGTACTTTGTACATGACGACTAGCTGTCGCGATACAATTGTTGTTGTCGACAACACAAATAAGACAGAATTGTGGCACTGTCGGCTAGGGTACATGAGCCAGAAGGGAATGAAGTTGTTGGTGACAAATGGCATGATTTCGGAGTTGAAGTCGGTGGATCATAATATGTGTGAGAGTTGTATTCTTTGAAAACAGAAGCGAGTAAGTCTTTCAAATGCAGGCAAGGAATTGAAACCGAGAGGCTTGAATTGGTGCATACGGATGTGTGGGGACCTGCCAATGTTCCCTCAATTGGAGGATCACATTACTACATGACATTCATCAATGATTCAACCAGAAAGGTGTGGGTTTATTTTATAAAAAACAAATCTGATGTGTTTAGTGTATTCAAAAGGTGGAAAGCCATGGTCGAGAATGAGACAACCCTCAAAGTAAAGAGCGCGAGGTCCGACAATGGTGGAGAATACATTGACGGTAACTTCAAAAGGTATTGTGTTGATAATGGGATCAAGATGGTGAAGACTATTCCGGAAATGCCCCAACAAAATGGAATAGCTGAAAGAATGAATCGAACATTGAACGAGCGTGCACGGAGTATGAGGATACATGCTGGACTGCCCATGACATTCTGGGCAGATGAAATCAATACCGCAGCCTTCTTAATTAACCGACGACTGTCTGTTCCTCTGGGTTTCAGAATTCCAGAAGAGGCTTGGAGTGGTAAGAAGGTAAATCTTTCATTTCTGAAAGTGTTCGGCTGCTTATCGTATGTTCATGTTGATGCTACGGCTAGAAGTAAGCTTGATCCAAAATTCAAAAAGTGTTACTTTATCGGCTATGGTAACACTGAGTTCGGCTATTAATTTTAGGACGAACAGAATCGGAAGGTCATCCGAAGCAGGGATGTGGTCTTCAACGAACGTGTGTTGTACAAGGACAAGTTGCGGAGAATTCAGAATGGTAGGACAAGGAATCAGAGACAGTCGATTTGAGGGACTTCCCGACACCCGAGCCGCAGCCAGGTACAACCGAGGTAGAGAATCAAGCTAGTGATGGCGGGGTTGATGAAATTGCTAATTCTGAAACAAATCAACAGACGTCGATCACAGAATTTCGCAGATCATCCAGGATCAGAAAGTCGGTTCACAGGTTCTCTCCGTCCCTCAACTACATCCTGCTCACTGACAGAGGGGAGCCGGAATGTTACGAAGAAGAAATGCAAGTCGATGAATCGACTAAGTAGGAGTTGGCAATGAAAGATGAGATGGACTCACTATCGGCAAACCATACATGGGAGTTAGCCGATTTGCCAGCGGAGAAGAAGGCATTGCAGAATAAATGGGTTTGTTAGATAAAGAAAGAACCCAATGGAAGCAAGCGATATAAATCTAGGCTGGTTGTGAAGGAATTTCAACAGAAATAAGGCATCGACTACATGGAGATCTTCTCTCATATAGCCAGAGATAGTGACTATCCGAACTGTTCTAGGGCTGGTAGCAAAGGAAGATTTGCATCTTCAGCAGATGGACGTGAAAAATGTCTTTCTTCATGGTGAATTAGATGAGGAAATCTACATGAAACAATTGGATGGATTCCAGGTCAAAGGAAAGGAGAATCTAGTATGCAAACTTCAGAAAAGTCTGTACAGGCTGAAACATACTCCAAGACAGTGGTATAAGAAATTTGACAGCTTTATGAAGAAAACTGAATTCGCAAGGTGTGAAGCAGATCACCGTTGCTACTTCAAGAGATTTGAAGACTCCTACATGATATTGCTTCTCTATGTTGACGACATGCTAATTCTTAGAAGCCGACCTATAGGAGATTGATCGACTAAAAAAGAAGTTGTTAGAAGAATTCTCAATGAAGGATTTGGGAGCCGCAAAGCAAATCCTTGGGATGAGAATCAGCCGAAGTGAGAAGGGCATCAAACTCTCACAAGAAGAATATGTGAAGAAGGTGCTCAAGAGGTTCAACATGGATGATGCCAAGCCAGTCAGTACTCTCTTGGCTAGACACTTTCACTTGTCAAAGGAGCAGTCGCCGATGACCGATGATGAGAAGAAGCATATGGACAAGGTACCTTATGTATCGGCTATCGGCAGTCTTATGTATGCAATGGTGTGTACAAGGGCAGACATTGCACATGCAGTGGGAGTTGTCAGCCGATTTATGAGCAATCCGGGAAAGCAACACTGGAGACTGTGAAGTGGATATTCAGATATTTGAGGGGCAGCTCGAGTTCAGCTTTGTGTTTTCGAAAGTCAGAAACATGATTGCATGGATATGTTGATGCTGACAATGGTGGTGATGTTGATAGTCGAAAGAGCACATCCGGATATGTTTACACCTTCGGAGGTACTGCAATTTGCTGGGTTTCAAAGTTGCAGAAGATAGTAGCTCTCTCAAGCTGTGAGGTTGAGTATATAGCCGTGACGGAAGCCACAGAGGAGATGATGTGGTTGCAGTCTTTTCTATGGGAATTGGAACAGGACCACGAGGGGAGTGTGCTATATTGTGATAGCCAAAGTGCCATTCATTTAGCAAAGAACCCGGTCCATCATGCTCGAACGAAGCACATACAACTCCGGTACCATTTCATCAGATCAGCTTTGGAAGATGGAGCATTAGTGCTTCAGAAGATCGCAGGGAGTCAGAATCCAGCCGACATGCTGACAAATATGGTGACGACAGACAAACTGAAGCTATGTTCAGCTTCAGTTAGCCTGCACGAAGGATGAACTAGGAAAGAGTTATTGCATCGATCAAAGTGTGAAGACAAATTGAAATTAGTCTTCAAGTGGGAGAATTGTTGGGTTAGGGGGTCACATGAACAGTGCGCCGAAAGTGTGAATAGTGATTTCACTGTGGTCGAAAGTGAACAGTAATTTCGATGTTCATTCACGGACTAAACCAGAAAAATTTGCCTATAAATAGAAGCCCTCTTCCTTCTCTTTATATACCACACACCAAAAAATACAATACATCACAAAACAAGAGAGAAATACTCTTAGTGAAAAGCTTAAGCAAGAGAAGCTTTTGAGAGAATTTTGGTGAGAAAATTCTTGGGTGTAATTTGGGATTGGGTTGTGAGGTTGAGTGTTGTAAACACTTTGTAATATTTCTCCCTTAGTTATAGATCTGCAGCAGTCCGGAGACGTAGGCAAAATTGGCCGAACTCCGTTATCAATTGTGTGTGTTATTTGTTCTTCGCTTAAGTAGGTTCTGTCTAAGGAGGTTGGAATTTAAGTGGTCCATCTGTGACCCTCCAGTCTTTCCTAGGAACCTGCTTAGAAAGGTGGTTCTGTCTAGGAAACTGTCCGGATCTATCCTGTGTTGATAGGATCGCGGTATTTTACACTTTCCTGAGAATCATCTAGCCAGTACACTCCCATAAATCTGGCGAAAGGGAAATTAAATTGGTAAATTTCCCAACAAAAACGTCAACTGATCTTTAATAAATAGTCGGACAAAATGTAAATACGGTACTTAGACAAAGCAATAACAACTGAGAAACAAGTCTTCACTAGGCGAACGAGATTTTTGATTCAGAATCTGATCAACTTGAATGGTTGAGGCTTCTTTAAATCAACACTACTAAAAAATCTCTATTTTCCCACTAGTTTCCCATTGAAAAATACTCAGCCATCGATTTTAGTGGGAAAAAACTAAATAGTAATGTTTTCACATAAAAAAATTATAAAGTTTTCCAGTGTTTCAATGGGAACCTGTTTCCCACCATACATTTTCCCAGTGAATTGATTCGGTAGGAATAAGTTGGGAAAATCATATTTTATATCACAAATTTCTCATTGAATGTCGGTGGGAAAAACATTTATTTCTAGTAGTGCAACTAAGTACAAAAGACCTTTTCACTGGCTGATAAAATAATCAAGGTGGTGATTCAATCTTCACATCTTCCCCTTTTGGTAATGCAGAACTTTATTCATCTGCCATAATATGCTTGTAATGTTGATTTTTGCTATTATCTTAACTATTGACAAAAAAACGACCCCAGATTTCATGGATGGAACTCTAAAATCAAATGTCAAGCTGGAATTTAGTGCTAAGAACTCATTCTGCTTGATCCAACAGTAGTTTGTGCTTATGTCTCAATGATGTGTGGATTTCAATATACTTGTTGGAACAACTGAACTGCGCACAAGCTGACTTGGACATCATGTTATAAGAAAAAAATGACATGGAAATTTCAATGACGACCATGACGAGGAGAACTTGTCATTTCTCAATTCTCAGAAAACATTGATCACAAGCATTGACAAAACAAAATTATTTAGGAATCATAGATTACAAGAGATGTCATTGTAGAGAAGAAGCAAGAAATGACAAGAACCAAAGAAACCACTATTGGACCAGAGTCAAGTTATTCTTTCTTATATGAGCATCTATAGTACAAAGAATATGCATGAGCAAACATCGAATGACTCCCAATCTCAGCCCTGACTGCAGATAATTGGTGCTTACAATTAAAAAAAGAAAGAGTTGGCTACTTGCGACGTGTTAAAGGCAAGTAAATTTCAGTTCAACTCTAGGATTAGATTGTATTACACACAATAATAGCTCTAAGTTAAAACAAAAAACAAAAAAAACCATGGCTGGAGCTGAAGCATTAAGAGCCCTCCTGCTGACCGGTGAAAGATATCAACCAATTCTGTATTTATATCAGAGATTTAAGTATCAGGATGCCACGATTAAAACCTTGCCCAGCATTCTGTGATTTTATCGCATCATCCCAAGGAAGGTTAGCTGGCTTCGGGAGATTGCTCTACTGATTCAGTCTCCTGAAAATATAGGTGACATAGATAAGTCGGTCACTGTCCTAGTTCTAAACAAATCATCTGAAAAGGATAAGCTTGAAAAACGAAGCAGCTTAAACCCAAATTAGAAAAATTACTATATAAACAGAACCACTCCCCAAAAGGATTTCTGAAAATCTATATAATCCCGGAAGGGTCTCCAACAGCACATGAAAGACTAAAAAACGAGTAGAGGAAAAAAAAGGTTCATCGGATATGAATAAAAGAAGGCAGGCAATCAGAATTTTAAAAGATAATAGTTGTTTACAATGTTGGAAGGACCTCATTTACATGGTATTATGCAATTTCTGTCAATGAAATTTTTTGTCATGCACTGATCAATAAAAAAAAATATAGTCATGGAATTGGGTAGTTAGGAACATTGTCACAACTAGTAAACAAAGAATTTAAAGCAATTAACCTGATGAGCTTTTGCAGCATAGTAAGTTATAACTAAAGAGGTGCCAGTAATGGTCTAAACACTCTAAACTAAAAGTTAGTAGTGCTGCAACTATCCATGTTCACTCTAGGAAGTCTTTCAGTTGTAAAGACAACTAAATAAATCCCATAAATTTATGAATGAATGACAATCCGACAGGAGAGGGAGGATAACCTCTTGGAATATTTTTTCCTTTCAGTGGTAGGGAGTTTGGGGGGGAGGGGGTGTAGGAGAGTTTTGTAATACCTGTTGAATAGCTTGAACCTTTGATAAGGTCTTGAGCTGGCAGTTTTCTATGTTTGAGAGCAGCTGCATCACAGTTTTCAGCTGAGGAATACTGCAATCATTAATCTTGACGTGAGAGCAGTTGAAAAGGGAGTAATCAGGACAGCTGAATTCTGGAAGAATGATTCTTAAATCTCAAAGGAAGCAGCTTTCATTGCAATTATCAAAGACAGATCTTAGACTAGACTGATAACTGATCATCTACTGAATCGTCTTGAATTTCTTTTCAAGCTACAAAAACCCTATCCTAATTCTTTGCTTTATTTATCACAAAACTTTAATGGTCAAACTTGTGAAAATCCACGCAAGTTTGGAGTGATTTATCGAAATAAAATTCTAAATCACATTTTCATGCCTAACTTGGAAATGTAAGATATGCTATGCAACTCTACAAACTAGAAACACTTATTTATATTAAGATCACATTCTCTTTTACACGATGCAAATCTTTCCTCCTTCCCCTTTCTCTTGCTCTACAACGAGAGCTGATGGATGTATAATTTCTCATTAGAGAATATCTACCTAGTTCCATACCCTGAAACTACCTTCTTCTTCTTCTGAAGTAAAGACGGGATATACATTTTAGCGGAAGATAATTTCAGTGTATTATTGAGATAGATGATCAACATCCCAATTACAATCATTCTCGGATCATTTAAGCCTTCACACAGTTTCCAAACATCAAGTTCCATATTAAAAGTCCACTTTCAAAGAAGAAAAGTAAATTTCAAGGTAATTTCATCAACCATTAGTTCGTAAAACCAAGAATGGAAGAAAGGAATAACCTCTGTAACCCGTTCTCCATATGAGCATCCAATGATGAAATTACCCGAGGCAGCTGCTCCAATACCTGCAACGAGCAAAAATCAAAGCAATAGAATTAGGATTGAGGCTTCCACCACGGTCATCTTAATCGAAATTCATAAATTATAACTATAGAAGGACCTGCAGCATACCATCTCTGTATTCTTGATCGTAGGTGTCTTAGCAAAAAGACTCTTTGGTAGCTTCATCAGTTCGGCCTGAACCATATCGGGAAATGTGTCAGCAATACATGAAATAGCCGTTAGGGCCACTTTTGATTCAAATATTCTTTACCCAGAACCTCTCGCCAATTTCCTTCTATGTAATGGTATTTAATTGAGCATAGAGTGTAAAACGGTAATTTGACTTAAGAAATTATTAAACAAGTAGTAGTAGTTGATAGGTACAACATCACATCAATGTTAAAAATGGAGTAACAATTTTGAAGTATTAAAAGTTGTAAAAAATTGTAAAGAACAACATTATTAGTGGAATTGTATCACACATTATGGAATGTCTCGAAACGGAAAGAATGCCATTTAAATTGAAATGGATGGTGGTAATACAATAGATGTAAAATGTACATTGATACATAGAGAAATGCCGGAAGTGATTCGACAAAAATCCCAAATAAGCAGCTTATTGCCTTGAAGTCCACTAATAATTACTATTGTTGTCAACAATAGAAACCGAAGCAGTTGAAGAAATATCTTTTTCACTTTTTTTGTTTTCCCTACTATCCTTTTAACCACACTTCAACCAATAATTTTTTTCTCTAAAGTAATTAAACCCCAATTACGGAAAAGTCTAATCTTGGTTATACATGGAGCTGTATTCAGCATTTTGGGCATACCCATGAAGAGAATTAATTAGCTATTATACCACTAGCTACAAGATCATAAACAAACAACTGGGAAATTAATTTTTTAGAAAATGAGAAAGGAGATGCCTGGGATGGAGAAGACTGAAGCATGAGATGGAGGATATTAGAAGTGGACTGGATAGACTGTGTGATTTGATCAGCCACCATTGTTTTCGCTGACCCATCTCTGCTGCTGCTGTTGACGCCTTTGCCGGTCGACGTCGGCATCGCCATCTCTACTTTTCTTGAATTTGCTTGAATTCACAAAAATTAGAAATAAAATGGGTAGTATTTCCTCTTTCCTTATGTGACTCACTTTTTATCTTGAAAGTTTCAAAACTATTGAGTACGTAGAACGATATTAATGTATAGAAAAAGTTTGCAACTACTAATAATTCAAATTCACTGGCTGTTCTTTTTACTTTTCTAGTAAATTAACTTTTTAATTAATGATATTTAAAGCATAATTTACGGGTTCATGAGATGACTAAGTTTATGTTCATATTACATATATGTATTAAAAAAATTATTAAATATTTATAATTTATATTAAGTTGAGATTTGTTGTCCGAATCTATAAACTTTAATCACGAATCTGATTCTTATCATAATCATTATTAAAATATCTCTTTCCTATAATAAACAAGTTAACATTTTAAATTTTATGTTAAGTCAAATAGCACCATATAAGATGTTCAACCAATTATTGTGATCTAAAATGGAAAATAGAATAGAAAGAATGATAGTACAGACGATACATTGAGTTTTATTTTGTTTGGATTAATCTGGTAAAAATATTTAATTTTGTTTGATTTTAAGAAAACAAAATCAAATGAAACCGACAAAATATATAAACATATTCTATAACTCTATACGTAGCCTTGAGCTTGATCACTATGGTCCAAGTGAACACAACCTCAGAAAATTTAGTTCGTTGCACTAATATTTTGTATTAATCAGTGAACATTTTAAAGATGCTAAACACTTTGCATTGTTACCTCGGGGTGAAATGAAAAAGAAATTAGTAGGAAAATATAAGACCGAAAAAAGTAACAACAACATACAAAGTAACGATTTTCATTTAAGTTTCTTGATTCGCTTAGAAAGAAATTTCAATATGTGATGATATGAAAAACTAACAACACAACTCAGAGTGTGTTCTTGGACTTTAAGTAGTGAAACTTAGGAGAATTATATGACTGAGTTTCTTGTTCTTTTATGTTTTTGCAAAATTAAATATGTACTAGTAGATTCCTTAGTTTTTGTTTTTTGATTTTTCTATTTATAACCTGGTTTTTTATGTTTTATTTGTTCCATCTTGTTTATAGTCCTTTTCCTCTTTTTTATTATCTTCTTTATCTATCTCAGCTTCCGTTATTAATCTCATTCTTCTTCATTTCACTCTCGCACTCAAAATCTTAACACTTTTAGTACACAAAATTTTTTTATTTAGTGTTCAAAAACACCCAAAAAAGTTACAGTGATTTTAAAGAAACGTGATTAAATTTGTAATAAAGAGTAATACACAATTAACAACAAGTAAATCAAAATAACAAGCAAGAAGATTAGCCTAAAATGTTGTGATCTCAATTGAAACTATTCAATGAATTTGGTCCGATCCTTAGCTGATTTGCTTTGGGTCCGAGCCAATAATAAGAACTAAGAGTTATAATTGCTATAAGTAAATCGTGCAAGTATGAATAATGAGAATGTGACGCTCTTTCAACAAGAAGATTGGACTCCTTTTATAGCTATCAATACATTGCATGCCCGAGAATCATTCTCTAATTTAATGCAATTAAATGACAATAACGATCTCTTAATGAACAAAGAGTAACGGCTGGCGCCATATCCGAAACGGCTACGCGCTGAGCTCCTCCGATTCTCTTGCCGGTGCCAATTGGTTCGGTCCCTACCCGGTCTTGTGTTGATATCTGGACTCGCCTCGACGTAACTTCATCCGATACATAACTCTGCCACCTCTTAAGAACTCCATACCAAAACCTTGTCATGTGTCGTATCGGTTTTCACCGTATATAGATAGTCCCCACACTTTCTGGATCAAAATTTACAGAAGTGATGGGAAATGAAAATGATTTCCTCGTTATCTTCTCTTACAAGCTTCTTTTTCAAATTACTCCGAAACAAAAGGAAAAACGAAACACTTCTAATTCTCCTAAAATCTAACTCGCGTCTTATCATTCTGCCACTTCAGACATGTGTCACTCTCTGATTGAACCGTCACTTCGGTTTGTGAACCGAAATGTTTCGTAATGATGATAACGCCCCTATAAAATCCCTTCTCTTTTCCTTTCATAATTTTCACTTTCTGCTAAATTTCCCCAAATCTTCATATATTCTTGTCTCCAACCTTCAAATCTTCAAACATTCATAACTTCAAGCCTGTAAATCTCCATATCTTCAAATCTTCATACCATTCATAACCATGACTAAAACCACCCATCTTATTTAAAATAATCCTCTCCGGCAACTTTTTCACCACCAGCTATTGATGAAACCACCAGGGCCGGTGACACCACTGAAGCTCAGGCCGTCGTTGACCCTAGAGCATATGACATGCTTCAATCTACTTTTTATTTTGACAACAAATTTGTTGTTTCCACTTCCTCCTCGAAGTCGACCAGAGGTGAAGAAGCTAAAAGCTGACCGACCTCCATTAAAGACTCCGACCTTGACACATTCCGACATGACTGTGGTTAGACCGATCTATCCGAAATCGTTATACCTGGCCCAAACGAATATATTACTACCTTTAGATTTGGGTACTCCAATATATACACCTATATTTGCACTTTCAAACTCGTCCGTCCAATCGATAATTTAATCCTCGAGATGTGCAGGACTTACAATTTGTGCACAAATTGATCCATCCGTCTGGGGGGTCGTTACTCGCCTCCGATTCTTGGAAAATTTGGTCAACGAGCCTTTTACTTTGGATCATCTGATCCGTTTACACATTCCAAAATTCTTCTGCGGCAGGATCATTCAGACCTCCAACCGAGGCAAATTCCCCATCCTCTCCAACATCGACGAGAATCGAGACCGAGGTTGGATGAAACATTTTGTTGCGGTTCCTATCGCTGAATTTTCCCAGCTAGGTTCATGCCTTTCCCGGAGAAATAGAATATGCACCGTAAGTATCTATGACCACTCCCTTCGTTTTTTACCCACTTCCTCCAATACATTCTAAGTTCCATGTTGTCATTTTCCCCAGCTATTAGTTGGACTCTAGCCCATGTCAAAGGAAAGTGATTTTCGAAAACCGATGGAAAGCCCAAAATCATGGTTAGTATACCATCTGAATTCCTTTTTCCACTATTAATTTTGTACATATTTTCACTTTTCCTTTTTTTTAAAATCCAGGTTTACCGAAGGGCGCCTCGAACCCTAGGACCAACCCTTCGGCTACTCCAACTAACCCCAATTCGGTACTCGATCTGGCCGCCTCAGTTCGCCATATCATCGAGGTACCGAAGAAAAAGAAAACAAACCACCAAATCCACATCCTCAAAGCCTCCAAAGTCACCCTCAGTTGCTTCAAAGAGGAAAAAAACTCCGGAAGTGGGTGGACCTTCCGACATCTCCCCAGATGATGTTTGGGTGAGAAAAACTACCACCACTCTCATAGAGGATATTCCTACCAGAGATAGAGAAAATATTGTTGCCGAAGTTGTTGTGCCAACATCTGGTGCCGTATAACTACTGCCACCAGCCACTGATCCAATTCCCGTCATCATCGAGGATGACGATGAAGCCACGGATGATGAGTTGTTGGCTAAGAAACAAAAAAACTTCAACTCCTCCTCCTCCACCAGCACAACCGGCCCAAATATTTGGGCAAGAAGATTTTGTTCGCTTCTTTGATGAAGCGGGAACCTCTACAAACTTAGCACCGCAGGTGAACACATCCGGTTTGCTTACTTAACCATTCCCCAAAAACTTTCAAATCCTCCCGTACTCCAAAAAATCATGCTAGTTCTCGATCAAAACTCGTGAATGTATTTTCGGCCCCAAGTGCAAATCCAAAGAGAGTGAGAACTGCCATTCTTTCCTTTTTTGAGGATACAAACTTCATGTCTCGGCCAGTCGGGGTCGCCAGTTATTTGAGGCCCCTAATATCGGAGTTCGATAGGGAGAAGATGAAGAACGTCTCGTAGTAATGCCTCTTTAATAAGGGTATGCATGTCGAACCGGGTACGTATCACTCTTTCTTACTTCAAGTTATGTACTTCCTTCTTTTATATTCTAACCTCAGTTTGGACTTTACTACGTCCGAGCAGTATTTGATGATCTTTATTTTACTATCTCTGACCAGTGTTTGATGATCTTCATTTTACTATCTTTGGCATGTTAATCGAGCCAATCATGACATAAACCGTTGCAGGACTAGTACAAGCATGTTTCCGATTACTGGAGTCTCATGGACATGTTAGGAAGGGATTTTCTAGCACAACAGGGTTGTTCGCCACAGAAAGTAGACATGTATTCTCCCCGTTGCAAAGCTATGTTAAGGAAAGCAGCCGACAACCATGCATTGCAAGAAATTCAAGATGTCAACAAACAATGACATTCTTTGTGCATGACAGACTTGTAAGACTTATCACCTGGCAATCATCCCTAATTTAACGATATTAAGTGATGAATTTTGCAAACTGTCTTAAAGTGAAGTTATAAATTCATGCTTGAATGCAGTTATTAACCCTTCCTCTACCAGCCTCCAAATGACTAGATAAATACCATTTTCTACAGCCACAGCAAAAGACAGATATACTCACAGCCCCCCCCCCCCCCCCCCCCCACACAATCTTAGCACACCGACACAGGGAATGAGAACTTGGATCAGAAACAAATAGGAGAAAGATTGAAGTGGCAGGCTGTAATAGGAAAACAAGAAACAGGGATTGTGAAGCATTGCCAGGTACACAGTGGCATGACGCCTCATGGAAGTGAGTTATGCAGTCTTCAACATCTATAAAACCCCAAGCAGCATCTGATAATAGAGAAGCATCTCCAGATATAAAGCTGATTTACTTTCACAAACAGTAACACAGCAACTATAGTGCAATACTTCTACCCAAGCAATTATGCAGCTGCCAATCCCAAAGCTAGACGAGCTAAAGGTTCTCAAAGGTCCAAGTTAAGTTGAATGGCTTGTCAAATAGAAATTCCCACAAGAAAATAAAGTTTATCGCAACTGGTACTTGGATAGTCTTGAATATCATTCTTGCAATCTTTGCACATCCCAAACTCCCATCACTCGTAAAAATGAGTCATATTTGTCTCAATGAGCCATTGTATATGCACAACCTATGAAATATGACCGTAGTTTGAGAGAGGAATTTGGTGCTACCATCTGCTTCGTGGCCAACAAGAGGGAGGGTGTTGCATAGTGGAGATTGGTTGTTCAGTAGGGTGGAGATGTAAGTAGCTAAGGGTTGCTCCAGATAGCTGACCATGGTTAATTAAGATTCAGATGGAGTTTAGCACCCGCCCATTCACAGAGCAAGGAAAGGGGAAAGTCGAAAGGGAATAAAAGGAGGAAGCTGTTAGCAAATACGGGAAATGGAGCACCGCAGAAAGACCATTTTCTCTACCAAAAGCAACCTGCTGTGAAGTATCTTTCTTGCATAAACATAGTATAAGCCCAAAATCGAACTCCTAATCTACTTCACTAATATAATTACAAGGTATTAACTTTTTGTTGATAGAAACATATGCATGATGCAAAGCTTTATGTAAACTGATAAAATGAACGAGCAAAGAAGTAAATCGTGGTCATCTCTATTTATGAAAAGATGAGAAAAGAGATGCTATCTGCGAAGGTAGAGAAATTACTTAAATGCATGGTATGGATACATAAATTATAAATATGTCGGATTGCTAAATTGAAGCTCAACATTTTCTAATTTGTTCCTCATGCTCCTGTAGGATTCTTTTTTGATGGATGAAACTCGTAGTAAACGGCCATATATGACAGTCCGAGAGTTCAAGAGATTAATGCCAAAGTTAAACTAACTCGCACCAGAACAAGCTGGCTGTGAACATAAATCTATAAACTATACAATAAAGAACAAGTTCCATTTGCAAAGCAATTGAAATCTATAAACAATTCCAAACACTACTTGTGCAGTAATTTCCCCAATTAGATAAGGGAATAAAGATAAGCTAACATTAGAATGAGAGCAAGGGAGGACCTGAAACCTTCTCTATAGCGTGGAGAAGCAAAACTATAAATTCTTCATCAATCTAACCCTCCTTAAGGAGATAGTAGGTATCACACTTAAGTTACAGCAAGCTCATTCATATATACATTGCATACTAAGAAAGAAAGTAATCATTAACTATATACTTGGCACTAATTAGCAGACAGTTCGAACCTCATGACGAAGAAGCAGAAGCAGCCCTAATAGCTTTCTGCAACTCACTCTCAACATCACTAGCTCGATTCCCATTGGATGCCACAGTCTTCTTCACCTCTTTCTTCACATTCTCTCCTCCCCCACTGTTCCTCTTATTCCTCCACTGCTCAAATCCCCCCGAATTCTCAACCACCTGCACACCTACAAACTCTCTTTCGCCAACACCATTCTTAACAACATTCCCCATTTTCATTTCCTCGAACCTATGTGTCATCTCTCTATTCTCTCTCTGCAGCATTTCCAACTCTTTTTTCATCCAAAAACACATACCTTTCAACAACTCGGTATCTCCTAAACTATCATTTTTCTTCTTCTCCTTCACTTCCTTAACTTCATCAACTCTCTTAATCCCAATCTTATTCACACTTAAAAAAGGCATCCTATTCCCCAAATCCTTAGGAAAATTCACACCCCAACGACAATCCATCATAACTCTTTTCGTTAAAGGCATTTCCGTTTTAGCCATTACAGCGATACCCTTAAAGACTGAATCTTTAGCATATTCCTCCATTGAAAAGTCCTTAAAACTAGATGACCTCTCTAAAGGAACAAACCCAAATGAATTCCCATGACCATTCTGCTTACCCACACCACTAGAACCACAATTGGGATCAGAAGTAGTGCTTTTTCGAAGCGAAAAAGAACCCAATTGGGGTTTGAAGAGAAGGGTAAAAGTGGGATTTTGATTAGGTTGAAGTGGGGTGAAGGAAAAGCGAGCAGAAATGACTAAAGGTGAGTTCTTGGGAGACCCATAAACCCCAATACCAGATTTGAGGGTGAGGGTTAAAGGAAGGGTAGTGGGGGTGGTGGTTGGGGTGGTGGGGGTAGTGGAGTAAGAGAGTTTAAGGGTGGGGCCAGAAGGGAAACACGTGGCAAGAGAAAGGGAGAGATCAGAAGGGTCGTGGGTGGTGGTGGAAAAGCAAGAAAGGAAAGGAAGGTTAAAAATGGAAATAGGGATTTTGGCACGGAGGAGAAGTGGGTGAGTTTGTGGTTGTTTTTGGTGGTTGTGTGGTTGAGATTGCTCTTGGAATTTCAGTGAGAGCTTCATTGTTTTTTGTATCTGTGTGTAAATGGAAGTGGAAGCTTTTCGTTGTCTTACCAAGATTGTGAAGCAGAGAAGCACTGGGAAAAAAATAGTCTTTACATGGTATGTTGATTGGGCTTTAAGAATTGGGCCTAAAGCTATTTTTGAAGACTCGATCCACTTTAATTTGGAATTCTATACGGGCAATAAGCAGGAATGCCCTATTTTGGGCTGATCTTTAATTTAGTCCTTCAAATTGCTGGGCTTTAAAAATGGATAAGGGTTTAGGACCCCAAGGGGTAATCCATGTGTTTGAAGGAGGGAGGACCTAGGTGTGCTTGGGTTCGAGGCTAAGCCCACACGTGCGCCGCCCGCCCGTCCGGTCCGGGCTCGGGTCTTGGTTTTGGGCTTGGGGCTTCTGGGCTATTTCTGATATTATCTTTTGGACCCCAAACTGTTTAGTATTTACAGTTTGATTTTTGCACTTACTACAAAACGTTTCTGGCCATGAATCTCTTAATCACCTCTCCTCCTCCTAAACACTATATAAACTTAATCACCTCTCCTCCTCCTAAACACTATATAAACTTCTGAAACAGATTTGAGGGAACAAGAGAGAGGACGAATCACAAGAGAAAATCTGTCCAAAAGTGAGCAACAAAAACAGAAACTCTTCCTTCTTTTTTCCTCTAAATCAGCAAGTCGTTTCATGCTCGTTTTCTTCACCTATTTGCTTTGTAGTGTTGATTAGTTATTGTTTTATCTTGGGAGACTATTGTCCGCTAACGTAAAAACATATATATGGGGCAATCTTGTCTTAAAGACAGAGAAACATCTCTCGACTCAGCCACAGTTGTAACAATCCAGATTTAGTGTTTCTTGATTTCAGGTTATCAAGATTCAAGACTCAACAAGCTTGCGACAGTTCTGAATATTGACTGTTTGTTCATCCTTTCGAACACTTGTAATATTTATTTACTTCCCGTACTGCAATTATATACAACCGTTATGATACAAGTGGCGATAATGCTTGAATAATTTTATTCTTTGCCTGGAAATTTCTATAACAGTATCAACCTTAAGCACACCAGTTAGTCCAAGTTGAATCAAGAAGCAGTGTTAATGACTGTCCACTTCTTCACAGAATTTTGTGTACTCTTTGGAACCCATCAAAGATTCTAATTCGGATGGACTGCTTGGCTCACTTTAATCATCTATCCATCTTCATATGGGCTTGAATTCACCTTAAATGCAGAAAGTAACAAAGAACATAGTAATGAATAAGATAATACAAAAATGGAAGGAAAGAAAACAAACTAGTAATTGGACTATCAATTTCTTATCAATGAACCCAAACCGGGGGTTTCGGTAAGCTTTGTGTTGACCTCAACAATCTCGCCCGTGATAGGACAGTTAATGTCACTGGTGGCTTTGACACTTTCCACAGCTCCAAAGCTGCTACCTTGGGAAACAGAACCACCAGTTTCTGGCAAATCCACAAACACTACTTCACCAAGATGGTCCTGGAAACATCAAAATGTTTGATAATTAACATTTACTCCTGGATTATCAACATCTCTTAACTGAACACCACAAAAAAAAACTGGAATTACCAACAGATTTCACCATCATCTAAATTCGTTGATAAAGTACTAACGGATTATAAAGTTGGTCATGCTTTTTCTTGTATAAATTCATGGAAATGGAATTTGAGTGATGGAACAAGGGTCAATTGATGTTACATATGAAGAACATATGACTACTCTAATATCAATTTCAAACAAGTGGGGAAATTTTGAGGGTGAGGTAAAAGTTATCGCGTCGGAACCGACTAGGCAGACGATAGTTCAAATGGCTGTGAATGCGAATCTACAAGTAACTTTCTAGATAAATAAGTATATCATAGTATTGTGATGTAGCTGGATTTCCCAAAACTCAAATCGCTAAATTTGATGTATGATTTTGCTTATTTTGAAGTACTTTTTTCTCAACTACCATTCCTCAAAATCGATCATCATTATAACAATTGATTTTCTCCGCTCTAAAATGCATCACTTAAAGTTCATGTTACTCCACTATTACTTCACATTCCCATGTAACTCCCAAAAACAATACATAAAATTCCATAAATAACTATCTCATTCAATGATTTCTCTCACATCTTCTTCTTTATCACTTTCAAGTTTCAACCTCAACCTCTACAAACCCCACCTGACTACCACCCTCTACTACTCATCTTTACCACGTTACTCCTCTACTACTACTACTTCTAGATGAGGCCAGGCCACTATATGAACGTGGTCAAATTATCCGTACTGATGCTCAAGTACAACTATATCTAAATTACTTGGGACCATTATATTAAGTCGGACAACACATTGTCAACATTTTGATAAGTTCAGCCCCTCAAATAATTACTCGAAAACAGGAGTAACAAGAAAAGAGAAAAAGAAAATATTCCTTGATTTACATCTCACCCGACCAAGGAGCCTCTGGTACAGGTGGGTGTTTCGCCTTCGAGACTTTCCCCTTCACAAAGAAAAGAGAAAAAGGAAATATTGGGGTGACAGGTGGCTAATCTAATTAAATGGGTGGGACTAATTAGACATCCTAAATATCAGCCAGATGCATGTTGGATTGTATAATCATGATTTGATGACTTAATTAACGAGGATAAAGAAGGCTAGTCAAGAATTGTATCATGATTTGATGACTTAATGTGGAGAAAGAAAAACGCGTTAGTACATCAGATTTGAATCTCCCCATAAAAAGATACACTCTAGTCTTGATGATACTGCGATGATCATATCATACTTTATCCTATTTTGATTACCACAAAGGGTTTTTATATAGAATAATTGAATTATAATGAGTATAGTTTCTTGTTAAAAGTGCGATCATTTTTTTTTTATCTTTTTAATAGTTAAAGGGTCCTTTTATTCGGATAAGTATTTGTAGTGTTTTGTGGTTCTTTCTGATCATTGTAAACTAGTAAATTTATCTACGCTTTGAACGGTTATTTTTTAAAAAATTAAATATTACTATATACTCCCTCCGTTTTAATTTATGTGAACCTTTTCAGAATACGATGGTCAAACTTTATAACTTTGACCTTAAATTTTTCACATAAATTTTTCAAGTTTGTAAAAATAAAATTTATATATTTAGAAACTACAGTAAAAGTACTATAAGTCATGATAATTTATAATTCAAATAATTTAGAAAAAATGTAATTAAAACATGGTCAAAGAACCACCTCGTAGACTTCCCAAATAATAAAAGGTTTACATAAATTAAAACAGAGGGAGTATATTTCTTGTTTAAATTTTATAACTAAAAATTAATTTTATCTTATGTATATTCCCCAACCATAACACTATCCATTGTTTCCAAATATCCCCCTTGATAACCAATTGAGCTGTGCAAGCGGACTCACTATCCATTGTTGTCATTATACTCTCAAGGTTAATACCAAACAGGAAAAGAAAACTTGGCTCAACAAACTTAATATTGAACAAATAAAAGATAATGCTTTCTTTAGCAATAAAGTCAAATATATATTACCAATTATCAATTGGTTTCTCATTTATAGAGAAAGAAGGATATGTGAAACTAAAAAGGGGAAAATATAAAACAAAGAAATTTTCACCTTTTGTCCATTCAGAAATTACTTGGAATTTGACAATATTTCTCAACGACAATAAGAAATTGATATACGACTGAAAATTAAGACAATTAGGAGTGAAATCTTTATGGTAAGCCAAGATATTTTTTAATAATAACTCAATTATCACTTTTCATCTGTGATAAACTCGAGCACTATGAAAAATGAATATTCTTAAAATAATGACACAACTCTAATTTTTTTGCACCAGACCATCATCTTTTGCTACCCAAATGCATATCATGTAAGGTTATATAAAATAATCTTATATAACAAAATCTTCACCTAGCCTCTTCAGCAAAGTTGTGACGACAAATATAATTTTAAATTTATTACTAGAGCCGTCAATGTGAGCTAAGGCCTGTGGGCCGATCCAGCCCAGCCCGTGATTTAATAGGGTTGGACTTGATTTTTTGAAGCTCGTTTAAGGACGAGGCTTTTAGCTCGGTCCGAATAAGCCCGTTGATCAGTGGGTGTGAGTGTGCATGGGTTGGGCCAACCTGTGGGACAAAAAAAATTAATTTAAAAATAAAAAAATTGGAAGAAAGTGAAGATGTTAAGACAACCTTGTCACAAGCAGAATCAGATGTGCTTAATGAAAATGATGTGATGGTGTTGAATACATTATAAGTGTCAGGGAAGTTTCTTTGAGAAGTTCTTTTTTATGTTAAATGGATAAAATATTATCATTTCTTTTGCGTTTTATTGAGATCTATTGAAACAAAGCTCGGTTAATATTCCCATAAATATTATCATTTTCTTTTGCGTTTTATTGAGATCTATTGAAACAAAGCTAGGTTAATATTCTCATTTAGCTAATTATATCGCTACTCATTAACTGTTTAGTTTGATATTAATAGCTCTATTTGGTTAGAGTGATGTCACTTATTAATATGTTAAGTGTTAACAATGTCAAAAGTTATTTAGTTTCGCAGAAGGTTTGGTCATACAAGATCATTTTTTCTTCAATTGTACCCAAAATAATTGCATAGAATGATAGAGATTTCATTTAGAAGCCATACAATCAAATCTTTACTTGAAGTCAAACTTAATAAGTATTATTAGAATAAATTTATTTGCTGAATTGAGACTTGGTTAGCAAGTGGTAACACCATATAATATTGTCTTGTAAATATTTATGTTAGCATTTTAAATTAGAATTTAAATTAAAGAATTATAAAAAATATTTTTTTAAAAAAGGTGGGATGACCCGGCCAAGCCCGCAGCCCACGTAATGATAGGTTGGACTTGATGTTTAAAGGCCATTAAAATGGTGGGCCAGCCTGACCTGGCCCGTCAAATTTCAAAGCCCGTGTGGGCTAGTCCGGATGGACCGGACCAGCCCATTTTTACAGCTCTATTTACTACTATATGGTCTATATCCTCCATCCTCCAAGCTTCCAACACATTTAGCAACTTTGAAATTCTTGACCACAAAAAATGAGCCTTCATTCAAGATGTTTTTGTGCTTGTTCACTTGATCTTTCGTTACGGTACCATGCATTAGATTCTCTGGTAAAAGAAAAAAATCATTGACAGACACCTTGGTTTAAGAATCAAGCTCAGGTCATCTTTGCTCTGTATATAGTGCAAAGATAAACACAGATGGATATGAAGAGACATGGATTAATACACATTCATTATTCATTTTATAGAGAATATGAAGAATGTGTAAGAGAAAATAAATTAATTAGAGACATTAATTGCACCCAATAATTAGCATTATAAACTGCAATAAGTATAGCAGTTACAACTTACAACATCAGGGAAAATAATAATTTTTTTTATCTAAATGGAAACGCAGAGAAAACAAATTAATTGGAGACACTAATTGCACCCAATAATTAGAGCATTATAAACTGCAATAAGTATAGCAGTTACAACTTACAACGATAGGGAAAATAAAAATTTATCTAAATGGCAACGGGTTTAGTTGTAGTTAATAGTGTGGGCCAACGAAGTAATTAAGTGGGAGAATATATAGATTAGAACATATGAAAAATTGGAAAAAAGTAAAAAAAAAAAAAAAAAAAAAAAAAAATGTTAGTCACAGAGATGCCACATCACCTAACAACTTTGATATTTTTGATAAATTATCAAAAATATTGATAATAATAAGTATATAAAGTATATATATAATAAGTATATATACCTTATAAGACAGTGTTGTTGTTCACCCCTGACTCAATCATATCAGGTTTAATATCCGTTTATAGGAATACCACCAATATCTTCGAATAAATTCTTGATTGCAGTTGAAGCAACGAAAATGATTTTCAATGAACTTTCGACAGGTCTATATTCACCATAATTTTCTACGACTTTGAAGTTCTTGACGGTAAATAAAGAACCTTCAATCAACTTATGTTTAAACCTGTTAACATGATTTTTTCTAACTATAGCATGCATCAAATTTTCCTGATATAAGAAAGCGGTAAGTGAATTGAGGATTAAAAGTATAAAAAATAATCGGTGTAGAAAAATAAAAATCATGTATTAACCTACCTTTCCGTCAATAAAAATCATATCCAGATTGATCAACTCGTCATTATTCTTGGGATTAATGGCATCCCACATTCGACAAATCCTAACCCTTATGCTCCAATCATCTCTGAGTAACCAACTCTGAAAGAAAAGAATTCGTCATTCTAAAATAAAAAATAAAAAGCAAGACATACTAAGCAACCTATAATATGAAAAAGATTCACTTCTAATCTATATATAGTGTGCGATATAAAGTATGAAGTATGGCTGGTCAGTGGGCCGGGTCGGGCTGGTCCCGCCCCGACACCACCCCGGTCCCACCCCGACACCGCCCCGGTCCCGACCTTTTAAAAAAAATTGTGGTATCGGGACTCAAATCGGGACGGGACATAGTCTCGTCCTGACCCATCCCGGCCCGCCCCAATCCCGCCAGGCCCGACCCGGTCCCGCCCCGATCCCACCTGAAACCCCCCTTTTGCACAAATAGATGTTGCACCAACATCCATTTTACATTTTGATCGTTGAGCAACGGCCATTTTTGGCCTCCCCTCCCCCAACCCCCCTACCCCCTTAATATTTATTTTTAACCCATAAGTTATTATATTTACACTTTAACCCAATTTTTCAACTATAAATACCTCATTTTCTCTTCATCTTTCTCACAAATCTTCCTACAATCTCTCTAATCTCTCAATCTATCTCTCTACAAGTCTACATTGTCTACTAAATATTCAATTTTATTTATTCATTTGGGAGTGAAGTTGGCAACTAGCTTGAAGATCTTCCATCGAGCAAAATTTCAATTTTCAACCTCTCGATTACACGTCGGCGTTTGGTACATTTGTTCCTTCATTGAATTATTATTGTCTGTTTATTTTATTTAGCGCACTTAATTTTATTTACTTTAATTATTTATTAGTATAATTATAAATTTATAATGGAATGATTTAAACGTATGCTTACGGGTAGGGGTCATGCTTCTTCTAGTAGGGGCAACAAGGGCAGGGGTACTTCTTCTAGTCATCCTATTTCTAGATAGAATCATATTCCTACACAGGATGATTTTGTTGATACTGAACATTTTCCTACAATACCATTAGATTTAGACGATGAGCTATTTTCTGAAACTCAAGAAGACTTTAATTTAGACGATGATCTAGATGATACACCCACTAATGTAGATGACAACATACCCACTAGTGCACCTTCAACTGAAATATTAATAAATAAATATTATGTTTTATTATTATCACATCATTTTATTTTGTCTAACATACAAGATGAATGCAAAAAAATATAGGCATTACCAACAAGAAAGTGCTAGCAACCAACCGGCTTCCATACCATCTTCTTCTTTTTCAACACAACCTCAAAAAAGACATGTTGTTTCTGCGGCTAGTATTGAAAGCCTTAGACATAAAATGTTTAGTGGTACCACTACTAATCAAGCTAGCGAGTTTGATGTTTTTGTTTTGCGGTATTGTACCGTACAAAGCAGTTCTCAATGAAGAAGGACGTGAAAATCTACTGAATTACTGGAGGGAGAATGAGACGTGGCATAGAGAACCAAACATTCGGCAAATAGTGAAATACACGTGTTGTCATGTGTAATTTCGTATTTTTTAATATTTTTTTTCTTTCTTTTTCTTTTCTTTTCTTTTTAATCCCGAAATGTAATGGAAATATTATTTTATATTTAAAAAAATGAAAAGGACAATTATTTTTATATGAACTTGAAAAATTATTAGAGGTGTTAAGTATATTCGAATGTTGTTGAAGTTTTAAAGTTGAGATTCAAGTGCTAAATTCTTTCTAAACCCTTAGTTGTTGATGAGATTCGAAAATGAAAAAAGAATTTCGAATTCACCATTGTTGAACCTTGAAAAAGCTTGAAGAACAAAAAATGAGTTTTATCGAAATTCGTGGTTGTTGGCCAAATTGATTACTGGAGTATGGTGATGATGTTGTGAAGTTGTAGTTGAAATTTGAGTTTGATTTGTGTGAATTTATCTGAGTTTTTTGTTGAATTTTGACACAAAAAATTAGACTTGGAGCTCCTAAAAGTGGATGATAAAATGGTGATAAAGAACTCTTGAAAATCAACTTTGAAAGTTGGAACTGACACACGTGCCCATTTCGTATAGGTTAGAGTCATTTTTTAAAGTTCTCACGCGCTTGAATGAGGTGTTCTCACGCAGTACTCCACGTCAATAATAAAGGTGCAACGAATTAATTTAAAAAAGTTTAGAGGGGTAATAGGATCCCCGCAAAGATAAGGTGTGTCGCAACAACTTTAGGTATAATTCAGGGAGGTAATAGTGCTTATCCCTATTTAAATTATTAACTATGGAACTTATAGTACCTTTTACGTAGTTTCTAAATATGTAAATTTTATTTTAAAATATTTAAAGATTTTATGTTCTAACACACTGTCAAAATTAGAAAATTTTACTCTCAAAAAGCAAAAAGTGTCAATCTTTTCGGGACGAATGAAGTAATTTAATTTGTTAGTATACCAAGTTGCTTAACGTATTCAGTGAATAACACATAAACATGCCCTTTAACTTGGCGCAAGCTGGCAACTATGACCTCAAATTTTATCAGTGTACAAGTAGGCACTTAAACTTGTCAAAAGTCGAACAAGCATACACACGCGTCTTACATGACAAACTGAGTGAGATACACTCGAAAACAGGAGAGTTGATGCTCAATATCGCATGTATATACTTGTTCGACTTTTGGCAAGTTTAAGTGCCTACTTGTGTACTAGCAAAGTTTGAGGTCAAAGTTGCCAGCTCATGCCAAGTTAAAGGAGATGTTTATGTATTTTTCTTTAATTACCTTTTCATTTTTTTTATGTCCAATCTATGTGTAAATTAGTTGACAGTCTCTGATTGGGCATTAATCCACGTGGGAGCAATTGCACTCCACGCTAGTGACCTGCCAGAAATTTGTGTATGCATGTTCGATTTTTGACAAGTTTAAGTGACTACTTGTGTACTAGCAAAGTTTGAGGTCATAGTTGTCGGGTCGCGCATGTTAAAGGGCTTGTTTGTGTATTCAAAAAATACTTTAAGTGATGGTATACGTAAAAATTGTTTTAAATGAATAGATTTAAAACCCCAGCCAAAATATGATATCCTTAACTATAAAAAAAAAATACTCTCTCCATTTATTTTTACTTATTCATTAAGCTAAAAACAAATTTTTAATTTTACTTGTTCTCTTTAATATATTTTGAAAAAGTTATTTTGTTTTATTTTTATCATTGATTATTCATTTCTCAAATTTATTGAAATTATACATAAATTAATATAACTATTATGAAAAATAGACTTTCATTTATTATTTTTTCAAAAAACAATATAACGTAGATTATGAATAAGTAAAAATAAACGAAAAGAGTAGTATTTAAAAGATATCGGATCTGTCTTTGGTTTGTGTGCAATCTTGTGCAGATAAATTATGACATCACTATTGGAAATATTGTAGATATCGAATCTGCTCTTTGGTTTGTGTGCAAACTTATGCAGAAATATGACATCCTTGACTATATAACAAAGTTGCAATTTTGACAATTGTATTTGTATTACAAAAAAAATCATATGTCTATTAAAAAATATAAGAGGCACAAAAACAGTTGGGATGTTTTTATTACACTATCTTATTTAATTATTGAGTTTATATATATATATATATATTATTTTTTTTAAATTAAGTGCAAAAAAAAAAAAAAAAAACGCCCCGGATCCCGATCCCGCCCCGCCCCATTGGATCGGGACGGGACTTCGGCAAATCCCGCCTATCCCGATCCCGCCCCGACCCGATCCCACCCCTTCCTCCGTTCCGTCCCGACCCGATCCCGCCAAACCCGGTCCGCCGTCCCGAGCCCGGCCCACTGGCCACCCTTAGTATGAAGAGACACTGAAAATAATTAGCAGTGTAATTATTCAGAGATTAATGCACATAAAAGTCATTATAATTGCAAATGATGAAGATGAAGAAACGTTAATCAGACAACTGTATGGGAGAAAACGGTACCTTTCAGAGTTTGCTTCGACAGATGTTCAGGAATACTGAGGAGGAGAAGGAAGTGAAAAACGCCTCATTGGGTTTTAATGCCAATCAATTAAATTAGCATGAAAGTGAGGGTTTGTAATGCTACTACGTGGGTTCTGGACAGTAATGTGGGCTTTATTGCTTTGTATTAGGAATGTGTATTGATTGATTACTCAAAAGTAGCCCATAAGTGAACATTTAGTTCTGAGAGACCTTTTAAGTCATTTAGCTAATTTATTATGTAGAAAAAATTCAAAAAAATCCCCAAAAAGGAGAAAAAAGATAAATTCATTTGCTGGCCATAGGTATATGTCTAGCTTTATATTATATATTGATGATTGATTGATATTGATATTGATATTGATGATTCCATGACGACAATCCTAAGTAATGACTTAACATATCATTTTATTCATACTTCTTTTTTCCATAATAATAGTAGAAACCAAACAATACCAAGACAAGCGACATTTTAAAGTCTATTGGAAATCCCTGCCTTAGCAAAGAATTTAAACAAACCGATTCAAAATAATACAATAATGTCACATTTGGAATTTGTTCTAAAGTAATTTTTGAACCCCTTTACCATTGCACTATAATTTTTCTTTATGTCAAGAGAATTCAACAATTTGTATATAAGCAAAAAAAATCCATGCTTGCCCTATTTACACAATATGATTTTTTGACGAAGGTGATTAAATTGAATCTATAGCGCTCCCTAGCTAGTTCCACCCTATTCACAGTTAACAACTCTCCACCTACTTTTTTTTTTTTTTTTGACGAAGAAATCCGCAAACCACGTCAGCCATACTTGGCAAGCCATGTGTAACATGCTCAACCAAGAAGGTTTATGCACGGGATCGAACTCGTGACCTTGCGATCCCGCGCTCTACTGTTACACCATCTTGGCTACCCTTGCGGGTAACTCTCCACCTACTTGATTGGATTATTATGCATCTATATCAACAACAATAAAAGCAATTGCATCAGCACGTAATTCCTATTGAAGTATGGCTTGTTTGTTTGTAACTTGTAAGTATGATTCGTTAACATTGTTCAGTTCCCATTAATACGAAGCTACTATTCTCTATGTACGTAGGATGCATGTCAGGGCTGCAGCCTTAGTTCCCTATTTATGTGGCTTTTCGAAAAACAAGAAAATATTCCTAACTTGCCAAACTCAGTTCATGTACTTTTCTTGACGAGCTAGTTTTGTTCAAATTATGGAACTATTATGCTTTAAACTTTAAAGTAACCATTTAACAAGAAGTGAACTTTCTAATTAATGGTGAATTAGTGCGTAATACGAGTTTGTTTGAAACTGATGCATAGTAATGTTGTTGTGAATGTATTACCCAAAAAAAATGTTGTTGTGAATGCACTTTTTAGAAGACAGCCTGAGAACATTTCTGACATGTCTCCAATCTTTTTTTTCAGTGTGAATAGGATTAAAGCAAGTAAATCTTATGAGATCACATTAATCTAAGAATATGTACCTTTTTCTTGAGGATAATGATGAAAGAAGATATTCCTCCATTATTATTCTCCCAAATATACAATATATATACATGCATCCTATTGATTAATGGAAGACTATTCTAGACTATTCCACCTTACCTAATTTACAAAATCCTAACTACAATTACAATAATGAGAATAATTACAATATCAATTATAATAATGAGAGAGGTGATTATGGGATCTTCCCATAATCACTCTAACAGTCCCCCACAGTCTTAGCTGGAGGTTCTCGGATACTGAGACTGTTCCTGAAATCATCAAAACGTACGCACGGAAGACCTTTTGTAAAGATGTCAGCTTCTAATAACGGGACGTCACATGGAGAACACGGACTTGACCACAGACAACTTTTTCTCGCACAAATAAAATATCCATTTCGATGTGTTTTGTGCTCTGATGATAAACACGATTGCCAGATAAGTAGATGGCACATACATTGTCACAATAGATCATTGTTGCCTTTTCAATCGGACAATGGAGCTCCAGTAGTAGATTACAGAGCCAACATGATTCAGCAACAACATTTGCCACTCCTAGGTATTCCGCCTCTACTGGATAGCGATAGTGTGGACTATCGTTTAAGGGACCATGAAATGAGATTGTCACCTAAGAACACACAATAGCCGAAAGTGGAATGACGTGTGTCTGGGCAGCCACCCCAATCCGCATCAGTGTAGGCAGAAAGACTCGAGACTGAGGACTTATACAGATGAAGTCCGAAATGTAGAGTACCATTAACATACTGCAGAATCCTCTTGAGGGCCCCCATATGTTCCTCCTTTAGATCATGCATATATTAACAAACTTGTTGGACCGCATAGGAAATATCAGGCCTCGTAAAAGTCAGATATTGCAATGCACCTGCAAGATTGCGGTAATGTGTGGGGTCATTGTATGAAGTTCCTGAAGCGTTGCTCAACTTCACCTTCGTGTTAACCAGAGTATGGGAAGGTTTGCATGAAGAGATCCCTTCTTTGCCAAGTATCTCCTCGGCATACTTCTTTTGACTGAGAAACAAACCACCTGCATAGTGAGTGACAACAATGCCAAGAAAATAATTCAACGAACATAAGTCCTTCATTGCAAATTCAACTGCAAGAAGGGACATAATGGACTGGCGAAGTGAAGTTGAGGATGAAGTGAGAAGATATAAGCCACATCAGTGCCTTTTCGATAAATAAAAATAGACTGATCGAACTTGCTGTGAGATAATCTCAATTTTGAAACAAATCCTGCAAACCTGTTATACCATGCCGGAGGAGCTTGTTTCAGACCATATAAGGATTTTCTCAACAAGCACACATGATCTAGACGGGCAGGATCGCGAAATCCCAACGGCTGATGCATGTATATCGTTTCCTGCAAGTGGCCATGTAAAAATGCATTCTTCACATCCAACTGATGAATGGACCTGACTTGGACAGTTCCAGACTAAGAACAATCTTGATAGTTGCAGGCTTGACTATCGGACTGAATGTTTCACCGCAATCTACTCCCACCTGATGAGACCTGCCATCACCAATAAGACGAGCTTTGTATCTCACAAAAGAACCATCAGAATTCATTTTATGGAAAAAAACCACATAAACCGAATTATGTTCACATTAGATGGTCGTGGTATCAAATCCCACGTCTTATTTTGAATAAGAGCAGTAAATTCATCTAACATGGCAGCCTTCCAATTCGGGTCTGATAAGACAGCTTTGAGATTTTTTTGGTATTGGTGAGGGTTGGACTGATGTGGTTAGGTTAAAATGATGTTTAGGTCAAAATATCACGTGCATCGCACGTGTTTCCATGGTCCGTTTAGGAGTTGGGCCGTTGGATGGTTGGGTGGTGTTTGGATTTTGGGTCGAAATAGTGGGTATGGTGGTTTCGGTATTTTGGGCTGAAGTAGTGGGTCCGGTAATGGTCTGGGTCAGTGTGTTACGGGAAGGTGGTGGGGTGACGGGTGTAGGGGTTGTTGATGATCCTAAATTATTATTTTGAGAGTTTAGATGATACCTCAAAAGTGGATGAATTCCATCGTCAAGAAAATCATATGAAGGTGAGGATGCCGCTCGAGATGTTGCAAACAGAAAGATTCATTCATCGAAGATGACATGATGAGAAATAATGATTTTTCCTGTTGACATATCAAAACATTTATATCCCCTATGATTTTGTGGGTACCCCAAAAACACACAAGGAGTAGATCGAGCTTGAAGCTTATGAATGGTGGTGGACGGAAACAAGGGATAACACAAACACCCAAAAACCCGTAAATGTGTAAATGAGGGAAGACGGTTGTACAATACCTGAGTAGGAGACACATTGAAGATTAGTTTACTAGGAATAATATTTAAGAGATATGTAGCCATTTGAAGAGTATGATGCCAAAAAATTGGTGGTGTGGACGAATGCATAAGAATAGAGTGAGTCGTATTGTTGATTGTTCGAATCTTTCTTTCAACTTTCCCATTTTGAGAATATGTATGTGGACAGGAAATACGGACAGACATCCCATTTTGTTGACAAAAATTCTGAAATTGGGCATTTATAAATTCACCCCCTCCATTATCACATTGAAAACATTTAATGGTTTTGCCAAACTGAGTTTTGATAAACACACTAAATTGTTTCAAAATGTTATAGGCTATTGATTTTTGTCCTAAGGGAAAGGTCCACAAAAAATTCAAAAAATCATCCAGAATAATCAAATAGTACTTATGACCTGTAGCACTTAATACGGGTGAAGTCCATAAATCACAATGCAAAATATCAAATGACATAACAATATTAGTAGTAGATGCAGAAAACGGAAGTTTCATATGTTTACCAAACACACAGGTTTGGCAAACAGAAGAGTCCAAACGTCTATTACAAGAAAACAAATTATTCTTCCTAAATCGATTAAAAACCGGTGCTTCTGGATTCCTGGGTGTCCCAACCTATTGTGGCATATACTAGGAGAGATAGCCGCAAAGGTGGAAGGTTTGACCATGTGATTGTTGGAGATAGAGGTGATGGGGGTATAAGTCCCCCATGCTATTACATCTCATGAGCTGCATCCCCGTCTGAAAATCCTTCACAGAAAAGCCAAACTGATCAAAATTCACAGAAACATTGTTGTCAGTTGTAAAATATCTAACAGAGATCAAGTTTTAAATTAATTTTGGTGCATGTAAGATATTTTTCAAACATAACAGTGGGTGGGGAGAGGGTAGTGTTACCTGACCAATACCACGAATTGGAATTTCTGCCTACTGCCGACAACAATATTTTTATTACCGCTCGTATTAAAATAAGACGAAAGATTATCTTGAGATACCGTCATGTGTGACGTAACCCCTGTATCCATGTACCACGATTCATCAGGAATATTCAGATTCACGTGACTCATGGCTTGTTCAATATCCGTGGGTAGATATCAGATAGAAGATGGTGACTGAGCTGCAAAAGCATGTTGTGGATGAGATCCGAGAATACCGGGTTGATAATTTGAAGAAGGAGAAGGCCGAGCCCACGAATAGGTCAGGAATGGGCATGGCGGGGCAGCCCACTGTGGGGCCTAGGCCCACGGTGGGTACTGCCCTCACTGTCCGCCGCTACTGCCTGGAAACTGCCCTCCACTGCCAGCCCACCACTGCCGGGCTGGCTGCTGCCTCCAGCGGTTTGGCCCCCGCCCCATCCACGTCTCTTTCCACTATTATTTTTTCCTTTATTGTTTCAATTGGAACCCCATTTTTTACCATTATTTTGACAAGTATTATGGCCCCCGAACCATAATTTTGGGTCTCCAAATCAGTGGAAAAAAAGTTGGTAGAGACGAGAGTCGTTCCACCCGTGGTTGTGCCCGATGATGCCTGCTTTGCCTTCCTCGTTTCCTTGAGAATTAACCTCGAACGGGCCTCGTAAAAGGGAGGTAACAGATTGCTTTGTTGAATGAACGTAGCAACATCATCATATTGTTCATTCAGCCCCGCAATCAACTGAAGGACTAACCTTTGATTTGTCACGGGTGAACCAACGTTGGACAGTTGGTCCGCAAGTACTTTTAATTTTTGACAATAGGCGGAGATGTTAGAAAAATCATCTTATTTAATATTTGTAAATTGGTGTTCAAGATAAACGGCCCTAGACATTTTGTTATCTTGAAAAATATTCTCCAATCTTTCCCACGCATGTTTAGCCGTAGAATTGGGTTCTAAGATGGTATGAAGAAGATCATTCAAAATTGTGCCATAAATCCATTGAAGGACAATATCATCTAAGCGAGATCATAATTTCTTGTCCACCGTAGTGGGATCCGACGGTGACTCGGATGGAAGAATATGATCAATCACCTCATAAGCACGGTAGTGAATTTTGAAAAGTTCCGCCCATAAGGTATACTGCCTTTTCTCCATTTCAAGAGTTATGGAGATAAAGTTCTTGACGTTATAAATGGCAAGAACGGGATGAAATGTTTATTTTTCGGCCATAGGTTCCACTTAGAATCAAAAGAAAAGAAGGAGGAAGTGGTGTTTTGATGAAAGTGGAGGAAAAAAAAACAAGAAAACCTTAGGGTTTGGGAAGGGATTTCGCCGAAGGGGGGGGGGGGGGGGTGTTTGTAGAAACGGCTAGGTTTTGTATGTTTAGGGAGGCCGAAATTTTGAGGAAAAAAAAAAGAAGAACGAATCGTGTAAGAGAGAAAAGAAATTAGAGAAAGGATCTTTAGGCTCTTGATACCATGAAAGAAGATATTCCTCTATTATTATTCACCCAAATATGCAATATATATACATGGATCCTATGCTTGATTAATGGAAGACTATTCTAGACTATTCTACCTTACCTAATTTACAAGATCCTGATTACAATTACAATAATGAAAATAATTATAATATCAATTATAATAATGAGAGAGCTGATAATCACTCTAACAAATGAGAGTAGGGGACCATATCCTATATATAAAAGATTAAAAGGTTATATTAAATTAAGACACTCCAAAAACCATCAGCATGGTTAGACTAATACTGTTAAGAGTCTCACATCGGATGTTGAATGAGAACATGTACTCCTTATATGAACTTGGACAATCTCACCCTACAAGCTAGCTTTTTGGGGTTGAATTAGGCCAAAATCCATTCTTTACATGGTATCAGAGTCAGACCCATTTCAATTCCTTGTTCACCAATGTTGGGTACATTCTTTACAAATACTATATACCAATACTTAAACTTAATTATGGGGAATATCCGCTCCTATAAGAACGCTCAAAGCTAGTCTTTTTTAAAGTCCCATTTCACATTTTTTTCCTTTCATTGCAACTGTAACATCTCAACTTTATATTAAAACATTAATTACCATACCTTTTCAGCTCATGCATGAGGCACAGTGACCGTTATAGTTGCTATTTAATTTCCTTTAGCATTTAAATTATGTACATTAGAGCTAATTCTATTTTAAAACTATTTGTGTATTTTTACCTCTATGGTACCTATAGTTGCTAACATTTTTAGACCAAACTATTGTCACTATAAATGACATGGCATTTTTGGACCAAACTATTAACCAATGACATTTTTGTTCAATTTCATATAGTTTAAGCCTTTAAGGGCATTGTTGACCCTTTTCGGTTTTTTTTTTTTTTTGGGGTGTGAGCTTGTAATTTATATTTACTTTGTAAAGTGTTCTTTCACTTCATTACATTTATGATTTAACTGCATTTTGACAATAGTTTTAACTTACCTAGAAATTTTGGAGTAACTGATAAAGTTGATGTCATGTGACCATGATGTCATGCGTTTAAGCCGTGGAAACAGCATCTTGCAGAAATGTAAAGTAAGGCTGCGTACAATAGACCTTTGTGGTTCGGTCCTTCCCCGATCTCCGCACATAATGGGAGTTTAGTGCGTCGGGCCCTTTATATCACTTTATAATATCTCAAATACTGGAGTTTCTTTGAATATTAGTTCTCCTCACCCTAGTTATCTTAATACAATGTAATCTGATTGTTGCAACTTTACCAAGGGAACGTGAATTCAAAGTCCCTGCATCCGATTAGAAAACAGTGAAATATGATAAAGTCAGAATAGGAGTTTCCACTAAATTGTACTATTGGGTCACTACACAAAAGTGTCAATGAACTCATCAAACACTTTAAGAATTTCTTCTTTTCCAACACTGGGACATACCATGACGAAATCACTCCCATTAAATCAACCAAAAAGTGGTTTTGTCCGACTCATGAGGATGTGGAAGGAATACAGGATTTCGAGACTAGTAGGGAAAGACTTCTGAGTTCTGACCACAATATTTAGAATAATACTTTATAGTCTAATCGATGTTAAGAAAATATAACGAGGGATCTTAACCCAAATATAAGATAGAAATTTATTGTTTACTTTTTCTAATTGGTATAAATAGATTATATATTAATTACACTCGATTGTACACATATTCTATATTTTCTCTCTCCCAATTTAAATGTCACTTTATTTTTAATCAATCTAAAAAAGAATAATAAATTTTCTTATTTGATAATAATTTAATTTTAAACTTTACGTTTTACGCTTAACGAGATGATTTATAACCACACAAATATTTTTGACTTATTTTAGACCATAAAATTTAAAAGTCTTCCTTTATTTTCTAAAATTCGTGTCCAATCAAATTACATCATATAAATTAGGACGGAGACAGTACAATATATGAATTATACACATATTATATATCTGTCAGCTAGTTTTAGACTTTTACTTTAAGTGGTTGAATGGAGGTGGACGGTTATTTAGGTTAATCTTCATATACTTTAATCCTAAGCAAGTCGGGATTGATTATATGAATTCTTATATTATTCATTTAAGTTAATATATTACATAGTGAGAATTCATTGAAATTAACAAGATTTACGCTAGCTAGCTGTCAACCTACCACAACATTACAACAAGGCGGACTTAGAGCCCAATCCTAAGGTAATCAAGTAAATAAAAGAACTCCAGGATGCTCAAGTCCCCTACAAATTTTTAACTGTCAGTAGTGGTTGCGTTTATATGATATTATTAGCTATTTTTAGTGTGGATTTGGTTCTGATTTTGGTGGGGTCATTCTTGTGGAATTTGTGGTAGCCTAGACAAGCTACATATCTTTCGGTTTTCATATTTTTGCAACTTTTTGCTTCTCCATAGTCTATAAAAGCTCATTCAAACTCTTCTGTTTTTACTCTACACAAACTTCTCTTCTTCATATAGACTCTAAAGTATAAGTAGTCCTTACTAAAAACTTTTATCTGGTCTCTTTTTTTGGACTTTGATCACTCAAATTTGTAACTTCTGAACTGTTTAGGCTTGTTGGCACTAAATAAAAGTCCCTTCTTTAGCATTTGACCAATCATATAGTGACATTTTTTGCCTTCTAGGCATTCTATTTCCACTTGACTTTCCTTTTAATTCCAATTTCAAGGAACTTTTAGTGGGGGAGGGGACCTTTTATCAAGAAAGACAGTTTTGAACTTTTTCTCCCTGGAAGATGATTGTGTTGTCCCAGGGGTGTATTTTATGTAAATTTATCGCACTTCTTGAGACAAAATTCAGTGTAGCCAAAAGTTTCTATTTTTGGATATTTCAAATTTTCAATAGGTACAGTTGGGGCACTTAGCTAAATTTCATATTACTTCTGAACTTGTGTTGAGGTTTCTGCCTGGTCTTTTGTAGTTTGTGTGTAGTTAGGACTTGGAACATTTACTTTCATGGGAGGAATATCACTACCTCCAGGATTTCGTTTCCATCCAACTGATCAGGAATTGGTCGGATATTACCTGAAACGGAAAACTGATGAACTTGAAATTGAGTTAGAAGTCATTCCAGTAATAGACTTGTACAAATTTGACCCATGGGAGCTTCCAGGTATACATTCTTGATCACCGTTTTCTCTTGAAAACTTACTTAAGGGCAAACATATAAATCATATAACCTCATATAGATTTGCCAGAAAGTTCATGGTGGACATGTCATTGCCTTCATGTATGTTACTTCATTTGTTGGTTGAGCAAAAAGTTTAAGAAATAGTTCATTTTGCTGTTTCATGACAATTTGGTCTGAAATGAGGTGTTACTGAAAAGTTGTTGCTTTATAGCTTATCTAATCTTTTTGTCTTGTCACAAGATGGAGTGCTCTGTGGGGCATCTCTATTTTCACACTTTAAAGGTAGTTATTATCTATCTGACACCCTAACCACATATCAAAAAGAAAAACATGTGTAAATCAGAAGTTTCTTGTTACTGGTTCATACTTGCTTATTCTAATCTAAAGGTTGTATTTTGGGATACTGATGATATCATGTCTTTGAGATGCAGAAAAATCTTTCTTGCCTAAGCGTGACATGGAATGGTACTTCTTCTGCCATCGGGACAAGAAGTACCCGAATGGCTCGCGAACGAATCGAGCCACTAAATCTGGATACTGGAAAGCCACAGGGAAAGACAAAAACATTGTCTGTAAGCCTGCAGTTGTAGGATACAGGAAGACATTAGTTTTCTACCGCGGAAGAGCTCCTCTAGGGGATAGAACTGATTGGGTGATGCATGAATATCGTCTCTGTGATGATGTTTCACAAGGCACTCCTAGTTTCCTGGTAATTGACAAATCTTAACTTGAACTTCTTCAACTTAATGAAAAATGCAAAAAACAAAAAACAAAAATGATAATGATATAAGTAATACTCCTATTTAAATATTCTTCAGGGGCCTTTTGCTCTTTGTCGTGTCATCAAGAGAAATGACATTTCGTCGAGGACAAGTGATGTTCATGGAGGAACAACCATTAAACAGGTTGAATGCAGCTCAAGCAATAAAGTTTTTACCTCAGTTATAACCTCAAATGAGCCCCGGATCCTTTCCGATGGCATGCCAACTCAAACTACATACATGTCCAGTGACAGCAACTATTCAACTCCTATTAATTCACCTTATCAGACAACGCAAATAGGGGACTATGAATCTGAAATGGGAACTGATGCTGCAAACCTCTGGATGTCTCAGAATATGATTCTTGATCCTTCAAAGGTATTGATGTTGTTCCGTTTTCTCTGCATTGATCCCTGTTTTCACTCTGGTTTTACATATGAACTTCATACTAATTTTTTTGTGGCTGGACAGGAATGTCCTCAAGGAAGAAGTGTATCGGGAAACTATCTGCATGAGTTGTCAAACTCGACTTCATGGCAGCCAAGTGATCAATATGACTTCACATCAAGTTCATCTTTCCAGAATTTTAGAGCGGAAGTTGAACTTTCTGGTGATCTCAGTGGCTATGACTGTGCATCTCCCTTCACAGTCCACGGAAACTACATGCAGTTCTATGGCAATGAGGATATTTCGTATAAAGGTTATAACCAGAACGACTTACTGGGCAATCCAAATCTCTTCTGAAGAACATTGGGGCGAAATAGGTCTACCATTTTCCCTCTTTTTAATGCAGAGAGAGCAGTGGGAAATGGATTTTGGGAAATCTTAATGGTGTATGGTCACAGGAAGATAATTTAAGTAGTCTGATGTAATAATCTACTAAGAAGAGCTCAATGCAACTTAGTGTGCTATTGAAAAAATCTAAAGTTGTTCTCTCAGACAACAGTTTTTTTATGTCTGTCTAGTTATTCGATCTAAATACAGTATCTTTGAGTTTAGTTTTCTGAGCTCAAATCTAGCCAGTGTTTTGTCACTGAAGCATGAAATACCCAGTAATGATCATTTTTAACGACCTTACTGGGAAATGGTCAAGTTAGTAGCTGCACCTCTTAGATAGAAGCCCCCATTTCCTTTCTGATATGTATCACTGTTCTCTTTCTGATCAATTCCATGTATGAACTTGTTATCAAGAACCAAAACTGAGCCAAAATATGTGTAAACCATATGAATTTATGGTCTTTCCTGCTTCAAACAATCCAATTATCAATCAGAATGGAGCCAAAATGTATTAGACCATATAAATTTAATGGTATTGCACACCTGGTACCAGAAATGCCAAAGCATCTTCACAAAGTTGAAAACTTGAAATGCATTAGTTATACTCATATTAACTTGCTATGGAACTACTGTTTCCATTTCTTTGCTAAATTGTTTTGCCAACATTCATCAGCTGACTTATGACAGGCAGAATTTAGACTCTTAAAGTGATCTCTAAAAAGTTACACTTCTTCCAACTTATTTGCAATATAAAGACTATATTGATGTGATTGTGATAGTTCTATAATGATCAAGAATCTATGGCAAATGACCATAGAGAATATTGCTTTAGAGCACACAAAAGTAACTCACAAGCAAAGAATACAAGAAAGCAAGTTAGCAAAACGGTTATTGAGCTTTGTAATTGTAACACCATTTACATTGGCACAACATATTAAGTTCAATTACATGATTAAGGGCTTTAGTTGCCTTTATCTCTTACAAAAATGATTCATAGCTAGACTTGACATTATCTGATCATCTGACAATTTAATTGCCATTCTGATAACACTAGGCAAAACAATACATATCCAGAACAATTTTGTGGCTTTGTAGGTGTAAACCTAGTAAGATGACAAATCAAACGAAGAGGTGACGAGCAGTTGCCCATATACTGGGAAATTGAAGGCCTATTTCGCACGAAATATGTCAGTAACACCGTCAGGGTGTTGATGAAAACTTTTTCCTTAAGGCATCCCTTATCTGAAACCCACTGGCCCGACTAATCACACTGTCGTTCCCTTTCAGGCTTTCTACCTTACAAAACAAATCCATTTGATGCAACCGTTCTTTGACTAATAGAGTGGAAGGTAAAAGTTTTCAGTGATATTCATCATGTACTGGTGACAGTAATATCTAATTCATAGATCAAGATCAACTAAGAGTATTTTCACGAAATTCTCAAGAATAAAGAGTTATCATATCTTGCCTCGGACACATCTGATGCTGGAAGGAATCAAGGTAACTTAACTGATGAAGTTGCTAAACCAATTAAGAAGAATAAAAAGCAAGCTCCATAAAAGTGAGAATTTAAAAAAATTGCTGCTTTAGGAATCAAAAGATGTTATCTGAACCATTCTTCCTTCGGTGATAAAATGAATCAAAGAAGTAATACTAAAAAACTAAGCTTTAGAAAAGTATAACCAAAAGCTCAGAAGCCATTAACTCAAAAAGAGAAAGAAAGATAGGTACACTAACTTATTAAACATTCCTCTTTCCACCCCCTTTTAGTTCAGCGATGAAACCATAGGTAACTAGAGAGGAATCAAAGAAGCGTGTGGCCCCTTTATCACTAAGCAAATAATCTCAAATAAACCAGATCTCCTTTATGGAATTATCTATGTTTTCTTTAATGTACTTTTTTTGGCCTGTTCTTTAAAGTAATGCTCCACTTTGTCCTATTGAAAAATGATGGCATGAAGGTGGCAATATCATTAGTTACAGGAAATAGAAAACATCTCCATCAGTAGAAAACTGGAAACATAGCAAGCCAAAAGAGCACAATATCTCCAAATTAGCTACTGACTTAGCTACTAGCTCAGCAGGGGTGAATATAGATCATTTCTATCTGTATAGAGTGCAAAATGATGTTATGTGCCTTCGTATGATTATTCAATTCATTTTTGAGTTGAATAACTTGAGAAATTTAGAGGAACGAGTCAAGGCTGTTGCTTTGCGTGAGGAACAAGTCAAAGATGTTAGAGGATTTTACTCCATGATCTTCTCCAACAAACACATCAGCGACCACCTTTCCCTCAACCTTCTCAACGGATCGATGAGCTTTTCAACGAAGACTCTCTATTATAAATAGAGAGGTTACTACAGTGAATCGACATCTAGAATCAGATTGCAAAAATACCGAGAGAGCTCTCGGGATTTCATCTCAGAAATCTGGATCACAAGTGTTGCCTGAGTGTGTCGAAAACATTCTGCCCAACATTACAATTGATGTTTAGATTCTAGATTAGTTTTGTATGGAGCGATTGTAATGCGAGGTTGTTTATGTCTACTTAGTTAGATTTTTCAGGCATAAGTCATCTGCGACTTCAACTTTTAATTCTTTTCCATTTTATCTTGTAAATCTGTAAAGAAATGAATTTGTAATTTTGTATATAATATATATACAAAATATTTGGTCATTGACCATCATAATGTGTTCTTTAAAATCCGCTGCATTTACTCTTTAAAGTTACTGTTTTGCTAAGTGTTGTTACTGCTGTCGGACGACATAATTGTCGACATTCGAAAACAGAATTGACATTCGATTTGATCCATGTCTTGTTTTTCTTTCCCATAGCATTTGACACCCTTCAAGTGGTATCAGAGCCGACACTTAACACAATAAGTGTTTGGTCCTGTTGTCATAAGCTATGGATCCGACAAATCCAACTATTGGTAGGGTTCCTATTTTAGATGGATCAAATTATGCGTATTGGAAGATTCACCTACGTTCTCATATCAAATCAATTGATGTTAGGGCATGGAGATCTATAACCAATGGATATGTTGTTCCAATATTTCCACCGGATGAAGAATGTGGCATTATTGCTAAACCTGAATCCGAATGGACTACAGAAGAAACCAATAATGCTAGCTTTAACGAAAAGGCCTTAAATACAATTTTTGGATGTGTTGATCTTTACATGTTCAAACACATTCAAAACTGCCCCACAGCCAAGGACGCATGGGATACTTTACAAATTCATTGTGAAGGGAGCTCAAGTGTTCGTCGAACAAAGTTACGCATGCTCATGAGTAAATATGAACGTTTAAGGATGGAAGAAGCGAATGATATTAAATCTTATTTTGAAAAGTTGATTGACATCTCAAATGAATGTCAAGTGCTTGGTTAACCATTAATCAACATTCAACTTGTTGAAAAGGCTCTCCATTCTCTTCCTGAAAAGTTTAATTTAAAGATTTGTGCTATTGAAGAAGCTCACAATCTTGCCACAATAGACCTTCATACCTTGATGAGCATACTCAAAACTTATGAGATGAACATTGAAAATCAAAAGAAATTGTATAAAAGCAAGAATGTAGCACTTCAAGTTCAATCCTCGAAGCACCAAAACCAAGTCTTCAATCAAAAGCCCACTAGATTCCTTCTAAATGTACAAAAAGGAAATCAACTAAGAAGAACCAACTCAGATCGTACCAAATTTGATCCCAAACAACTTGAATCCGTGCAATGTCATGCATGCTCAGGTTGGGTCATTATGCTAATGAATGTGCAAACACTCTTAGAAAATTTGGTAAGAACCTATGGGTTTCTCTTAGTGATGATGAAGAAGAAGAGGAAGAAGATCATGAAATTGAAACACAAGCAATGCTGGCCACTGTTTTCAAACAGTCTCTATCGGATAATGAAGATGTCGTATATAATATTATCTCAGATGTCACGACATTTGCTCCAACATCGGCAACGACATCATCATCTCCAGCGACATTGAATTCTTTAACTATTCTGATGTTAATTGCTTTAGTGGTTCTATTTCTGTTAGTGAGGTTGATTGTATCGATCAAGTTGAATGCAAAAATGATATGGTTAATGAATTACAAAATATTTGTAAAGCCTTAATCATAGAATCCAAACAACTTGACAAAAAGGTAAAAGCTTTAACTCATGAGAATTTAGAATTAACATGCACGATAACCCGACTTGAGGTTGCACTTACCAAAAAGGATATTGAATTTGGTAAGATTCGTGCAAAATTGGATTTAGCAGAAGCAACCCTCAACACAGGGACTTCGAAATTGAATGAGATACTCAACTTTAGTAAACCTTCACATGCAGGTATTGGGTACGAAAACTCTCTTAAACCATATGCTCTAATCTCTTTGATAAAAATGAGAAAATACGCTTTGTAAAAGAAAAATGGATGAATAATAGATTCTCATATATGTCAAAGAATATGAAGTTTGTATGTCATCACTGTAACTCTCCTGAACACTTAAAACCATATTGTTTCAAACTTCAAAATTACGTGAGTAAAAGGGCAAAATTCGTATAAGACAGTTGTACGAATTATGATGTGACATTCGACAGTTGATGTTGAGTCAAGTCCAGATCAGCCTGAGGCGCTACCGATAGAACACAAGCAACACATGGGGTGTCGAACGCGCGTATGATACCGGTAATTCGTAAGGTTGGAAGAGTCATTTGAATTATAACGGGCAACCGTTACTGAACCGGTTGTACGTCTTCTAGCAGAATATTAATGGCATTTATGAAGATAATAATTATCTAATTATTACAACATTCATTCTCCTGTATTAATGAGAGCACATTTCGTGGGGTGTGTACCGTATAATTCAAGTATAAAAAGGACACATGGCTCCATTGTAAAGCATCATATTTAAGTCATCTTTCTCACTTTCTCTTAATTGTTGTGCTTTCATACAAGTTACGGTGCCTTTGCCCAGAAGCTATCATAAGGCTCAGGCTAATTATTTCCTTACTTTCTCTTTATATTACTTGTTCATAATATATTTTATCTTGTGTTATTGTCAAATCAGTCAGTTGAGATTCATGTGTCCTTTATCAAGTATACAAATGCAATTGTACCGTTTTACGGGTAAACAAAAATTATTATAAAAAAAAAAGTTCAAATAGGAGAGATAAGCATAGTCATGAAGGAGGTAAGTTACCAAACATGAGGGGAGGTATATGTAATTATTTCTTTTGCTTTTTTAGCTATAATGACGTTATTGATATGAAACAGACATAAGTGACTTTGGTAGTTAATTCAGTGTAGTTAAATGACCTTTGAAGTTATTCACTCAACCTAGAAGGGAAATCTGAATAAAACATGTGTCCGACCTATGAGCTAGAACATGGTAAGTTGGCATTTCAACATTTGGTGGTCTCTCTGCTAACGTTCTTGTAACCTATTGCCAAACCTGAAATTAGGATTTTAAGTTATAAGTTCTAGATTCCAGAAAATGCTAACTTATTGTTTTTTTTGATGTTTTTTTATACATATTAAGTAATTTCTTTCAGATATAGAATTTAAGCAAAAAACTATTGAGTTAAAATCAGTGGTGGTTGTAGTCGCAATGTTAGTCCATCTTACTGCCACTAGTATTGTTATATTCCAGCTACCGGCAAGGACTCGATCGGGCGATTGAGTTCGGGAACATGTACTCCAAACAGAACGAGCACTTAATTAATAAAGAAAATTTACTAAGAACAAATCAAACCAAGGTCAACAGTTAAAGCTTGTGTATGATATTTTGATATCCTGATATAAGTTTGTGGACAATCAATTTGTTAGGATTTTTACCTTGATTTTCTTATCATATTTGAGTTTTGTTTTACTCTCGAAGAAAAGTTAAAGTATTACCATAATTACTTTTACTTTTCCTGAAAGAAAAATAAAATTTTCTTCCATATTTGACTATTCCTTATCTTGAAGTAAAAGTTTTGGACATCTATAAATGGAAGACATCTTTCCCACAACTACAACACACAGAAAAACATCCACAATTTAATCATTTAGAGAGTTTTGTTTAAGGGGAGATTTTTCAAAGTATTATCATAATTACTTTTATTTTTCTTGAAAAAAATATAATTATCTTCCATATTTGACTATTCCTTATCTTGGAGTAAAAAATTTGGGCATCTATAAATTGAAGACATATTTCCCACAATTACAACACACAGAAAAACATCCACAATGTAGTCATATATAGAATTTTGTTTAGGAGGGAGATTTTTCTCTCTACAATTTTTATAGTTTTTATATTAGTTTAAATATGTAGGTCAATTGACCAAACTCATATCATATAATAAAGTCTTTTTTATATTTTTTTGTCATCCGATTTATCGTCGTTCAATGTTTGCAATTGTAAACTTCCGCATGATGCTCTGATATTTCGATCTCAACAAGTGGTATCAGAGTCAATGGTTCAAAGCTAATGGTTCAACAAGGGTGAAGATAGGTTCAAGACAGATTCATATCAATGCATCTTATTGACGATAATAAAAAAAATTATCAAATAAGAAAAAAAAAAGTCTGAGCTACATATGTGGAGAAAAAGTTTCAATATATTTTCAAAAATTCTGTTGCTACATCTTTAAAATCAAAACCCAATTTAAACCCTACAAAGGGCTAATTTTTAACCCTGCAAAGGGCTCATTTCTAACTCGAAACAACTTCAATACTTTTAACTCGCAAGAGCTCCAATACTTTTAACCCGAAAGGGCTCCAAAAACTTTTAACCCGAAAGGGTTCCAATATTATTAACCCGCAAGGGCTCCATTTTTAAACATGTTAAGCAGCAGTGATGAAGATTATGCACGTAAAGAAGGTGAATTAAATCTTGTCCAAAAATCAGGCCAAAAAGGGGAGCTTTGTTAGGATTTTTGCCCTGATTTTCTTATCATATTTGAGTTTTACTTTACTTTTGAAGGAAAATCAAAGTATTACCATAATTATTTTTACTTTTCCTGAAAGAAAAATATAATTCTCTTTTATATTTGACTATTCCTTGTCTTGGAGAAAAAAATTTGGACAACTATAAATTGAAGACATCTTTCCCACAATTACAACGCACAAAAAAATGTCCACAATGTAGTCATTTAGAGAGTTTTGTTTAGAGAATATTTTTTCCTCAATACAATTTTTATAATTTTTATATTAGTTTTTCATGTGTGGGTTAAAGTCTTTTTTATAGTTTTTTTCTTTATCGTCTAATTTATCATCATTTAAAGTTTGCAATGGTAAGCTTCCACTTGACAACCTATTATTTCGAACCCGGCACAATTCCCATCAAGAACAGAGGAGACCAAGGAGAAATTAGATAAGAGAGGGGAATTTCATTCTTTAATTACATAAATTTTACTGGGTATGTTGTTGTTGTAATTGCATAAATTTTATCCAGTCACACAATACAACATATATAGCCAAGATGCTGTAACTGGATTTCAAAAACGCCGCTCGCAGTAAAAGCCATTTGTCCCCCGCCCATAACCACCCCACAAGGACTTGATTGAAAAACATAGAAAATTACAGGAACCAAACTCTAACAATTGAAACCTAGCTAGGACTTAAAACCTACATAGACAAAAAAGGTTAATCAAGTGCACAAAGCATCGTGATTAGCAGGTCCAGAGAAGAGCCGCATCCAAAGAGTGTGAGGTAGATAGTCTACCTTAATGCAGATATTAGTGATTGTTTTAACGACTCAAACCCGTAACCACACGACGACAATTAATCTAAAAACTAGAGCTCATCTAATTAACAGAAGATAACGGCTAATAACCTTGATTGCAATTTGGTCCCTTTTTCAGTCTGTAGATGCATTGTCCAGTAGTTCATGATTGAGTTTCTCAAAGGACAAGTATGACGATCCACCTTCCATTACACTAGCCCTGCCCTTCTCTTTCATCTCCTTTGCTTTATTTCTCACTTCCTTATCAGTTTCCATCAATTCCCTTATTCCTTTTTCTATGGCTTTTGCATTTATCATGGGCTGATTTCCCTTTCTCCTCCTCCTCTCACAGTAATCCAAAGTAATCTCCACTGCATTGCCTACCTCTTTCACCAACTGAAATGCATTACCATGCTGTTCCGAGTGCAATGGCCATGTCGCTATAGGCACCCCAAACCATATGCTTTCCAGTATCGAATTCCATCCACAGTGTGACACGAATCCCCCGATTGCTTCGTAGGATAACACTTTCGATTGCGGAACCCATCCCACAATTTTCCCTTTTTTCTCCATTCGCTCTAGAAATCCTTCCGGTAAGATTTCAGAATAGCTAGTGTATTCGCCAGGAAATTGGGCGTAATTATCGCTATCTTGTGGCGGGGCACGTAAAGACCACAAGAACCTGCAGCCGCTTTGCTCTAAACCTAAATCAATCTCTTTCACTTGCTCCACTGGTTAAGCTCCCCTGGCTTCCGAAGCAGAGGAGTAACACAGAATGCGGTGGCTGGTGATCTAGCCACCTTGTTATTTCTGTACGACTTTAATTGGTTCATAATCGGACCCACTGGATAGATAGATGGGGGCCGTCGTAATTTTGATAAGTTGTTCTTGCAAGCATCCAATGCGTGCATGTTAAACAGAGCCATATACATGTGATATACACTGAATATACATCAGTGTATATCACATATATATGGCTAGCAAAGTAGTGGGCTTTCGGCCAGTTTCAGATAGTAAACCAGTGGGCTTTCGGCCAACAGTCCAGCAGCCCACATTAACGTGTTAGTGTATATATGGTATATATAGTTGTAGTATATTGTAAGGAAAATGATACCTTAATTAGTGTTATACACTTACCATAATTGTATAGTTAGAATTATGGTAGAATAAGGATTTAGAAGTAGAATAGGAAAAGATTTTCCTATTATAGGAATATGTAACTTGTATATATAGCCTTTCATTAATGAAAATAATCAAGGGATTATTTCTTTCATGGTATCAGAGGTGTGTTTATCCATGCATGATCCCAGGGTTGAGCACATGAATGCAATCAAACGCATCATTCGGTATCTTCAGGGGACACTGGACTATGGGTTGCACTTGTATCCTTCGTCTACATCCACACTTGTCTCTTACACGGATGCTCGATTGGGGTGGTTGTCCCGACACCGACGGTCGACTTCGCTACGCTCATGTATGTTCCTTGGCAACAACTTGGTCTCATGGTCGGCAAAACGTCAAGCAACTCTGTCACGCTCCGGTGCGGAGCGAATATCGAGGGTCGCAAATGTGGTCTCCGAGTCATGTTGGCTACATAATTTGCTTTTGGAGCTTCATTGTCCCATTCGAAGGCAACCTTGGTATATTGTGATAACATTAGTGCCATCTACCTTTCGAGTAACCCGCTTCAACACCGCGCACCAAGCATATCGAAATGGACATTCACTTTGTCCGTGAAAAGGTTGCAAAAGGTCAAGTTCGCGTATGACATGTCCCGTCTCGTTATCAAATTGCGACATCTTTACAAAGGGTCTACCACGGCGGTTCTCTTTGAAGATTTTAGGGACGATCTCAGCGTTCGAAAACCGCCCGCTATGACTGCGGGGGTGTGTTAAATAGAGCCATATACATGTGATATACACTGAATATACGCAGTGTATATCACATATATATGGCTAGCAAAGCAGTGGGCTTTCGGCCAGTTTCAGATAGTAAACCGGTGAGCTTTCGGCCAACGGTCCAGCAGCCCACATTAACGTGTTAGTGTATATATGGTATATATAGTTGTAGTATATTGTAAGGAAAATGATACCTTAATTAGTGTTATACACTTACCATAATTGTATAGTTAGAATTATGGTGGAATAAGGATTTAGAAGTAGAATAGGAAAAGGATTTTCCTATTATAGGAATATGTAACTTGTATATATAGTCTTTCATTAATGAAAATAATCAAGGGGATTATTTCTTTCAGTGCACTTCTAATTCATCGATAGTGTTGAAGATGATCCTTTTGGCTTTTCTGTATGCGCCAAATCAAGGAACCCGCTTATTGGCTACGTGTCTATCGACTAGAACTTGTGACTATACGGTTGACAACGGACTGTCCGAGTTTTTGAACTCCTAAACATCCTTGTGGCACACATCTTCAACAACCTGGGTTCGGACCAAAATAAAATGACATGCGTAAGCTAATAATTATAAATTTTAAATAATTAAAAAATATAATATTTTTAATATGATTTGATAAATTGATCATATGAAAAGACTAATAATAATATAAAAAAACCATAAAAACCTTAAAGAGAATAATATCACTCTAACCTGTTGAACCGCATATGTAATATCCGTCAGGTACGGTAAAGGTAAGATGCTTGGAGGGCCCCCGCAAGACTGCGATAGCGGGTCGGGTCCTCGTATGGTGCACCTTTGCGGCGCTTAGCTTTGGGTTTGCCTCAACGGCGTGGAAGTGGACTTACAGGATGACATCCCGACCCTCGATGATCTCGACCGCATACTTCGTTGAGACGAGAAACAAACCACCGAATGACGTTTGACGGCAATCCCCAAAAAATAACTCAACGGCCCTAAGTCCTTCATAGCAAATTCGAATCGAGCATGGCCGATGATGGGCGACGCAAAGCATCGGAGGAGGCGATCAAGATGATATCATCCACATATAACGAATATAGGCCAATGACGAACCACGGCGGTAGATGAACAAAGAATTGTCGACCTGCTTGTGTGTGAACCCAATAGTCGAAACAAAATCAGCAAATCGTGTATACCGAGGCACGTGGAGACTGCTTAAGCCCATATAATGACTTCTTCAACAAACGAGACATGATGAGGGCGGTTGGGATCACGAAACCCAACGGTTGATGCATATAGACTTGTTTCCTTGAGATCACCATGTGAAAAGCATTCTTGAACAAGTGTTATTGTTTAAGAAACAAGTATATTCTATTTATAGAAGTGTAAAAAATTTCCCCTAAGAAAATAACAGATACAGAAAAAAAATTTATATCAAGAAAATCTTTTTAAAGTAAAACGTAATTATTAAAATCCGAATAAGGAAGTAAGTTCAAGGAAAATTCTAACACTGGAAAATGAAGCATTAGCCCGAGGAAAGTAGCTGGCGAAGTGAAAAACACATAGTTCGGTATCCGAAGCTCCGAAGCTAGATCAATCAATGGATGAGCGCATAACATGTCAACAATGAAGCCCGCGATCGTGCAACGTTGAGTCATCAAGAAGTTCCTGATGCGAGCTTCCTGTTTTTGTACTAATCTGTAGAAGAAGTGTACTCGGGTTTTGAGCTCCATTCAGGGGGTTGGATCAGCAGCTGGTAAAATGAAGAACCAAAGGCGGTCGAAAATAGAGGAAGCAGCAACCGGGTCGACGAATGAGCCACTGACTGCGTCGATGTAATCGGGGAGTTTCATAATGAGGATGGTGATTGAAAGGTGATTGTTTCGGTGGATTAAGAGTTTTGCTAACTCCACCATTTGAGTAACATGGCCCATTGGCGGAGATGGGACGACGAGAATCACTTCTGCTAATTTCTACGTATCATGCACTATACCAAAACCTCCTAATCTTCTTTTTGCTCTGTAATATTTCGATCTTACTATTATAGATTTATCATAGATTTTCTGAGTCTTGATTTTGCGTGCTTTCCAATATTAGATCGAGGCATTGAGCTGCTCAATTTGAGCATACCAATGCATCGGCCAATATTTGGCGAATGTGTCATGTACGATAAAGAACCAAACCTTCACTCATCAACCCGTAGCTATGGTTCATGTTTTACTGGGGAAGAAGAAACTATTCATAATAAATAAATAAAAGATGGTTGTTTGAATCATTTCATTGAGTCCATGATTTAGATAGTTGTACTACCATTTAATCTGACATCTATTTATAATACCAACCCCTCAACTTTTCTTTTTTCTCCATCTTTTTGCTCTTTAATTTTTCTATTTTACGTTTGTAGTTCGCTGATGCTGTCTTGATTTTGCATGCTTCCCAATATCAGATCGAGCATTAACGAATGAGTCACGTGCGTGTCTCCACTTAAAACTCTGCAACATTAATTTTTGTAAACAATATTGATCTCTAACACCAGCAATAAGGGCAGACGCAACAAAGAACCAATCCTTTCATCTTCATGATGTGTCCATCTAGTGTATCTGAAAGAAATAATCCCCTTGATTATTTTCATTAATTGAATAGTTATATGTATAAGTTATAAAAATAGGAGAATTCTATTCCTATTCTATTCCTAAAATCTTATTCTACCATAATTCTAACTCTACAATTATGGTAGTGTATAATCCTAATTTAGGTAACAAATACATTACAATATACTACACATATATTTTCCTAATTACAATATTCTTACATTGTCTAATCTAATATGTCCAAACCGAGAGACCCTATTCTGGGCAGAATCCGAGATTGGCAATAAGGCAATATACACATGTATATTGTGTGTATATTGCCTTATTTAACACACACCCACAGTCATAGCGGGCGATCTTCGAACGCTGAGACTGTCCCTAAAATCTTCAAAGAGTACCGAGGGAAGACCCTTTGTAAATATGTCTGCAACTTGATATCTTGACGGGACATGACAAACGCGTACCTGCCCCCGAGCAACCTTTTCACGGACAAAGTGAATGTCATTTCAATATGCTTAGTGCGTTGGTGCTGAACCGGATTACCTGAGAGGTAGATGGCACTAACATTATCACAATATACTAAGGTTGCCTTCTGAATGGGGCAATGAAGCTCTAACAGCAAATTACGTAACCAACATGATTCTGAGACCACATTAGCTACCCCTCGATATTCCGCCTCTGCACTTGAGCGGGATAGAGTCGCCTGACGCTTTGCAGACCAAGTTGTTGCCAAGGAACATACAATATCCTGACGTAGACAGTCTGGTGTCCGGGCAACCACCCCAATCCGCATCTGTGTACGAGACAAGTGTGGATGTAGATGAAGGATACAAATGCAACCCATAGTCCATTGTCCCCTGAATATATCGGATGATGCGTTTGATTGCATTCATGTGCTCAACTCTGGGATCATGCATGAATAAACACATCTGCTGAACAACATACGTAATATCCGGTCTGATAAAGGTAAGATATTGGAGGGCCCCTGCAAGACTGCCATAGCGGGTCGGGTCCTCGTATGGTGCATCTGCAGCGGCACTAAGCTTGGGTTTTGCATCAACTGGAGTGGAAGTGGACTTACATGATGACATCTCAGCCCTCTCTATGATCTCAGCCGCATACTTTCTTTGGGACAAAAACAAACCATCTAAATGACGCTTGACGACAATCCCCAAAAAGTAACTCAAGGGCCCTAAGTCTTTCATAGCAAACTCAGAACTGAGCATGGCCATGATAGACTAGCGCAAGGCATCGGAAGAGGCAGTCAAAATGATATCATCCACATACAACAGAATGTAGGCCAAGGACGAACCACGACGGTAGATGAACAAGGAATTATCTGACCTGCTGTGAGTGAACTCAATAGTCGAAACAAAGTCAGAAAACCTCGTATACCAGGCCCGTGGAGACTGCTTAAGCCCATATAAGGACTTCTTCAACAAACAGAAATGATGAGGACGGTTGGGATCCCTGAAACCCAACGGCTGATGCATATATATTGTTTCCTTGAGATCCCCGTGTAAGAAAGTATTCTTGACATCCAACTGATGAATAGGCCAAGTCTTTGAAAGAGCCAAGCTAAGCACAGTGCGAATAGTAGCCGGCTTGACTACCGGGCTAAACGTCTCCCCACAATCTATCCCAACCTGCTGAGTCTTACCATCTCCCACAAGCGCGCCTTATGTCGAGCAAATGAACCATCTGAATTCTCCTTATGAGCAAAAATTCACATAGACCTGATAACATTAATACCATATGGACGGGGCACCAACTCCCACATCTTATTATCAATAAGAGCATTATATTCATCAGTCATAGCAATTTTCCAATTAGGGTCATTTAAGGCGGACACAGGATTACGGGGCAAGGTGGATTTAGAGACATCCGAATGTAAATTACAATGTCTTTTAGGTGTAAAAATACCCCGCTGGCTACGAGTGACCGGTATATGACTCGAGGAAGAATTGAGTGAATTTTGGGGGTTTACTGGGCTCGGGACGGACTGGCCAGCATGCAGTGGGCCTGCTGGCCCAAATCGGGAATCGGCGGCGGCCTCGGACCGGTTCCGAGACCGGGCTAGACTGGCCCAATCGCTGGAACTGTTCCAGATTCTGTAATCAGCGACGGAACAGTGGGTCCAGCGGGCAGTGGGCCCGCAGAAGGATTTTGGGTGCTGGACAGTGGGTCCAACGGAACAGTGGGTCCGAAAAATGATGAGTAATATACGGAGATATACCATCATTCAAAAAATTATACGAACTAGGCTCAGGAGTATGAACTTTAGTAAATGGAAATTGAGTTTCATCAAAAATTACATGGCGATTAATGATGATTTTTTTGGAGGATAAATCAAAGCATTTGTAACCACGATGATTAGATGGATAACCCAAAAACACACACGGAGTGGACCGGGCCTGAAGTTTGTTAATTGTGGTGGATGGGAATAACGGATAACACAAGCACCCAAAAATCGAAGATGAGAATAAGAAGGGTTCTTATTATATAGGATTTGGAGGGGGAAGAATATGTCAGACCTTTGGACGGAATGATGTTAAGGAGATATGTTGCCATTTGCACGGCATGATGCCAAAAATACGGGGGTACGGAAGCATGAAGTAAGAGAGTGCGGACAATGTTATTTATGGAACAAATTTTGCGTTCGGCTTTCCCATTTTGAGAAGATGTATGAGGGCACGAAAACCGAAAATTTATCCCATTATTATCACAAAACTCCCGAAACACCCTATTGTCATACTCTTTCCCATTATCACACTGAATATTTTATATTTCTCTTTCGAATTGTGTTATAATGAATATTCTAAATTTTATGAAGACAGAAAACACTTGAGATTTATTGGCAATTGGAAACGTCCACAAAAATTTAGAATAATCATTCAAAAACAGAACATAATATCGATGACCTAACAAACTTAGAGCATGAGACGTCCATAGGTCGCTATAAATAATATCAAAAGGCTATGAAGTATGAGAATTTGAGTCCATAAATGGCAACTTAACACTTTTTCCTAACGAACAAGAATGACAAATTTGAGTACGACTCGTACCCTTACACGAAATGAAGCTATTTTTATCTAAAACTGATAAAATAGAAGAGCCCGGATGACCAAGGCGAGTATGCTACATGGAAGGAGAAATGGCTGCAAAAGCTGACGGCCAGGCTTGACTCGATGGACTGAAATCGGGCATGATAGGATAAAGATCCCCCCTACTATCACACCTCATGAGATGACTCCCCGTCTTGAAATTCTTCACAGAGAAACCAAAAGGATCAAATTCAACATACACGAAATTGTCAGTGGTGAACTTTTGGACAGACACTAAATTTTTAATCAATTTGGGGGCATGTAAAGTATTTTTCAAGATAAGGGGTGGATTGGGGGAGATAACGTTTTTTGACCATAACCCTGAATTGGAATAGAGTTGTCATTACCAACAATTATACCCCGAGGGGTGCTCAAATTGGAATAAGATGAGAGAGTACCTGAATCGGATGTCATTTGAGTAGTGGCACCGGTGTCCATATACCAATTTGGGTCCGGTTGAGTCAACCCCAATGTATGCATCGCGGCCTCAATATCGGTCTAAGTGGGGCCTGATGCGTGGTGGGCTTGCGGAGGTCGGGGCCCAAGTATTCCAGGCCGGGACTGAACTGGGTTGTAGCTGCTGGAACTGGAGCAGCTGGGCCACTGGCCAGTGGGCCGCCACCGCCGGTTCTTTGGGCTCGAAAGGCTGGCCAGCCCACTGGTTGCTGGAATTCGTTGGGTAGTAGGGGTTGTTGGCCCACGGCCCACTGCCCCACCCCCACTGCTGGGACCAGGGGGTGGTGGGCCACTGTTCACTGGTCGGGGCCCACTGCCTGCTTGCTGACCACCGGAGCCACCGCGTTTGCCCCCGCGGTTTTTGTTATTATTGTTGCGATTATTTTTTCTGCCACCATGGGTACGGTTTTGGCCTGAATTCTCAACAAAACCCGAAGAACTTGGGAAGGACGCCATCATGACGACTGGCCTTGCTCCGGTAGCCGCCTTTTTAGCCAAACCGGCTTCTTCCAATGTAAGCATGGAGCGGGCTTGATAAAAGGCGGGAAGGGGGTTGCTTTGACGTAGGAGAGTTCCAACGCCGTTATAGGCCTCCGAAAGGCCGACAACCAATCGTAGAACCAGACGATTATTTGTGACAGGTGCGTCCACATTACGAAGTTCATCTGTCAACTCCTTAAGTTTCTTGCAATAGGCAGATACGTTAGGAAATTCTTCCATGCGAACGAGGGAGAATTCATGCTCAAGTGTGACGGCACGTGAATGTTGGTTATTTTGGAATATGTCACGCAATCTATTTCAAGTAGCCATAGCCGTGGTATCCGGCTCAATAATCGTTTGTAAAAGGTCAACCGAAATAGTGGAATAGATGCACTGGAGAACGGTAGCATCAAGGGTAATCCATAGCTGAGGATCCTCCGCGAGAAGAGGTATAGTGGGAGGAATTATGTGGTGGATAACTTGATGGGAGACAGCGTGAATTTTAAACAACTCTTCACACGTCGCATATTGGACGTTTTCCATCTCAAGCACAATCGGGATACTGTTCTTGACGTTGGAAACCATGAGGGCAGGATGATAATTGTTCTTAGACATATTGAAAGAACAAAGAAGGAGGGGAAATTTTGGAAAAGTAAGAGAGATTTTGAGAGCGGAAGACTAATATCGGAAGAGAAATCCGAGGGGGGGGGGAATTCGGCCGAGAGAGGTCAAAACTTTTGGGAGAGAAAATTTTTGTAAAAACCTAGTCTCTTGATACCATGAAAGAAATAATCCCCTTGATTATTTTCATTAATTGAATAGGTATATATATAAGTTACAAAAATTGGAGAATCATATTCCTATTCTATTCCTAAAATCTTATTCTACCATAATTCTAACTCTACAATTATGGTAGTGTACAGTTTAGGTAACAAATACATTACAATATACTACACATATATTTTCCTAATATACAATATTCTTACATTGTCTAATCTAATATGTCCAAACCGAGAGACCCTATTTTGATCAGAATCCGAAATTGGCAATAAAACAATATACACATGTATATTGTGTGTATATTTCCTTATTTAACCGTATCCATATCTTCAAAAGGCTCTATATATGGGGTAACATCCAAGAATGTTTACAGTCCTTGTGAGCTGTGATGGTTCGAGTATTGCATATATATCTGTCTCCACCTTTCTTCTAGTTCGTTTATTTTGCGTTGGCAAAATATATTGAAAAAATCTGATTGGCTAAAATGGAGGTTAGAGACAAATGTCAAAAGAAATGGACATTTTTCCACTCTCTCAATGAGATGGTATGTGTCATTTGAGTTGTGTTGGCACCATGTAAAGTCAAAATTTGTCAATGTTTAATTGGCCCGACGTTCTAAAGGTCATTGAGATTGTTACAATTAGCAAGATAAACATGCAACTAATTATGTGATACATTATAAAGTTAGTTAGTGAGTAAATGTAAGTGGTTAATTAGTTAGTGGCTAAATGTGGGGTCCACTTAGAGATGGCAATGGATCTTGAACCCGGTCCGAATCTGGTGGATCCAGATCCGTTTTATAGGATATGGATCTTCAAAATTTGGACCCGACGGATCCGGATCACCCGGATCCATTTCTGACGGATCGGATCTGGATCTTGTATTTGAGATCCGTATCCGGTCCAGATCCGACCCGTGGATCCATTTTTTATTAAATATATTCATAACCTAGAATGTAATTTTATAAGTATTTTCTTAAAATTGCTAAGCACATCCTTGCAAGTTTAATTCTCAAAACAAGTTTAATTCTCAAAACAAGTTTAATTTATCCCCGCGTTAACTCAAAAATCCAAAAATAAATAGGTAACTTCGATAATAAAATCAATGTTATATTAGTGAATGACTAACATCTCCATAGACAAGTAGTTAAAATTATATTCACTTCATTTGTGAAAATTCCAAGCACATGCAAGTTCTGCATTGTGGAAATACTAGTCAGCATTTTCCATAACTATTGTCATTGTCCAACATTTTCAATTAATAGCTCACAATCAAAACGAGACAACGAACAAAATATCTCATATGAACATTTCAAAATTGAAACACAGTAAACTGTTAGCTAAGTAAAAATCGTTTGTCGGTTTTAAAAAAATTCTTAGCAAGGTTACATTCTTAGCAATGCAAATTTTTTTACATGTTGATCCAGATCCGATCCGTGGACCCGGTGGATCCGATGGATCCGAATTTGGATATGATTTTTATGGACCCGACGGATCTGGATCTGGATCCGGATCTGGATTCATGTATGAAAATCGAATATGGATCTGGATCTAGTAGGATCCGGTCCAGATCCGATCCGTTGCCTCCGTCCACTAGGTAGTTATAGAGCCGTAAGTTATGAGCTCATTTAGATATTTTGTATTCACTTTTTTTCTGATTTTGCAATATACATAAAATTCTCCCAATCTTCCCTCTCAATGTTAAGACATCCTCCTTCAATGTTCTTCGACTGTTTTCGATCCAGTTTCAACAGTTACCCTAATCAGGCACAGACGAGTTGGTAAGTGACAAGGTGATAGGGGTACAACCACTCCGACGTCGCGGGTTCGAATCCGTGTGGTGACAGCTTTCTTGAAATATTGCAAGGGCATTCTTTGGGTTCGTGTCCCGTTGATCCTCTCCCTTGCAGGGCTGCCACTCGCGCATATCCCTCGATTTACATCCCACCTGCCCAAGGGGCCTCTGGTACAGTTGGGGGGTTTCGCCTTCGGGACTTTCCCCTTCACAAAGTAAATGGCTATATTAGTTGCCCCATAAATATCTCATTATATTTTTGCCATTTCAAAATGAAGAATTTGTTTAACCATCACTCCATCATATTTACTTTCGTTTCAATTTACACGTTTAGTTATTTAAATTTTATTATTCCTGCTCCCTCTTTGGTGAATAATTTCGTAGATATTGATTAGCACGACTCAAAGTAATTATTTAGATTTTGTTACTTCTGCTCCTCTCGTGAACAATTTTTTTAAATAGTGTCTTAGCACGAATCAAACTCCCTCTATTGTATTTTTTTCTTGTTTTTCCTACAATTTTCTGGTAACACGAACACATCGAAGCTAGGGGAATGCACAGGTTTATTTAATTTACTTTCACCAAAAAATTATACATAAGCAAAAGGGCACTTTAGTCTGGGCACTCAAAGATATATACAGTAGCTACAGTAAAATTCTCTTAGGCACAAATTTAGGGATGGCAACGGATCGGATCTGGACCGGATCCTACTAGATCCAGATCCAGATCCGTTTTTCATACCCGAATCCAGATTTGGATCCAGATCCAGCGGGTCCATAAAAACCATATCCAAATCCGGATCTATCGGATCCGCCGGGTCCACGGATCGGATCTGGATCCACATGTAAAAAAAATTACCTTGCTAAAAATGTAACCTTGCTAAGAATTTTTTTTGAACTGACAAACGATTTTTACTTAGCTAACAATTTACTGTTTTTCAATTTTGAAATGTTCATATGAGATATTTTGTTCGTTGTCTCGTTTTGATTGTGAGCTATTAATTAAAAATGTTGGACAATGACAATAGTTGTGAAAAATGGTGACTAGTATTTTCACAGTGCAGAACTTGCATGTGCTTGGAATCTTCATAAATGAAGTGAATATAATTTTAACTACTTGTCTATGGAGATGTTAGTCATTCATTAATATAACATTGATTTTATTATCGAAGTTACCTCTTTATTTTTTTGTTTTTGAGTTAACGCGGGGATAAATTAAACTTGTTTTGAGAATTAAACTTGCAAGGATGTGCTTAGCAATTTTAAGAAAATACTTATAAAATTACATTCTAGATTATGAATATATTTAATAAAAAATGGATTCACGGGTCGGATCTGGACCGGATACGGATCTCAAATACAAGATCCATATCCAGATCCGATCCGTCAGAAACGGATCCGTCGGATCCAAATTTTGAAGATTCATATCCTATAAAACGAATCTAGATACACCGGATCCGGATCGGGTCCAGGATCCATTGCCATCTCTAGGCACAATCATAATGCTCCATTCTAACTGAAATGACCCTAAAAGGCCAACTAGGCATGTTGACGTGCTATGTGCTTATTCCCTTTTATAAGATATATATATATAATTCTTTTGACTTATATTTTGAATCTCGTGGGTGGCTTACCCCACTGACAAAGGACAATGAACGTCTATATTTCCCATAAAGCATAAAGCATTTGAATTATTGAACATTTTTAAATAAATAACTACGTGATAGTTCACTGGTACGATTACTATATGGTGAAGTAAAATAAAGTAAAAGGACGGAAAATTGGAGATAGTAAAAACTCGTGGTCGGCAGGATTCGAACCTGCGCGGGCAAAGCCCACATGATTTCTAGTCATGCCCGATAACCACTCCGGCACGACCACTTGATGTTCATATGAGATGAGAATAGTTAAATGACAGAGCTAATAATTTCCCACTAGGGATACATAGGGAGATGTAATTAAATATTGCAATTCAAAATTAGGTGACTAATTAAAGAAATTCATAAACCAAACCCACGGAATGCATAATAGAGAAAGCGGTTTAGAGGTATAAATCCATCAAAACATTTTCATATAGACATGTGTCTAATCCCTTTAACTACAATTTTTAAGTTATGGAGTAGTACTTATTTATTAGAACGATACTAATTTAGATGGTAATCAGAGCTCAATAAAATCGGTGGTTTAAAGTCAAACTTTAACAAGATGTCTTATTATTCTATAAAAAAAATCATATATATTTTTATTTGAAACCGTTACAATCTTCAAACTGATAACCAACAAGTCGAATCGATAATGTTTAAAACCGAACTGAACCACCTGATAAGTACCTCTAGTTCGAACCTCAGAATGAATAAAATCTTGATAGGGAGCGCTTTTCTCTTTGATTGACCTTGTATATCTAAAAATTAATACAAATATCGAATAAAAATAAAAAAATTGAAACCGCCTAAAGTCGTCGCTTCAGCGGCTTGTTCCTCTGGCCAGCCTTGATGGTAACATAAAATCTTACATTATTAGGTTCGTTAAAGAGCTTAATTTCAACAATAATGTAAAATGAAAAAGAAAAAAAACCTCCTATCATTAATTAACGGTTTAGAAATCAAATCAATAGAAGATTCTGCAATTTTTAATTAATGACACAAAAATGGATTAAAAATTAAAATATGTAAAATTGACTTTGTGCGTCTATGCGTGGCAGCGAATAAGGACTTCATTGCATGACGAACACGTGTCAGCATTATTGGAGCTCAACCGCCTTTCTGTAGCTAGCTAAGACAGTACTTATTTCCCTGCAAAGGACACCTTCAATTACTAGATTTCATTAACTATTGTATTCTACATATTTAAGGCAAAGAAAGAAGAAAATGCACTCAGCAAGGGAGAAAGTAAGCAACGCAGCTGCCGCTGGCAAAGAGCATGTTGACATCCTCAAAGCCAAAGCTGAAGAAAAGGTCCAAAATACTCTTTAATTAATTGTTTAAACTACTGCTCCATATTACTTAGTGTTCTTGTTGTTTATGAATAATATTGTAAATTATGTATATGCTAGAGCTGAAGTTCTAGCTACGGGTTAGTCAAAATTCAACAATTTTAGTTAAAATTTTGTAGTTATATTAAGAAATTCACATCATTATATACAAATAATTTATTCACAAGCCAATAAGCTTGTCTTTTTCTAAAATTTAACATTCATAAACTCAAAATTCCGAATCCGTTTTTTAATTAACAGGCAGAGAAAGTAGTAGCAAGGACAAAGGAAGAGAGAACGATAGCAGAAGAGGTAAGGAAAGCAAAAGAAGCAGAGGCTAAGATGGAGCTGCATCAAGCGAAAGCGCGCCATGCGGCGGAGAAGTTGCAATCAAAGCAAGCACATCTTGGTGGAATTGTAGGGCCGCACCATCATGGTCCTATTGTTGGTGGTCATGGTCCTACGAAAAGTGGTCAAGGCCACCAAAATCCAGTGGGTACTACAATTCCAACTACTGGTACTGTTGCTCCTGCGTATCCTCTTGGAGGTTACCCTCCTTCCCATGGCCATACCTAACCCGTAGTAATAGTGCTTTGATATTATAGTTGTTGATTATGTAATTTCAGTTCTTAATTTGTTTTGCTTTTGGAAGAAAATGGAGGAAGGCCTTAACTGGTAATGCACAATTTTTCGTCAGGCGGATGATGTTCGACATATAAATGATATATACTCCCTTCGTCGTGACATAGTTTGAATTAAGGAGGAAAAACTGCTACGATACACAGTTTCTACAAAAGCTTTCCATCAATAATAGAAGGAGAGGTCTAAATAAGAGTACAACAGAAGTGTTAATTATTCCTTGGAGATATAATTAAGGAAAAAATAAGATAAGATAATAAATATTAATTATTTACGAGTAAATATTGTTATGATATATAAATCGTGCAATGTCGCTGCTTTTACAAAATTATTTCAGCAATGTAAAAGTTTTCAAGATTAAAAAGTAAGAATCATAAATCTTTTAACAGCAAAATCAGCGAAGTATGAAGCAAATATGATGAAGTGACAAGTGCCACCATATGCGAGTGGCGAGATTCATAAACGTTGACACATGTCATTGATAGTAGATAAGGTCGAGGACAGTTGTCCTGAAGCTAGCTCATCCATGTCATTTGTTACTGATTTCCAAGTAACGAGTACTCTTGCGTATTTGTCCACAAGATACATGATATTTTTTGTCAATATTATTTTTCAGAAATATCTAATATTGAATTATTATAGAAATCCGTATAAACAAAATATTTCCCTTCAGTCTTTGATTGAATGTGTACACCGACGTCCACTAACATCGAAAAATAAGCCTTCTCAAAAGAAATGTTGATCGATGATTTAGAGCCCAATGCTGAAACTGATAAAAGCAGATAAATAATTTGACAAAAAGAAAATTGTCGATGAGCAATTTTTTTATTAAAATGACTTAAATATCCTTATAAAGTTATTTACACTAATAACTAAGGCCGCCGCGGGTTCAGGGCCAACCCGGGGCGGGACGGGACTGGAGGGCGGGATCGGTCCTCCGGCGGGACTGGTTCGTTCGTTAGACAAGGCCCACGTGCTGTGCATCTCTGGTGTTCTGCTTGTGGCGGGATTCGCCGATGTCCTGTACCGGCGGAAAAGGGGACCGGTCTTATCGGGTCGGGATTGGATTTTTTGATTTTCATTTTTTTTTACACTTAATTTTAAAATATAATATATATAAATACCTCAATAATTGAACAAAATAGTGTAATAAAAATGTTGTTTTTGTGCCTTTTATATTATTTAATAAAAATATGATTTTTTTAATACAATTTCAAAATTGTAACTTTGTGGTGTTGAAAGTTGCAAATAATATTGTAAAATTATAATTAAAAAATCACATATTTATAAACACATTTTCTAGTTTCTTCACAACGTCTTGTGGTTCTTCAGTTGGAATTGGAATTTGTTGGTCAAATTGCTCGACGTCGCTTTCACCTCCGTCGAATAAGATTTCGTTGTAGTTTTCGTCGTCTTCTTCGTTGATCTCCGGTTGACCGCACATTCTACGCTCCACTCGTATCCAATCTCTGAATAAAACTACAATATCCAAGTTATCTCCCGTTAATGAGTGTCTATGCTCTCCTATTTGAAATTTTTTGGCAGAAAAAACGCTTTCAGACTGTTGATGACGCTTGAATGTTCAACACATCTCGGGCCATCTTTGATAGTGTCGAAAATGTCTTCTCATTCTCCCTCTAGTATTTCAGCAAGTCTTCACGTCCTTCTTCATTGAGAACTGCTTGGTACGGTAACACCCTGCAAAATAAAAATATCAAACTCGCTAACTTGATTAGTAGTGGTACCACTAAACATTCTATTTCTAAGGCTTTCAATACTAGCCGCAGAAACATCATAGCTTTTTTGAGGTTGTATTGAAGATGGTATGAAAGTCGGTTGGTTGCTAGCACTTTCTTGTTGGTAATGCGTATATACTTTTTTACATTCATTGTGTATGCTAGACAAATTTTCTTTTTAGTTGATTTCTTAGGTGGTTGGTCATTTGAATTTTTTGGAGTTGGAGGTTGAAGTACAACTATGAAATCATAAATAGTTTAAATAAGTGTTTTACAACCGTCTATTTTAATAGTCGAATTTAATACAGCACCAATAATATAAATAGTTGGAATAGAAAAAAATTTAATTTGATAAATATTTTTTTAATAGGTGCCTTATAAGATGATTTTTCCATATATTCACTAAGTAAAAAAAATATTAGAGCTATATAAAATAACATATTTGAAATAGTATGATAATAAATACCGAAAAATTCTTTAGTAGTTTGAAAAAATCTCTCTAATACAATAAGTTTTGAATTTTTTTTCCAATCGTTATCTACAACCACATCAGTTGGATTTCAATTATGGGCGTTAAAAAAATAGAGTTATAGATCTTCTATAATCATAAGCAAAAAGTAGTTGTCCATATAAGCAGCATTATACATATCCCTAATGTAATGAATAAAACCAGGAGAGAAAGGAAATGAAAAAGGCAAACCCTCCACCGTAATTAATTTTGCTATTGCTTTCCCATCTCTATGTTTATCGTATTTAGGACCTACAATTCCCCCATCGTCGGGTTAATTTGATCCTGTACTTGGTCCGGGACACTATGTGAACCTTGTCCCGACTGAGAGCGCATTGGCGCACCCGATTTTGTAGCCTCATATTCATCCCACCTAGCTTTGTGAAAACTTTTTACATATCTCAATAAATCTCCCGTCCCACCCTGACCTTTTTCCATTTTAAATTTATAAACATTTTTACAAATTTGGCATCTAACTACTTGATTCTCTTGGTACCTATCAAAAAATCTCATGCAACAGATTTTAATTTTCGTTGTGTGGGGTCTCGTCTCATATTAGGGGGAATAGGAGGCGTTCCGGTTTGAGATGCACTAGTGGGTGTATCATCTAGATTATCTTCTAAATTAAAGTCTAGTTGAGTTGCAGAATATATCTCATCGTCTAATGGTATATCATTAAAAAATTCAGTTTCATCTATATGATTGTAATCAATCAAATCATCCTGCCGAGGAATAGGATGACTAGAAGAAGTACCCTTGCCTTTGGTACCCCTACTAGATGAAGCACCCTTACCCTTAAACATACCTCTTAATTCTTCCATTTTAATTATGTAAATAAATAGTTAAAGATAATGAAATTAAGTGTGATAATTAAGCTAAAGTAACAATAATAATTTAAAGAAGGAACGAATGTACCAAACTGTCGCTCAAGGGAACATTGTCGTTCCTCCACCCGCTGGATTTCACCATGAACGCCCTGAAAAGTTCATGAGCTCAAACTTCAAGAGATGGAAACAAAATATGCTATTCTACCTGACTGCTATGAGAATGACACGTTTCCTAACAGAAGATCATCCACAAGCTGGAGATGAAATGGACCCTTCGCATTTTGAAAACGAATTAAAGGGGCCTAGGTATCCATGTCATTAATGGCATGAAAATGGTTATTGATGCATGGAGTCATAGTGATTTCATGTGTAAGAATTATATATTGAACTGCTTGTCAGACCCTCTCTACATGAAAGGTAACTCTGACTCATTCGTTATGATATGCATGTATGTAGACGACATGTTGATCACAGGGAGCAGTCCTAGCATAATTCTAGAGACTAAGAACATGTTAAAACAATGTTTCGACATGAAGGATATGGGTATCACAGATGTCATCTTAAGGATAAAGATCTCCAAGACATCTGACGGGCTGGTCTTATCTCAGTCTCACTACATCGAGGATGTTTTGAGAAAGTTCGAGATGTTTGACAGTTCGCCTATAAAGTCACTAATAGATAGAAATCAAAAGCTTGATAAAATCGTGGTGCACCCATATGCCAGGAGCAATATGCACAGGTGATTGGTAGTTTGATGTACATAAAAAACTGCACCCGACCTGATATTGCTTATGCAGTCAACAAATTGGCTAGGTTTATCCGTAATTCGAGTAATGATCATTGGAAGGCGTTGAATCGGGTACTACAATACATGAAATACATGCTAACTTACATGTTGCATTATTCAAGATATCCAGTTGTACTAGAGGGGTAGAGTGATTCAAACTGGATATCTGATAGAGAGAACACCAAGTCCACCAGTGGGTATGTGTTTATAATTGGTGGTGGGGCTGTGTCTTGGAAATCATCTAAGCAAACTTGCATCGCCCGATCCATGATGGAATCAGAGTTTATCACTTTAGACAAAGCAAGAGAAGAAGTTGAGTGGCTTCACGACTTCTTAGAGGATGTTCCTTGTTGGAACAAACCCGTACCTTCTGTAATGATCCACTGCGACAGCTAGTCGACTCTAGGAAGGGCACGTAATTCTATGTACTACGGCAAGTCTCGTCATAATCGACGGAGACATAAGACCGTTAGGCAGCTGATCACCACGGGTATAATATCCATTGATTACATAAAATCAAAGGATAACATAGCTGACCCACTGACAAAGGGTTTATCCAAGGATCAGATGTTCTGTCTGTCTAGGGGAATGGGCTTAAAACCCAAGGTATAAGGACCAATACGGTGGTAACCCAACCTTACTGATCGGAGATTCCAGGAATTAGGTTCAATGGGAAAAAACTAAGCTGTAAAAGTTCAGTTGATCACTTCGGTAGAAGAATGAGCACTTCGGATAGTGATTTCTGTAAAGAAACACCAAATCCAAAGTCGTTTCCGCGATAGACTATAAGTGCTATCTGCAGTGTGGGTGAAGGTTAAGTTTCCAAAACCTTTAATGATCCTCACCGGTTGAGGTTAGGTTTGGGAAACTTTTAATAGTTCCTAACACTTGTAAAGTGGGGTATAGCAGGATATCTTGTAGGAGACCACCTATTTAAGTACGAGGACATGCCACCTCAAATGAACGCTAAGAATCCAAGAAATGTCCACGGCCACAACAGACAAAACATTACGAAGAACTGAGTAGAGGAAGTTGATGTGTTGGTACCGGTGACTTGGCTTACACTAAACACTGACGGTTCAAGACATCACGTTCACCGCACAGTAAGTAAGTCCAATGGTATTCAACTATGAAAGGTTCAAAGCATATGCTACCTATTCAGATGCAACATCGGCCCGCTAAAAAATTGCTGGAAAAGGCACCAAGTATGTGCGCCAAAATCTCTTTCAAGAGGGGATTGTTGAAAATTTACTAAATGTGGAATTAAGTATATCCCATTAATTTATGACTCGAACAATTGGGGCCCGTACGTCGGAAACGTCGTTTCTACACACGTGCACACATAGTGCCAAGTATCGCAAATTTCATTAGTGAACTAGATATTGGAACGTATGTAATACGTTTGAGACATAGAATTATAGACGGTTATTGGCCAAATGACAAAGTATTCCACGTTGGTAAACGAAGGAAGAAGTGTACGAAGTGTAAGATGAAACGAGTCGGATTTCACCGCGGAGCCGTGGAGGGCCGCGGCGCCACACCGTCGGAGCCGTGGCGCCTCCCAGGCAACGCCGCGGTGCTAATTGATTGGCCAGTCACTGGAGCCGCGACGCTAATTCACAGAGACACGGCGCTTCGCAGGCAGATTGCTGCGACGGAAAGTTGGAAAGATTTGACATTTGGGCTGATTTTGGAGCATCGATTCTCCATTACCTGGCACATGAATTCAGCTATTATTTGGCTGAATGTAACCCCTCAATCAAGTGCCATCACATGGCTATTGAAGGTCATTAGTTGGCTAGTTGAGGGGTCTTCTACTTACACTATAAATTGAGGCCTTTGGCTCAATTGAACACAACACTTAGAAAATACTCCAGATTTTCTGAATTCATCTTTTTCCTCTCTAGCAAAGTTACTATACTCAAAGTTCTTCAAGAGTAACACTTGAGTTTCCTTCGCTCACTTGTTAAAGTTGATGTTGTATCTTGGGAGACTATTGCTCAATACCGTAAAAGGAGATATACGGTGCAATCTTGTCTTAAAGACATAGTGACATCACTCGACTCAGCAAATCACACAAGCAGTTTGTTAAGTTCTTGATTTCCAGTTTATTGTAATATTTAGTTTATCCTTTCTTACTATTGTAATAGTTACTTACTTCCCGTTCCCTGCAACAATTGTATCCCAACAATATCTACACTCTTTGTGAGTCAAAAGACAAATAGTAATTAAGACAAAACATTTTTTTTATATCCAACTTCTCGGCTTAAGCCAGACTATTTCTGGAGATAATAGTCTCATCCCTCAGCACTACTACCAATAAATTATAAAATGTACCTAAATGACTAGAATTTGAGAACAGAATAACTGATTAGTGTTAAACAAAAGAAAGCAAATTGCTTCCGTTAGAGATCAAACACGGGCCTCATTTTAAATTAACTCCTTTATCACCAAGCTATGGCGACAAAACATTATTGATACGTGCACCAAATAAACATCGTTTAACTTGAGGGGGTACTGAGGCCATTTTATGACGGTATCGCTCGTTTTTGTGTGTTCAGATCAAGTGCTAGTAAAGTAGCCGTCGATCCATGGCGGGGAGGAGTCAACCTCCATACAGGCCAAGACCCAACTTTTCCTCCTCCTCTTCTTCTTCTTCCAGATCCTTCCACCCTCCCCGCAACTTTCAATCCTACCCCACAAAAAATGGCAATTCTTCCACAACTAATACCCCAACAATTCAGAATAACACTAACAACAAGAACACAAGCTCAAGCAGTTTGGACAAATCCATTAATGAAGATAATACTGGTGATATTCAGAATTTACCTTCCTTAGTTGGAACTTGCCCTTTCATGTGTCCTGGTACAATCAATTCTCCACTTTTTCCTTTTTGTGTATGCAAACACGGAATCAAACCAATAAATGCATAAACTGTTAATATGATTCAATTTATCACTTAACCAGGTAAATTAAATGGTTTGGTGTGTTGGGTATTTCGCATTGGTAACTGAAAAAAAGAGCTACTTATAAGGTATTGGATACTCGTCACTTTTGGAGAAAACCCTGTGGGCTAGGCCCAAAGCGGATAAGAGTATTCTTAGACCGTTTAGCCCAACATGGTGCAAACAGGGATGCAGTAAAATAGATTTATGCTTAGTGTATCCATTCTTTCTAACTGGATTATATCTCTATATAGAAACTTAGGGGCCGTTTGGTTGTTGGTTAAGAAATGAGTTATTCATAGTATTAAAACTAGCATAACTAGTACTACCATGTTTGATAGCATATTAGTTATGTATGAAATTCAACACACTGAGTATGGTGTTTGGTTACTGCCTTACTGGTTTACAATCCTCTAGCATAACTAATACATGTATATAAGTTATAAGGGAATCTAGGTATAATACATGAATAACTAAATGTTGCATAAGTTGTCAATCTCTGAATGACTAATTCCTATATTACTAATACTTGCATAACTCTGACCAAGCAACCAAACGGTCCCTAAGTAATTTTTTTTAGAAGTATGAACATATAAGGAGGTGCATCCATGCAGCTACTTCCTTTAAATCCGTGAAATAAGTTTGAGTGTCTTTTCTTGATAAAAATTGCAGTGGAGGAGAGGGAAAAGCGAGAGAGGCTGCGAGACTTAGCTGTGTTCGAGAGGCTATATGGAAATCCTCGTGAATCATCACCAAGCCTTGCTGTTAAAAAGGTAACATTTTGGGTATTGTAGCGAGTAGGAGGAGTAAGTTTGATTAGTTATTTCTTTACCCTGTTTGTTTTATCAAATGAACTCCAAGCATACCTGGTCTCAAGTCCGATCAAAAGAAGAAGGTTGGTAGGTTGATGACCAGTATATAAATAATGAATCTTCTGAATACTAAAATAGCCGAACGGGTACACAGAGTTCACGTAGCCTACCATTTGCATCGAGGTGTAATTGATAATTTGATAGTAGTTGATATTAATTTGTTTGATCAATTGATCTAAACTAGCTCTATCTTTCACTTGACAAAACATTTCTAGATTGTAACCAGCTTGTCAAATATGTGGAAACAGTTTAAATTGTAATAGCTCATCAAGCATTTAATAAGGCCCTTTTGTGAGCATCAATATATAATAAAGATATAAAAGTAAATGTTTTGATATTCACTGATAATACAGGTGATAGGCTGTGCTTGGGTTGCCATTTGAGCCATAAAAGTTAATAGTTAGTTTTGGACTGTCGTATAACGGTTTTACAAAACTACAATGCATGAATAAAATAATAGACCCAGGTTAAGTGACTCCAGTTTTGAGGTTTTGTAAAGGAGATGAAGAAACAACTTGAAAATACAACAAATGTAAAGCAACTCAATATAAGGAAGTAGAACAAAGTTGGTGACTTATACAATATCAAAAAAAATTCCCCACCGTGCATTGACTAATTACTGCCATAGTGTGAACTGGTTAAAACCATTAAAGTCAAGCACATTAATCGCGGATTACAGAACATGCTTTTTCCCTGGAAGTTAGAAGGCCTTCTCTTATTAATTTTGAAGGTAGAAGGCCACCTGTTTCAGCTTTCACATGTAAGAATTATTAACATTACAGTCAATAGCTAAAAGCATTAAATAGATACGCTACTCAATAATGTTGGAGAGGATAAAAGATCTAACAAAGTCACTTGGGACAAAAGTAAATTTGTGCTGTAAGTTTCAAAACAAAGTGGACTTGCAACATTGATAAAATGCAGAGAAGGGGTAAATAAAGATAGATCGCTGAAAATTCTCATTTTGATCATGTTAAAATATACCCCAGAGCAGTACTAAAGATTCCAAACAGTATTTTCTTTTGCTTCGTTTGAAGACAATAGAATTTTATTTCAGTGGTAAAAAAAGAATAGGTTGCTGAGTTCTAAATATAATGAAGTCCATATGCGACTATTTTACAGGGTGATTTGCTCCTGCGTGTGTGTGTTGCTAATGTTCAAACTTAACTTGATACATAATTAATATTTAATTATCATTTACAGCATGTATGAGCAATATAGTATTTAATCTGTCTTCCATCTCCCTAGATGGGAAGATTTGAAGGTCAAGAATTAGGATAGAAGGTTAGTAGGTAGTTGAGTCTTGTCACACTGTGTGTGAGAGGGGTAGGGGGCTAGCCTCTCCATCCCCTCGTCTCTCTTTCTTTGTAGTATTATCTAGGTTTCGCGTAGATCCATACTTTTATGTGTGTATTCCTAGGTGTTGCTTTAGTTGTTTTGTTATTGTGATATCTTGTTGTCTTATTTCCCTTGAATTTCTGCATTGACTATGTTCTTTTGAGCCGAGGGTCTATCGGAAAAAACCTCTCTACTCCACAAGGGTAGCGGTAAGGTCTGCGTACATCTTACCCTCCCCAAACCCCACTGAGTGAGATTACACCGGGTATGTTGTTGTAATCTGTCTTCCATCTCTTCTAAAAAAATGTTACTTATAAGTCAAGAGTTAGTTGTGGGTAAAATGATTTCAGAGCCTTTACTTACCTGCATTTGACCTTTAAATGAAATTTAATTCACTCTTCAGTTTTTTTTACAATGATGATTTATTGAATTTTTCTTTGTTAGTTCTGCAGGACTATATCCGCAAAGACTTTGCAAGATTCTGATGTGAGGCCTCTCTCAGTGTTGGAAGACACTTTAAATTATCTGTGTAACTTGCTGGACACTACGGAGCATCCCTTTGAGGTGGTTCATGACTTCATCTTTGATAGGATGAGGTCCATCAGACAAGATCTAAGTATGCAAAATATCTCTTGCAGTCGAGTGGTCTCTATGTATGAGAGAATGGTATGCTCATTTATTCAGGTTATCTTATCCAAAAGAACTTGAATTAGAGATGGAAAGGTATACATTTATGCAGATGCATGAATCATGATATTGTTGCATCTGAACATCCTACAGTTCCTGCATCTCAATCTTGTTTCCTCAAGTCTTTAGATCCAGTGGGAGCAAATATTTAACACTGAATATATTGCAGAAAGTGAAGGAAAACCAAAGAGGAACTTGAGAAGCTTGTAAATTGAATTCAAAACATGAATTGAATTGATAATAATAATAAGTGAATATGCTCTTAGAAGTGGATGTTGTATCCCCTACTATTTACAATTCTTAACCTATTTATAGAAACAAATTTAGCCATTACACTACCTTAACCGCTGGCCATGTTCTCCTACTGCTTACTTTCTTGCATGTTGACTTCATCACTTCCCCGTCTATTTAAGGTAACAGCTGAATTGTTGTAAATAACTTTCATAATTATGCACTCCTTGGTGCTTTTGTTAATGATTTTCTTCACATTTTTACTCAAACCAAAAAAAAAATAAAAAATATTCATAAAGGACTAGAAGTGAGAAGAACATACGTATTACTGACTTGATTGCTAACATTACACATTAGGGGCTCTTCATATTGGAATCTTAATCTAATACAATTAGGTAAGTAATTATTCTCTACTTAGTAAGTATTTGTTCTCCTGCAATGTAGAGAATATCCTAAAATACCACATCGAATGCTCTACGTATTCATTTATACAATGAATCTGGTCATATTGTAAATGTAGAAATATTTTACCATATAACTACAATAACTTATCTTGATTTAGACATGCACCCTCGGTTCATTTTATGGGTCCTGTGCACGAATTTTGAGAATGTAAAGAAAACTTCTGATTCTTGTGGTTTTAAACAAAAAGTGTATATAACATACCGAAAATACACTTTGGCTCTTGTGGACTTAAACATGTCATGTCATTCCTATAAGGAAGTGTCATTAAGGGTAAATGAGAATGTTGAAATTAATAACTTACTAAATATAAAAAGAGACTATCTTTTTGGAACAGACTAAAAAGGAAAATTAGACACATAATTTGAAACGGAGGGCATAGCACTTTTTACTTAATGTCAGGAAACGAACTTGGTTCGCTGAACTTTTGATGTTTCAGAAATAGTATCTGTTATTGCTACTGCAGTAGCTGAGGTACTTGTGTCAAGGGTTTCCTATCCACAGGCGTTACGAGTTCCAGTGGAACTCTTTTGAGATGGATATAATTTCATACCTTTTACAGCAGATGGATAACAGTCGTGTGGGAGCTTTGGTCTATGCCGTGATTTAATGTTTTTCTCTATTCTATTGCAAACTTCCCTCCTCATTCTATATATAACCCCCTTCTTTTTGATCTTTTTTTTGGCTGGTGGTAATGACAAGGAGGCTTCTTATTTACGAAACCAAGCAAAACTATCTTTATTTAATAGATTTTAGGCTTAAGATGTTCAAGTGTTCCTTCTTTTTGTGTAACTGCAGAAAGTTCAGAAATGTGTAGCTTTAATATATTTTTCTCCACAGGTTAAATTTCATATAATTTCCCAGCATAAGCTTAGAAGATGTAGCGGTTCAAATATTTCTTCTCTGTCATACCTCAACATGGAGCAGCTAACGAAGGCATTGACAACTTTATTTAATCTTTATGAAGCAAACCGAACTTCAGAGTCCATCTTAAAAAATGAAGCTGAATTTTTTTCCTTTTATGTGCTTCTCCATCTTGATTCTAAAACCCAAGAAACAGTTAAGTGTTTTTATTCCTCTTTTTGAATTTATCAAAGATTGTGAATTGCAGTTGAATATCAGGTGCTTACTCAGTGACCATTTTCTTTGTTCAATTTCACTAAACATTGTATTTCTTGATTTGCAGGGGGAGACACTATCTTTATGGTTCCGCTGTGTTCCTTCTTACATTATGAAATCAACAGAAATGATTTTTGCTCGGAAGATCTTGAGGTAGATCAAAGGCATTTAATATCAACTACCATTGCTGGTGGAATACAATTTTATTTTTGTACATAGGGAGGTAAACCTTTGCTTCTTATTTTGTGACAGATACTTTAGATTGGGCTTCTACATGAAATTTATCCATACAACAGACTGTGAAGCATCCTACTTGCAGTATTGCATTATTGAACCTTCTATCAATGAGGTGAGTTCTTGTATAACAGGAAATTTATTCATTTAGTATATGCTCTTTCTCATTTGCCTGATAAATATGTATTCAACCCTCCCTCTTTCCGTTACTGTGGAAGAAAATTGGGGTTTGATCCTTCTCCTCCTACCATAAAAGTCTGCTTCTTTACTTGGAAGAAAACAGGAAACTAAGGCTGGTCTGGAATGGTGACTTTAGTGTTAAACATCCCTGACTATGCTGGCATTGAGAAGCCAAATCCTCTGTTTTTAGTGCTTTCACAAATATCTCTACTTTGTAAATAGGATTCCATTCGTAACTTTTCATTTCTTTCTTTTTCATTTTCATTTTTTTAATAAGTTGGATTAATTTGCTCCATTTGCATTACTAAGGTTCGAGCACTAGCTATTTCCTGTGTGAATTACGGAGGATACAAGCCTCAGCCTTTTCCCTTGGCGGCTCTTTCCAAACTCCTCGTGATGAAGGTAAAATCCTATCTAGTATTAAGGGTTTTGACTAGAAGGAAAAGTTCAGCTCTTCACAATCTGAATTTGGCTGCTCTAATGCATGGTTATTTAGGAATGGGATGTAGAATCTTTCTGCAATGACAGTGGCCTTCAAACCTCCGTCGATGAAGAAGGAAATAGCTGCTTACCTACCAAGCAAACAACTCTTATCCATCCAAAGGGAGGGTTGCACAAGTATTATCCTCTGGAATCAGAACGGTTCGAGAGGTGAGTCGTGCAAATTTCTTCATTCATCCCCCCTACAGTAACAATTAAACTTGTTGAAGCGCATCCAAAAGATCATAGATTAAGAGAACAAATGTAAACATGTTTTTCTTTTCCTTTTGTGAAAGTAGGCTGGCTGTATGAGCTCTCAGTTACCAGGCCAAATTAGAATGCGTCCAAGTCCAAATAAGAGCATAACCTTGTACTAGTGTGAAGGAGATCAACTTCACTGTAGATATGGAGCAATTCATCACTAAGTCAACCATCATATTGCTAAAAGAATTCTTGTGTATGTATGTAGATGGAGTATAATAGTATTTTTTGCTCTTGGTAGTGATTACAAAGTACATAAAGATACTAAACTAATTTAGTTGGATTTTACTATCTGCTGCCAAGGCTGGATGATTGATCTTCTTTGGCATTGAAGGGAGTAACTGGATTTCCCAGCCATAGTTGTTACAAGCTGACTTGCATTTTGCTATCCATTTTCCATTTTCCATATTCTTACCAACAAAGTGATTACTGGATCATCATCCTCAGCTTATACCAGAAATTGAAATTTAATGCACACTCAGAAGAGGCCGAGTTAGGCCGAAAAAGTATTGGGGAGAAGTGATTAGGCATGACATGGCGCAGTTACAACTTAATGAGGACATGACCTTAGAGAGGAGGTTGTGGAAGACGCAGATAAGGGTAGAAGGTTAGGTAGTAGTACGTGCCTCGTGTATCCTTTCATACTAGCGGGCGTAGTGTTACCTTGTAGGGTCTTGTCCTTCGTTTTTCTGTTACTATCTGCTATTTCTTGTACTCCGGTTATCGTACTAGTTTGATGCATTTACTGTTAAAATTTCTCCATTAATGCTTATCCGTAGTATTTTGTCATGATATCCTCTTTACTTTACCTTACTTTACTTTCTTCAAACCTTCTCTGATCTTTTTTGTCATGTTTTCTCTTGAGCCGAGGGTCTTTCGGAAACAGTCTCCCTACCTCTCAAGGTAGGGATAAGGTCTGTGTATACCCTACCCTCCCCAGACCCACCTTGTGGGATTATACTGGGTATGTTGTTGTACTCCGATTTTGATGGTTGCTAAACATACACTGTAGTGAATCCTGTTTAATTATTTTCTTGAATATCATTAAGCAGGCCCCCCTGCTAAGTTGACCTTTGTGTTTCAGGTTATCTGTTGAACTGTAATAGCTTTGATGGTTGGGGACATGAAAGTTGTGTCTGAGAGCATTCGATTTGCTGAGTCGGTAAGCTAGTTGGAGATCCCAGATTTAGCATAAGAACACTGGCGCTCTAGATCAAGTTTACGAGACAGTATTCTAATAATGTACAATCACCACATGAGCCTCAGACCATGCCATTTTAGATGTGTTTTAAGGTCTCTACTTTGTATACTAATTGAATTGAGTTGCTAATCACTCTCTGTCAGGAGGCATTGTATCATAACCTGTCACTCCATATCCATTTGTGCTTCCAATATGTTTCTTATGAAAGAGTCTTAGTTTGTGGGATAAGATGTTTCTTCTTCTTCTTCTTCTTCTTCAGTATACGCTATAACACCCTCATATGCTCTCATTTGTCTTATCGCTCCTAGTTTTAGATTCAAATTCACTACCTAAAATTGCCTACTTGGTAATTGTTTCCTTGTCCCAAGAACTCTGCATCTGAAATGTTTCATTAATGCCATTAGGCAATAGGCTTATAAGGCTTGGTTTTACAACTTAGATACCAACAAGAAACTTTTTCCTTTTTTTTTCTTCTTTTTTCTCTCGTATTTTCATGGCAGGCCAACTCAAAATTAAAAAAAGATTAAATAGGTTAAGCTTGATTAATGTGGGATTCAAAATGAATTTCTTTGGAATTACCAAAGCTGGGAAGTTTCTCATTCCTTCTCATCTGTAATGAAAGACTTCAAATAAAATTAAAAGAGACTTTTACCATACTTCTTTTAAGGGATGGTTCGGTTTGATGGTATAACGAATAATCGTTATGGATATATCCAGCGTTTGGTTGAATGTTTGATTTTGGAATTAGTTATACCACTATTGTTGGACTCCTTCGGTCTATATTATTGGGTGTTTCTATCTTTTCATTTTGACCCAACATAAGTGATGTATATCTGATCAAGAAGGTATTAATTTTATTTTTTCAAATTTATTCTTATTTACACATTTTAAGAAGTCTTTTCAATTGCAATTTTCTATGAGTATTAAATAGATATTCCTGCTATTTTTGTAAAGGCATTTGATATGCACACATAAAATTATGCCTAGTGCTTTCATACAGAGAAAAATGTAAATTTAATTAAGAGTAATTTAGTTAAAAACCTTAAGGTCATTTAGTTTCTAGGAGTAAGTATTCCCTCCGTTTCAAAATACTTTTCATTTTAGAAGTTCAAAACATAGTTAATTATTTTTTTCATTTTATCCTTAGTTGTAATTGTTCTTGAACACTATAAACACCTCAACTTTGACATATAAATAGAGTAAATATTTAGATTATTTCTTAAGGCATAAATAAAAGTAAAATAATTAAATACCTCTCTTAATTAAGGATTGTGTAAATGAAAAATACGATAAATATTTTGAGATGGAGGGAGTAATTCCTTAAGGGTGTGTGAAAAACAAAAAAAAAATACCAAATAATATTGACTTGAGGAAGTATTATTTTTGTATCACATTTTAATATGGGATAAAAATTTCAAGATTACTAATTCCGTAATAAAATATTAAAATGAAGATGATGTCCTTTTCCAAGGCAATTCTCATTCATTTCAAAATTTCTATAAGTCCTTCGGCTTCCATTTCTTCATTCAATTGCGCCAATTTTCTTTTCTATTTTAGCAATTAACCGATTATGTTGTTTAGTTCTGAATAATGTGAGTTTTGGTAAAGCATAGTGGGTCTCCGACATGAACAAATATATGGTGAATTTGCATTGTTTTGTTTAATTTCATAATTTGAAGGTTAGCATTTCCAATGTGCTCTGCACTCTGCGGCAAAATCAGTTCTCTGCCAGGCAACTGCCGTTAAGTGAGAATTGATCCTTATTCCTCTTGGTAAATAACTAAACTTTTAACTAAGTGCAACATTAAGCCTTTTTATAGCGTTGGTATCATCAAGTAGTATGAGATCAATTCTAAAAATATGTACATAAAATATCTAATTTTGCGTAAAGACGATGGATTCACGTGCCCCAAAATTTATACATAAATTTGCCCCTGGCCATTTCATTCCAATACTTGTAATAAAGGATGCAATTCCTTACACAATTTTGAAATCAAGTACTCTTGACATATGACTGTACAAAGCTGTTTAATCTGTTGCCAAAACCAAACACTTACGAACCCTCCATAATGAACGTATGAATTGTAGTTGTTAGTTCAACTTTTAGCTGGGTTTTTCGGAGCAGAGAGATACGTCTGATCAACTTTTTACAACATTGTTGTGCCCAAGTAATGAGGTCATGTATTTGTAAAGAGAAAATAGCAATATCTCGGTAGAAGATTTATATAGCCAACCCTAACTGGTCGGATTTGAGATACAATTGATTGATTGTTTACATGTCATACTATTGAAGTCGCGGAGTCTATTCTTGTTTGATTGATTCAATTAGTGCCTATACTTGAGTATATTATTTAGAGTTATCTGGTTTCCCTGATTTGGAGAATTATTAAATGAGCACAAGAGCGGAATGGAAGGATAAAAGGGATGTTGGGAAAAAAATTAAAGGATGAAATAAAGTATAAACCCAAGCATTATTGTCATGAAGATCGCCGTATGTATGCTCAACTTCGGTTGCCGGTTCTGTAATACGTAGAAGTACATTATGACAGGATCAGTCATCGGGGCAAACAACCCTCTTCCAAGAAGAATTGTGCTATCCCCCTACCAATCCCTATAGAGAGACTCCGAAGGACCGATGTAGCTTTCTTCACTTTAATGTTTTCCCACTCTAATCCATATGAAGTCCCTAATATCATTCATAATGTGGTGATTTATCTCATAGCTAACCTCTCTACTGTTTTGCAAGCCAAGGTTTACGAGTCACCAGAATTTCATAATAGTCCTCTAGATCAAAAAGGTATAAATCCTAAAAAGTAAAGCATGCATGTGATGTCTTTGTAACAGTGCATATCTTATCTTTTCCCCCAACTAACCGTGTAATTGGCTATACTTTCAAATCTTGCTAGGTGTTGCAGAAAAAGATGAAACTAGTCAAACAGAATCACCCACATCAAACACGTAAGTGCCACTTTTTGCACTGCTTTGACCAATAGTGTCTGAAAATTTTGAGACACGGTTGATATTGGTATCTAAGCTTTCCATGTTCGGTTCTTCTGTATTTTGATTTATTTAATTGTGTTCATCATGTATTAAAATTTGCTCTTTTTTCTATCCATCTTTAGTTACAATAGGGCCATGTTGTTGGAAAAACCATAATTTCTGTAGTTTTCTTATTTATATGTTTCACTTGTTGATTAGTTAGTGTTTGTGAGAATATGTCTCTTTGTTAGAGCACTAACAAGATGAGTAGTTACTAAAATGGTGTAAGTGTTCATTAGTTGAAGGAGTGCTTCGCTGTTTAATGTGTTGAATGCTTATTGAGATTTCTTACAATAATCAGAATATTGAAGAAGGAACCTGCAGTATCTCCTTCTGGACTCTAGTAATATCTTTTATCGCCTATTGGTTTTAAAATTTATGATAGGGGCCACATTTTCAAATTTTATTAACATCTTATTCCTCTTCTCTTTCTCAGTTATTGACATAGTTTTTCTCTGGTCTTGGTATATGTTTCTTATTTCTTCTTGAATGAAAGAAGGAATTAGCTTTCACTTTACATCTTTGTTATGCTGAGCAGCTGAGGCGAACACCAGCAATATTCCAATTTGGTGGAGCACCTAATGTTGAGATCTAATTTATTTCCCTTGCTGGATATCAGGGTTCTGACAAGATTGAGAAGATATGGCGTTGCAGGAGTATTATCATATGGACTACTAAATACTGCATACTGCCTTACTACCTTTCTTATTGTGTGGTATGTCAAGTGATATGAACAACAGGACCCATAGTTATTTGTATTTCTTATTACAATCTTTAATAGTATCATTGACCAGCAATACACTATTTCCACTAGCTATTCACTCTTTAGAAAACTTATAAGCCTGAATGTGGAGATTCTTTCCTACCCCCAGTTTTACCCTGTGAGAGAAATTCATCTTTCAATTTCATAGGTAAACAACCATAAAATAGAATAAAAAGATTCTTCTTGTGTAAAAAACTGAAACTTTTAGTTCACCGCGGATTAGTTTGTTCTGCGACACCAGCAGCCTCAACTCAAAGGTACAGGTTGATCTCTCTAGATGAGGTTGCATTCAACTGTTGTAAAAAAACAAAAGATGAAATGGAAGACAATAGCCCAAAAGATAAGAAAAACGCATGATAGTTTTCGAAAAGAAGAAGTATTTCAAGCAATGGACCCATGGGAATTAGGTTCTGCAAACTGAGTTGCCCCTCATTCATAACCTGCACTTCACTTCTACTCATTAATGTCACCAATCACTCTTGCTGCACGTCTTTCTGGATGTGGAAAAAATTCTTTCTCCTTGAGGAAGTGAAGAAGCCTACCTATCAGTGAGAGATGTTGAGGAAAAAGAGGTTGAGAGGAAAATAGAAGAGATCCATTGGTTAAGGTTGTGATAGCTTGGGTTGAGAAGGGTATATCATGGGATTGGGCGTTGTGAGTGTAGCTTTACAGAAAGACTGCAAAAGGAAGAGGAACTTTCTCTAGTTGATATTATGGATTTATCTCTTTTCTTCTTTTATTATGTCTCGGCTTAATATTTTCTTCTATTTCAAGTGTTAAAGGTAGTTTTCATTTAGAAACTTATCAGAATCTATAAATATTTAGGTCATCAAGAAAATGTGATTTCATGTTGGTTCTTCATGTTATTTACATAAGAGACTCTCTGTCCTATTTTATATGCAGGTACTTGACTGCACAATAGGTTTAAGAAGTTAATTTAACTTATAGTTGTATACTAATGTGAAAATTACATAGAGGTTAAAAAGTAGGTTTGATAGATAAATATCACATCAAAGTTTCAAATTTTAATAGTTTACTGAACTTAAAATCATAAAATTTGTGAAAGTTAATAGGAACAGGATGGTGCCGTACATTTTTGGACATTCCAAAATGGAAAGTGTATCATATCAATTGAACGGAGGGAATGACTATTTCTTCATCCAAGTATATAATGGTATTTGGGTTTGGTTGGAATTTTAAGCAATAACAAGTACAAGAACAATCAGTTGTTATTGCTTTTCAGATGATTTATTAATGGTATTCCATCAATTTTTAGCAGAAATGTGATGGAAGATTATAGTTTGTAAATAGGGAGTGAAGTGACTTTCAGCGAGAAAGCAGTAGCTAGGGTACAAAAATGTCTTAGAAAAATCTTCTTAGGCTCCTTAAAAAGCTTATGATTATCACTTGTTGATGACGTACGTTTTCCTTTAGAAAGCGTATGATTGTCACTTGCTCATGCTGCTAGTTTCATGTACACATTTGCTACTTTCAAGTTCATATGGCATCTTAAACTTAATTTTTCAATTGAAGAAGAAATATCTTATCTTAGCATGAAGGTGGAATGGACTATCGCTAGTCTCTTGAAACTAGTGATCTCTCCTGATTTTACTAGGTCTTAAAAGTGTTTTCTCTTTATTTAGCATCTTTTTTATACCATTCTCTGTGGATCAAGAAGACTTGGTTTTTATTTTTGAAGAGTAATCTTGAGTGGAAATATAGTTCTGTCAGTAAACATTGTGCATGAGGAATATTGGATCTTTACTATAGAAGTTTCAGCTTTTCTTCCTCTCATGAAAAGAAATCCCTGTTTTTTTATAGATCTCATTTAATTGAGCTCTTGGATGCCTATGCAATATTATGAATGTAACTAAGAACTAGCTTATTGATGTGTTTATACATACATACATACATACATACATACATACATAAGCACATACGCAAACACACCAAAAGAAATAGCTGGTTGCTTTTGCCCCATGCTTAAGGTAAACATTTGAAAATGGTGACGGACAAAACATCAGTGGTTAAATTTCAGGGTAACAATAAAGACTCTGCCTCCTCTTTTTCCTTTTCAGCTTCCCTAGCTTACATATCAAATGTGCAATGCCTGTTGCTGCCCAATGTGAAAACCAGGTTGTGTCCAGAGGCAATACGCCAAATAAGTTTTAAGTAGTAGTTGATAACAGTAATATTACCAAGTGGCGGTGACGGGAGAAAATATATACAATATTTTGCTCCTATCTAAAGCAAGTCTCTCACGATAATAAAAAATTGGACAGACCAGAATTACATCTACCTGTCAGACTACATGATATAACTTCTCTGCTACACAATATCATTTTGTTTATCCATTTCGTTATCATCAACTTTTCTTTGTTTCTAGGTTTTATGTTGCTCCATCACCTGGAATAATGGGTTACCTTGCTGCAGTTGAACGGTAATTGTAGCTTTATGGGTTTTTTCCCTTTCCGGCAGGTCTATGTTTTGTCTTCGTTGGAGAAATTTAAGTAGTTCCGCCTCATCTGCAGGTTTCTCAAAGTAATGGCCATGGTATGGGCTGGTAGCCAAGTTACGAAGCTATCTGAGCAGGAGGATGAGAATCTAACGATGCACATGTTAGCCACATATTAGTGTACTATGAGTCCTCGGTTCCTTTCCTTTGAGAGTTAGTATGATGGACTTCAAAAACCACAAAACTTGATGTTGGAACTGTCTAATTATTATATCTAGATCAGATAAAACAAATCTGCTTACTGTCTTTGTTTCACTACCTGAATATGTTTTTACCATTCTATGTATTTCCTTGGAGACATGAGGAAACTAGATTGTCATATTAGAAGTGAACATGCATATAAAACTAAGTGATGAAGGATAGATAGAGAAGAGGACAGTGTGGCCTATGATCCTACAACTCAGATCAGCCGCTTAATGTTAATATGTTCCAGCTGATAAAAGCACCAATAGGATCACAGCATAAACATGATAAGTTCCTGTTCATGTAGGATTCATTCAACAGATATAACAGTCTCTTCGAATGACACCTACGGATTTTCTGTCATGAGAGATATTTGACTTCTACAGATTATTTTGTATGAGAAACATTGGAACTATGAGCAGTGAGTCAGTTGTTACCGTCCTATGTTTCTAGGAGTGAATAGTTTCTTCTGCATCATGTACTTTGACCTACATTTGCATCTCTGGACATCCTTAGGTTATACACCTTCCTTCCTTTTAGATTTTCCCCATCGAACGAGAATAAAGGAGAAACTACTGTTAATGTTTCAGATAGAATTAATCTGGTTGTATATTAATTTCTGTGTTACTACAAATTTTTGTTCTTTGTTGGATTCTCTTCAGTATGAGGTTCAGTCTTCAAAAGTTGCTCTGCAGAAACTTTTTAGGTCTTCTACATGGTAGGTATCTTATCTTTGTTAATTTAAAATCTGGCAACGTTCTGATTCTCTGTAGGGATTTAGCTCTGGCTCCTTTTGTGGACAGAGGATTATCATGGTTTACAACCAAGATGAAGTTTGAATCACAAGAGAAAGTAAGTGAAATTGTGAGTTTTTCCGGGATCATCAATGTAACAAGGTTTTTGCAATTCACCATGTGACTCTGTAATCCAGGCTTTCGCGGTTGTTGCCGGGTTTTGCTTTGGTTTGGCTTTTATGCTATTTCTCATAGTTACATTACTCTGGGCATGAAACTTTTCTGTTCATTCATCCTAGTGGGGGGGATTTAACGAGTTCTTCTGCTGAAGGTAATGCTTGTCCAGGTGAGCACAACTCTAATCACCATGTTTTCACTTTTGCCGTTCTCTTTTCATTATTACGTTTGGGAAACTCATGGGCTGATATCTCTTGTATTTCATCTTCAGTCACAGAGTTATCACTTCCGATAAGACTTTTGTACATGGCGTAGGAGGATCTGACAAAAGATGCTGCATACTCTTCCGATTTTTTATCAAGTTAGGAGTATTGAAAATATTTGTAGATCGTTCCCTAGAATTTCTTGCATCTGTGTTGTTTTGTAGTGCCAGTCTTGTGTATGTTTGAAGTAACCCCTTTGTCTTGTAATCTGTGGGTGATGCAATCAAGCTCTCTTACTTGTTTGAGTAATCAGCTTGCCAATGAGAAAGGTCTGAAATACTGATTCCATGATTTGCTGTTGATTATCAATTATCATAATGTTCAACCTGATAATACTTACTTCTCTAGTGTTTATATGGACTGAGATTTATATTTAGGTTATCTTTTATTTTTCTCGTATCTGTATTTTTTAGAACTTTCCAACTGCAGTACTGTAAAGGAAAGCAAATTGGAGCTTCTTCTTCAACACAGATGGCAGATTTTCCTGAATCAATTTTCACTCATAAAAGGTGCAAATTATTGTAGCATGAAAGTATATGTATGTTCTAGAGACAATCCGTATTAGAACAAATATATTTTATACACGTTCGTATTATTATTAATGGAGATTAATATTTTGGCATCTGTAATTATTGAATTATTAGTTGATTGTTTATAATATTCTATAATATGTATCCCTAGAGGTTACGTTGTTATTAACAATGTGAGATATTAATATTATAACGTAACTCTTAAAATAGTCTCGACTAATGATCATCGAGAATGGGATATCGATGATATGTGATAAGTCGACATGTGGTCTGCATCACATCCTTAGAGGATGTAGTATGTCTCACCTGCTACGAGTAATGGCTACTCGTGATGGACACATGGATACTTTGAAAGTATTGGTATACCCTGCTGATATACTGTTTGTTATACTTGTCTAAAGTATGATCAGCGTGTGAGAGATAGAAGTCCTTAGACTTGAGGTCAATGCGCACCTTGTCTATAGAGTAATATACTTTGATCATGTCCTAAGCTCAAATGCCTTATAGGTTGAGATACTGCTTGTATTGGGTACATTACGATGTGGTTTAAAGGTGGTGGTTGAGCCAAGATTAGGATTCATTCCTCGAATGTATATTCGAGAAAACACTCAGATTCTCATTGACATTAGGTTGACTAAGTCGTTGGCCAACGCAATAGACATATTTAGAATATGGTCTAGTTGTCAACTAATATAGATGAGATACAATGATTAAGTCATTTGGATAGACACTTGACAAGTTCTAAGCTTAATCGGGTGTGTCGTGAATGAAAGAATTTTATCTTACCACATAGAGGTTAAGTTTACTGGATTCGTGTAAACGTACTTTACATATTGAGTTCGTCTTGCGGCGCCGTCTAGGAGTTCCGCGTAGACCTTAATTTGATTAATGTCGATATGTGAAGGCATGTAGGGTCACACTATGTCGATTGTCTTTTCGTTCTAAGGATGTATTGAGAGAGTATTAAATATTCGATTTAAAATCGAGATATTTAAATGAATAATGATTGTTTTAATTAAGTCAAAAGTGGATTTTGAATTTAATTAAGAATGTGCGGAAAATAAAATGAGACAGTGTAGGGCCACGTTAGCGCCGCGGCGCCATGACCTAATCTGTCTCGAATTTTGGGTCAGGCCTAAGGTCAAACCCTAATCCGGTTTGACCTAATTTTTCACCTATAAATACAGACTTACACTTCATTATTCATGACACTTGATTTTCATATCATTATTCTAAGTGTTAGAAACTCAGAATCAAAACACTCTCTCGAACCTCTGCCGGATTTCCTAGCTTTCCAAAGAAGGAATACATTGAAGCTTGGAGCTTGCAATTGAAAGGGCATTTGCGTGCGCACCCACAGTTGATAAAGATTTCAGATATTGTAAATATGTAAGTATCATTCAAGTCCTATGTTTACGATTTTAAATTACCCTATAGTCAAACAGTTCTACGTTTGTTGGATTTGAAACAAGTTTTCAATATCCACCGCGTACAACATCCCAACAAAATCCCTACATAGCACACAGTAGCTATTGACCTACCTATGTGTGTTTCAATGTGCACTCCAGAAAAGAGTTGAACTCAATAATATTTAGTTGCCTTCAAAGATGTTCTCTTCAGAGAACTACACTTCCATTTATATGTGAAAAAAAGATAGATTATGTGCAATTTTAAAATGAAAAGGTGCCAAGTTTCATGGAGATAAATGGATATTATGAGGTGTTTTCTTTCTCTTGGAAGCATGTTACTTCATGAAATACTTATTTATTTAATATTTGAATCACATTATAATTAAAAACCGACAATCCTAATCTAATTCAGAGTTTTGGAGAAAATATAAAATGGACGGGAAATAAAAAAATTGTTATGTTTCCTCTCAAAGTGAAATATAGTATTTAGTTCTTTTTTTCATTTAATGCCTATTGTGTAACAAAAGTTACTTCCAAAGTCATGGAGAGGAAGATGCATTATTTTTTTGAAACTAAAAGAAGATACATTAAAAGATGCATTATCTTTCCAATTTGATTTTTTGTTAATATGAGAGTGTGCCCTAGCTAAAATTTATGAACGCACGTATTGAACTAGGATCCTTTAGTAGCAAATTTCACTCAACACACAAGAGAACTCTTTTACTTCAACTAGTACTTGAGTTTTTAAAACAACTTCAGGAAGTTTTAACTTGTCCGGCAAAAAGGTAAGAATATTTTTCCTCAATGATTACATTCCAAAAGTGTGCTAATTATACCCAAATTACAATAATCATTTAAGGGTAGAATCTTCATCTATGACTAGAATTAGGCTAGGATTAAGTCATTAGTTGACTAAGATATCTACCTACCATATAAACAATATACTATAATTAATTACAATTATGACTAGATAATTACAATTATTATTCTATTACACCCCACGCAGTCGAAGCGGGAGGTCGGCGTATGCTGAGACTGTCCGAAAATCTTCAAATAGAACCAACGGAAGACCTTTTGTAAAAATATCTGCAATCTGATAGCATGACGGGACATGTAAGACACGCACTTGTCCACGAGCAACCTTTTCGCTAACAAAGTGAATATTCAACTCAATATGCTTAGTGCGTTGGTGGTCAACGGTGGGTTTCGTGGAGACAATTTGGTAGAACTATAACCACGAATTGGAATAGAATGACCATTCCGACAATTATACCATTATTTTTTCTCAAATTAAAATAGGACAAGAGATTACCTTGGGAGAACGTCATATGAGACGTCGCTCTGGTGTTCATGTACCAATTTACACCGGCCGGATTAAGTCCAAGAGTGTGCATGGCGGCCTCAATATCTGTTGGGCTAGCCACTGACGAATGGGCCTCCTGCCACTGGTTCAGCAGTGGCCCAAAATCTGTTGGACCTCGGCTGCTGCTGCTAGGCCGATAAACACTAGGTTGTTGGCTGGCAGTCTGCTGGCCAGTGTGCCTTGGACTGGGACTGGCCCAATTTCCTGAAGGAAACGGGCAGGGTGGCACAGCCCAAGGCCACTGCCATGCCCACTGTGGTGGTATATTGCCCCACTAAGCTCGGGGCTGCCACTACTGGTCGGACCCGGGCTGCTGGCCACCGCCCTTGCCGCTAGTCCCGCCGCCGCCTCAATTCCGGTGGCCTCCACCCTTGCCACCACCACGATTTTTACCACCATTTCATCTTTTTTGTCCCCCGTTTGGTGGAAAAGTGTCAAAATGTGTAGAAGCATCATCGGACCGGGCGACAACCATGGCGAAATTCGATACGGTGGCGGTCTTTTTGGCAAAACACGCCTTTTCAAGGATAAGCATAGAGCGGGCTTGGTAAAATAGCGGTAGAGGATTGCTTTGGCGGATGAGCGTACCACTCCACTATACGCGTCGATAAGGCCGACAACCAATTGTAAAACCAACCGATTCTTAGTAACCAGCGCCCCAACATTCTTGAGTTGATCCGATAAGACTTTGAGGCGTTGACAATAAGCGGATGCATTTGGAAAATCTACCATGTCTGTGGTGGAGAATTCTTGCTCAAGAGTGACGGCTCGGGAATTCTTGTTATCTTGGAAGATATCCCATAAGCGATCCCAAGCCTCCATCGCCGTGGAGTCGGGTACAATAATTCTATGCAACAAATCACTTGAAATAGTTGCATAAATCCACTGAAGAACCGTCGCATCAAGTGTGAGCCACAATTCTTTTTCATCATCGGTGCCCGGCACCTTTTCCTTGCCTTTTTCGGTGGGATTATGTGATGAATAACCCGGTGGGAGCGGCAATGGATTTTAAAGAGTTCTGCCCATGTCGCGTAATGAACATTTTCCATCTCAAGAGTCTCTTGATGGAAATATGTGTTTTGATATTAGGAAACAACAAGAGCGGGATGAAATGTGAATTTAGAGTCAGACATTGTCGACGGAAAAAGGGGGAAAAATAAAGTTTTGGTGGTGGAACTTCGCCGGCCGGCGAGAAGAGAGAGGGGGGGACGGGGGGGCGGGGGAGGTAATAATATTTAAGCTAGGATTTTTCCTTAAACTCTTGATAACATGTAAGAATATTTTCCTAAATGATTACATTCGAAAAGTGTGATAATTATACCCAAATTACAATAATCATCTAAGGCTAGAATTAGGCTAGGATTAAGTCATTAGTTGACTAAGATATCTACCTACCATATATACAATATACTATAATCAATTACAATTATGACTAGATAATTACAATTATTATTCTATCACACCTCAAACAAACAGAATGTGCAAACACTCGGGAACAGAGTTTTAAAAACGCCTTGGTATCTCTGGTTCACAAGCGCTCAAGCAAAATTCCAAGTCCGTAGATTATGGCTCTATACCCAAATTTATGACCCATGTACCAATGGCGCACGTAGCTTGCACCAAAAGAAGAAGGTTAGAAGCAAAAACAAACCAAGGGACTCTACTAATATCAAAACTACAATTAAACCACTTGACTCAATAAACCTTTTAAAACAATGTTCCTCAAGCTAATATCTTTCATGAAAAAACATTTTCCTTATACCAACCGCATCTAAACATAAATGTGAAGTCTCAGAGTTGGCTACAAAAAGTCTGGAAAAACAAAGAACTTGTTCAAGAATGATATTTTTTGTGCTAGAGAAGCTGGAATCTTAACAGTGCCAGTTGCTAGACTCTAGGAATCTAGAAAACATATATAAACTAAAAGCCTCACGTATAAGTCTCTTAAGCATTATAGGTTCCACATATAACATTTCAGAATATAAAACCCTAAGAAACTGTTGCCAAAGCAACCACATTTCACTTGGGAGGCGCAAGTATAAATTCCACACAGAAAAACATTGTTTAAAGCATAATTCGTGAGTAAAATCCTTGTACTAAACATTTTGTGCGATAACTTTATCAAAGAAAATGGAACTCTACACAAGGGCTTGTTGGATGTGTCATTTATGTCCATGCTAATATTTCTCGATACATATAATGATACAGTTAATAGCCAACAAGACAACATTACAATCAGCTTCTTACTTCTATGCTAGTCGGAATTTGGGGAAAGATAGAGAGCTCTCTAGGCTCGGCTAGGATAAAAAATTATACTCTTGAAAGGTCAATAGCAAGTGTATACTGAAAGTTTATAAGAGCACAATTATGCTGTTTTACGTTTCATCACTTCCTGGCACCAGCTTCTCACAAATCAGAGCCAACAGGAAACTGAATCCCCAATCAATACCACCCTACATAAACACACTGTTAGTCCTTGAGAATAAAGCAAAGATATCAAGCAAGCTGTGTAGCTGCAGTCATGTTACTGAAATCCCCATCTCAAATGCAGAGACTACCCAGAGTAAGTTTTTAAATCCACTCCAATCTTCCTTGATATTCCACACGATATTTAATTTTTCCCGCAGGTGAGAGTGCCTGGCTTGTTACCTTCGCAGGCTTTGTAGTGTACTTCAATTCAAACCTAGGAAATTTTTTGTGATTCTCTTCTGTACTAGAGGGTGTATCCGATGGGATCTCATTTAAGAACTCATCTGCGACATCTCCGTCTTCATCTATTCTAAGACGCTTGGCATACCATTTCAATCCCTACAAACAACATACCATCTCAATCCCTAAGCACAGCGAGAAATGTGAACTATTAAAGATGTGCATCACAAACTTACCAGTTATTCTAAATTTCATAGAACAACAAAAGCACAAAACAGGATGCACTCAGCTTCAATCAAGAAATCATAGTTTTAGTGAATGAACAAGTCGAACATGATTGTGGACTGTCAAACAAAGTTGTCATTCTCTCGTTCACCGTCAAAGAACATGCACCTTTACTCGTATGATTCCAAAAGAATCAAGAAACTTAAACACTTGGTGTTATTTGTTAACTTTAAGAGCTAAACTTTAAGTTTTTTATTATAGCAAGGAGAGGAAAAGCACACCCACCACAGTTTCCATTCAAGAAGCACCGACATGCATTAACAAAACTGCAGCAGCACTACAGTCTCAAGAAGTCTAACTGATTAAAAAATCTCCCACGTCCTCTCTAACCTAGGAAATCAATTCTTTTACTAGACACCCTTTTCCTATTTATTACTCCCTCCGTCCCAATTTATGTGGCATCATTTGACTTGACACGGAGTTTAAGAAAGAAAGGAAGACGGATAGCTCCATGGGCAAGGATGACGCTATAGAAGGCCTAAGAAGACCGTCGTCAAGGTCAGAAGCTAAGGAGATGAAAGCCAAGGTTGTTGGGCTTCAATTGGAAATCAAGAAGATGCTTATCATGGAAGAAAAGCCCAAGTACGAGTTCAAGAATTGTGAACAAGAATGGGCTAAATGCTACACATACTTTATGATCCAAGTCCAAGCCCAAGAAGAGGAAGATTGGGGCCCACACCCCAGAGTGCTGAAGTTTTTGCCAATTAAAAAGAAACTTAATTACACCCAAATTGGGTGGAAAGTCACACCTACAAGTGACCCAAATTTGGCAACATTTCCTTATTTCTTTAGGAATAAGTTTGGTAATATTTTACATGCTTTCCTAGCTAGATTTTAGTTTAATTATTTCCATAAAGTAGATTCTAATCCTATATATAGGGTGGATTTTGTTATTTTCAAACATACAACATTATTATTATTTGAGAGTTTCTCTTCTTTACACCTTTGTGTGTGTCTACTTTGGATTTATCTTGCAACCTTATAGAACGATTCTTCTAAGAGGTAAGATTAATTTGTGCTTGATATCTTTGGTTATTATTCGTAAATTAAAGAAAGTAATTAGTCTTATACTAATTATTGTCTCTAATTTCTTCGAAATAGAGGTCTAGATCACTTTTTGATATAAGTTCTTGAATTGACTCTATTAGTATCGTAATTAGTCTTAATCCACTATTTTTGAATACTAAAATCAATTAGGGTTCTTATCACTTAATCTTGAAATTTAGGGATTTTATTCTCGAATTTCGTATATCTTTAAATTCCATCTTTAATCTTCATAGTTTCGCTTCCGCATTATTTTCTTGTTTTTATTCAAGTAACTTGATTCTTATCAAAGACTTTTGAAATGTGTGGTCCAAAACAAGTCTTATATAAATGTGTGGTTGTAAATCATCTTACAAAGTTAAATTGTTCCTAAATATAGAAAAGTGACATTCTTTTTGGGACAGACCAAAAAGGAAATGGTGTCACATAAATTGGGACAGAGGAAGTATGTTTTAGAGGGAGAGGAAGGTTGGCTGTAGAGGAAATTTGAGTATGATACAGAGCATTAAGAAGTCTTTGAAGTTAAAAGAGTAGGACGAATAACAAATTAATGAAAGAAACTCTTCTTTCCGGCTTTCAAATACTTATCAGATACCCACATACGATCAGAGTTCATACCACAGAAGGTTAACGGAAAGACATCTGATCTCCCAGAGTCATTAGTATTTTATTCAATAACAAGCTCGGAGTGAGGAGATCTCCAGAGGACTTCCTCTCCTTATCTCAGCAAGTCCCTGGAACTTAGAAACCCAGCAACAAAAGATAGCTGGTCTCGAGTAGCATGTTTTGGCATATTACAGTATTCAGTGGTACTCTTTCAGTGTAGTGGTTTATGGCTGTATACACTTGCGACATGCATTACAAAAGCTTAAGAGAGCAGAGAAGCCTTTTAGGTGGCCAGGTTAACATACAATTAGTTAGTAAATCCAAAAGTGGCCTGGAAGTGCATCCTTGCCAATACCAAATAGTAAATTTCTTAAAGAGGTGGCCGTCTCAGGTTTCTAGAACTAACAAGGATATTGACATGAGCTACTAAAAGAAAGGAAATAGCAAGAAGTCCAATACATCGAACATAGGGTTAATTAGTGAGAAAGAATAATTGTATGAGCAATGTAAAATAGCTTTGAAGGGATTTCACCTTCTCACTTATCACATCCTCTCCTCTTTTCTTCCAAGTAATCCTCACATACAAATGACAAATCGATTATTAGTTGTATAACAGACTATCTAATTTGAACTTCCTCTTGTCCATTCAGAAATTATAAGAACCAAGTGTCGGAACCAATTTCTTTCTTCCAACAGACTAACTAATTATATGCCCAAAAAAGGGAAGATGAACTCCATAAGATATCTCAAAAATAATGTTTTCAAAACCAAATTACCGCGGTTGAAATGCCTTTGCATCTAGGTAGTTGTTGAAGGCGGAATGCATAGAAAAGCACCAACCAGGGATGGGACTTTAGCGAAGAAGACACAAATGGAGGAAACATATACAAGTATATATGTATATATAATGCAAGAAAAATACTTACACACAAAAAACAATTATTTGAACAAGTTGAAAAAATCAGCACCATGTGATGTATAAGTAAAAATTCATGAAATCATATTCAAACCATTTCAAATTTCTGATTTAGATGCAAAGATGCATTTCTAAGAGTCGAATTCAAAATTAGTGACCAGCTTTCTTTAACTAAATTCTAATTTCATATTCCAAATCAAAAACATGTTCATTCATAACATATTTTAACATATACATCAATATACCAACAATATTTATTGTTTAGTGTCACCTTCTTCGAGAGAGAGCTTCCAATGCCTTAGCGCCTCCGAACCCACACAAAAGCACCGTTTAAGTGAGACGAAACATCCAACTTGGACTTCACTTATTTTCAGCATTTAATCGTTCCTCAAAGTGAACCATTAACAACAATGACTCTAGGTTTGCAAATGAATTCCTAAATCACTTAGTAATCCTTCGTATTAATGTCCTTTCTTTTGCGGGGAAATCTATCACCATGCCTCTAAAACTAGGAGCACACTTGAAACAATCCAGAACAGGAAATGAAAATTTTCAGGTAAATGATTCAAGAGATGCAACATAAAATCTACAGCACCCCCCCCCCCCTTTCCCAGGGCCTAAAAAAGAACATAATTTCAACTCATGGAAGATCAATGGGCATGTAAACTTTCAATTCCAAACTGTAAAAAGGTCCAGTGAATAACTACACCCCAATAAATGCATAAGAAAAATACAGATTTCAGTTTAAGTAGGGAAATGCAACTCTTTAGATACATATAGTAGTCCAATTACCTCATTATTTGGGTTGGGTTTCGGCAGAAGAAGGCTAATCCAGGATTTATTTTTCTATTTTTTTTGTATACAAATTACAAGCTAATTTGAGCTAATGTATAAACTAATTTAAGATAATAAAGCAATATGATTAAACTCACTCTTCCAAAAAATAAGAAAGAGAACGATCTAGAAAAATTATTCATCAGTGCTAAGGAATTTCACCTATGTGAGCTTACACAACAACATATCCCGTGAAATCAACACAGAGTGAGGTCTGGGGAGGGTAGAGTGCATGTAGACCTTACCCCTACCTTGGAGTTAGAGAGGTTGTTTCTAGTAGACCCTCGGCCCAAGGACAAGCAATCCAAAGCAGTACAAAAAAGGAATAACGGAAGCGAATACGCCATGGCAAAATACTATAAAAGCATGATATAAAAAAAAAAAGCAGTAACTATCACAAAGTAATAAGTTAGTTGGAGTACAAAAAATAGAGCAAATAATAGCAGAAATCAAAGACAAGAAACTACCAGGGATTGACAATAATTAGGCTGAGCTTATTTAGCATTAATTTGACAGTTACTAAGCTGACCTAACCAATTAGGGATTGACTGATTGCTCATTAGTATTAAGGGCTTTATAGTCCACAGATCAAAATGGAAGTTTCCAGTAATTACCTGAACGCCGCCAGTGCTTGTATTACAGGGAATAATGATAGGACCAAGTAGATCTCTAGAAACAGGTACACTGAATCCTTTACGAGGTACATTATTATTATTATTATTCTGAGGTGTTGTGTGTTCGTCTTGTACATCTCTCGCTTCGTCTTTTGAAAACCCTAGAAACCCAGCTAATCTCCTAAATATACCCATTATCACTTGTGCTACATACAATCATACATGCATTTCAAGTACGAGGGCAATACTAGAATTACAATCCATCGCCAGATCTTAAGTCTTCGTTACTGATGAGATGACTGGTGATCGGCGAATTAGAAAGTATGGGGGATGAATGATCGACTATGCCGTGCGACCAGCTGATAAAAAGTAGCTTTCTTTTTTTACTTTCTTCCTATTGGAACTTTGGGAATGCAATTAACTTCTGTTTTTACCCCCAATTAACCACAAAGCTGAAAGGACCTAATCAAGAACTAGTATAAAGTTGAGCCTTTTAGGTTCAATTAGTTGCTCAAATTAGCCGAGTAACGTACACAAAGGGGAAACCTGTGCACAATGCGCGTATCCTAATTACAAATATTAATGGCGGCTTTCACTATTCAAATTCGTGACAAATATTATGAGTAATATATAAAGTAATAAAACTAGAGCAAATGAATATTTAGTTAAGGACTTTTTGAAGGAACCAGTAATAAGTAGAAAGAAAGTCATGGTTTATCGGGCTGAGGTATAGCTGGCCAGTGGGCCGATCTCGGGTCAGGCGGGCCGGGTTTGGTGGGGTCGGGGTCGAGGCGGGACAGGCGAAGGGGGCGGGGGGGTCGGGTTTGGCGGGACTTGCTCAAGTCTCGTCCCGTTGGAATCGGGTCGTGGCGGGATCGGGTTGGGGGCGGGATCGGTATCGGATTCCGGCGGGTTTTCCTTTTTTTTTTTTAATAACATAAGTATAAAAAAAACTCAATAATTAAAGTTATTAAACAAGACAAGATAGTGTAATAAAAACATCACAAACTTTTTTTGTGCCTCTTATATTATTTAATGACATATGATTTTTTTGTAATACAAATACAATTGTCGAAATTGCAACTTTGTGGTGTTGTCCAAAAGTTGCAAATTACATAATAAAATTGCAATTAAAAAAATTACATTCTTAAAAAAAACTTGTTCTAGTTTCTTTATTACTTCATGTGGTTCTTCGGTTGGAATTGATATTTGTTGGTCAAATTGATCCACGTCGCTTCCACCACCTTCGGATAAGATTTCGTTGTGGTTTTCGTCTTCTTCTTCGTTGATCTCCGGTTGACCGCACCTTCTCCGCGCCGCTCGTATCCAATCTCTGAATAATACTACAATTTACAAGTTGTATCCGGCTAATGAGTGTCTGTGGTCTCCTATTTGATATCTGTCGGCAGAAAAAACGCTTTCAGACGCAGTTGATGACGCTCGAATGTTCAAAACATCTCGGGCCATCATTGAAAGTGTCGGAAAGTTCTTCTCATTCTCCCTCCAATATTTTAGCAAGTCTTCATATCCATCTTCATTGATAACTTCTTGGTACGGTACAGAACCCTGCAAAACAAAAATATCAAACTCGCTAATTTGGTTAGTAGCGGTACGACCGCACATTCTATTTCTGAGGCTTTCAATACTAGCCGCATAAACAGCATGTCTTTTGTGAGGTTGTGTTGAAGATGAAGAAGATGGTATGAAAGCCGGTATGTTACTAGCACTTTCTTGTTGGTAAAACCTATATATTTTTTTGCATTGGTCTTCTACGCTAGACAACAATTCTTCTTTAGTTTGTTCAATAGGTGGTGGGTGATTTGGATTTTTTGGATTTGGAGGTTGTAGTACTTCTATACAATCGTAAATACTTTCAATAAGTGATTTAGTACCTTCTATTTTAATAGCCGGATTTAATACAACACCAATAATATAAATAGTGGGAATAGGAATAAAATATTTTTTTATTTTGATAAACATTTTTTAATAGCTGCAATATAAGCTGGTTTTTTCATATATTCACTAAGTAATAAAAATATTAGAGTTATATAAAACAACATAGTTGAAATAGTAGGATAATATATACCGGAAAATTCTTTTGTTGCTTGAAAAAAAATCTCTAAAAATACAATAAGTTCGAAAATTTTTACCCAATCACTATCTACAACCATATCAGTTGGATTTTGATTATGAGAGTTAAAAAATAAAGTTATAGGTTTTCCATAGTCATAAGCAACAAGTAGTTGCTCGTATAAAGAACTCCACCCAGTGGATACTTCTTCTTGAATTTTTCTATAAGGTGGTCCACAATCGTGACAAATTTTTTTATATTATTTTCTTCGTTGTACTCTATTACTTTTAAAAATAAAGTTTATAGCAAATTGTATTTTACTAAGAATGTCTTCAAAAAGTGATAGACCGTCATCATTTACAATTAAGTTATATATATGGCACGCGCATTTTATATGAAAATGATCTGGAAAAGATGGAGTTAAACTATTTTTAAAAATTGTAATAGCGTAATTGTTAGAAGAAGCGTTATCTAATGTAATAGTCATAATTTTATCAGTTATTACGTAATAATGGCACACTTGATCAATATTTTCTGCAATAAAAGTACCAATGTGCCTATCATCTATATATCTATACACTAAGATACGTTTTTGCATAGACCATTTATAATCTATCCAATGACAAATTGCCGTTAAATAATCATGGTCGTTAGTACTACGATCTATATCAGACGTGATAGATATTTTGCCATTAAAATAATATACTTAATAACGTAAATATTGTTGATATTCATGTGCGAATTTAAATACATCTCTCTTAACAGTTGATATAGGAAACCGTTAAAAGCAAGATTATATATCTCTAATGTAATGAATAAAACCGGGGATGAAGGAAATGAAAAAGGCAAACACTCCACAACAACTAATTTTGATATTGCTTCTCTATCTCTATGTTTATTGTATTTAGGGCCTACAATTCCCCCCGTCATAGGGCTAATTTGACCTTGTACTTGGTCCGGAACAATATCAATATGTGAACATTGTCCCGATGGAGTGAGTGTTTGCGCACTCGGTTTTGAAGCCTGATATTGGGCATACCTAGCTGGATGAGCACTTACTACGTGTCTAATTAAACCCCCCGTCCCACCGTGACCTTTTCCAGTTTTAAATTTTAAAATATTTTTACAAATTTTACATCTAGCTACTTGATTCTCTACGTCCCTATCAAAAAATATCTATGCATCTGATTTTAATGGTCGGTTTGCTGGACCTCGTCTCATACTAGGGGGAATAAGAGGTATTTCAGCTGAAGGTGCACTAGTGGGTGTGTTGTCATCAACATTAGTGGGTGTATCATCTAGATCATCGTCTAAATTAAAGTCTTCTTGAGTTCCAGAAAATAACTCCTCGTCTAAATCTAATGGTATTGTAGGAAAATGTTGAGTATCAACAAAATCAACATGTGTAGGAATATATGACTAGAAAAAGTACCTTTGCCCTTGTTGCCCCTACTAGAAGAAGCACCCTTACCAGAAGAAGCACCCTTACCCTTAAACATACCTCTTAATCCTTTCATTTTAATTATGATAATAAATAATTAAAGATAATAAAATTAAGTGCGCTAAATAAAATAAACAGACAATAATAATTTAATTAAGGAACGAATGTACCAAAGCCGACGTAACGTCGACGTGTAATCGAGAGGTTGAAAATTGAAACTTTGCTCGATGGAAGATCCTTAAGCTAGTTGCCAACTTCACTCCCAATTCCCAAAATGAATAATTAAAATTGAATATTTAGTACGCAATGTAGACTTGTAGAGAGATAGATTGAGAGATTAGAGAGATTGTAGGAAGATTTGTGAGAATGATGAAGAGAAAATGAGTTATTTATAGTTGAAAAATTGGGTTAAAGTGTAAATATAATAACTTGTGGGTTAAAAATAAATATTAAGGGGTAGGGGGGTTGGGGGAGACAAAAAATGGTCGTTACACAACGACCAAATCTAAAATGGTCGTTGGTGCAACTATTATTTTTGCAAATGGTGGTTATGGGCGGGATCGGGGCGGGCGCGGGATCGGGGCGGGCTCGTGATCAGGACGGGTCGGGACGAGACATTGTCCCGTCCCGGTTCGAGTCCCGCTACCATTTTTTTTTTAATTACGCGGGTTCTGGGCGGTGTCGGGGCGAGACCGGGCCGACCCTGCCCACTGGCCAGCCTTAGGCTGAGGTACTGAAACAAGAGAGAATAACCTTGTTCTAGTCCACCATACGAATCAGAACCACTTGTTCGTTAACGAAGGCCAAGGCAGGGGTCAGGTCAATATCGGATAAAATGATTTTTCCTGATCTTCGAGATAAAAAAGATGAAGCCATAGTTTCCGACTAAGAAAAGAGCCAAAGATTAGGTGAGAAACCTATGGGGATACCTTTCATTAAATAACATTCAAAGGCGCATGATTGAAATTAATTTATTATTTTCAAAAGCACGGCCGAAAATCATCAGAGCCAATTTGTGGTACTGGAGATGTCTCAGTTAAAGAAGGAAAAAATTTCAAGAAGTGATCATCATTGCATGCACTGGAGACGAGATTGAAGTGACATGAGCGACTGTTAGACTGAAACGACGGCTACTTTCGGATACATCAACTCAACAGTCACACTCGAGTTAATGTAGGGGGCAATTGTTAACACTCAAAAGTAATTTAAGTGTTTAGTCGAATTCAGTGACAGCCGAACTGTTCCAGAGTTGAATTTACTCCTAGCCCTCGACTACAAGAACTTCATCGGCTCCTAAGGCATCTTAGCCGAGTTGTTAGTTAGAGGTACGACTGAGACCCACTCAGATGCAGACGCCTCAACGACCAAGTCAAAAGGGTTTCCGGACCTCTAGAAGCGGTAACGACCAACAAAAGCTAAAAGAAAAGGCCATTATCCGAGCAAGAGGAGTAGAGGGCGAGAAAATCGGCACCACCTCCCCATAATTGGCATTGAATTTAGTGGGTTACTTGATGGCTGACATGGGTATCACATTGTACAATTTCCCCCTTTTTGTACTATAAATAGGATCATTCTTTGTATATACAAACACAACCAATCAATCAAACAACTCAATTTTTATCTATCTTTATCCTTTACTTTATTTATCGTTTACTTTAATGCACTCAACTGCATTCATGTTTCTTAACTCTTAGTTTACTCATACCACCGTCCTAACGCTTTCTGGAGTAGTTGGGGAACCCATTGTTGGAAATTAGAGTTCCGTTTTCAGCCAAAATCATTTAAGTTAAGGACTCAATTTGTCTCCCGATACGATAAGTCGATAAAACGGCAGAAAACAGAATTCACGGCGAGAACACTATTCAAATCCGTTACTTATAGTTACAGAAATTATGAGTTACTTTATGTTAAAAATAAATAAATATTATGAGTAATATATAAAGTAATAAAACTAGAGCAAATGAATATTTAGTTAGAGACTTTTTGAAGGAAAATTAACAATAACATACCTAGTGAAATTCCACAACGTAAAGTCTGGAAGTGTAGAGTGTACGCATAACAACTCTTTCCGGATACTCTCAGCTCTTTTGAAGGAAAATCAGTTCAAATTTATTCTTACCATTCGAGTCATAGTTAGTAAATAGTTTTGGACTTTGCCATGTTATTTATGAAGTTTCCTATATGAGTATCAGTATTCAAGCTGAGTTATTTGAAATAAGCATAATTTTTATTATCCTAATAAACGTTTTTTTTTTTTAACTTTTTGTAATTCTCTTCAAAAGAGATCACTTTCAAATTCACTTGTTTATTAAATAATATTGATCTAGACTCAGCTATTGTATCATATGTGAAAATACATCAAGAAAAATGTAGGTATAAATTAACTTATTTTACTTTTGGCAATAATTTAGAGATAAAATTAGACCCAAGGTAGTGTAACTAAGAATTACTATAAGAAATTTTTTGTCCGCTTGGACAGTTAAATTAGTTATAAACACATATTTGAAAAAAGAATTACTGTAAGAAGGACCATCATATAAGGGCAAATTTGACCCTATAGTCGTTCCTGGCGTTGAAATTACTAGAAAAGTACATCAAACTGCCTCTTCTTCCTAAATTTTCATTTCCTTAGAATTGAATAACGGTTTGATATCAATTAGATCTGAGTTGATCGAAGCTTTTAGATCCATTTTGGGTGTTGCAGCCATGCCTGTGGCAGCTTCAGCTGTATACTTCCTTAATCTCCGCGGCGATGTCCTCATCAATCGCCTATACCGTGACGATGTCGGGTATGTTCCTCTCTTTCCTCCCAAATCACTGATATATTTTACTCATTTCTTCATTGTATTGTGGAAATTATTGTCTGAACATAGAGATGGATCTAGGATGTTAGGTCTATGTGCAACAATATATCATTACACCACTACAATCTTGTCAAGGGTGTTCAAACTTTTAACAAGTCAATATAATTTTGTGTTACCGAAAGTTTTAAATCAAACAATGCAATAGTTAGCTAAACAATATAAATACGTTAATAGAACTACAATTTTATAAATCAGAACTAACATAAAAAAATCTACTAATAAATGTACGATTTGAATGATTTATCACAATTATGACGGAAGAGTAGAACTCTAGAAGCCTAGAACCAAAGGAGGGAGAGAGTCGAGAGGCTTTAGAGCTTTTTCTACAACTTGACTTTAAAACTTTAACATTTTCTTAATAAAAAAAATATTTTAAAGATTATTTGTTTGTTTTTACACAACTTTAAAGTTTTAAGAGTTACTCTTTATGAAGAAACTTTTAGGTTATTGATTTTTAAAAAGAGAGGAATAGAAGCAACCGACAAAATGGTCCAAAAATGAGTGCTCACCCAAAGGGTTCCCTGGGTTTACCAAAAAAGAAAAAAGAAAAAAAACCTGAGAGTTGGGAATCGAACCCGCACCTCCAAGCACATTATGAACACCCTAGACCGCTGGGCTGCAGCTCGTACTTGTGTCAAGGCCACTCAAGGGTGTTCAAATTATGATGTATCTCACATAAGGTGGTATTTGACCTATATACACAGTTCCGGCGAAGGGTGTTACCCTTGGGAGGCTGTAGCTCCACCCTTGCTACTACTTTGTAATAATGTGTTGGGATTTAGTGTAGATACATTTTTATTTGTGCATTTGTTTGAAACCTTTTGAAATATTTATGTATTTTAACTGTATTGGAATGCATCGCCACAAAGCAGTAGTGGTGCAGTGATACATGTATGTATGTGTTGCAATTCTCTGTAGCATCAGTTACCACAATCCAAGTAGCACTCTCAGCCAGATCTCGACAAAAGGTTGGGCAGTTTGCTGCAAGTAATAGACTTCCAATGTTTATTCAGAAATTGTACTATAAGAAAAAGAATCAGCACTTATCGCTTAATTGTATCTAGCTGATATCACTGATTGGTAGTGACATCAAACTTCCACCCTGTATAGAGATTCTCCCGATTTTGACTGTTATTGAAAAACTGGCCACCTGCACTTGAATTTGGGGATGATGGACTTTCCCCTCTACCTTACTCCACTTAAATACTAGATTTAGTTGCTTGAAGCAAGGGTCGAACTTGTGACCTAAGACTAAAGTCCCTCAACCTTTGTCAATTGAGCTAATTCCTTGGGGCTATCTTCCCAGAAAATATTAAGCTTATGATGTGATGAATTTGCAGTGGAAAGCATCTTCCAGTGTCAGTTGGGCCAGAAATTCCTGACAAAGTAGATATTGAAAGTTGTCTAGTAAAATCCTCCATTGAATTGCATGAGATGTGCTTGCGTTCTAAGATCATCATCCCCTTTAGTATCTTTTCATCCCCCTTGAAATTAGAAGGGATGAAGCAGATCTAGCGGGAATCATTCTTTTGTCTTTGGATGCCTTGGTGAGACAATGAAAACTAAAAGCAAAACTTGTCAAAAGAATGAAAGTAAAAGCAACAGCAACATCAACAGCAAAGGAAATGCTAAGAATATATCCATTATTTCACTCACAACAACATACCCAGTGTAATCCCACGAGTGGGGTTTGGGGAGGGTAGAGTGTACGTAGACCTTACCTCTACCTCTACCTTCACATTTTCTTAAATTATCTATAAAATCAATCCATTGAAGTGTCCCATTTTTGAAGAAAAAAGGCCAGGAATTGCATTTTCAGCGTCCTTTCCTTTGGGAAATGGCAACCTGAAGGTCTACTTTGACCATCTTCTGGTTGTCATTTAATGATGTTGGTTAGCTGGACATTTGTCTATCCTATAACCAGGACATAGAGAAGCTGACATACATATTTGAATTGGACCATTGTTATGCTTGTTTGCTTCAAATGAAGAAAGTCATTACTTTGCGGACAATGTTATCAATTAATTTTAGTGTCCTCAAATTCTTATTTTGTTTTTTTTTACAATAATTTTAGTTCTTTTTTTGGTTCTTATTTATCTTTGATATTTCTTGTTTCTCAAGTTTGAACTTGTTCCCTTGGAATGATAAACAAAGTGCCCATTTGTCTCTTAGTCTGTCAAGGGTCACATGTTTAATAGGTATTTGGTTAATTTGAATACAAACATGACATGTATCACTTGTAAGAATTGTGCTTCTTGTCCCACTATCGAGAAATTCTGACCAATGTGAAGCTTGGATTAGTCAATATTTTGTCTTTGACATCCATTGCAGTTACCATTATGTAAGTCTTATAAATAGCTTCTACTTGCTCCATCTTTCTCGTTACCATTTTAATTACTGATAGATATGTTTGTGCAGTAAACCAAGAAGATCTTGTCTTCAGCTTCTGTACTTCCTTTCTTTTTTCTAATAAGATTTGTGCAGAAGTCCATCATGCTATCACTGGTCAAAAATAAAGAAGTCCATTGCAATATAAGCCGTGATCTTCTCATTACACTGTGAACTTGATTTGAACAGGGGTAATATGGTAGATGCCTTCCGGATGCATATAATGCAGACAAAAGAGCTCGGGACATGTCCTGTCAGGCAGATTGGAGGCTGCTCTTTCTTCTACATGAGAAGTAGTAATGTCTATATTGTTATTGTAGTTAGCACCAATGCAAATGTCGCATGTGCATTCAAGTTTGTTGTTGAGGTAACCTCACTCTCTTAATAAGTAAGTTTGTAAAATATTCTGTACTTGCAGAGTTTTTGAGGATTTGGTCTCTGGAAATGATAGTGTACTAGTGTTCCAGTAAGCTTTCAAAATCATTTTCAGTAAATGCAGGGGTATATTTTTGCTATCTGAACAGCAACAACAACATACCCAATGTAATCCCACAAGTCGGGTCTGGGGAGGGTAGAGTGTACGCAGACCTTATGCCTACCTTGGGAGGTAGAGAGGTTGTTTCCGATAGACCCTCAACTCAGAATAAAGCAGAATAAAGCAATAACAAAATTGGTCAAATAAGAAAAAAGAACAGTAACTATATCGAAGGATAAGAAACTACAGGAGAAATACTATGACTACTAGTAAGGAAGCATAAGCGAGACAACACTCTACTACCCTAATTCATGTCCTCCACAACCTCCTATCTAAGGTCATGTCTTCGGTAAGTTGCAACTGCGCCATGTCCTGTCTAATCATCTCTCCCCGATACTTTTTCGGTCTACCTTTACCTCTCCTGAAACCATCCATAGCCAACCTCTCATACCTCCGACCATACCCGAGCCATCTCAACCTTGCTTCCCTCATCCTGTCCTCCATCGATGTCACTCCCACCTTGTCCCGGATATCTTCATTTATAATCTTATCTCTCCTACTATGCCCACACATCCACCGCATCATCCTCATTTTCACAACTTTCATCTTTTGAACGTTAGAGTTCTTGACTGGCCAACACTCCGCCCCATACAACATAATTGGTCTAACCACTACTCTGTAGAACTTGCTTTTAAGTTTTGGTGGCACCTTCTTATCACACAAAACTTTAGATGTGAGCCTCCATTTCATCCACCCCGCACCAATACGATGTGTGACATCATCGTGAATCTCTCTATTACCTTGGATAATAGACCCAAGATATTTGAAACTTTCTTTCCTCTGGATAACATGTGTGTCAAGCCTTACTTCCATGTCAGCCTCACGCGTCACACCACTGAACTTACACTCCAAGTATTATTGTCTTATCTTGTTCAACCTGAACTCTTTAGACTTGAGGGCCTGTCTCTCCCGCTGGTCTCGTCAATCAGCACTATGTCATCCGTAAATAACATACACGAAGGTACCTCTCCTTCGATATGCCGTATCAAAACATCCATCACTAAGGCAAATAAAAACGGACTAAGGGCTGATTTCGGGTGCAATCCCATCACAATTGGGAAGTGCTACGAATCTTCTCCCACTGTCTTTACCTGGGTTTTGGCTCCCTCGTACATGTCCTTGATCGCCCTAGTGTATGCCACAGACACACCTCTAGCCTCGTAAGTCTTTTCAAGGTCGATGAACACCATGTGCATGTCCTTCTTCCTCTCCCTGTACTGCTCCACCAGCCTCCTTATAAGATGAATGACTTCTGTTGTTGAACGCCCCCACATGAATCCAAACTGGTTATCTGAAATAGACACGCCCCTCCTCACCCTCATCTCCACCACTCTCTCCCAAACATTCATAGTGTGATTTAGTAGCTTGATCCCTCTATAGTTGTTGCAACTCTAAATATCACCCTTGTTCTTGTACAACGGAATCACCGTACTCCATTCTTCGGGCATTTTTGCGTCTTAAAAATGACATAGCAGGTTGTTGGATAAATATCTGGAGTTCTTTTTTTCCGTGGCTACTTGCTTTATTGTTGTTGGCTTGTACTACACTTTATTTCCTCGTTCAACTAGCAATAAATATAAAAGCTTATAATAGCCTTTAATAAGATTAAAAGAAACCATTTGCACGTGATAAATATCTGTATTTTATGTATCCGAAGCATTGCAAAACACAAATATCCACTTTCTTATAGCCTTTTTTTGTCAAGCTTCCAAAATCTGCGTAATTTGAAAGGTTTTTTTTTTGTTAGAAGTGCTTTCTAAAAATGTACTTTTGGAGAGCAGCAGTTTGCGTTTGGCTAATCAATTTCAAAAGAACTTCTGCCATTATTAGAGAAGTAATTTGTGCTTTTCCAAGGTTCCAAAAGTGCTTTGGGGAAAAAGCTACTTTTGCCACTACTCAAAAGCACTTAGCTTCTCAGAAGCTTGGTCAAACATGATATTAGTCTCCAATCCTTTGGATAAATAGAACTAGGTGTCCCACCTTCCATGAATATCATATTTTTTCAACCCAAGGATGTGACCTAATGGTTAATGAGATGGTGAAACCATAGGAAAGTCGGTTCAAATCCCCGCAGAGACAAAACATTCTAGGTGATATCTTCTCACCTGCCTAAGCTTTTGTGGGTGGAGTTACTTGGTACCTATAATGACGAGAAGTAGCAGGTATGCGTTTGAATAGGTGAGGTTTACACAAATCTACCCAAACAACACCGTTATAAAAAAATCATACATTTTCAACTGTCTCAGGAAAAACATGCATGGTATTTCATATGAAAAGGAGAAGGAGAGCATAACGCCGTATCTATTATTTAATAGCCTAAATCTGTGTTCTGCTTGTCACTGTTACCACCCTTTCTTTTTATAACTGGTATGATGAAAGCGCTATAATTTGTAGGTAGTGGATTTAAATTCCAGTGGATTCTAGTTGCGATTACTCCTTTTGACAACTTTCTTTTTTATTCTCATGCAGGCTGTTGCACTATTCAAATCTTATTTCGGTGGTTCTTTTGACGAAGATGCCATTCGTAATAACTTTGTTTTAATCTATGAGCTTTTGGATGGTAAGCCATTTGAGATTATTTATTTGACAATTTAATCTAAAAGTTCGATCACGGAAGCCTTTCTGTATTACTGCTTATCAAAAAAGAAAACGTCTATCTGTATTAATTATATACATATTTTTTTCGGTTTTCTGTTTTCTCAAGTGATGTTGATTTTTTATGTGTGTGATTGCTTACCCCATTACTCACTTCGTTATCTTTGAGAGGAAAGGTTGTAGATTTAATTATAACTGGATAGAGTACCACTATCGAGCCGAGGGTCTTTCGGAAACAACCGCTCTACCTACCAAGGTAGAGGTAAGGTCTGCGTACACTCTACCCTCCCCAGATCCCATGTTGTGGGATTTCACTGGGTATGTTGTTGTTGTTGTAGAGTACCACTGTTAGGATAATGTGGAAACTGGAAAGAAAACTTGAGGAGGGGCCAAGTTGGTTACGTAGGGTATGTTGTTGTTGTTGTAGAGTACCACTGTTAGGATAATGTGGAAACTGGAAAGAAAGCTTAAGGAGGGGCCAAGTTGGTTACGTAGTCCTCCACTTCAATAGTCCAATTGAGTGATGACTGAAAGGTGATGTGGTTCTTCATATCATCTCTTGCACGCAGCTGTAGTTTTAATGGTCATGGTTGCTTGTTTTTACCAATGTGGTTTGCTTGAACATGGGGTTTGTAGAAACAAGTATTATGGACCTTAAGGAACATGCGTGTCTAGTAATTTTTGTTATGTTTAGCTGTCTTGGTGGAGAAGATTTTTTCTTTTCTAATCGATAAGAAAGGAGTGTGGACTAAAATTTATGTTGCTTTTGGTGTGACAGTCTCCTTTAAAGCAATAATCTGTTCTCCAAGAAGAATTTCAATACATATGCATTACTATGGCTGCTGCTGTTCCACTATACACGCTAGAGAACCCTCCAGATACTTGTATTGAAATACTTCTTTTGGAAATCCCTAACTAAAGCTCTGTTCCAATGAATTGAATATGATAGCTACCCTGGTGATTTTCTGTATGCGAGATAGTTCGGGAATGTGAAGAGGAGGTGCGCGGATGCACCAGTGAGGAGGTGTGAGAGGCTGGCTATAGCAGGTTTTAAGTGAGGCAAAGGAAGGCCGAAGAAGAACTTGGGGGGAGGGTGATTAGACGGGTTATGACACATCTTTAGCTTATTAAGGACATGACAGTCCTCACCCTATATAGGAAGGTATGGAGGTCGAGGATTAGGGTAGAGCGGTAATAAGTACCCGAGTGTTGTAGGACGTTTTGTGGGAGAGGCAGGGGGCTAGTCTATTTGGTAGTATTAGTTAGTATTCGCGTAGGATCTTATTCTTCAATGTTTACTACGCTTTATTTGCTTTGTACCTCTTGTTATTTACTGTCGTTATTTTCCTTTCAATCCTGCTTTGATTACACTTCTTTTGAGCTGAGGGTGTACCAAAAACATCCTCTCTACCCCACAAAGGTATGGGTAAGGTCTGTGGGATTACACTGGGTTTGTTGTTGTCATCTGCCAGAAAATGTTTATTTTCTTGCTTTATTGACTAGCTAGTCACATCTCTTTGCCCAATTTAGCATGATGTGCTCGATGTAGTTTATTACACTCGCGTGGACAGTGCACAACATAAAAAATGTGTTTTCTTAGGGGTCATTTGGTATTTTAAATGGGACAGGGCGGGGTCGTATTACTTAGGATTGGATTATTAGTGAGGGCAATAGAGTGTGGATTTTTATTTGTGACTAGTGTTTATATGATGGATGACACCGCGAATAATCAGTGAATTTAATTTTTATTTCCAAAATTCCCTATTCTAATTTATTGTTATATAAGTCTATTGTCCACTTTCTGATCTCTATATAATCGGAAGTATACAACAAAATTTTACCACACAAATTCAACAAAACCAAAAGCAATATAAATGGCATAATTTCAAGGCACAACCAGACATAGCAGAGACTATAAAAACATTGGTGGTGAAAAAGATTAAGAAAACACAAATAATTGGTAGAAAATGGAATATATCAGGAACTTTTGGAAAAAGGCAAAGAAATTGTCGCAGGGTGGGTGGAGGGAGAGCTTGAATGCTTCATTGGGCCGGTAAGGAGCGAGATTGAATATCAGTATTCTTTCGTTGGAGAAAAAAAAGCAGTGGTTTAGTGGGGAAGTGTTTGATCGGGTGCTTGACTGTTGGGGCAAAGCAAGAGAAAAAGGAAGGAAGAAGAGAAGCTACCTGAAGAGGGTCAAAGGACGTCTGTGCTCTAGGGCATCGGGGTGGAAGGGTCTTGAAATTGTTGTAGCGGATAGGAGGGGGAGGAAGAAGAAGATGAAGACAAAAAGGAGGAGGAACCTTGCCCTGCTAATTAGTTGTCATGATGGAATCAGTACCTTCTATGCAATGTCCCTTAGCCCAGTTGTTACCCTTCTCTATTTATATGGGATGTCAATTCAGTATTGCCTCAAATCTCGAAGGTAGATTGCAATCCCAACTTGAAACAATATCTGGATCCTTATAAAAGGGAAAAGAATCCCGGATAGAATAATCCAATTTGGTCTAATTTTGAAATGCTACCAGGTCTTGCCTAACATGAGGCTGATCTGGTGTATGAAATGAGCCCTTAGTATTTCCATTCTTATTTGTTCCATGCATGGACATCATATACTTCTTTTATCAGATTTTTGTTTTTTTGGAGTCTGATAATGAATGACAATTGTCTATGGACAAGCTAATTACTTTAATATGCATAAATCTGATAATCGTTTGTTGTAAGCCACAAAGTTTAGTGTTCAGTCAATTTTCATATACCTATCTAATGTGCTTTATAGATTGATTTTCGTTAATTTGCATACATCACAGAGATAATGGACTTTGGTTACCCTCAAAATCTTTCACCTGAAATCTTGAAGCTCTATATTACTCAAGAAGGGGTTCGCTCACCCTTTTCTTCAAAGGTTAGTAGTCTCTCTACTTGCTTTCATAGCATCAATAGAATAGTTTAGAATATTTTATCTGTTTGGTGTCCTTTAAAAGTACATTCATGAGATACCTCTCGAAAGAAAAAAGACCAGTCATGAGATCTAAGAGAATGATATAGCAAAGAGAAATTATTATTCTAATATGGATAACTCTAATCTTTCTCAAAAAAAATATGGATAACTCTATTGACTTCTTCCTCTCATGCACAAAATCCAGCAGCCTTTAGATAAACCAGTTCCGAATGCAACATTACAAGTCACGGGTGCTGTTGGTTGGCGCAGGGAGGGTCTTGTTTATAAGAAGAATGAGGTGGTTTTTGCTGTTTACCTCTTAAAGTTTTTCTGTAGTTCTCTTATCCGCCCAATTTCTTAACTTAATTAGGATTTACATGTTTGACAGGTGTTTCTGGATATTGTGGAAAGTGTTAATCTCCTTATGTCTTCAAAAGGTATAAAGTTCTTGCGTATCTTGGTGGATGTTTTTTTGTTTTCTGTTTTCCACTAACAAGACAACTGTAGGTAGTGTGCTTCGTTGCGATGTAACTGGGAAAGTTCTCATGAAATGCTTCCTTTCTGGAATGCCTGATTTGAAGTTGGGGTTAAATGATAAAATTGGCCTTGAGAAAGAGTCGCAGCTAAAATCCCGTCCAACAAAGAGGTAACTTCTGAATACTTGTGTTTCATTCACTGAACTTATGTCTGCAGAATTTGCTTCTTGAGCTACTTGTTTCAGTAGGGTTTACTTAAGTATTTTCCAAATTAGGCTAACTTTCTATTTCTCAAGTGAAGGAAATTGAAGATTTTAGTTCATTTGAAATTAGATCTCCTCAAAACGGAAAGAATAAATGTTTCTCTTTTTTTTCTCATTGCATCTAAATTGGAAGAGGAATATTAATGCTCAATAAGGAAATGGGATTGGGTTGTTCAAGAGAATTAACAGGAAATTTCTGTATGTGGAAGGTTCATGAACTGTTTTATTTTTTTATGAAAAGGTAACGATTTTATTACGGAGTACCAAGAAGGTACTTATAAGTGTACATTAGAATAGAGTTTGTTTTTAATAGTACCAGTTTTTTTGAAAAAAGAGTACATTAGAATAGAGGTCTACCTTGTATGTATTGAAGGATTTCAGCAGATCCAAGAAGGAGGCTATGTTACATATAACATTCTTCCTACACCACAAATGAAAACTCTTACAGCATCTAGATTTTACATTTGCTATGTTATCACTCTTATCATTAAAACATCTACTGTTCTAGCGAAGTATTCCAAAAAATGCAAGTAGGAACTGCATTTCAGTAATGCTTGCTGTCCCTAGGAACTGGCTATACATACCAGATGCATAAAGCAAGTACAAATGTACTATACTTCCTGGCGTAATCCATTGGACTCCAAAAATGCTTAGAAACATTGACCAAATTTTCCTGATAAGTGCAGGGCAGTAGTAGATGATTCACTCATTCATTAGCCTCTTCACATAAGAAGCATCTACTGCATATATGACCCCTTTTCTGTAGATTGTCATGGGTTAAACAAGCTTCACGAGTTGACGATCCAAGTGAAGTAAGCAGCTCTAGGGGGTACACAGTAGACTTCCAGATCATCTTCCATGGCCAAAATTCACGGGTTCCTCCCATTTTTCCTCACTAGGATTTTATCACATGTATTGACAGTAGATTTATCATCTTTCTTAACCTTCCACAACAAAGAATGAGCCACCTGATTATCAAGAGAGACAGGTTCCAGGTTTTGAATTAAGTCATTTATGCAATCAATTTCTCAGTCATACAATTTCCTTCTTAAATGAAGTTCCATTCCCTTTTGGAATAGCAATCGGCTACAGAAAAATCTTGTTAGAGATGATTGCATATAGATCTGGAAGTTGCTCCATTAGAGGAGTGTCATCCAACCATCTATCTGACCACTGACGCTAGCTTTAGATGTTTAACGTTGCTTCTTAGTGTCTTTATAAAAAAAAACACTGTTTCTTAGTGATGCATGTTTATTGTGGGACCAAAATATATATCTTTAGGTGATGTGTACATTAATATTTTAAGAAAAAATATTTTCTTGTATTCAAACACTCTTCGTGTTATAGTTATATTACATACCTTTTCTCAAAAAGAATATTTCAAGAAAAACCACACATGCTTCTTCTACTGTTTATGAAATGTAAAGTCATACTATATATATTCCACTGTTCTTAAGGTACAAAAGATACGGACGGTAATAGTAATTGCCTAAGATGTTGGCCCGGGACCATAAATAAGATTTACCCAATAACATAATTTTACAAGTACCAGAACGATTTCAAGTATTTTTAAGCATGTTTTCATAATTTTCAAAATGTTTATCTTCAATGTGCCATATTAGTTATCTTTATAACCTTATATAACTAAAACGGTAAACTGTGTTTTAAATGTTGGACTGCTTTGTCTGTTGTTTTTCCATTTTCGGCAGAGTCCACGACTTACTTTCTAGTTTCAATCTGTGTTACTCACCAACATAATGCACTACTCTGCTACTCTGTGCAGTGGAAAAACTATTGAGCTCGATGATGTTACTTTCCACCAATGTGTAAACTTGACAAGATTCAACTCAGAAAAGACTGTGAGCTTTGTACCACCAGATGGTGAATTTGAACTGATGAAGTAAGTTCCTACTTTCGCCATAATGTTGTTTTTAGGCTCTGTTTTTATTATTTTTATTATTATCTTCTCAAGCTGGAAAGCTGAGTCTGTGGCTCTTCATTTATCTTTATAGAACAATGCTAAATATACTTGGCAATTTTGCATATGTCACAACGCATGATAACCCAGTAACACTTCTCAATTTCAAATGTCCGATTTTATATGTATGAGTAACATCTTCAACTATCGTTCCATTATGTTGAAACGAGTCTAGATATCTAAATTGCTTGCATTTTGGCACCACAATCATCCCCTCTAATCTCACCTCAACGAAAGCAAAACTACTATGTTTGTATAATATTTAATTGCCTCTGTAATCGGTTTTCTCAAATTAATGTCCACTTCCCTGAATTGGAATATGTGCATCTTATTGTATACGGAGATAAGTTTTATGGTTCCTATTTTGTTAAATGGACATCCTAATAAATCAAAGTATCTTTTTTAACCTCTCTTTTGTGTGAAATTTGTACACGTTCCCTCATATAAAAAGGGCAGCCCGGTGCACTAAGCTCCCACTATGCGCGGGGTCCGGGGAAGGGATGGAAGGGTCTATTGTACGTAGCCTTACCTCACATTTCTGCAAGAGGCAAACGTTCCCGCATATAAGTGGAAATATATTTTCCGCACCCTAACTAGAAAGGCAAAGGTTTTTCATTGGAAGCTTGAGTAGCTTAAAAAGTCACGCAGCTTAAAAGAATTGATGGGATTAATTCTTTAATTTTCCTGAGAAATCTGAATTTACGTGTGTCATCTGTAGTGTAATGGAGTAAGTCGTAATGTTTGTGGACTATATATATCGCATACATATATTTGATTGCTTGGATTTGCTGAAGGTTTTTAACTCAAAATATTGGCACTTGGTTTAGGAAAAACAACAGTTTATTTTATACACATAATTAGGCATACCTTTTTCACAGCAGTGCCTGAATTTGTAATTGCGAACTTTTTTTCCCCTCAGGTACCGCATTACTGAAGGAGTAAATCTTCCTTTCCGGGTATTGCCAACAATCAAGGAATTAGGTCGTACACGAATGGAAGTGAATGTTAAGGTTTGTCGCTCTTCTTTCAGTATAGAATGAACTTCAATTTGAAACGTTGCTCCACGTTGATACGGTTTAGAAATTTCTATCATGATTTGTATCCTTTTCAGGTTAAGAGTGTGTTTGGTGCGAAAATGTTTGCTCTTGGAGTTGTCATTAAAGTTCCCGTGCCAAAGCAAACTGCAAAAGCAAGCTTCCAGGTGACATCAGGGAGAGCAAAGTACAATCCATCCATTGACTCTTTGGTGTGGAAGTGAGTATGCAATGCTTTTATCTTTCTTGGCGTAATCCTATAGCTCTAGTGGACATTGTTCTTGAAGGTGTTGATTGTTGATACACTTTTTGCATTAGGATCTTGGCTGCGTTTTATTAGAACATTTAATAACTCGAATCATACTTAACAGTCAGCACAGGTGTAATCCCATTAGTAAAGATCTCAATAGCCCAAGGCGGAGATTTGGTGTCAGCTATCATGTGGTCCATTATCAAAATAATATACAAAATGCCATTTTTGAAATTTCTTGCATCCCTTCACTTATGAATCCTTTTTACTATGGTATTTGCTTCCATTAATCAATGGATGAGAATATTTTCTATTAAATTTTATCTTTTTGTTTGGTGGCATTTAATCTCTTGTAAAATGTTTTCACCACATTCTTGTTACTGAAACTAGACAGCATTACAAAAGGAAACCTGTTATGCTATACTGGTTTCTTTATGAAATCAAAGGAGAATAATGCGTGCTTCAGAGTGATCCATTTTGTTCAAACTGGAGGCAATTGAAAGCTTTTTCTGTGGAAGGGAATGTTTAGTTTAGAGTATGCCTTGAAATATGTTGTGTATTCATGTGTTTTTGTGTCTCCATGTGCACGATTGCTCGCTCATAGATGCTTTCCTTTCAGCAAGTAGAATTGCATACACTTCATCTAAGCTGATCTGTTTATGCTTGAAAGTTGACAAGCAGATGTTCTTATACTATTGCTCGTTTCTGTTTCGAACAATATGGAATTTTCTTTGCATGAGCTTTTCCAGCCTTTCAACATTTATTATGATACAGCCTCAAAAGGTCTCGAGGGAGAATATATGCTCTATAACTGATCCAAAAAAGAAGAGAGAAATGTGTTGTACTGGAAGGAAGCTCTGGTGAAAAAGAAGTGGAATCTTCTTGGTCAAGTTGTTATACATGGACAGTGGAAGACTACAAAAGCTCAAAATTTAACTCTCTTCTTTGTGGCTTCTAGAAGGAATTAATTGTCCGTAGTTCTTCATGATTATCATAATCCAGTAAAAGGTGTACTAGTGACCAGTTCTTGGGTTTGTATAGTAGCATAATGGCTCAGTTTGTTTGACAAATCTGTTATTCCCCCCTTTTTCCGTTTATGTTGTAATGTATAATTTCAGTTTCCCGATCATACATTGGCAGAGGTGTAGAGTGCACTCAAATGTTCTCTTCCATTTTGCCACTGATCCAAGATATTGTTGTGAACACTATCTAATTGTGTATTGACCGTGTTCTGTATTCTTTACGAGGATGCCAACTATATTATCTACCTTCTTCAGCAGTAAATCTAGTTCTAGTGGATCTTCAATATGGGCTTCTTATTGCAGGATAAAAAAATTTCCTGGGCAAACTGAGTCAACAATGAGTGCTGAAGTGGAGTTGATTTCAACAATAGCAGAGAAGAAGTCCTGGACTAGGCCACCAATTCAGATGGAATTCCAGGTGCCTGAACTTTTTTTTTTGTTTGGGGGGGGGGGGGGGGGATGGGTGATAACTCTGTTCACTTCGTTGACGGTAGCATGTATTCCTAGCTGCAATGGTTCTTGTTCTTGCAGAGGGGGGCCTGGAAGTAAATGAATTTTGGAATTAGATGCAAATGACCGAACCTTATGCTTAGAAAACATTTCCAAAGGACAACTAGGAATAGAAGACTGATATTGAATGTTGTACATAATCATCGTCACTATTTGCTTCTACTACTTCTTTATGACACAAGTTGGAAGAGTTTGGTATCTAGCCTTGTGGAAATGTTATACCAGTCACGTTTACTGGCTGATTGGAGGATCTTACCCTTCGTTTTGTAGAAGGGATAGGAAAATAAAGGAATGAAATGGCGAGACAATTTCATTCTCATTCTTGGTTTGGATTGACAAGAAAGTGGGAGGGAACAGAAGTAGAAGCCTTTCTTCTCATTGACGGTAGCATGTATTCCTAGCTGCAATGGTTCTTGTTCTTGCAGAGGGGGGCCTGGAAGTAAATGAATTTTGGAATTAGATGCAAATGACCGAACCTTATGCTTAGAAAACATTTCCAAAGGACAACTAGGAATAGAAGACTGATATTGAATGTTGTACATAATCATCGTCACTATTTGCTTCTACTACTTCTTTATGACACAAGTTGGAAGAGTTTGGTATCTAGCCTTGTGGAAATGTTATACCAGTCACGTTTACTGGCTGATTGGAGGATCTTACCCTTCGTTTTGTAGAAGGGATAGGAAAATAAAGGAATGAAATGGCGAGACAATTTCATTCTCATTCTTGGTTTGGATTGACAAGAAAGTGGGAGGGAACAGAAGTAGAAGCCTTTCTTCTCATTGACCAAGTTGGACTTGGAGAAAATTGACTTTGTTCTATTATTTTTCTTTCTAGTTTCTCTTTGCTCAAGCAAGAGAAAATTATATAGCTAACTTTTTTCTTCCCCTTTTTCTGTCTTCAATCAAGTGGTTAGTAAGTGGTAGTGCATTTCACGCATTATTAGGGGGACTTTTGTTGGCACTCATGTGATGGCAATAGTCCTTTCTTTTCGGACTTAAATCAGCATATCAATAAGAAAATGTAGGTTTTATAGCATGATCTGATTCATAGAATCATTTATGGCACTGATTTATTGACCTCTGAATTTTGTTATGCTTCTTTGTTTCTATCGTATGGTTAAACAATTGGTTGCAGATGAATAACCCACTTCTTGTCATTGCAGGTTCCCATGTTTACAGCGTCTGGATTGCGAGTTCGTTTTCTCAAGGTATGCTTGCCAAACTTGCAACTAACTTGGGACCTTTTTTTGGATTGAAATGCTGCTTCACCTAGTAACTGTCTGCAGGTATGGGAAAAGAGTGGCTACAACACAGTTGAATGGGTTCGCTATATCACAAAAGCTGGTTCTTATGAGATTAGGTGCTGAAGTATAGGTAAGCTGATCTAGTTTATAGAATCAGAATTATGGAAGATAGGGGCGCCGTTTTGTTATGCTGGAAATGCAACTTATGCATCTTGTAATTGCTTTTAAACTTGGTTTGTCTATAGTATATTTGTTGTTTGAAATTTATTATTCTGTTGTACAGGTCAGTTCTTTACAAGGACTAAGAAGAGGCTTTCGTTTCCATTCTATTTGTATATTTGCCATTTTCTGCCCTAAGAAAATGTTTGTTTTTTCCCCAGTGAAGTGATGAAAACCATGGGAGACTAGGGTACAAATCCATATCAAGAATTTTTAAAAAACTATTAGGTAATTTCTTTTCATCTGTTTAATCTTTGGTTTACATAGTTGTGCTAGTAGGAGGTAATGGATATTTAGTGAAATATCCAAATTTGGCCGTACACCATGGTAATATATACTTTTTGTCTGTTGCATGGAAAATATGAATTGATTAGAGTGATGTTTCTTACCTGGTATTTTCCTTCGATTTGTTTTTTTTTTTTTACCTGGACGAGAGCAAATTTAGAGCCCGTTTGGATGAACTTTTGACTTATAAGCCAAAAGTCATAAACTAGGAAAGCTTATGACTTTTAGTTTATTTTTACTATTTGACTTAAAAATAAGTGCTTAAAAGCACTTTTTTATTTTATCCACTTATAAGCTATTTTGGTTTAAAAGCACTTAGAATAAGCCAATCCAAACAGGGTCTTGTAGAACAGAAGACGGAACTGAATTGCGCAACCGCTTGAAACTCCCATCTCTTGGCAGCTTATCTCAAACAATAGTATACATGGTAGATGGTCACATTTATTATCTTGTTATAATTTAAAGTGGTTATCTGGAAAACAATGTTCAAAATATGTTTTTTGTTTTACTCTGAAATAAGAAAGATGTGGAGATCATATGTAGACTGTAATTATCCTGTTTTACAAAAATTAATTACAGGGAAACAGGAAAAGAAAATACTGCATCTTAGAAGTGCTCATGTAGATTCATGTAATTATGGTATGTTGAGTACCATAGTACGGAGCATATAACAAAAGTATCTTTTTAACCAAAATAAATAAATATTTTTTATTTAAGCCTATGAAAATGTTTTTTTATTTATTTACAATATCGACGGAGATGAATTTCAATACGCTGTTGTTGTTGGTTCAAATAAAAATTAGTTGACTATCATAAAATTTCAGTAATTTCACGGTGTATTGTAAACGCAATGTGCTATTCACTCAAAAACGATAACAAAGAAAAAAAGGGAAGGGGTTAATTATGGAAATTGACTTGATTATTAAAAATTGATGGAATAGTCAAATGGACGCTCATACTTGCACCAATTTGGAACTGTTCCAAATAAAATCCTTCATAATGTCAAATTAGTGCGTCTATTTTGGCTAACCCACCTCATTTACCTATTTCGTATGTCATCTTACAACTTGCCCAGTGACTAATAAAATTAAAAGGAAAAAGGTTCAGAGAGAAATAGGAAACAAGCCCTCAAGATATACTAGAAACCTTTTGGGCTTGTTTTTAGTTGAAAATTCGTTTTTTTGTTTTATATTAAATGTTTCAATTCTTTTTGGATTTAGTTTAAAAAGTAATTTTTATACTGATGGATCTAGATTTCCCACTTCAATTGTAGAAGACATGGAGCTTACTAAATGAACTAGCCTTTAAATGTCACTTCTTTTGTTTAATTTTATTAAACATAATTACTATTTCAGAATTTAAACAGCCTTTTCTTGTCTCTCAATCTTTTTAATATTTTCACATAATTTTTAAATATATATTTTTAAATTTGGGTGTTCTAACCTTGGTATGAACATTTGACGTAAAATGAGATGAAGGGACCATTTTTTTCTAAAACATTTTTTTTTTCAAAGTTTGGGGGGCAAATACACCAAACCGAAGAAAAAAGTGAACCTTGTAGGTGATATGTTCTTCTCAAAATACTGGATACACATACCGCGATTTACTAATAGTAATGATCGCGATTTACTGATAGTAATGATGAGTATCGGACTACTGTCCGTAGTAATGCTGAGTATCAGACTACTGTATTCAGTAATAGGGATAAAAAAAAAAATGGAATACAGTGAGCTCTCCTCCGCTTTCATCATATTTCGGTGTTTGGCTTGTAGTACGTTCTCAGTGTACAACAGAACCGACCATTTCCACAAAAAAATCCAACCTGCATTTCAAACATGAATTCCCATCAACCACCACTACATGGCCACGTCATAATGTCGTCTCTACCTCAACAACACAATTCTTACGGTTTACTCGACAACATTAACAATTCTTCCATGATGCAACAACAACAAAACCCTGGATTTGGTTTTGATTACTCTGATGGATCATCACCTAGGGCTTCCGGGTTCAGCATGGAGCCCGTTAGGAAGAAAAGAGGCCGGCCCAGAAAGTACTCTCCTGATGGTAACATAGCATTGGGCTTATCTTCAAGTCCAGTTACTCCAATTTCTTCATCGGTAGTGGGGCTTCATAATGATTCTGCTGGTAGTGCCATTACGCCCTCTTCGGATAACTCGTCTAAGAAGATTAGAGGAAGACCACCTACCCCTGGAAAGATACAGCTAGACGCACTAGGTATATACCATGAAAAATTATTGTTTTTTCCAGATTTTGGTTACGTAGAAAAGTAGATGACAAATGATATTTGTACTAGGTGTATACGGTGGCGGACCCAGGAATTTGGGATATTTTCAAAAATTTACAAGTTTTGAAAATATTTACGCCACGTAGGCCATTATATAATATTATACAATGTTACACCTGGGAGAGCATTATACACAATGTATCAACCTTGTATAAAGTGTATAAAAGGTGTTTGTACACAAATATGTTGAAAATCGGTTTGTTTATACACAAAGTATGGGTTACTTGGCGTAAATATTTTCAAAAATAGACAGAGAGCGTAACACACGTCCGAAAAAAAAGGGGAGTCAACATATTGTAGTTGTACATAAAACTAAAATTTTGACTTAGCTAAACAGGGTAATTTTCCGGAGAAGGGCCCTTTAACATAAGGTGGCTCCACCACTGGGTGTATAATAGTGTTTGAAGATAGCTATTTGGTAAATATTTTGAGGATTAAATGTTGATAACAATGTTTATGTGATTATTGAAGCAAGTGAAATGTAGTGAGAGCTGAAATATTTGTAAGGAAAGGTAACATTTCTTTTTCTTCTGGTGGGAAATATTTTTCTTGGAGAAGAAGGTAATTAGCATATTGGAAAATAATTTCATCAAAGAGAACTCACACCATACCAGACATAGTTTGATGGGTATATGGAGGAAAATGTTTTCCTTGAAAAATATTTAACAGTGTGAAGTATGAAATCATTTCTGGATCATATTTTTGTGTATCTCTATTTTCCTTATAAAAAAAGAAATCATTTCTGGATCATTTTCTATGTTCAATTGGATATAAAAGTAGGTGATCTATGGTGATTGTACAAAACATAGGATAAAGTATTAGGATAATATTTCAGTGATATTTTCTAGTTCTTGTATTAAAGGTTAAGGACAATCTAAATGTTGGTTGAAGCAGGTGATATCAAGTAAGACTTGGATATTCTAAAAAATGTTGACTTTTGTAAACAAGTTTACTCTTAAAGTATATCTCGTCTTTAGTTTGAAAAATAGCTTTGTATGGAATTAGGCTGCTATTGTCCTCTATGGTACAGTGATTGTTGGGGTTTCTTGATGGTTGACAGGTGCAGGCGGAGTTGGCTTTACACCACATGTAATCGTGGTGAACGTTGGGGAGGTAAAATTTGTTCTCTTTTAAATTATTTTGTGCGTAACATTCTTATTTTCCCCACTTAATCTTATTTTTTTCTTACAAACTATGGATATTTTTTTATGTTCGTTGTAAGTTGCCTTTCTGCACCAGATACTTGATTTCAGATTTCTTATGTTACTGGGATCAGTTCCTTACTCCTGACAATTGAGAAATCTCTGTGTCAAACATGCCTCATGAATAGCAACCCATCCAGAGCATGCAACCTTAATAGTAACTATAAGTAAAAGAACCAGAAGATACTTGTTTGAACTTCTTTAGTGGTAACTTAATGTGTTCTATTTTGTTTATTGATTATGTTTTTCAGCATTCGTTTACAATCACCATGTCCAACCTCTCTTGCAAATCTTCTTAAAAACCCTTATTAGGCTAAGAGAGAAATATTGAAACATGCCTTTCTCTTTAAAGCTTCCAACGTTTTTTTTTTCTATTTCTCCCAACTCGATGTAGCCACATTATTTTCCGTGAACTATTAGTCAATTCTAAAAGGAAAACTTTTAACTTATTATTCATGATTAAAGAAGGTTACGTATTCCTTTTCTCGGTTATTTTAAAAAAAGGTTACTTCTTCACCATTGTTCAAAAACTCTTAACTTTTTATACACGGGAACACTCACACCATACACTAGAAAGATGAAAAGAGGAATATGCCAACAAGGAAATATTATGCCACCGCGTGCAGGGTGGAGGTATACCACTTACGAGAAAGAACCCCAAGTCAGTAAAGTAGTTAACCAAACACAAGTAACAAGTTCGGAATGAATAGGTCCAGTCTTCTTACATCAATTAGTTGGAAAGGCGAAATTACGTACTTCTGAGGAGGTCTGTTTTCTTTTTTTAGAAATTTCGTTTAAGACAAACGAAGAGAGAGCAGCTCTCCCTTCTCTGTAGACCTCCAAGCTATCAAACAACCAACAATAGCCCCACTACAGCACAAGTCAACCAAGTTTTGACTTGAACACCATCAGAAAGTGATTGATTTGAAACTAGATTTTGGCCTCTAGATGGAAAGGAGAACAAAAATGCTACTCCCTCCGTTTAAAAAAGATTGTCTGGTTTTGACTTGGCACAAAGTTTAAGAAAGTAGAGAAGACTTTTGAATCTTGTGGTCTTAAATTAAAGATGTGTTGAATGTACAATAGTGACCTTTAATCTTGTAGTCTTAAACATGCCATGTGAAAAGTTGGAATGAAAGAGTTGCCAAAAAAGGAAAGAGACATTCTTTTTGAAAAGGACTAAAAAGGTAAGTAAGACATATTAAGTATGACATATTTTGAAATGGAGGGAGTAGTATGTATTTATCAAATCTTTCAACTTGCAGTAGAAGGAGCTTGAAACATATTTAGAAAATAGGAACAAGAGGTCAGCTTTTACATGAAAAGTAGAGGATACAGAGGAGCACTGCAGGGAGATAGGAGGATGTCGTAATCCTGGGAAGAAGATAGGAGAATGACAATCATCACATCAGAAAATTTAAAGCTGGAAAGATGACACAAAGTTTCAAAAAGCAAGTTGTCAAATAAACCAACAAGAACTGAGGATACGCTGAGAAAAGAACAGTGTCCATAGCCCACAACAAGAGCACAATGAATGGATAGGAAAAACAGTTTGGGAAGAAGTTTTACGGGGAGGAAAAGATGACATTCCAAAATTTTCTGAGATTTGGTAGTGGGAACATTCAAAGGCTAAAATTAAAGTATATGAGATGAATGAGCTCCACTTTCTATTCAAAATTCAGTCAAGGCAGGAGGCTGAGAGGATTAAATAAGGGAATGGGTGTGGAAGAACTTGAAAATATACCTTTATGGCGGATACTGGAAATAGGGTGCTGTCTCCTACCCACCATTTCAACCCAAAGAGAGTTTCGATAGAATTACTGGGATACCGCTGCATTTGTGAATGAAGGAAATCATAGAGCACTCAATGCGGCTTGTGGTGGATGCTTGGAGATAGATGAAGATACATGTAACAAAACCCATTTCAGATGGGCTTGGTTCTGTTTCAAAGGGCTGATTGAAACCATAACTATAGTAGTCATATTTCAGTTTAAAAAAATAAAACCATAACTATAGTAGTCAAGGTCGATTAAGGGGAGAAAATATTCAGAATACCAATATGGACCGAGACCATTACAACAGTGGCTGGAATCTGGCAAGTCAAAACAACCTATTATCCAACAATTATGCAAAAAAATCCTCTATATATTGGTTAGAAATTGCTGGAAATTGCTCGAAAGTGGTTTAGAAAGACGAGTTGGTGGAACACACATCACATGATGCAATTGGTTCAGAAAAATTCAACAAATCAGACGGATGGAAGAAAGAGGCAACTCAAACAATATCCCAAACAAGAATGGGCCAAAGATAACAACAGGCCCAAATGAGAAACAAATTGGGCCCAACTTGTTAAGCCGGACAGTAGAGAATTATTGAAAAGGTCCCAAGGACGAACTATGAATGAGGTGGGTAAGGATTCATGCAAATAAGTTCTACCTCTTGTCAATGTTATAGGAGTTGCTGACAGTGACAGAAGCTTCTGAATGAGTGAAGAGGGGCACTTTTTAAAGCTCAAAAATCAATTGGGTGTGGACTTTGACGGTTTAAGGCATTGAGGTTCTTCATAAAAATTGACAAGTGAAGACAGGTAAGGTGACATGATACAATTTTAACAACCGACACCAAATTAGCTCAGAATGGGAAAAAAGAACTGAAGAAGTTAAGAGTTCAATATCAACATGGAGTTGAAGAAGACAGGAGCGGGGGTGCATAATTGTAAGAGGGTGAAAAATGGAAATGAAAATTTGTATCTTAAAATGTGAAGGGGTTAAATAGCTGGGAAAACTCAGGCTAAAGAGATTAGTTCACAAATGGAAAGCAGTTTTTTACTGCTTCCAAAAGACAGATGGAGGAATGGAAGCATGGTGGAACAAGTATGGGCCAGTAGCTTCAGCATTTGCTACTCAATTGGTTGCCGGATATCAAGTTTATAATGGCAGTTGTCTTGGAAAAAAAAGAAGTGGGAGAGGTTGATGGGATGGGTAGTTCAAGATCATTCATGTTGTGTTAGTTTCAAAATTTGGTAGTCAGTTGATTGCTGAATTTCAGTTTGCTTTGGCAGTTGTCTTTGAAAAAGAAGTGGCGGAGGTTGATGGATGGTTAGTCATTATTTATCGATATCTTGACCACAGACTCTATTCAGGCAAAGGTAGTTAAATTTGGGAATTCACTAGTTTGCGTTGCCCCAGTGCTATTGGATCCTATCCCTATACTATGGGATCCTAAGCTGTTAACATGTGATAGTTTTTCGGAGTCGTGAGATGTCAATACAAGCCAAGTGTCTTTGGTTGATTAATTAGATAGTTTTGTAGTTGCTTTTTTGGCAAAGTAGATAGGAGGAAATAACTACTCCTTTGGACATAGAATCTTCAATTTGTTATTTTGAAATAAAATTACGTATTTAGAAACTACATAAAAGTACTATAAGTCACAATAATTAACAATTTAAAATATTATAAAGTATTTGAAAAAATCATGGTAAAAAAAATAACCTTTGACTCTCCAAGTAGTAACTACGACACATAATTTGAAACGGAGGGAGTAAGAACTTTACCTTATCAAAAAAAAGAAAAAAACGGAGTAATAATTATTTTGTTTTTGCGTTATTAGGACTCTTATGTGATTTGCAATTTATCTTCTTCGTTTTCCTTTTCCTTACTCTAGTAGACCTAGCATATTTTCTAGTAGGCAAGGTATACATATACTATTGATGTGAAGTAGATCTGGAGTTTTTACAGCCAGTGAATGATAATTATGCAGATAACTTATTGTATTCTAGTGGAAGGAGGTTGTGCAGATATCTTGGCATGTTTTTGGTTCAGTTTACATTCATAATAGAGAATTTTTCTACTACTTAGAAGCAACAATATGCTGTTGGAGTGAATCCCTTTTCTCTATTCCCGTTGAGTTGCAGTCTCACATCCCATAGATAATTTTGCAAAGGATGCAAAACAAACATTGAGATTGCAGTTTGAAATTTGATTGTTTGTTCTTTTCCTTTACCTTCCTTTTCAGATTTTTCTTATTTTCTTCCATGTCCTTGCATTCCTCCCGCTGTTTTCTAGACCTTCATATTTTATAGAAAATGTCAATTATTTAAATCTGAAAATTGTAAATAAAATGTGTAGGTCTCGTTTTTCGGAGTTTTCTTCATTATTTATGCTCGCACAAGATCCTTTTCATGTAAATATCAAGGTTCATGCAAATGTAGTGCATCTTGGTTAGAAAACTGAATAATAATGATAAAAGGTAGGTTATATATACGCCTTTTGATGAGACAATTTTTTTAACCTTGTACCACGTGTTTCTCTCTCCTGAAGGTGCTACTGCTTCTAGAATGTGTTTTTTATTCCATCATTTGTGGTAGGTAGTCTCAGAAATCACAACGTTAGTGCAGTGTGATACCATTGTTTTCTCTGCCTTTAACTGTCTATGTTTTAGGTTGACTTTTTACTATGATGCAAAGCTGTTTTCTTGGCTGAAGGACTTAGCATCAAAGCTAATGGCTTTCTCAGAGCAAGGACCCCGTACAGTTTGCATTCTATCTGCACATGGAGCCATTTGTAATGTCACCCTCCGCCAACCAGCAATGGGTGGTGGCACTGTGGCCTACGAGGTTTGTATGCTTTTGAGCTTTAAGATGCCTGTTGTATCATTATGCTTTTAATGTTTGTAATTGCTTTATTAATTTAGTTGTGCCTAATTCCTATGCGGCTGGAGGTTTATGGCTGAGTTATCCAATGCTTTTCTTGATGCTCATGTGAAAATATCTACTCTGACGTCCCCTTGGATTCCCAAATATTGATTTGGACATAGAATATATATATTTTTAGTCATGCGTTAGTCTTTTGATTAAATGATGATATTTTCAAATGTTATTTCCTGTTAAACTGACTTATATGTTGGCTTGAATGCGCCTTTTGCATGATTCTCCAGAAACTATTATAATGTCAAACCATTTTTGGGGTCTGCCTGGCTATAGTGATTGTTCAAAAAATCTCTTTGTTTGTAGTAAACAGTCTGTAAAATTTGTACTGTTCTTCACAAAAGGTGGCCTTATAATTACTAATAACAGGTCCTAGTATGACTTGAGAAATGAGAAAAAAACTGGGCCCTAACTTGGCCTCGAGTTGCAAGAGCAACTTGGCACACCTCTTCGGTTGTCAGCATGGCTTTGACATGTTTTTCCTTGATGATGAGAAGAGATGCTATAGCACAAGGGTTGTCTTCTGTAATTCCTCCAAACTATTTCTTTCCTTTGCATTCATACTCTTCTTTGCTTCTCAATTTCATCACCTGATTGATGGGAACTCTGCCTCAAATATTCATCCCAAAAAGTATCCTAGATTGACTACTCTGTAGAAGTAGGAAGTGAGTACTCTTATTTTAATATTAAAATAGAAAAGGAAAAAAAGAAAAATCAGTTGAGGAAGGGGTGGAAACATCTTTAGTTGGGTTGTCTGCTTTCCAACTGCAAAACTCTGTTCATGCAGAGAGTTATCAAAAGAGAAAAGCGCAAAAAAGGTCTAAGGTCATTTGGGGCTTTAAGTGCTAATAAAACGTGGGCGCTAATGAAAAAAGGCTCAATGGTACAAAAATACAAAGATATATATGTTTAGTCCAAAGCTAATATACTTAATAATAAACATGAATTCCAAATATATGGAAAAAGAAATTGTAAAAACATTACGATAAAGTGAAATATCAATTATTTAAGGGAAAATGTGCAAATATACCTCTCAACTTTGCGATTTAGAGCAGATATACCCCCATTAAAAAGTGGTGGATATATACCCTTGCCGTTACAAAATGGTGCAAATATACCCTTTTTGCGGACGAAAGTTTTCTAAAAAATCATTAATTTTATTTTTGAATTTTTTAAAAATGTCATGAGGCTTTAAAAAAAAGTCTACCCATTTTTTTTAGTAGACATTTTTCTAAAGCCAACAACAACATACCCCATGGAATCCCACAACGTGGGGTCTGGGGAGGGTAGAGTGTATGCATACCTTATCTCTACCTTGCGGTTGTTTCCGAAAGACCTCGGCTCAAGATAAAACATAAGCACAAGCAAAACAAGAGAAACGGTCAGACCCGGACAAGAAATTTAAAACATTCTAGAAAAAGAAGCGGTAACTAACGCAGGTAAATAAGATAAACAAAGTATACTAAAGAACACATAGCAACAGAAATCAGACGATATGAGACTATAAAACAATACTGCGCCTATTAGAATGATAGGCTAAGCAAGCCTACAATAATGACACTACAACTATTAGTTTGTAAGCGTAAGTAGGACTACACTCAACTACCTACTACCCGTTTACCCTAATCCATGTCCTCCACAACCCCTATCTAAGGTCATGTCCTCAGTAAGTTGCACCTGCGCCATATCCCGTTTAATCATCTCTCCCCAATATTTCTTCGGCCTACCTCTACCCCTCTTGAACCCGTTCATAGCCAACCTCTCATACATCCGCATTGGGTCATTTGTGTCTCTCCTCTGCACATGTCCGAACCATCTCAACCTCGCTTCCCGCATCTTATCCTCTCCCGAGGCCACTCCCACTCTGTCCTGTATCATCATTTCGAATCCTATCTCTCCTTGTATGCCCACACATCCATCTCAGCATCCTCATCTCCGCAACTTTCATCTTTTGGATGTGCAGAGTCTTGACTGACCAACACTCTGCCCCATACAACATAGTTTGTCTAACCACCACTCTATAGAACTTGCCTTTAAGTTTTTGTGGAACCTTCTTATTACACAAGACTCTAGATGCGGGCTTCCATTTCATCCACCCTGCCCCAAAACGATCTGTGACATCGTCATCAATCTCTCAATTCCCTTGAATAATAGATTCGAGGTATTTGAAGCTTCCTATCTTTGGAATGACCTGAGTACCTAGCCTCACCTCCCGTTACTGAACTTGCACTCCAAGTATTTTTCTAAAGCCACGTGGTAATTTTTTTCGGATGGATCGGGTCTGATTTGTTTAAAAAAATATCTCCATGGCTTTAAAAAAATAGGTCTATCCATTTTTTAAACGAACCAGACCCGATCCATCAGAGAAAAAAATTATCACGTGGCTTTAGAAAAATATGTCTAACAAAAAAATGGATAGACTTTTTTTAAAAGCCTCGTGGCATTTTTTTAATTCAAAAATAAGATTAATGATTTTTAAGAAAACTTCAGTTAGCAAAAAGAGTATATATTTGCACCATTTTGTAACGGTAGGGGTATATATCCACCACTTTTTTAACGGGATATATCTGCTCTAAATCGTAAAGTTGAGGGGTATATTTGCACCTTTGCCCATTATTTAATGTCACATCTTCTAGAGAGGCTCATTGGCAAGGAAAAGTATGTCTTAGAGCCTTGATGATGACACTGAAGCGCACATAAAGCGAGGCGAAGAGCTCAACATGTTTTGAGCCTCGCTTCAGGGCTTAAGCGCGCCTTTGACAACACTGTTCATGCATCAAGCATTTAACATTTGCATTAACATGTAACATTGTTTTCGAATCTAACTCTTAGCTAGACCCGAAAATGGTAAGCAATTAGTGTGTTTTAAAAAAAATTAGTGTTTTTTATCAGGATTAAAACATATCAAGCCTGGTCACTTTCATGGACTAGGTTATTTACTGGACAGACTTACAGTGTTAGGCACATAAAATGAGGAGTGATATAGTCTGGGTGAGTGTTGAACAAATTCATCCACATTTTATGATCAAGCAACATGGGATCATCACATTGATGTGCAAGTTTTCTAACTTTCTCCAAAATCATACTCGTGTTTGCAAACCACAGGTGATAGGTTCCTTTGTGCTTGAGCAAGATATGCTTTGGGGTGACTATTTCTTTTGAAATCTGTTTTTGTTCGGTGTTTTCATGAGCTTGGTTAGTCAAAGGGCTATTGGCAGTTGAGAGGATAGAAGGATGAAATCTGAATAAGTCTTGGAGATCAAGGTTTTCTATTTCAATTTTGACTTGACTTGTTTTTGTCATTGGAAATGGACTTTTATCAGTTGGACCCTGGTGATGTACAGTTGGTTGTTGGTACCATATATTATAGAGTGTAGCTTCAAGGGAAGCCTAATGTAGTAATGAATTGCTGTGAAACGATATCTTGTTGACCTATTAGTGAATTGGAGTTTGTACTAGCTGTGGGGGTCTCTATCTTTTCTTAAGTATTGCACATGTATTTTTTATCCACTGTATTGCTAGAATGGTGAACTTGTCTGCTATTTTTGTATGCACATGCAGAATTGTCTAAACATGACCTACAGTATTTTTTGCTTGCCATATTCCAACTTGTTTGGTCAGTCATTGTGTATGGTGGTATTCTTCATATGCAGGGCCGATTTGAAATCATCTCTTTATCAGGTTCATTCTTGCACAGTACCAGAACAAGTAGTCTAAGTGTGTCACTGGCTGGATCAGATGGTAGAGTTTTGGGCGGGGGAGTTGCAGGAACGCTCATGGCTGCAACACAAGTACAGGTGTTGTTCTAACTACCTTTGTTCCTGCACTCTCATTGGATTGTATATTGTTTAATTGATAACTGTCTTCAGTTCATTACCAGGTGATTGTTGGTAGCTTCATTGCGGAAGGGAAAAAACCAAAGTCTAAGACACCGTCTTTAACACCACCACCTTCCAATATGTTGAATTTTGGTGGTCCAGCCTCGGGAGGGGCGAGCCCTCCTCCTTCCCAGTATGCCTCGAGTGACTCTGATGATGAAAATGGGGGTAGTCCTCTCAGCCATGAACAAGGACCTTATGGTAATGCAGGTCAACCATTGCATGGTATGCCAATGTATGCAAACATGGGCTGGTCAAACAACAATGTTAAAATGGTTCCTTAACTGACACAACGTTGCATCTTGAGATTGCCAGAACAGACTATTTGTAGCTTTTAACCGAGTTGATTCTCTTATTTATTAGTTCTGTCTGCAAATATTATTACAAATTAATTTTTAAGAGTTGCAAACTTTTGTTAGCTTTTTCAACTAGAAAAAGAGATCAAGAAAGACAATGATTATGATTTATTACGTGCTCTTTGACTTTAGGATTTAGAACTCAATACTTACCACTAACTTACTAAAGACACTTTTGTTGGAATACTAGTATTTCAATTTCATGTTGGCATTCTTTTGTACATTAAAATAAGTTTGAAGATAGCATAAAAGTTATTCAACCTTTTCTCTGCCACTGTGATCGTCACAGGCAGTTTTAAGTACCTCTTCTGTTTCTGGCAAGAACCTACAGGGAAGATAACAAACGCGATTTTGAAATGATTGTGTGAAATTTAGAGCCCTAAATATTTATAAATTCCATATTAATGAAATTCTAGGAAATCATTACATGATATTTATATCTTTAATATATCGTAAATCAACGGGTTGTTATAAGAAGTTATATGTCATCAGATAAAAAGAAAAAGAGTCGACAATATTAGAAACTCTCCCACTTCAATGATGACTAGCTATACAAGCACACAATAGGACGTCTATACATTTACATATTTTATATTTAGAAAAATAAAAAGATATTATAGTTATAGTTTTACTATATGAAACATAGAATACCCTTAGCATCAATGCAATTTTAGAACCAAATTTCGCTTTAAAAACATATATGCTAGCATTATCTATTCTTAGGCAAATCACTTCGAGCATAGGGTATTGAATATTAGAACACAAAAGACCCGTGTTTTCCAATAAAAATGATTCTAACCAAAAACATAGTTAGAGATTTATATTTTAGGATTTAAAGACAAGTAAATTGTATCCGATCCGGAGACCCCTTTAATGAGTCCGATATCACGAGCTAGGTTACGGGTGTACAGAATAAAAGGCTAAGAGAATATAAAAATAAACTAGTTAAAATGAGTATAGTAAGCTAACAAGTGCTCTGTGAGGTATATTGTTTTCAGAGAGAGATCTTGTTATAAGAGTAAGCTTAGAGAGAATACAATGTGTCCTTCCTTCTCTTATAAGTCTTGCATATGTAAGACAAAGCTAGACTATTATGCCCCTCTAAAATTATGACGACGTGAGCATTTTGATGTCACTGTACCCATGCACGCCGCGACGCTCTGATCTAGGAGGGATGATGTGAAGGCGTTTTTGGGAGTGAGAGACAGTTGTGCGAACACTCGGGGCCATTGGAGTTTCCGGATACATCAAATGACCCGGAGACGTTCTCACCTAATACAGACAGTCTCCCACTTTTCGGGCCTTTCATTTCATGAGTCCGGGAAGTGGAAGTGTTTATGTGCCTTTTCAAAACCTTTCGCGGGAATTGAAAGGTCATTTCCTTTCCCTCTATCAGACGTTTCGTTAGGTGATCATTAAATGTGTTAAGTCGCTCATTCGACGGTGCACTTTCAGAGATACCGATTGACGTTTTCTGACAGGGAACACTGCTTCATTTTCCTAGGGTAATGATTGCCCCAACCGGATATATAAATCAATGATACCAATCACTTCTCCTCACTCTTATTCCCATCTGCCCCTTTCAAGCAATCACAATTTCTTGTTTCTTCAATCCCTATTCTCACTATGTCTACCTTTTCGTCTTCTTCCACTTCTTTATATGATCTTACCCTCACTAGAATGAGGGAAGAACTTGGTGCCACTACGGCGATGACTGTTCACCGCTGGTTGTCGCCTTCCGAAATTATCCAGGCTATCGACTTGGGTTCATCTGCCTCCAAAATCATCCCTTCTAATTTTAACTTTCAGAGGGATTTTCTCTTGAACCTTCGCTATGAGTTTGTGGAGGGCATTACTTCACTGATAATTTTTTTTACCATCCCCCAAGTCCGCATCGACTGTCGATGGGGTCTTGACGTAGAGATATTCCCTCTTCCGACCAATGCTAATATCACTTTGCACATCCCTGGGATGTCCATGATTTACACATACCCTTTTACTATTGGGTGAGGCCTCCCAGTTCACCAAGTCATAGAGGCTTCTATCGTCGTTAAGGCATATGCTTGGGACAACTTGCCCCACAAAATCAGAGATAATCAGTTGCTTGCAGCACTTGGCGGATTTCTCCCACCATCTTTTTACTTTGGATCACCTGATCCATCTCTACTCCCCCCGAGTGCTTCACGGGGAATAATTAACTTGGCTGTTCGAGGCTCCAGAGCCCTTATTACCAATGCCGAAGATGATCACGACCGAGGATAGTGTGATTGGTTTTTGATAATCCATACTTGCCGCCTCCATGATGCCGATTTCAGCCCTTTGCCGAAGCAATGGAACAGTGCTCATAAGTATCCGTACTTCTATTTCCCGTATTTCTACTTTTTTTTTCTGGTCGTGTTGTTCTTTATTCTTCTAGCGGCCCTTGTGGTCCCTGAGTTTTTGCATGATATTTTTGGTTGGGTGATGGGTTTGCTTTGTGCCTCCTTTGGCGCTGAGCGAACTTGGAGATCTATTTCTGCTGACAAGTGGAAAGGAAAAAGCCATGGTGAGTTTGCTTCAGCTGATTTTATGTTTCTACCGACCAAGCGTCGATATGCCATTCTAACCTCTTCATTTTTTTCTTGAAAGACTCCCCACCCGAGGGGGCTCAGCCAAGAAGGTACCCTCCCAAGATGAGGCTCGAGCTTGTATTGCTAGGGCCGCCGTAGAGGTTAGGAAGAGCAGGAAGAGCGCGCTTTTGGATGATGTCGGGACATCCACCTCTAGGATTGACTCGCGTATGAGGATGTGCCGCCGATTCAATGAGTATTGGAGAGAAGAGATGCAAAAGGTAGTCTACGTGAAGGATAATAAAAGAGAAACCGCAACACCCGAGGGCACAGGGATCCCTTCTACCGAAGCTGCCAAGAGCCGAGAGATAGTAAAGGACGACACGTGAGTATAAAGGGTGGATATGCGGGTGCTGGCCCTTCGGTTCCTTCCTCTCATGTTATTGGTTCTAACATTGGTTTGGAAGCCTCATTGGCCCACCTTGCAGGCATCTTTGTTCAGGTAACCCGAGCATTTTTTTCCTCGTACCATCTATGTTTTAGAGTGAGCGCATGAGCTAAGTTTATTCCATCTGATCTTCTTTTAGGGACATGCCGTCGTCTCCTCCACCATCGAGATTTTAAAAAATATGCCTTTATTTTCTCAAGTCATAGAGATGTTGACAGAGGAGAACTGGCGCCTCCGGATGAGATTGCCCAGCTCCGGTGTGAGAATAAATATCTCGTGGAATGAATGACTACCTTGGAGCGTTGGTGGGAAAAGGCCAAGTAGGCTTGAGACTTTCTGGATAATGACCCAGGCTTACCAACTGATGGGGGAGAGTTTGGTCCGGGCTGAGCTTGATTGTGATGCTTCTCGGGCACGGGTGCAAGCGCTTGAGGCTTTCCGTGCCTGACTTTGAGCCCGAAATCAATGCATTATGCTTCACCGAGAGGCTGACCGGCAAAGGGCCAACTTGCTTCAGGACTATACTGTCCTCTAGACCCGGGTCGAGGTCTTTCAAGGCGTGGATAAGTGGAAGATTGATGTCTCATCAGCCCTTATAGATGTAGATGTGGACTTGGGAGCTGTTGAGGCGGATATGGATGAATTACGTGAAAAAGTGTCTCCTTCCTCCGATGCATCTGCTGGCGAGGATGTTTCCCCCTCGACTTAGCTTTGTATGTCTTGAGACTGTAGTAATTGGTTTGGTGGCCTTCTAAGGGGTTGTTCCTGCACCGAAGATTAGCAGTAATGCCGGTGGTTGGTGTGTGTTTCTTCAACTCTAGTGAATTCGTGATGGGCCTGTGTGCCCTTTTAATGAAAGTTTCTTTGTTACTGTTTTGTCCTGCGCACTATATGGTGGTTGATGGATACTTCAGGGCCCATGTGCCTTTTGTTGTTTTAGTTTTAAGCCTCTGTGCTCTATTTTACTGGATCTTTTTGGGCCCGCATGCCCTTTTTTAAAAAGAAATATTTTTGTACGAGCGTTTCATGCTCCTTTTGTTTTAACGACTATTACCAGTTTGCTTTCAATTTTGCTTTCTCACGATTTGACATGCACTTTGTTTTTTGCAACAATTGTGATCACATAATGAGATGTTGGATTTTTAATTTGCACTTAATTACCAAGGCATGACCGCTATACCCGTCAACATGAACTATGCTAATATTCGAGCGTTTGTTGTTTAAGCCAAGGTTTGATAATCGGAGCACGCTTATGTAATTTTTGTGTTTTGTGTTTTGTGTTTGAGGTCATCTTGCCTTGACCCAATTCGGGAATGTCATGTCCGAGAATCCTAACATGAAATTAGGATTTAAGACATCCAATTTTGAAATAAAGAAAGATACTTTATTTGGTTTGCGAATATATAATTCACCTTGTTGATCTCGAATGAAAAAGGTTTAAGTCTTCATCGACGGATATTTTTCATTGGCCGATGTAGTATCGTGTTCAAATCGGTAAAATTAAAATGAAACGAGAACGACGACGGACGGTAAAACGATTGCCGGATACTCAAAACGATCTTTGAAAAACGAAAGAAAAGCGCGGCCTCGAACTCAATTTCGTCGGCCTTAGGGAAGACGTCTCAACCCCATGTAAAGGCACAAAAATTCAAAGAACATCCAAAATCGAGAGAATCAAAAGTGGAGAACAAACCTTTTCGGACTTGATTCTTGAATAACAAGGAGGAAAATGCTTACCATCAAGAACACAACAAAATATTTATATCCAATTTGGACCTCCGAAAAAAAATCCCTTTGAAAATCCTCCCAAAAATCATCCAATCTCCTCTCAGAAGGATCTAAGGATGTGTCGTGTTGTTTGAAGAAGTAGTTTTACGAGGTCGTATGGCTTCGAAATGTTCAATGCTTGAGTTCGGTTTTGCCTCGAATATATTTTTCAACCCCATTACAAAAATTCACAATGAGAAGGATCTAAGGATGTGTCGTGTTGTTTGAAGAGGTTTTTTTTTATTTCGTTCTTTTAGGATTACGAGGGATAACTCATCCTGTAAGTACATGATCCATTTTTAGGCTTTTACAAGATTTACAAAAAAAAGAAACTGGGCGAGTGCAACGACTACCAGCATTCCCATTTTGGGCAGGTCCGTCCTCGGGGGGATCTCGCCTCTTGAATATGTAGATCCATCATTTCCCCCAGAACTTGAGGGCGAGGTCCTGAGGAGTCGGGTTTCAGATGTGATACGATAAACCTAACGTGCTTTTGAATTGTTGCCTCATTAAAAACCTCGCCATAAAACCCCAATTGGGATAAAACCTCAGCCAAGGAAAAGAGTGCATTGCGTATCCATCCCCTCCGGGGGATTCTAATTTCATAGGTAGTCCAAGTCAAGGAAAGAGACAATTAACCAAAAATAAATGCTTTTTGAAGACAATACATCCCTTCATCCTTTCAAATGTAGAATCTCTTCAGGTGAGTGACATTCCAGTTGTTCTTCAGTTCTTTTCTGGACTCGTCTTTGATCCGGTAAGATCCATTTTCTGCAATTCATGTTATCTGATACAGTGCTTTCTAGTTTTCTTGTAGTATACCCACGTTCGAATCCCTCATTGCAAGAGTAACTTTTCGAAGGACATTGTCCTCGATTTTAAAATGCCTCAAATTTATCTTCTTGTTAAAGTACTTCTCCACTCGTTGCTTTTGTGCAGCCAAACGTATGAAAGCCAACTCTTTGCACTCCTCCAATAACTCTAATCCTACCGCCATGGCCTCCTTGTTAGATTCTTCCATGGCCTGGGTGTATCGGAAGCTGGATTGCCCCACTTCCACGGGTATCAGGGCCTCGACTCTGTAGACCATGGAGAAAGGGGTTTCCTCGGTGCTTATATTGGCCATAGTCCTGTAAGCCCACAATACCCCTGACAATTCTTCTTCCACTTTCCTTTCAATCTTTCTAACCTCTTATTGATACTTTAGATAATGGTTTTGTTAGTTGACTTAACTTTTTCATTTGTGCACGAGTGATAAAGTGATGATGTGACCCTTTTAATGTTCAACCCTTCCAAGAATTCGGTTACTTTCTTTCCCACAAACTGCCGACCATTGTCGCAAGCGATCTATTTTGGTATCCTGAACTGACAAATAATGTGGTCCCAGATGAAGTATATGACATGCTTCTCCCAAACTTTTTATATGTTTTAGCTTCCACCCATTTCGAGAAATAGTCTGTAAGGATCAATAAGAATCTTACCGTTTCCACAATTCCAGGTAATGGCCCAATAATGTCCATCCACTATTTCATGAATGGCCACGGGACCAACACCGAGTGAAGTGGCTTGGCAGGTTGATGTATCATAGGGGAGTGCTGTTGACAGTTCTTACACTTTCAAACACAGACTTTGGCATCTTTTTCCATTCGAGACCAGTAGTAGCTAGCCTTTATTATATACTTTACCAAAGAGTCATATCCGGAATGATATCCACAATTGCCCTCGTGTACCTCCTTCATCACATACTCGGCTTCCATTGGTCCTAAGCATTTAACCAAGGGCCCGAGGTAGGATCTTCTGTACAATTCTCTCTCGTGCATGCAATATCTGACCACCTTGGGTTTTAAAGCCTGAACCTCCTTACTATCTTCTGGAAGAGTCTCTATTTGCAGATAATTGATGATGTCATTCCGCCAATCCCATGTCAAGCTGGTAGAATTTATTTCGTATAGGCCAAGATCTAGGATGGAGCATAGCAGATGGACTGTGGATTCTGATTCTCCATTAGTTGCCCCGAACGAAGAACCTAGGTTAGCCAAGGCGTCATCTTCAAAGTTCATTTCTCGAGGGATCTGTACCACTTTTCATTTTCTTAACCGGGTCAGCAAGGTGGTGGCTTTGCTTAAGTATTCCCGTATTCGATTGTCTTTGGCCTTGTATTTGCCCAATATGTGATTGACAATCGGTTTTGAATCACTTTTGAGCTTGATATTTTTGGCCCCGAGCCCTCAAGCTAATTCTAATCCTATAATTGCAGCCTCATACTCGGCCTCATGGTTAGTCAATGAAATACATTTGATGGCTTGCCTGATTGTAGCCCCTGACGGAGCAATCAGGACAATCCCCAGCCCGGTGCCTTTCATGTTTGTGACCCCATCCGTATATAGGACCCATGCTTCGGATGCTATTTTGGTTTCCCGAACCGCCTCTGAATGAGCATGGGGTATCATACTCAGTCTGTAATCAACCACGAAGTCGGCCAGGGCCTAAGACTTGATTGCAGTCCAGGGTCGGTATGTAATGGCATACATGTAAATTTCAATCGACCAACTTGCTAGCCTACTCGAGAGTTCGGGTTTGTGCAAAATATTCCTTAAAAGGAAAGTGGTGATTACACATATGGGGTGGCATCGAAAGTACAACCTCAGCTTATAAGACACAACTACCAAGACCAAAGCTATTTTCTCAAGGTGAGGGTAACGAGATTCGGCCTCGGTTAAAGCCTTGATAATAGAATAGATAGGAGATTGCATATATTTTTCCTCTTGGACGAGCACAACACTTACAATAGATTTGGATACAATGAGATAAATCAACAAGAGTTCTCCTTCATCTGGCTTCGCGAGTAGGGGCAGATTTGTCAGATATATTTTCATGTCCTTCAATGCTTGTTGGCATTCTACGATCCATTGGAATTTTTTTTCTTTAGAAGGCCAAAAAATTTCTGACATCGCTCAGACAACCTTGATATGAATATCCCGAGCGTAGTTATTCTTGTAGTCAAACGTTGCATTTCTCGAGAAATGGTGAGTATGTTTGGTATTTTCTCGAGTGCCCATAGATGATCCGGTTTGGCCTCAATGCCCATGTTTGATACTATGAATCTAGGAATTTCCCTGATCCGACTCTCAAAGCACATTTCTCTAGATTCAACTTGAGGTTATACTCGTGGAGAATCTCAAGTACTTCTTGCAAATAGCTAATATGTTCATCTGTTTCCAGGGACTTAAAAATTATATCATCTAAGTAAATCTCCATGCTTCGACCCAACTGAGGTTGGAACATCCGCTGGGCCAGGTGGAAGATGGTCCCAACATTTTAAAGCCAAATGGCATGACATTATAACAGTAAGTCTCATGTTCCGTTATGAGCAAAATCTTTTCCTAGTCCAATGGGTATAACCGTGTCTGGTCAAACCCTGTGGAGACATCTAGGAAGCTGAGTAACTCGTGCCCGACCACTGCGTTGACAACATGGTCCAGACGAGGCATGGTGTATGAGCTCCTCAAATATGTTGTGTTTAAATATAAGAATATAAGAATATTTCAAAAGTGTCAAGTTTCTTAGGAAGTACCACTACATTTTCCAGCCAGTTCAGGTATTTTACCTCTCGAACCACTCCTATAATGATGCGTCAGGCCACATCTCTTTTAATAAATTGGCTGCATTCTGCCGTAACTGGTCATTTTTTTATTTAACGGGCTGACACTCTGGATTAACGCTCAGCCTGTGCATGGACAGTTCTGGGGGCACACCTGTGATATCCATTCCCAACTAAGTGAAGCTTTTTGTGCTGTTATTTAAAAACTTAAACCAAATTTTCCCGGAACTCGGGGCTTAAGCCTGAGCCTAAGTATACCTGCTCCTTGGGTCGGCTCAGATGACAGGTAGTTATCTCAAGGTCTTCAGCCGTGGACCTCCCTACGTCTGACTCTTCTAGCGCAACAAATTCCTCAGAGTACTCGATCCATCTGGTCCTTTGGATAGAGGTCTTCTGCCGATCCATTTTTTGCTCGATTTCTAAATTAACCCCGGAATTGGACGCATGTGATAGCTAGCTATCATTTTTTACCGACTCTCCTTTTCTAGCGACCAATGTGATCTTTGCTTGATCGAGCTCCATGTCCTCCTGTATTTCATCTGTCTCCCAAGGCGTTGGGAATTTCATGATTTGATGAAAGTTAGATGGAACTGCCTTCATGGTGTGTAGCCAAGGCCTCTCCCAATCACCAGATATAAGGCATTCCTCATTTGAGAACATCAAACAAAGCCCTCAACGAGACTCCCTTTACGTGGGTGACCAACTCAATCTGCACTCGGGTCATTTTGCTAGATAGGTTGAAAACAGTCAAGACTTTTATTACCGGGACTGTCATGCCCCGAACCATGGCTTGGGTGGAATACGACACTCAAGGCCTGACTACATTTGACCGAGAAAACCACATGGCTTGCTTGTCAATATGGGCATAAAAATACTAAAATAATGATTTAAAATATATAAAACATAATGCTGGAAGTAGTCTCAATGAAGGCATCTGCAAACTCATCCCTAGTCGCTGAAGGTGCAACTTACCCACGGGACTGTTTCCATAATTCATACCAGATATTAAAAATATCATGTAATTGATAAGCTCCAAACTCTGATGCCTCTACCTCATTAACATGCATAACACGAAAGATTTTCTAAAGCCCATCGATGTAATTATGTGAATCATTTGTCTTGCTTGACCCTGTGAATATCGGAGGGTCCATTCGCAGAAATTCCCGAGTCTTGAAGCTGGATGACTATCCATTCCTTCCCGTACTTGGAGTCGCTCCCTGACGTTGGGCTTAAGCAGCCACAAATTGGGTGAGCAACTAAACAATTGCTCTAACATCAGAGTCAGTAGTACTGGGTAGCAGAACTGGGATCTTCGCAGGCCCTGTGGTATTGGGTGGTGCTGTACCCGAATTGGCTCCCTGAGCCTAAGCATTCTCCTCACGAGCAACACTAGCAGCAACTCTGTTACTTGTAGTCATTTTCCTTTTCGCATGCATTTTTTCTGAAATATATAATATGCATGAGTTAGAAGGATATCCTAAAGGTATAGCTCTAACTACACGATCTAGAGTACAAAGAAGTGAGTTAATCCTAGATGTCTTGGTGGTCAACTATTTACATATGTAGGCCCTCACACACATAAAAGTGACCACATTGGATACGGTATCATAGACTCCATAATATACTTGAATCTAGGGCTCTAATACTAAGCTTTGTCACACCCCAAACCATGTCTTGGGCAGAACACGACACTCGGTACCTGGTTGCATGTGACCGAGCGAACTACATGGGACAACATGGGCATCAAAACATACTGAAATATTGATTTAAAATATGTAAAAAATAATGCTGGAAGTAGTCTGAAATAATCATAGTGAAAATAATCTGAGTAAAACATGATAAGTCTGAAAATCCAATACTGACATGATACTAACTAGTCTATGAAACCTCTGAATATGAGTCTGTAAAACTGTCTATCAGGACAAGGTCCTGGCATACATATACTAATAATGCATAATCATAGATAATTAAATTGACACCCCGAATGAGATAAGGCTCACCAGACAACTGATACAGAAACAATCCTACTGAGCAGATCCGTCTTCCTGAAATTCAGCACCTGCACCGTGAAGTGCAGGCTACATGCAAAGGAATGTTAGTACATTTAAATTATACTGTATGTAAAACAACTGAAGGAAATAAGTAGGCACGTGATATAAGAAAAATATGAAGCTGAAACGAAACATGAACATGAACATGAACATGATCACGTGGTGGTTCATGTCAGTTTTGTTAATGCTATCCCACATATATACAATTATATATCTATATCAGGTCGGGTGCAATTTGTTATGTACATCAAACTACCAATCATCTGTGCATATTGCTCCTAGCATACGGGTGCACCACAATTTTTATCAAGCTTTTGATTTCTATCCAGTGGTGACTTTATAGGCGAACTGTCAAACATCTCAAACGTTCTAAAAACATCCTCGATGTAGTGAGACTGAGATAAGACCGGTCCGTCAGACGTCTTAGAGATTTTTATCCCTAAGATGACATATGCGATACCCATATCCTTCATGTCGAAGCATTGTTTCAACATGTTCTTAGTCTCTAGAATCAACCTAGGACTGCTACCTGTGATCAAAATGTCATCTACGTACAGGCATATCATGACGAATGAGTCAGAGTTACCTTTTATGTAGACACATTTATCACACTCATTTATGACGAAACCCTTCGATAGTATAGTACTATCAAAATTTTTGTGTCATTGCTTCGGGGCTTGTTTCAACCCGTATAGAGATTTGACAAGCCGACAGACTTTCTTCTCTTGCCATGGAATCACATACCTCTCGAGTTGTTCCATATAAATTTCTTCTTCCAAATCACCATTTAGGAAGGCTATCTTGACATCCATTTGATGTATCTCAAGGTCACGCAATGCTGTGATCGCAATGAATACTCGTATCAAAATAGTCAAGGCCTTCCTTCTGTCGATAGCCCTTGACTACCAATCTGGCCTTATACTTATCTATAGACATATCTATTTTATACTTCCGTTTGAGTATCCACTTACAACCCAACAGTTTATTTCCCGGAGGAAGATCAACCAACTCCCAAGTATGGTTATGTTGGATGAAGGCTATTTCACTCTCAATAGCTTCTTTCCAGAGCGGTGCCTCTGGAGTTGACAATGCTTCAGCAATTGTCCTTGGTTCATCATCAACCATATAAGCTACAGAGTCAGGACCGAAGGATTTATCCTTCCTAGCCCTTTTACTTCGCATTGGTTCCATCTCTGGAGTCTCCAAGTTCTAAGAATCTGGAACACTAGATTTCAGATATTCAGCCACTTCAAAGTCCACTAAATTTGAACCATCTAGATCCGGGTAGTCAACGACTCCCGGTTCCTGAGAGCTTTGTTCATAACTTCGTTTGCGAGAGGTTATGTCTTTTTTCTTTCTAGGAAAAGTATCTTCAAAGAATTGAGCATTCCTTGATTCCATGATTGTACCCCCGTGGATATCTGGAATATCTGACTTATGCACTAAGAAGCGATAAGCACTACTATTATTTGCATAACTGATGAAAATACAATCTACAGTCTTAGGCCCAATCTTGACCTGCTTTGGCTTGGGTACTTCGACCTTTGCCAAACAACCCTACACCTTTAAATATTTATAGGTGGGTTTGTTTTCCTTCCATGATTCATATGGAGTTTTATCCTTACCCTTATGTGGGACTCTATTAAGAATCGTATTAGCGGTAAGGACGGCTTCTCCCCACATATTTTGGGGAAGACCGGAATTGATGAGCAAGGCATTCATCATTTTCTTTAATGTGCGATTCCTACGTTCCGCCACACCGTTCGACTGAGGTGAGTATGGAGCCATCATTTGATGAACAATGCCCGATTCGGCACAATATTCCTCAAATGGCGCTACATATTCTCCCCCTCTATCGCTACGAATGGATTTAATCCATATGCTTAGTTGGTTCTCAACTTCTGCTTTGTAACATTGGAATGCTTTAAAGGCTTCATCTTTACTTTTCAACAAGTAAAGGTAACAATACCTTGTGCTATCATCAATGAATGTCACAAAGTACTTGTTCCCTCCTCTAGTTTGTGCAAACTTTAAATCACATATATCTGTGTGAATAAGTTCTAGAGGAGCGGTATTCCTTTCAACGGATCGAAAAGGAATCTTTGTGAGTTTTGCCTCTACGCACACCTCACACTTATGTTGAGGGTTTACGTCGATAGACGACAATAACTCCAACTTTACCAACCTTTGGATGGACTTGTAGTTAACATGTCCTAATCTATGATGTCATAAATTAGAGGACTCAAGCAAGTAAGAAGAAACTTCAATATTATTGCTTGCACGTATTATAGACAAGACGCTAACTTTGAAGAGGCCTTCACGAACGAAGCCCCTTCCCACAAACGTTCCATTCTTGGTGATTACAAATTTATTGGACTCAAACACTAGCCTAAAACCAGCATTAACCAATAAATGAACTGAAATTAAATTTCTTCTAATCTCAGGGACATGCATCACCTCATTCAGAGTAAGCTCCTTTCCAGAAGTCATCTTCAAGACTACCTTTCCTACCCCAGCACGTCAGAGGAATCATTGTTATCCATGCACAGCTTCTTATTTGTAACTGGTGTATAAGTGGAGAAGGCATCTCTATTGGAACAGATGTGTCTCGTAGCACATGTGTCCATCCACCATTGCATGGGATTCTCAATAAGGTTTTCTTCAAGCACCACCGCTGAGAACTCCTCAATCATGTCGTCCAAAAATCTGTCTTTGGCGACGTTAACCTGTGCCTTGTCCTTAGCATTGGCCTTCTCTTGTTGCTCAGTCTTGAGCTTGCGACAGTCCTTGATTATGTGACCAGGTTTCCCACAGTGGTGACAGTTTCCTTTGAACTTCTCCGCTGCTTGGGTCTTGCCGTCTTTCTGGAACTTGCACTTCTTGCTTGGGTTCCCTTTGGCCTCAGCCAGATTTGCCTTTGCCTTAGCGGGTTGTTTACCCCTAGGCAAGGCCTTCTTATTATCTTCATGAATCTAGAGTTTGATAATAAGTTCTTCAAAGATCATCTCCTTTGTCTTGAATTTTAAGTAACTCATAAACTCATTCCACGAGGGAGGTAACTTTTCAATCAGTGATGCAACCAAAAACTGCTCATTTGGTTTCTTACCTTCCAAATCCAGGTGATGTAGAATCATTTGGAATTCCTGGACTTGGGACATCACTGTTTTATTATCTATCATTTGAAATTTCAGGAATTTTCCAATGATGAATTTCTTTGTACAAGCATCTTGTGCATTGTACTTTTTCTCAGCTTCTCCCATAACTTTTTGGCTGTGCCTATGGTGCAATACACCGTGTAGAGTGGGTCTGACAAGCAGTTCAAAATATAGTTCTTACACATGAAATCACTATGACTCCATGCATCAAGAACCATCTTCGTGCCATTAATGTCATGGATACCTTGGCCCTCTTCAACCGTTTCAGTAGGGAAAGGGTCCATTTCATCTCCAACTTGTGGAGGATCTTCTGTTAGGAAATGAGTCATTCCCATAACAGTAAGATAAAAGAGCATCTTCTGCTGCCATCTCTTGAAGTTTGAGCCCATGAACTTTTCTGGGCGTTCATGATGGAATCCAGCAGATGGAGGAACTGTAACATTCCCTTGAGTAGCAGGAAAGGCGTTGGATGAGCCTTGAGCAACCGGAAAGACATTGGGTGTGCCTTGAGCAGTGGGGAAGGCAGATGGGTTTCCTTGAGTAGCAGCAGCAGCAGAATCAGAAGCGAGTTGTTCTCTTCTAGTCATCTTTCTAAGCACTTACAATAATCTTGTCTTAAAATTGTGGGATGCAACAATTGCAGGGAACGGGAAGTTAGTAAATATTATAATTGCTAGAAAGGATAAACTAAAAATTACAACAAAACTGAAAATCAAGAATGAAACAAACTCCTTGTGTGATTTGCTGAGTCGAGTGATGTCACTCTATCTTTAAGACAAGATTGCTCGTATATCTCCTTTTACGTTGTCGGGCAATAGTCTTTCAAGATACAACAACAACTTAACCATTGAGCAAAATAAACTCAAATGTTACTCTTGAAGAACTTTGAGTATACTAAACTTGCTAGAGAGGAAGAAGATGAATTCAGAAATTCTGTAGTATTTTCTAAGTGTAGTTTTTAACAATTGAGCCAAATGCCTCAATTTATAGTGTAAGGAGACGACCCCCTCAACTAGCCAACTAACGGCCTTCAATAGCCAATGTAATGACACTTATTGAGGGGTTACATTCAGCCAAATAATGGCTGAATTCATGTGCCAAGTAATAGAGATTCTATGCTTCAAAACCAGCCCAAAGGTCAGAACTTTTCAACTTTCTGTCGCAGCATTCTGCCTCAAGCGTCGCGACTCTGTGAATTAGCGCCCCGGCTCCAGTGACTAGCCACCCAATTAGCGCTCGGCGCCGCGGCGGCACTCCGGTTCTGACAGTGTTACGCTACGGCCCTTCATGGCTCCGCGGCGATTTCCGACTCGTTTCATCTTACACTTCGTACACTTCTCCCTTCGTTTACCAACGTGGAATACTATATCATTTGGCCAATAATCGTCCATCATTCTATGTGTCAAACGTATTACATACGTACCAATATCTCTTTCACTAATGAAATTTGCGATACTTGGTGCTCTCTTAAATTATAATATATAGAGACGTGTCATTTATTATAATTAAAAGAAATGGTGCTCTCTCAAATTATTTAACCTTTTAATCACACACTTCAATAATTATGCTTTCTCCGTCCCAATTTATATGATGTAGTTTGACTGAACACGAAATTTAAGAATTAAAAATAGACTTTTGAATCTTGTGGTCTAAAATAAGTCAAAGATATTTGTGTGGTTATAAATTATATCGTTAAGCGTAAAAGATAGAGTTTAAAGTTAAATTATTATTAAATAAGAAATTATGTTAATCATTTTTAAATTGTCTAAAAGAAAAAATGTGTCATATGAATTGGGGGAATTGGGGGAGGGAGTATCTTTTCATGCATCTTTTCCATTATTCACTTATTGAAATAAGAATAAAACTTACCCCGGAAAATAACGCTTTACTTTTTTCCCGTTTTGCTTGCCTTTCTCTTTTCCATAAATGCCTCACCAATATAAACAAAAAATATAATCTACACTCTTTCCCTATCTCTCTCTGTCTTTACTCAATGGAGCAATATGAGAGCTCAACGACCCACGTTCATCAACAACCAGAAGAATCACCAAACACGACCCATCAGTTAACCCTTCCACCAGGTTTGACACCACAAGAATCCAATAACCTAAAACCAAGCATAACCGAGTACCACACTTACCAAGTCAACTCATCCCAATCCTCTTCCCTACTCGCACAACACATCCACGCGCCCCCACACGTAGTCTGGTCCATCGTACGCCGTTTCGAAAAACCACAAATATACAAACACTTCATCAAAAGCTGTTCCGTTAACGATAACTTCTCTACAGTCGTGGGTTCCACGCGCTATGTTACCGTTATCTCGGGTTTACCTGCGAATACAAGTACTGAAAGGCTTGACATATTGGATGATGTAAAGTATGTTACGGGTTTTAGTATTATTGGTGGTGAACATAGGTTGAGGAATTATCGGTCTGTTACTAGTGTACATGGATTTGAATGTGATGGGAGAATCTGGACCGTTGTTTTGGAATCGTACGTTGTTGATGTGCCTGAAGGGAATACTGAAGAAGACACACGTCTTTTTGCTGATACTGTCGTGAAATTGAATTTACAGAAATTAGCCTCCGTTGCTGAAGCAATGACTCGTGGAGGTAATGGTGAATTATGATCAAATTGGACGTTTATTTTTTTTCATCTTAATTTTCTTTTTTCTTTACCATTTAGCTTTTTTTTTTGGGTGGGGATTAGGGTTTGTTGTTCTACAAGGGTTGGTGGAAACAAGGGCAATTTCGTCGATGGTGAAGTACAAATGAAGAAATGTTAAAGATGAAGATGTTGTATTTCTGAAACTTTGTTTTGTGGAAAGAACAAAAAAAAATCCGTTTAACCTTTTCAATTATAATATGGGGTCGTCGTTTAAGTTGAAATGGAAAGTATGTTTTTCTAGTAATTATATTTTAATCTACCTCGGGAAATGGAAAGTATGTTTTTTTTCTAGTAATTATATATATATTGTTGCTAAAAAATATAAATGACAATAAAAATTTAATATGTTATTGCTAAATAATGTAAATAACAACAAAAAAATAATTTGTTGTGAAAACTTTTAGCATCCGAGATTATTGCAACGACATGCAATAATTTTTGTTGTCAACAAAAATATTTTTGACAATAATAACAATATATGACAACAAAAATATTGTTGACAAATATTTTTCTTCTTGTAGTGCGTACTTTGAAACTTTCTAAGTAATAGCTCAATTAAAGATAATCCTCTTCCTTGAGTTTCAAATTAATTAAGTTCAAGCTAGTTTTAAATATTTTTGGAGTTATAGCTGAAAGTGAGATTGAAGAAGTATAACAAGAGGATAATTCATCTAGTTACAATCGAAGCAAAAATAGAAAGAGGAAAGAAGGAAGAAGAGAGAAAGGGGAAATTTGCTGATTGTATTCGATATCCTTCCATATGATAGTCTTCCTCCGTCTTAAATTATTTGTCGTGATTACTGAAAATAATTGTCTCAAATTATTTATCGTTTTAAAAATTCAAAATATAATTATTTATTTTTTCTTCGGGGATGAAGAAGAAAGGGAGGCCCAGTCGAGGCTCGTCCATGCCCAATCCCGATGGGCCTTCGTCCATTGTTCAACTCTTTGACAATATGAAAAAACCAAAAGCTCTGCCCTCCCTCTCTATCTATCCAAGGAAACGGGTGCTAGCATGAAAACCGCCGCAGAACAAAGCCGTCGTCCATCAACCTACAAAAAGAAAGAGCACAAGTCGTAGTCCCATCTTTTTTTCTCCTTCGATAGAGTTGGATTGAAAGAGTCAGCCTTTTTGCTTTCAGTTTTGTTTTTCAGGGGTCCAGATTTCCCTTCCTTTAGCTACTAAGATGTTTCAATTCGATAGGTCTACTGCACTTCTTTTAGTAAGAGATTTACCAAGAGTGGTCCCGCCTCTCGGGAATAGGTAGTACTGGGCTCGCCCCTCGTCTTTATTTACCTTTTTTCATTCCCCCCCCCCCCCCCCCCCCTCATACAAATTCACAAAACACTACTGGAACGACACACTCAAGGTATGGGACAAAGGATGTTGCGTTTTGATTTTGTCTCCCAGGATCCACCACATGTTGAGTTTGAGAGCCGTGTGATGGGTGACTATCCAGCACGGTTCGGCAGATTTGACTGTTACTCTTTCTATTTCTAACCATCGGGGAGATTCATCCTAGATTATTCCAGCAAATAGCAGAATCATGGCTAGGGAACTATACTAGTGATCTACCATGCAACTACTGAGACAACAACTCAAACTTCTTTCAATTATCCGTATTGCAACGTGACGTATACTTTAATCTTCCACTCCATTTTACTCTTTGTCATTAATGAAGATAACACATAAATATAATAAATATTTAATAGAGAGATTATAACTTAGACATAAATAAGAGTAGAGTAGTCAAATGTCCCTCCTAATTAATATTTCTTAAGGAACATGTAAACTAAAAAAACTTACAATTAATTTGAGACGGAGGAAATAATTAATTACATCAGCTGGACACTTCTCCAATTCGACTAACAGAATTAAGGACTAACATGTACTTAACTTTAACTAAATAAGAAACTAAATAGCAAAGACATAAACAGACAACTAAAAGACTCAAGGGACTAAAACAAACTATTCTAAACTTTACACAATTACAATTGTGACAAGAAGTTGAGAGAGGGGTCCAAAAGGGGAAAGAAGTATAACGTCCGAAAAGGATGATAATATTTTTTATCAACCCATTTAAAAATAGTAGTAGTTACTAATAATTTTTAAAATAATGCCAAAAGCAGACAGGGGAAAAGTTAAAATAGGGGGAAGTGTGTGTTAGGAATAAAAATTTGGAAATTCCTATGTCCTTTGCCTATTCGTATATTTGAAACGACAGAGAGTAATAGATAAATTCAAAGACATAGGAGCTTTTTTTTTTTTTTTTTCTCTTCTTACTCGTTTATGCATTTATTATCTTATAAATTTATTGGTCAATTAATCCGATTTCACTTGTCAACATCAACTGGTGGAGTTAAAACTTCAAAGAAATTTTACGTTTAGTTTATTGGTCCATGAGGTTTAAAATTATAAATTGGCCCCTTACCTATCCTATTCCATAATTGGTAGTGTTCCCAAAAGGTTTATTATGTATCTCATACATGACATAATAGATAGTCCAATAATTCTGTGAGATTTTTTAAATTTTTATAAATTGGCGGACCCAATTTTTATTCACAAATTTTGAATCCACTAAATTATGAGATAAAAAAATTTCACATAATTAATGTTAGTTGTGTGAGGTATAAAACAAAAAAAAATTCAGTTAGTGAAATATTGTAGTAAAATAAAAAAAACTTATAAGCGATGAGTTCTTAACGTTTTTTAGCGTAAATTTTACATAAGGTACCTAAATCAGAGGCCGGAGGAAAACATGTATTAAGTGGAATCACTATCTTTTCTTCTTGGTAAATAATTTGACCTTCAACTAAGTGTCACTCAACCTTCTTGAAATATGAATGCTAGCGTTAATATTATATTAATTTTAAAAAATATGTACATAAAATATACTTCCTCTGTCTTAACAAGAATGTTGCACTTTTCTTTTTAATATGTCCTAAAAGAATGACATATTTTTTTATTTGTCAACAATTTAACTTTAAACTTTACTTTTTACGCAAAACAAAATGATCTATAACTACACAAATATTTTTGACTTATTTTAGATCATAAGATTCAAAAGTCTTTTATTTCTTAAAGTGTGTGCCAAATAAAAGTACATCATGAAGGGTGTCAAACGCTATGGGAAAGAAAAACAAGAGATGGAATAAATCGAATGTCAATTATGTTTTCGAATGTCGGCAATTATGTCGTCCGACACCAGTAACAACACTCAGCAAAACAATAACTTTAAAGATTAAATGCAGCGGAATTTAAAGAACACAAATGTTTAAATTTTCATAAGTTATATATATTATATAACTTATGATATTATATAACTTATGATGGTCAATGACCAAATGTATTGTGTGTATATATATATATATATATATATATATATATATATATATATATATATATATATATATATTATATATACAATAGTACAAATTCCTTTCTTTATATATTTACAATATAAAAACGATAAGGAATTAAAAATTAATGTCGCATATGACTTCTTCCTGAAAAATCTAACTAAATAGACATGGATAACCTCTCATTACAATCGCTCCATACAAAACTAATCTAGAATCTATACAACAATTGTAATGTTGGACAGAATATTGTCAACACACTTAGGCAACACTTGTGATCCAGATTTCTGAGATGAAATTCCGAGAGCTCTCTTGGTATTTTTGCTTTCTGATTCTGGATATTGATTCACTGTAGTAGCCTCTTTTATAGTAGAGAGTCTTCCTTGAAAAACTCATCGATCGGTTGTGGAGGTTGAGGGAAAGGTGCCAGCTAGTAGGTTTTGTTGGAGACGATAAAACCTCTAACAACTTTGACATGTTCCTCACGAAAAGCAGTAGCCTTGACTTGTTCTTCACACGTGTTTACCAACTCCTTTTTACCTTGCCAAGTCATATTTACCACACAGTAATCATTACGTGAAGTAAGGCAAAATCAGTTCTGAAAATGTTGGTCCGAATGTTGTGCAACATTTGTCCTAACATTCTTATACATTCAAATCAATACTTCAGGAGATATGTTGGGTCAAATGTCATAACATCAAATCCAACATTAACAATTTCCCCCTTTTTGCCTTAAATCACAAAACTCGTTAAAAAGTAAAGTTGACTTATGGTGTTGTCACAAATGTTGTCTGACATCTGTGATAAATAATTTCAAGGTCATGCTCCCCCTTAACATGTGATGGCATACAAGCAACCATGTATATACCAATTCATAGTATTAGATAAAAAAATATGAGCACATATATATCCACATCATCCAATATATACAAAGCACGAATAAAAATAAAGCATTGTCAACAAATATCCACATCAATCCATCAAAATATTTAACAAACATTTATAGCTTAGGTTCATCAACACCATTCAGCTTCATGTATAACAACTTCAGCTTCCTCTGCACCAACTTTAGCTTCCTCTCCCTGCATCAGCATCATCTCCCCCTTTTTGCAAAAAAAGTAGCATTATGAAATGGTCTCTAGCTTGTATCAGTGCATTCCTTGCAACATCAACTTCTGCAATTTGTTAGTTGATTTTTGCAATGTGATCCACAAGCCATTTTGTAGACAGTGTAAACTGTTCTGGACCAGTGTTGCCCAGAATGTTGGTGACATTTCTGGCAATATTTTCACTTTCAACTTCCTTCTTCCATGGTAAGTCGATGACTCTGTCCATGCTATTCAAAACTTCTTTGTTTATAGTATAAAGCTCAGGAGCCTTCCCTAAAATGTCTTCTCTCTTAGGCTTAAATCCTTGGGTGGTTAATACTTTGTAGATCATAGAAGGAAAAGAAATGATTGAAGTTGATTCTTTCTCAGCCAAGTTGGAAATTTGATGAAATATCATTTTTCCCAAATCAACTTTCAACCTTTTCCAATTTTATACAAAAGGGTGACTTGTTCAGATGTCACAATTGATTCATTCATTGAATGAAGCCAATTATGAATATCAATTTTGTAGAGGGTGGAAAAGATGTTGTTAGTTTGGAGTCTGGACATCTAGGGATCCATTTCTTCATTATATCTCCAATAAGGTATTTAATTACTTCATCCCTATTGTCTATCACCCGTTCAGCTTCTCTAACATTATCTCTAGCATTTTGACCAATACATTGATTTATGATAGCAGACGTAAAAAGGTATACTTTGTTATAGAGATATACCTTCCCAAATTTCTTTGAGGAGGTATCCTCTATAGCAGAGCTTAAACTAGAATAAAACAGTCTTACTATCTCATCAACGTATGGCTCTTTTTTAGTGACAGAACCAAGAAGCTGTCTATCCTTTAAGAATTATACCAAACCATATTAAGTACAGAAAGCAATATTTAACACCCTCTCAGGCCTAATTACTTTGTTCTTGTAAAATCTCACATATCATGGTTAGCTTTAGAATAAAATTTATTTGAGAAAGCAGATACCTCAATGTCTGAATCAGACATTTCTGAATTGACGAATTTGGTACTGTTGGAGGATGTTGTGGTGTGTGTCTCTTATGATGTTGGCTGTAATGTTGCCTGAGATGTTGTGACATCTGTGGCAACATTTAGAGCAGCACTTGTCCTTGTAGTCCTAGGAAGTCCCTTTGAAAAAATTGTTTCAAGGGGGTTTCATATGGGATTTCCCTTTCTTGAGGCACACTTGGTTGTTCAGAAGCAGATGATTCTTCCTCAGTTGAGAAAACAGAGTCCGTATTTTCACTATCACTACTCGAGTAAGCGGGTTTAGATGTTTCACATTTAGGCCTTTTGCTACTTGAACCTTCTTGTACTATTTTCTCAAACACTCTACTCGATCGACGAGTAGGAAAAGTAGATGGCCTTGGCCTTTTAGCTAGAGATGAGAAATCAAAAGTTTGATTGACATCTATTGGGTTATTATTGTCTCTAGGATAGCTGATATCTAAAGGTTCATCAAAACCTTTAAACACTATTGCTTTAGAAAGATCCTCAGGGAGATTTGAGGAAGAAGACTGGCCTGGTTGCAGAGGTGTATTTAACAGAGGGCTAATGCTTATGGGAGTGTTGGATGAAATTTTGGTTGACATTTGTTCTGACATTGGAGAAGTTTCCATCGGTGAGAATTGATGATAGGGTTTTGAGGAATTATGGTTTGTGATAGTGGTTGGAGTTTTATTTGGTGTTTTCATCGGGTTGGTAGGACAATATACACCCGCTGAACTCCCCCCACCCCTTTTTTGTTGTTTTTGAAAAAAAAAACAAATGAGAAGAATATTTATATACATGGAAAACCTTTTATTAACAACAAGAATCACATAGTTTTAGGTGTTTCACTTTTACATAATAACTTACACCTAAAATATTGAAAAAAAATAACCATCACGGTATCATTTTAAATTTTGAAATTCCTATAAACAAGACATATAATAGGGAGTAAGATATGATATTTCAACAATCATATAAGCACAACATCCCAACATATATCACATTCTGAAAATGTCAACATCAATGTTGTCACCATTTTGGACGACACAAGTATTTTGATCCCACTAGAATTTTCAGATTTGGCAACAAACCAAGACACGTTTTATATGCACTTTGTGATTTTGACCACTGAACTAATGTAACATTTTCCTATCGTTCCTTGGTCTAATCATATAACACATATAAATGAATTTTTCGTGTTAAAAATAAGAATATTTTTATGATATTCTCAAATTTCTTTTGAAGCACTCGATACTCCTATAGAATAGGAACAATATATTTCCACGGACTTTGCCCATTTTTCACAGTTGCCAAATATTTACAAAGGCTTTGCCTTATTTTGATACACCCTTTTATGATATATATGTTTTTTTATATCTCATCGCAGCGAACAGTATCACTTTGATAACATATTCTTAATGAAGGATCATGCTTGTGTGACCTAAAGTTATGCATTATACGGCAACAATAATCAGTTAGTGATATAACATACGTAAATGTCACCCGAAATGTTAGACAACATTTCAGTCGACATTCACCAAAAATGCCTTTTTAGAGATTACAAAAACCAAGAGATTTCTTTAAACTAGAAAATCTCTCATGGTCCAAAGCTTTTGTAAAAATATCAGCTAGTTGATGAAGAGTGTCAATATGTTCAATTTGAACTAACTGTTTTTCAACTAAATCTCTTAAAAAGTGATGTCTAATATCAATATGTTTTGTACGTGAGTGCTGAACTGGACTTTTAGAAATATTTATAGCACTCAAATTATCACAGTACAAAATCAAAATGTTGCTAGTAAATCCATAGTCGTCTAACATGTATCGTAGCCATATTAATTGAGAGCAACAACTTTCAGCTGCTACATATTCAGATTTAGCAGTTGAAAGTGATGCACATTTTTGTTTACGACTATACCATGAAACAAGGTTATTGCCTAGATAAAAACATCCCCAACTTGTACTTTTTCTATCATCCACATCTCCAGCCCAATCCGAGTCACTAAATCCTATTAAGTTAGGATTAGTGTCTTTAGAATATCAGATTTCCAACTCACATATGCCAGCAACATATCGAATAATACGTTTCATGGCTTTTACATGGGACATGCTTGAAAACGTGCACAAACACAAACACTAAACATAATATCTAGGCGACTAGCAGTAAGATAAATAAGGCTACCTATCATAGATCGATATAATGTTGGGTCAACAATTTCACCAACATTATCCTTACATACCTTCTGCGATGAACCCATTGGTGTTTTCATCTGTTTAGCGTTCTCCGAACCAAATCTATTTACTAGATTCTTGCATATTTACACTATGAGATGAAAATTCCATCTTCACTTTGCTTTATCTGCAAGCCTAAGAAAAAAGTTAATTCTCCAATCATGCTGATTTCAAATGTCGATGACATAGCTTCAATAAATGAATTTAGGTACGACTGTGAAGTCGATCCAAATACTATGCCATCCACATAGATTTGAGCAATTATAAGATCTACACCGTGTCGTTTAGTAAATAAAGTACAATCAGCTTCGCCATGGCTAAAACCAAATTCAATAAGAAAGTTAGTTAAACGACCACCACGCACGAGGGGCTTGTTTCAATCCATACAAAGCCTTTTTAAGCTTGTACACATAGTGTGGATGGTAAGGATCTTCAATTTTTTTTGGTTGTTCAACATATACCTCATTGTCTAGATAACCATTTAAGAAGGCACCTTTTACATTCATTTGGTGTAAAATAATTTTCAGACAACAAGCAATAGAAAGTAAAAGTATAATTGACTCGATTCTAGCTACAGGTGCGAAGGTTTCATCAAAATCAATTCGTGAGCAGAAACCACATATTTTTTATGAGGTTGCAGTGAAGTAGAAAAACATGATACAGAAGCCGGTTGATTATTTGCACTTATATATATATATTATGTATATGTATATGTATATTTGCATTCAGTGTGTATGCTAGACATAACTTCTTCTTTAGTTGTTTCGTAAGTTGGTTCTTCAGTTGGGTCTGTTGGACTTGGAGTTGGAAGTATTTCTAAGCTTTCATAAATCATTTCAACAAGTGTTTTATAACCGTCTACTTTAATAGTATGATTTAATACAACACCAATAAAATAAATAGTGGGAATAGGAAAAAAATATTTTTTTAATTTTAAAAATATTTTTTAATAGATGGGGCGTAAGTTGGTTTTTGGTAACAAAAATATTTGAGCTATATAAAATAACATAGATGAAGTAGTAGGATAATAAATATCAGAAAATTTCTTAGTAGCTAGAAAAAATTTCTCTAAGAATACATTAAGTTCCAAATTTTTTTTCCATTCATTATCTACAAGCATATCCCTTGGATTTTGATTATGAGTGTTAAATAATAAAGTTATAGGTATTCTATACTCGTGAGCAACAACTAATTGTTCATACAAATAATTCCACATAGTTGCAACTTCTTCTGGAATTTTCCTATAAGGTAATCTACAATCATGACATGTTTTTTATACTCTTTGCGTCTTTGTATTTTATTACCTTTAAAAATAAAGTTGATAGCAAATTGTTCTTTATCAAGGATGTCTTTAAAAAGTTTTAGGTCATCCTTTACAACTAAGTTATAGATATGTCATACACATCTAACATGAAAAAAATTGGGAAAAGATGGAGTCAATCGAGTTTTTAAAATGTTTACAGCAGAATCATTAGAAGAAGCATTATCTAATGTAAAGTCATAATTTAACAGTAATTTCATAATATTCACTCATTTCATGAATATTTCTTGAAATAAAACTTCCAGTGTGCCTATCATCAATATATCTATATGCTAAAATACGTTTTTGCATAGACCAATTTTGATCTATCTAATGACATGTTATCGTTAAATAATCATTACCGTTAGTACTACGGTCTATGTCAGAAGTGATAGTCACTTTGCTATTAAAATGATACAATGCATAACGTAAATATTGTTGATATTCACTTGCAAATTTAAAAAACATCCCTTCTAACAGTTGATCTAGGAAAATCATTAAAACTAGGATTATATAATCATTACCGTTAGTACTACGCCTATGTCAGAAGTGATAGCCACTTTGTCATATTTTCCCTATCTTTGTTTTTATCATATTTAGGACCAACAATTCCTCCCGTCGTCGGGTTAATTTGACCATGTACTTGGTCGGGAACACTATGTGAACCTTGTCCCGACTCAGATGGCATTGTCACACCCAATTTTTTAGCATGGTATTGATTCCACCTAGCTGTGTGCTCGCCTTGTACATTTCTCAATAAACCTTCAGTCCCACCTTGATCTTTTCCGGTTTTAAATTTATAAACATTTTTACAAATTTTACATCTAGCTAGTTGATTTTCTTGGTCCCTATCAAAAAAATCTCATGCAGTTGATTTTAATTTTCGTTGTGTGGGGCCTCGACTCATACTAGGGGGAATATGAGGCATTCCGTTTCAGTTTGAGGCTGCGACTCAGTCTGAGCCTGAGGTTAAGGTGCACTAGTGGGTGTGTCATCTAGATTATCGTCTAAATTAAGGTTTGGTTCATCTACCTCATCATCTAATGATATATCATTAAAAAATAGTTTCATCTATATGAGTGAAATCAATGAAATCATCGGGACTAGGAATATGATTACTAGAAGAAGTGCCCTGCCCTTGTTACCCCTACTAGAAGAAGCACCCTTACCCTTAAACATACCTCTTAATCCTTTCATTTTAATTATGAAAATAAATAATTAAAGATAATGAAATTAAGTGCGATACTTAAAATAAAGTAACAATAATAATTTAAAGAAGGAACGAACGTACCAAACGCCGACGTAATGTCGACATGTAATCGAGGTTGAAAATTAAAACTTTGCTCGATGGATGATCCTCAAGTTAGTTGCCAACTTCACTCTCAATTTTTTAACTTTGATATAAATGAGAAAAAAATATTTAATATGCAATGTAGAATTGTAGAGAGATAAATTGAGAACTTAGAGAGATTGTAGGAAGATTTGTGAAAAAAATGAAGAGAAAAATGAGGTATTTATAGTTGAGAAATAGGGTTAAAGTGTAAATATATTAACTTAGGGGTTAAAAATAAATATTAAGGGGGTTATGGGATTGGGGGGGGGGGGGGGGGGGGGGGAATGGCTGTTATAACTGTTGCACAACGGCCAAAATCGAAATTTGGTCGTTGTTGCAATGACTATTTTTGCAAAGGGGGAGGGGGATGCAGGGCGGGACGATCCTAGGTCCCGTCCCGAGTTCGAACCCCGACACCGACAAATTTTTTTTTTAGGTGGGACCGGGGAGGGGCGGGTAGCGGGTCGAGATCGGGCCAACCCGACCCATTGGACAATCTTAGTTCAAAATGGTGTGGGGGTCCCTTTTTGTTAGTGGGGGGGGGGGGGGGGGGTTCTAAGCAGTAATTTGATGTGACGTTGGTATGATACTTAGTTCTAACTTTAATTTGAATTATGAGGATTTGTAGTTGAGAAGTTTAAAATAACTTTCAATTTTTAAAAAAATATAAAGATGACCCTAGATATAGAAGAGAAATGAAGATCAATAATTAGAGTAGACGGTTAGTAGGTAATAGAGTGTGATCTTACCACTTATCAGTACTATAATTATTATTCTAGTATTATCATATGTTTTGATTTTATTCCTACTATTATTACTTGGTTATGTTCAATATTTATACTGTCAGCATTTTTTTTCTCTATATTTTCATCATTGTTTTTTTATTTGTAAAGAATGGATCTTGGGCCTAACTCAACCCCAAAAGCTAGCTTGTAGGGTGAGGATTGTCCAAGTTCATATAAGGAGTTCATGTTCTCATTCCATATCCGATGTGGGACTCTTAACACTCCCCCGCACGCTCAAACCTTGTTAATTGAAACGTGGATAATATAATTTGGGAGCCCAGCATTGGTGAACAAAGAATTTAAATGAGTCTGACTCTGATACCATGTAAAGAATGAATTTTGGGCCTAACTCAACTCCAAAAACTAGCTTGTAGGTGAGGATTGTCCAAGTCCATATAAGGAATCCATATTCCCATTCCATATCCGATGTGAGACTCTTAACATTATTTTTGCATTTTTTTCAAATCATTTTTCAAAAAATAATTTTCTTGAGCTGAGGGACTATCAGAAACAATCTCTCTACCTTATAAAGGTAGGGATACTAAGGTCTGCGTACACTTTACCCTTCACAGATCCCACTTGTAGAAATAAAGGGTATGTTTTTGTTTTTGTGGTCTCAAATCCATATCATAATATTTATGTGATTATAACTTCTTTATTAATATTCTTATTATAGGAGTAAAATGAGAATCTTAAAAATAAATTATTTTCAAATTTATAAATATTTTTGTAGGAATGAACTCATATAAAAAAGTAACTGAAATGAAGGAAGAAACAACTTTTCACCAAAAGTTTAAAGTTTGATTCCTAGACGTTAAGATATTAAACTCAATACTTAACCAATGCGTCACTCAGCCTCATTTGATTATGTGTTTCTTCAGATAATATTATATATATTTTAAGAATATTCATATAACATTAGATATATTTTAATAATTATACACATAATATATTGAGTTTAGTCAAGTGATTATGAGTTCACGTGATCCATTTTTTATACCTAAAACCGCCCCTGATGTTATGGATAGTGAAAACAATAGGAGTGTATTTTTCGGCTTTGCCGTCAAATCAAATAGTCGAATCATAACCATCTTAATTACATATAAACTCCTAAAAATAAGCGGCGCTACAAGAAAGGACTGGATTGGGTTAATTATTGAAGAAACTTCAAATATTGGCCACAAAATAAGGAATGAGGGAATTGACTTAATTGATGGTCTAGACCATGTGAGAATCACTAGCCGTGATAAAGAAATTAAGTATGCGTTCGAACATAAATGTGTGATATTTAAGAAAAAACTGAAAAAAAATATATTTGGAAATTGAAGTTGTTTTCGACATGCATTTAAATTGAAAAGAAATATTCCTATAATTTTTGTGGGTAAATTTTTTAATCTAAAAAACTGATCAAAATTAATTTTTCAAACCTGAAACTCATCTTCATTTTTCTAAATCATCTAATGATATAACGAAACGTTGTTTTGATTTTTTCTTTTCTATTTTTTTTTTAAAAAGCTAAACGGGCCCCTAAGAAGTCGAAGAAATGAAAAAAAAAAAGTCGAAGAAATGACACCTTCTTTCACGTGAGGTATAAGGTCGTTTTAGTGCTGATTATGCAACTTGGCAAATTGACAGCATTTTGGAATCAATATGAAAAAGAGATACATTGTTTTTCTTTCTTCTCAATTTTGGTTGTTGAAGAAAGAAAAAAAGATTAAAATGTGTGATTCTGAACAATGAATTTGTTCTTCGATGATACACTACTGTGCACTTTAAATTTTGTGGTCTAAAATATCTCAAAGATATTTGTGTAGTTATAAATTAACTCGGTAAGCTTAAAATGTAAAATTTTAAGTTATATTATTGTCAAATAAAAAAATATATCAGTTTTTTTAGATTAACTAAAAATGAAAGTATGTCATATAAATTGAGACGGAGGGAGTAGAAGAAAGAAAACATTTGTTCCTTTTGGTTCACTTAGTTTTATTGCTTATAAATTTGTTGTCCCTTTCATGGAAAAGTTGGGTGTATCGGTTATGAGGCTTCCTCTCGTATTTGGAGGTGGACTCATGATTTTAATTTTAAGAGTTTTGGATTTTAGAATAGCAACTTCAAGTGTTAATAACTGAATTCCATATTTAATATTTATCTATATTTTGATAAATTTTTAATATAAATATATTGATTAAACAAAAGTTATCAAGTTCGGCGAAAATCGTATGACCATATCCGAGCTTCTATCTCCGCCCCTGCTTGTGATAAGGATCTTTTATCATCAACTAGTTTTAGCGTACGTGCGTTACACGTGTGTATTATATATATATATATATATATATATATATATATATATATATATATATATATATATATATATATATATATATATTGAAAGAATATAATTTTTGGTTATTTTCATTAATTGAAAGAGTATATATACAACTTACAAATAATCATATTCCTATTCTACTCCCAAAATCCTATTCTAGTTGTACAAGAATCCTATAATTATGGTAAGTGTACAAGCCTAATTTAATACAATATTTACACTACAATTTGACTCCAAAAACCGTGATATACACGGGCTTGTATACCGTGACAACCACGGTTTCACACTTGGTAATTTCCTTGGTGAAACCGTGATATACATCGTATACAAACCCATGTATATCACGGGTATAACTAACACACCCCCGCAGTCATAGCGGGTGGTCTTCATACGCTAAGACTGTCCCTAAAATCTTCAAAGAGTACTGATGGAAAACCTTTGGTAAAGATGTCCGCAATTTGATACTTGGAAGGGACACGTAAGACACGTACTTGCCCACGAGCTACCTTTTTTAGAACAAATGGATGTCCATCTCAATATATTTAGTGCGCTGATGTTGCACTGGATTGCCAGAAAGATATATTGTACTAACATTATCACAATAAACCAAGGTAACCTTTTGAATGGGAAAGTGAAGCTCTAAGAAAAGATTACGTAACCAACATGATTCAGAGACCACATTGGCCACCCTCAATACTCGGCCTCGGCACTGGAGCGGGATAAGGTAGCCTGCCGTTTGGCAGACCATGAGACCAAGCTATCACAAAGAAACATACAGTAACCAGACGTAGAGAATCTAGTGTCCGGACAGCCACCCCAATGAGCATCTGTATAAGAGACAAGTGTAGAGACAGATGACGGATATAGATGCAACCCATAATCAAGTGTGCCCTGTAAGATTCGAATGATGCGTTTGAGCACATTCATGTGCTCAACTCGAGGATCATGCATAAACAAGCACACATGCTGGATGGCATATGTAATATCAGGTCTCGTGAAAGTAAGATACTGAAGTGCCCCTACAAGGCTGCGATAGTGGGTCGGATCCTCATACAGTGAGCCAGCAGCAGTACCCAACTTGGGTTTAGTATCAACTGGAGTGGAATTAGACTTACATGACGACATACCAGTGCGCTCAATGATCTCAGCCGCATACTTACTGTCGCGCCCGTTTTTAACTTCGACCCGCGAGAGGTGAGAATGGAGTGCAACGTATTCAGTGATTCCTGGGTTAGATTAAGGAATGGAGGAGTCGACACCTAATTATTCTAAGGTGAATTAGGGCACCTAAATGTTGACTATAAATGCTGCAATAACTCCAATTTTAAGGTCTGCGAAACTAGTGAAATTCTAGGTAAAGGTTCTTCATTATCTTAAAGGGAAGTGGTTAGACATCCTTTAAGATCCGCTAACTCGTGGTTATCCGATCAAACTCAAGTTAATTATTGCTAGAAAAATGCATGTTTGAAAAGTATATAAAGTAAAAGATGTTTGCAAATATTTAATAAATGATGCATTTTTTATACAAGTATGCATTTGCATAATTTGAAAGAAAACACATGAAAAGTTAAAATATGCATTTGCAACGATAATAGTGAAACAAATTATTTATAATGTTAAAGACGTAGTTTTTTTTTTTTGGAAATCATTTGATTTTGCGAATTTGGAAAAAAGATAAAACTTTATTTATAAAATTTAATAGAGCGATTAAAAGATGACCAAAAGTTGTTTTGAAAATTTTGAATATGCATGACGAGCCTAAAAATAAATAAACTAGCGGAGGGTTTCTAAATTTCAATTACCCGAACCTACGAGTAAATAAACTAGCGACGGGTTTCAAGTCTTAAACTAACCTATGAATTAATTCTAAGTTTGCCTATTCTAAGCATTTCAATGGTTATATAAGTGCGATAAATAATATTACAATAAAGAGAGGGGTAAAAGCTGAATTAAAGAAAATAAATAAAATAAATAAACTCCGAGGAATATCTGCCTTTATTTACTTTATTCCCCGCAAGCTGTCAAGAACAAACGGTTAGAGACAAAGAAAAAAAAAACTTCGGATCCGTATCCAAAACAGTGGGCGTTTTGGTCACGGAGGGCTCAGACTTAAATTTTGAAAAGACCATTCCAATCACGTCGTGGCTGCAAACATATGACTAAGTGGTTATTTTGATTGCCTCGCCTACTAAACGTGTTGGTCTCTCGGATGAAAAAGAAAAGATCACTATAAAAACGCCGTGGCTGCGAATATATAAGTCACCTCGCCTACTAAACATGTTGATCTCGGATGAAATAAAAAGGTTTAAGTCTCATCCTTGCCCAGAAGTTATATTCCGTCTTTACGACCGTGGAGGCCTCAAAATCAACGGATATTTTTCATCGGCCAGTGTAGTATCGTGTTCAAATCAACAAAATTAAATTGGAACAAGAAGCAAAGCAGCGATGCGAAGCGATAAACGAGAGAGTCAATTTCCGAAAAGACGCGGTGTTTAGTTTAAAATAGTAAAACAATAATCTGGAACCGAGCAGTGAACTAAAACAGAAAGCAGTGCCCGAACAGACGCGGTACTTGTTCAAAACAGTAAAAAAAATAGTAGAAGAGTAATCTGAAACCGAGCGATGAATGAAGAAGAAAGAAAGGTTACTGAACAGACGCGGTATTTGTTCAAAACAGTAAAAATAGTAAAATAGTAAGATATCCGTTGCACGGATATTTAAAATAGTAAACTGAAAACAGAGAAACGAAAAGTGCGGCCTCAAATTCAATTTCATCGGCCAAAATGCGGTATTTGGTTCAAAACAGTAAAATAATAAAACAATAAGATATCCGTTGCACGGATGTTTAAAACAGTAAACTGAAAATAGAGAAACGAAAAAAAGCGCGGCCTCGAATTCAATTTCATCGGCCTAAATGCGATATTTATTCAAAGCAGTAAAATAAACAACATAGCCGCACACAATAGTAAGTAATTAAATGTCCGACCCGATCATGAACAAGTGACCGAATGAAATAGTGAACCGGCTTCAAAACAGACCCGGAATAGTGACCGAAATCGCAATCAAAATTCAGATTTTTCAGATAACCAGCAACATGATGTGAAAAATGTCATAATCTGGAAATATATCCAAACCGGGTCGATACGACCCGGGTCAGTGACCCGACCCAAATCAGATTTTCAGCAATCTCAGATAACCAGCAAATAAGATGTAAAAATGTAAAATTCTGGAAAATATTCAAACCGGGTCGACCCGACCCGAAATCAGTGAAGAACAACAAATCAAATTTTTTTCAGCAAATTCAGATAACCAATATACAAGATGTGAAATGCAATAATTCTGGAAATATATCCAAACCGGATCGACCCGACCCGAATCAGGTGTCAAACCCGAAACAAATTTTTTCCCACCAATTTCAGATAACCAATAACAACAACAACAACAACAACAAAAAAAATGGTTCTTACCCCGACCCGAAATCAAAAGCAGAATCAAAACACCCTTTCTTTCGAATTTTGAACTTGTTTATTTCTTGAATAACAACGAGGGGGAAACCAAAAATCAAGAACACAACAAGATATTTATATGGTTTCGGAACTTCTCAAAAATCCTTTCAAAAAATCCCCTTTACGTAGAACAAAAATGAGGGTATTTATAGATGAATTCGGACTTGCAACGTTCAAAAACAAGTTCGAATTTCAAAATAAAGTGACGATTTGGGACGGATTTTAGGGGTATGGGTCGCGGGTTTTGTGGGTATGGGTCGGAGGGTTGGTGGCAGTGTCGGGTGAGGTGACCGGCGAGTTTTGGGGGTGTGGGGTCGCGGGTATGGGTTGCGGCGATTTGGGAGAGAGGGTATTAGGATTTTCATTTTTTTTTGGGTGGGGGCGTTTTGGTTTTGGGTATAAGGGAATAAAAGGGACGGGTCGCAGGAGTTGGGCCGACGGGTTGGTCGAATGGGTATTGGGTTTGGGAGATTTGGGCTGGGGCGATGGGGAATAAGAAAAGGGGAGTTGGGCTTCGGGTTGGGGCTTGGGTTAGGGAATAAGGGGGTATTGGGCTTGGACGAAAAATGGGTTTTGGGTGAATTTTGTTTGGGTTAAGATATAAAATGGGTTATGGGTTTAAAAATATAAAAGGGGTTTTATTATATAAAAAGAAAGCTTTGCAAAATTTATATATTCTAAAGATGACAATATGATAAAATTATAATATTTGTGAAATGCTTGGTGCTAACAATAAAAAATAAAAATGCGATGTCGTTTTGCGAAAATAAAATAACATATAATATTAGGATAAAAGTATGATTATGATATAAAATGCAACTGACAATAAAAATTCAAATAATAATAATAATAATAATATATATATACATATATATGCCTATATTTTAAAATCGTTTTAAGGTGTCAAAAATATTTAAAATTGCAAATAAAATCAGAAAAGATGGGACAAAATTGGGTGTCAACACTTACGTTGTGATAAGAACAACCCACCTGCATGACGAGTGATAGCAATCCCCAAAAAATAACTCAAGGCCCCCAAGTCTTTCATAGCAAACTCAGACCTGAGCATGATCATGATAGACTTGCGCGACGCATCAGTGGAGCCAGTCAAGATATTATCCGGTTTGACAACGCTTCACCATGTAAGAAAGTATTCTTTACATCCAACTGATGAATGTGCTATGCTTTGGAAAGAGCCAGACTGAGAACAATGCGAATGGTAGCCGGTTTGACAATCGGACTAAACGTCTCACCATAATCCACGACAACCTGATGAGTCTTACCATCACCTACAAGACGAGCCTTATGCCTCGCAAAAGAATCGTCAGAATTATCTTTATGAGTAAAAATTCACATAGACCGAATAATATTAACACCAGAAGAACGGGGTACCAACTCCCACGTCTTATTCGCAATAAGAGCATCATATTCGTCGGTCATAGCCAATTTCCAATTTGGGTCATTTAAGACGGACACTGGGTTACGGGGTAGGGGGATTTAAGAACATTTGAATTTAAATTAAAATATCTTTTTGGTTTAAAAATACCCCATTGACTACGAGTGACCGGTCTATGACTCGAGGGAGAATTTGGTAGATTTTGGGAAATATCGGGATAGGTGATGGACTGGCCAACAGGTAGTGGGACTGCTGGCCCAATACGGGAACTGGGACCTATATCGGAAACAGAAACAGGGGCAGAACTGGGTTGGATAGGCGGCCTAGTTGCTGGCCCAATAACTGTAGTATGCGAAGGGACTGGAGGACCAGCGAGCAGTGGGCCCGCTGGTGGATTTCGGGTGCGTGATAGGTTCGATAAATGGTGGATAATATATAGGGATACATCGTCGTCTAAAAAATTATACAAACTAGGCCCGAGACTATTTACCCTTGCAAAGGGAAATTGGGTTTCATCGAAACAACATGGCGACTAATGATGATTTTATTAGACGACAAATCCAAATGTTTGTAACCACGATGATTAGAGGGATAACCTAAAAACACACAAGAAGTAGAACGGGCTTGAAGTTTGTTAATTGTAGTTGACAGAAAGAGTGGATAACATAAGCACCCAAAGACCCTAAGATGTGAATACGAATGAGTCTTTTTATATAAGATTTGAAGAGGGGAAGAATATGCCAAACCTTTGGTAGGAAGTATGTTAAGAAGATATGTAGCCATTTGTAGAGCATGATGTCAAAAAAAGGGGGGGACAGAAGCATGAACTAATAGAGTGCGGACAATGTTATTAATGATACGAATTTTACGTTAGGCTTCCCCATTTTGTGAAGATGTATGAGGACAAGGGAAATGAAAATTTATTCCATTGGTAGCACAAAAATCCCGAAACAACCCATTATCACATTGAATATTTTTTATTTCCCGGTCGAACTGGGTACAGATGAATGCTCTAAATTTTAAGAAGGTGGAAAAAACTTGAGATTTTTTCGCTAACGTAAAAGTCCATAAAAAATTAGAATATTCATCCAAAAATAGAACATAATAACGATGTCCCAAAGAACTGAGAACAGGAGATGTCCATAAATCGCTATGAATAATATCAAATGGCATTAACGTACGAGAAGTAAAGTCTACAAACGGTAATCTAACAAGTTTTCCTAGAGGAAAAGATTGACAAATTGGAGTACTACACGTACCCTTACAAGAAATAAAATTGTTTTTATGTAATGAAGAAATAATAAATGACCCAGGGTGACCCAAACATGCATGCCATAAAGAAGGAGCGAGAGCCGCAAAAGTGGATGGAAAGGCTTGACTCGAGAGACCGGATGTGGGCGTGATAGGATAAAGATCTCCCTACTATCACATCTCATGAGAGGAATCCCCATCTTAAAATCCTTCACAGAAAACCCAAAAGGATCAAAATCAACAAAAACCCAATTATTAGTGGTGAATTTACGGATAGACACCAAATTTTTAATTAAGTTTGGGGCATGAAGGGCATTTTTTTAAGACAAGAGGGGGGTTGGGGGTGGGACAAAGTTTTATGACCGTAACCACGAATTGGAATTGAATTTCCATTACCAATAATTATGCCACGATTGTTGCTCAAGTTGGAATAAAACGAGAGAGTACCTTGGTCGGACGTCATGTGGGTAGTGGCTCCGGTGTCCATGTACCAATTCGGGTATATGGAATTTAATCAAAGTGTGTGCAACACAACTTCAATGTCGGTAGGAGTGGGGCCCGCTACATGGTGGGCTTGTGAAGGCCGAGGCCCAAACACACTTGCTTGTTGCCCCGACCCAGAACCTGCTCTCGGTAACCACTATGGCTGGGCAGAATTGGGCGTGGAAGCTAAAGCCGGAAATTAGGCCCAATGCGGATGTTGGACATACGACGGAAAATAGGGATGTTGGGCCCAATTTCATGGCCAGGGGCCCAGGGATTGGCTTGCGGCCCACTGCCCCGAGGCCCATTTCCACCCCTGTTATTTCCACCTCGGTTTCCACCACGGTTTTACCATTACTTTTATGATTCTGACCATTTTTGCCGCCATCATTGTTGCAGTTTTGGCTGAAATTATTGAGTCGGATGGAGAAAAGGTGGACTCGGTCATCATGACGATGGAAGGGGCCCAATGGCCGCTTTCTTAGCCAAGCCTATCTCTTCGAGCGTGAGCATGGAACGGGCCTGACTTGATAAAACTGTGGAAGATGACTACTCTAACGAAGAAGCGTACCAACACCACTATAGGCCTTAGACATGCCTGCAGCTATTTGAATGACAAGACGATCGTTGGTAACGGGCGCATCAACGTTGCGGAGTTGGTCCGCTAATTCTTTCAACCTTTTGCAATATGCTGAAACGTTAGGGAAATCATCCATATTGACGTGGGAGAATTCCTGTTCAAGGGTAACAACACGAGAAGGAATATGTCACGCACTCTATTCCAAGTATCCATCTCCGTAGTGTCTGGTTCGAAAATCGTTTGCAACAGGTCGGTAGAGATAGTGGAGTAAATCCACTGAAGAACGATAGCATCAAGGGTCGTCCACAACTTAGGATCATCCTCGGGTTTAGGCACCTTCGTATCCGCAGGAGCCGCAGGGATAATGTGATGGAGGACTTGATGCGAGCGTGCGTGAACTTTGAATAGTTCGGCCCACGCATATTGGACGTTTTCTATTTCAAGAATGATAGGGATGTGATTCTTGATGTTAGAAACAATAAGGGCAGGGTGAAACGTGTTCTTAGCCATCACAATCAACGTAGGGTGTGACGTAGGGATTTGGAAGAAAATTTAGGAAGGGAGAAGGCAACAAAGTGCACGGAAACAGAGGGTGATGTCTCGGAACTCGTGTCACGAGGAGGTTTGGGAGAGAAAAAATTATAATACTAAATTATACTAAACTTCGATGCATATTTAGTCCTAATTTGACATTCAAAATTACTTCTTAAAAAGATTGGTCAAACATAATAAACATATTTCTTAATTACTAAAAAATTATCATTTCAAAATAAATTGGTCAACACAAACCGATACTTTTCAAAAATATTTCTCTGAAAAAATATTAAAATTTGACCAAACAATGAAATTGAAAATTTGGTAGGACTTGCATGCGGTTGACAACCAAAGGACTGTAACTATGTACAAATCGTAATTAGCAAACTAATTTTGGCCAATTTCCATAAAATTAGTTAATAAAGTGTTAGGACATAAAACAAACAAAAAAAACTATGGAATCCTGAAATTTTAAACCATCTTCACATATCCAATAATTTTGTAAGTGAACAAGGTGGCGTTTATATGCTTCGGAATTAGGATCTTCCACCCAACAAGCAATAAGACATAGGAGTATAACCTACCAAAAGAGTATTATAATTGCAATTATCTCACAGTGACTTCCTATAAACTCTAGGAAGCCTCGTCGGACAATTTTTTGCTAGAAAATAATTTTAATCATAACTTACAAGAATACTCCGATGCCACAAATAATATAGTAACTCTTTCACTACAGTACTATCTACCTCAGTAACTCCACCATAAGCATGGTTGAAAGTCCTCTCAACTTTGAACTCTTGTATCCAATAGTACTAAGTGATAAATTTCTACACATTTTAAATAAGGGAAAATTTTATAATTAAAATTCAGTTGATTTCAAAGTCCTAAATATTAGAAAAATAATTAAATGACTATATGGTTCAATTTTGAAATCTAATTTTAAGGGGTAAAAAAGTCAAAATACGTGGGTTGCACGTGTGTAAACGTCAGAATAATATTTTTACATTGACACAGTAATTAAATTCAAAATAATTGAGGCTCGCGTTGAAACTTTATAATGTGAAACTTATTATTACGCAGTTACACTTATGTGAATACTTTTAACTTCTGAATAAATGATGCCGATGCTTTGTATTCAATATCACCTAAATAAAATATGAAAGAAAATCAAACAAAGCTCACTAATTAATATAAAGTGGGAAAAATCTTAAACTACCAAAAGCAAGCAAATAAGAACTATAATAAAAATTAAAGAACTCCAATTCTGGAATGATGACAAAGATAGGCTGACGAATGATCCTTGAGTGCCGAATTAAAGTTCAAACAATGACGAACCCTGTGAGAAGGGCTTTATTGATTAAGGAGACCAATTATTCTAAGAGTGTGGAGTAGTAAATTTAAAGTTGACTAACAAAATTTGCACCAGATGAACAAAGAGAATTTTAACTCTATTAATCTTAATCTGTACATTACATGTGGTGTCCATATATATACAGCTATTCCAGCCAAGAGTCCTAAGAGAAGAGCTATTCTAATGTATACATTCTACACTCTTAGAAATACTTTAGGATTTAACAAATCCTTATCACGTAAGTAGCATAGGATCACGTAATGTTTATCAATGTCCTAGTTGTCTAACAATTTGTTCTATCAAAACATAACATAGGATGTAATTTAATTTAGGTAAGTATTTTATTGATTAAAAGTTTCAAATAATGATATACCAAAGGTAAAATCTTAGTTGAATTTATCCTAATTATTAGGACTTCTTATATAGTTCTAATAAGGAAAGACATAATAACAGAATTTTAGTTGATTTCAAAGTTTAAAATATTAGAAAAATATTTTTAAAGGATAATTAAATAATAATTTGAGGAAAATAGTAAATGACGATTTTGTCTATTGTAGAGTCTTTTAATGAAGGGAAAAAAGTTCAATCAACATTTCTGAAGAACGAGTAGAAGATTTGGCAATAATGATGAAATCAAGAAGGTTTCCGGTGATTCAGTTGAACGGAAAAGGATTAAAGGTCGAGTGGAGATGAAGATTCATTTAAGAAGATGAACAAGAGAAGAGGTCAGAAGAATGAATTGAAGAAGGGGAGAAGGATTCTATAGCTTGAAAGGTCATCATTATGAAAAACATTTTGGTGTACGAACCGATGGGGTGGTTTAAACATAGAGTGACACGTGTCTAGATTATCATAAGGATACGACGTGAGTCAGAGTTTTGAGAAGAGGAAACGCTTTGTTTTTCTGCTTTTTTGGAATAATTTGAAAAGAAAATTTTCAGAAGAAGATAACGAGAGGATCATTTACACTTTCCATTACTACGGTAAACTTAGATCCGGAAAGTGTGGGGACAATCTGTATATGGTGAAAATCCGGTATGACACGTGGCAAGGTTGGGACAAGAGTTCGAGGTAAATTGATAAACATGGTATAGGATATGAGTTGTGACCTGGGTAAGGTAGCAATCGAGGTAAACCCGAATACGACCGAGCCAGTTGACACCGAGTAAAGTTCTGGAGGCATTCAACGTATGTCCGATCCGGATACGGCGCCAGCCGTTACTCTTTAGCCATTAAGAGGTCATTATTAGCATTAATGATATTTAATTTTAGAGAGATTCTCGGGTTTTAATGTCTTGTATTCATAGCTATAAAATGAGTCCAACCTTCATGTTGGAAGGGCATCCTATTCTCAAAATATGTACTCTTACGCTCAAAGTTACATAAGTTATATACATTGCTCGCGTTCTTTGTCTATAATCAAAGCTATTTTACTAAAGACCACTGTCAGCTCGAACCAATCTTGCTCAGAAGATTCATCCGAGTTCAAAAAGGATCATGCTAATTTCATTTATTGTCATTTCCATTATTTACTTATTTTTAATTATTTATTATCTATTGTAGCAAATCAGTCCACATATCCTTTAAACCACACATTTTTTGAGGTAAACACAATTCGCAGATTTTCGGTGGTGGAATTATAAAAGCCAAAGCCGATGACAGGCAAATCCTATTGTCAGTCACGAAATGAAGGAAAAAGTTTAAATTATGTGTTTTTTCTTATCTGAAATCAAATCCTTCTACCGCAGACCCAAAAGAAACAAAAGTTCTAAAACGTTATATTTGTTATAAATATTATTTATTATTGTAAATGTCTATCTCTATAAGGAAAGTTAGAGTTAGTAACTTTGGGAACAAGTCAGTTTTCTATTATAAATAAAGATGTTTTCTTCCTTGTATTTACATCGCTCAAGAGAAATAAAGAACTCCCCTCTCTTTCTCTACAACATCACTTGTATGCTCAGATCAATAAATTGTGATAAATTCTCTCTCACAATTGATTCAGGGTTAGGAACCACATATTTCCATCTAACATTTTTTATGTGTGGTACATAATTAAGTAATCTACCATGATGCACAAAAGATGGATTCCCTCAAAGAAGATGGGATATATGTTAGTTTCTCTAGCATGGGGGGGGGGGGGATAAGCAGCTAGAAAATATATTGTGAATTATCATTAGTACGATCCTCATTCAAAGATAATTCAAGTTAAATGCTAGAAGCATTTGTTGACCTAAAACTAACTTCATATTTCGGCAAAAAAATTCTCCTACTAAATTAATGTCCCTGAAGGACAAAGTTTACAACATTCATGAAGCATGGTAGATCAATCGATTCCAATTGCAATAATTCTTGAAAAGAAAGAGGAGCAAATGATCAAAATGGTCATAACGAGGAGGTAATGTGCTCTTGAAGAGCATGCGGCATAACACTTCACGAAACCTTATGAGAGGTTTAGGTATCTAAAATAATGAAAGTGATAAGATCTCAATAAATTATATCACATTATGAACCGATACAAATGATATATCGTCGACGATATCTTTGGTACAATATAGCACAATATTGTAAAAGATTATGAGGATCTGAATTCTACGTCTATAAAGCATGCTAACATAGACATTGTTACCAAGTAAAATGACGCATTTTGGTAAGCTTCGAGCTTATTGGACCCGCAGTCCAGACAACAGAAAACGTCACACATTTAAACATTAATGGATATTGTCACATGACAAAATTTATGTGAAAATTCTTGAAGAATTTTAAATGCCTGAAGCATATACAAATTTTATAAATTTGTTCATAATTCTTATTTGAATTAAGTTAAGCAAGATGAACGCGATTTGATCACCTTAATGAATTTTTGCCGACTAAGGGTACAAATGACTCTATTTATCCTTACGTATTTATGAAAATAAAATTTTGTTATATTGTTGTGCAAGTTGATGACTTGTGTATTATTGAAAACTCTTGAAGAGTTTCCAAAAGCAATAGATTATCTGCTGAAAGAAGTAGAATTGAGAAACTTGTAGAACTCTTTGGTCCTGAAGTGCCATATCTTAATGCAATTGATGCATTTATATATTTTGCTATCCCTATGAGGGATTAACAACAATGTTGTTTTACATGACAATCAAATCATATAAAGTTAACATATGTTTGTAAAGCAAGTCAGGAATGCACTTAGAGTGATTTAAACAATATTATATGTCGATGCAATTCCATCAAAAGAGTGAAGATGCAACAACATACATAACCCAACTAAAGGAATAATTCATAAAAGGAGATAGAACATAGCATATTTGACCAAAATTATTCTTCACACACGAGCTCAACAAGAATGGTGATATCAACGTGCAACAGATTCGTTCGAGTGATAAATATGGCTGATTTGTTCACCAAGTCTCTACCAACTGCAATATTACGGATAATTTGAACCCCTCTTGACTGCTGAGCCAAGATTGGGATGCGAAGACTCAAGTATTTGGATTGGGATGCGAAGACTCAAGTATTTGGATTGGGATGCGAAGACTCAAGTATTTGGATTGAAGTTCACATCAGGGGGGTTAATATGTGTTGTACTCTTTTTCCAGTAAAAGGTTTTAGTCACACTGGATTTTTCCTGTAAAGTTTTTAATGAGGCAGCCAGAATGCATATTATTAGAAATGTGTACTCTTTTTCCTTCACTAGAATTTTTTCCACTGGGTTTTCTTTAGTAAGGTTTTAACGAGGCACATTATCTACCAAATAGACATTCAAGGGGGAGTGTTATAAATATTACTTATTATTGTGAATGTCTATCTGTATAAGGAAAGTTAGGATTAGTAACTTTGGGAACAAGTCAGTTTTCTATTATAAATAGAGATGTTTCCTTCATTGTATTTACATCCTTCAAGAGAAATAAAGAACTTCCCTCTCTTTCTCTACAATATTCTTGTTCTAGTTTTATTATTTCATAACACGTTATCACCACGAATTGCTCATTCGTCAATCGATGGTCGATGCTTCTTGAATTTTATGGTTTGTCCTCCTCGGACCTTTTCGGTTGCAAGGTAAGTACTCTGTTAATCCTTCTTCACATTTAAGGGTAAAAGTATCTATGCTTTTTAACTGATCTCCAAATATGAAATATCTAGTCTAATATATTAGAATATGTATTCAGAGTTCAACTGATCAATTTTAACAAGTTTCAGTAGTGACCTAATACGATTACTAGACTCAATAGAATTGTTGAGTGCTATAATTAATATGTATGTAATATAATTAATGAGTCCTATGCCATTTTCTTGCTGTTACGATACTGAATTGCGAGATGATTAACATAATTGGGATATCCGACACAGGTAAAGTAATTCTATCTTTTAGGTAGACTTGTAAATTGAATAAGTAATAATTATTAGGCCTCATAATAACTTGTAAACATGAAAGTTATGCATTTGGCCGCTAGTTAAAATATTTACAATCTCTAATTAATATAAATATATTATACACTAATTCTATATGTTCATTACTTGAAAGTTAACCACTGCTCCTTAAATAAGCTATTCGGTGAAAATATGTGCTCTATTTTTTAAAGAAATAATCCCTTGATTATTTTCATTAATTGAAAGAGTATATATATAATTTACATATTTTCACAATAGAAAAATCATATTCCTATTCTACTCCTAAAGCCTTATTCTACTTGGACACTAACTATACAATTATGGTAATACAATTATTATGGTAAGTGTACAATAATAATTACACCACAACATTACCTAAACTAGGAGACTAAAATCTTACCTAAAGTCGAGACTATATACACGGCCACATACATTAAACCGAGATTGAATATACATACGATATACACGTGTATATTGTGTATATCATATGTATATTTAACACACCCCGCAGTCACAGCGGGTCACAGCGGGCGGTCTTCGTACGCTGAGACTGTTCCTAAAATCTTAAAAAAGGACCGAGGGAAGACCCTTTGTAAAGATGTATGCAATTTGATACCTGGAAGGGACATGGCAGACGCGTACTTGTCCACGAGCTACCTTTTCGCGAACAAAGTGAATGTCCATCTCGATATGTTTAGTGTGCTGGTGCTGAACCGGATTACCAGAAAGATAGATGACACTAACATTATCACAATAAACCAAGGTAGCTTTCTGAATAGGACAATGAAGCTCTAACAGAAGATTACGTAACCAACAACATTCAGAGACCATATTGGCTACCCCTCGATACTCGGCCTCTACACTAGAGCGGGACAGTGTCGACTGACGCTTCGCAGACCATGAGACCAAGTTATTACCAAGAAATAAACAATAGCCGGACGTGGATCATCTGGTATCCGGACAACCACCCCAATCAGCATCTGTATACGAGACAAGTGTAGATGTCGAAGACGAATATAGATGTAAGCCATAGTCAAGTGTTCCATGGAGTACCGAATAATGTGTTTGAGCACATTCATGTGTTCAACCCTGGGATCATGCATAAACAAGCATACCTGATGTACGACATACGTAATATCTGGTCTTGTTAACGTAAGATACTGAAGGCCCCCTGCAAGATAGCGGGTCGGATCCTCATAAGGTGAGCCAGCCGCAGCACCCAAATTGGATTTAGTATCAACTGAAGTGGAAGTGTACTTGCAGGATGACATACCAGCTCGCTCAATAATCTCAGATGCATACTTCCATTGGATAAGAACAACCCACATGTATGACGAGTGACAACAATCCCCAAAAAGTAACTCAAGGGCCCTAAGTCTTTCATAGCAAACTCAGAACTGAGCATTGTCATGATAGACTAACGTAATGCATCATAAGAGGTAGTCAAGATAATATCATCCACATATAATAGTATATAAGCCAAGGAACCACGATGATATATATGAACAATGAATTATCAGACCTGTTGTAAGAGAACCCAATAGTCGAAACATAGTCTGTAAACCTCTAATATCCGTGGGGACTGCTTAAGCCCATATAAGGACTTCTTCAATAAACAGACATGATGAAGATATTTGGGATCCATAAACCCCAATAGCTGATGCATATAGATTGTCTCCTTGAAATCACCATGTAAGAAAGTATTTTTTTACATCTAACTGATGAATGGACCATGCTTTCGAAATCAAACTGAGCATAGTGCGAATGGTAGCCGGCTTGACCACCAGACTAAATGTCTCACCACAATCGACACCCACCTGTTGAGTCTTACTATCACCTACAAGACGAGCCTTATGTCTCACAAACGAACAGTCAAAATTATCCTTGTGAGCAAAAATCCACATAGACCGAATAATATTAACACCAGATAGACGGGGTACCAACTCCCACGTCTTATTATCAATAAGAGCTTTATATTTATCGGTCATAACAATTTTTCAATTCGGGTCATTTAAAGCAGACATATGATTACGGGGCAGGGGTGATTGAAGAACATTAGAAGGTAAATTAAAATGTATTTTCGGTTTAAAAATACTCTGTTGACTACGAGTGACTGGTCTGTGAATCGGGGAAGAATTGGACGGATTTTGGGAAATAGCGGGACCGATGACGGACTAGTCGGCGGGCGGTGGGCTGCGCTGCCCAACACGGTGATCGGAAACGATGGCGACGAACCGGGCCGAGCGAATCGAAGCAGGGATTGGACCAATGGCAGAAACTAGGCCAGAACTGGAAGGCAGCCCAGTTTCTGGACCCACGACGGTGGTCTGTCCCGTTACCGGAGAATCAACGGGCAGTGGGCCCGCTTGCAGATTCGGGGTGCGGGACATGTCCGATAAATGGTGGATAATATATGGGGAGACACCGTCATCCAAAAAATTATATGAATTAGGCACGAGACTACTCACTTTAGCAAACGGAAATTGGGACTCTTCAAAAATAACATGGCGACTAATGATGATTTTATTAGACGACAAATCAAAATATTTGTAACCACGATGATTAGACGGGAACTCCAAAAATACACAAGGAGTAGAACGGGCCTGAAGTTTCTTAATTGTGGTGGATGGAAACAACGGATAACATAAGCACCCAAAGACCCTAAGATATGAATACGAAGGAGTTTTATTATATAAAATTTGAAGAGGGGACGAATATGTCAAACGTTTGATAGGAATAATGTTAAAAAATATGTAGCTATTTGTAGAGCATGATGCCAAAACAAAGGAGGTACGGAAGCATGAATCAATAAAGTTCGGACAATGTTATTAATGGTATGAATTTTGCGTTCGGCTTTTCCATTTTGTGAAGACGTATGAGGAGAAGAAAAATGAAAATCGATCTCATTATTAGCATAAAATTTCCGAAATACCCCATTATCATATTCTTTGCCATTATCACATTGAATATTTTTGATTTCTCGTTCGAATTAGATTCTAATGAATGCTCTAAATTTTAAGAACGTGGAAAAACTTGAGATTTTTTCGCTATCGGAAAAGTCCATAAAAAAATATAACATAATAACGATGAACCAAAGAATTGAGAACATGAGATGTCCATAAATCGCTATGTATAATATCGAATAGCACTAAAGTATTTAGAGCCGACAAAAGGCAATCTAACAATTTTTCCTAAAGAACAAGATTGACAATTCGGAGTACTACGCGTACCCTTACAAGAAAAAAAATTATTTTTATCTAAAGAAGACAAAATAGACGACCCCGGATGACCTAGACGAGCATGCCACAAGGAAGGAGCAAGGGCTGCAAAAGTTGATGGCAAGGTTTGACTCGAGAAACCGAAACTTAGCGTATAGGATAAAGATCTCCCCTACTATCACACCTCATGAGAAGACTCCTCGTCTTGAAATCCTTTACAGAAAACCCAAACGGATCAAAGTCAACAGAAACTGAATTATCAGTGGTGAATTTACGGACAGACACCAAATTTTTAATCAATTTAGGGGCATGAAGGGTATTTTTCAAAACAATTGGTGGATGGGGGAGACAAAGTTTTATTACCATAACCACGAATCAGAATAGAATTACCATTACCAATAATTATGCCACGAGGGTTGCTCAAATTAGAATAAGACGAGAGAGTACCTGAATCGGATGTCATGTGGGTAGTGGCGCCGGTGTCCATGTACCAATTCAGGTCCGGTGGAGTTAAACTAAGTGTGTGCATCGCTGCTTCAATGTCGGTCTGAGTGGGGCCTGCGGAGGCCTCGACCCAAGCACTCCGGCTTGCTGCCTCGGCCCGTCACTGCGTCGAAAATAACTGGGTTGTTGCGATTTGGGCCTGAAATTCTGCCCAGCCCACTGCCCGTGAGATGCATTCTGCCCAGCCCATTGCCCGTGAGATGGAGTCCCATCAAAATAAAAGTTGTTGGGCCACTGCCCACTGGCCCAGGCCCACGGCAAAGGGGCCCAAGCTGGAACCAGTTGGGTTGTGACCCACTGTTGTTGTGGTGGGTCCCACTGCCACCGTTACTGTTGTCGTTACCACCGTGTTTGCCCCCGCGATTTTTGCCATATATTTTTCGACTATTTTTGCCGCCCTCTTGAGACCGATTTGGGGACGAATTGTCACCAAAATTATGAGAATTAGTGGAGGACGTCATCATGACCACGGGACTAGCATTAGTAGCCGCCTTTTTAGCCAAGTCGGCTTCTTCTAAAGTAAAAATGGAGCGGGCTTGGTAGAACTTCGGGAGAGTATTACTTTGACGAATGAGAGTACCAACGCCACTATAGGCCTCGGAGAGGCCAGCAACCATCTGGAGAACAAGACGATCATCTCTAACAGGCGCAACAATGTTGCGGAGTTGGTTCGCCAATTCTTTCAACCTTTTGCAATACGCTGAAACGTTTGGAAAATTTTCCTTATGGACGTGGAAAAATTCCAACTCAAGTGTAACAGCTCTGGAATTTCGATTATCTTGGAATATGTCACGCAACATATCCCAAGCAGCCATCGCCGTAGCGTCCGGCTCAATAATCGTCTGCAACATGTCGGTAGAAATAGTGAAGTAAATCCACTGAAGGACGGTGGTATCAAGAGTCGTCCACAACTTAGGATCATCCTCGCGTCTAGGCACCTCTGTATCCTCAAGAGCCGCGGGGATTATGTGATGCATTACTTGATGCGAACGTGCGTGAATTTTGAACAGTTCGACCCACGTCGCATAATGAACGTTTTCTATTTCAAGAATAAGAGGGATGTGATTCTTGGTGTTAGAAATTGTAAGGGCATGGTGAAACGTGTTCTTAGCCAAAATAGCAACGAACGACGTGAGAAAGGGATTTGTAAGAAAATTTTGGGAAGAAAAAAAAATCGGGCACGGAAAACCGATGAAGGGAGTTCGGAATCCAGACCGTTTGGACGGAAAAAATTGAGAGAAAATATGAACCTAGACTTCTGATACCATGAAAGAAATAATTCTTTGATTATTTTCATTAATTGAAAGAGTATATATACAATTTACATATTTCTATAATAGGAAAATCTTATTTCTATTCTACTCCTAAAGCATTATTCTACTTGGACATTAACTATACAATTATGGTAATACAATTATTATGGTAAGTGTACAATAATAATTACACTACAACATTACTTAAACTAGGAGACTAAAACCTTACCTAAAGTCGAGACTATATACATGGCCATATACATTAAACCGAGACTGAATATACATACGATATACACATATATATTGTGTCACATGTATATCGTATATATATTTAACAATTTTATAGGCTTCTTTTCATATGGTTTTTTTTCTAGTAAAAAAGGTCAAACTGGACAATAGTAACAAGAGATTTCTGAATTTGGAACCTTTATATCACACTGATCTTGCAAATCTTAAATTCTTAATTTGCAACAGACCACCCGTCTACTTCCACCAGACACAAACAAATATCTTAAGCTCATTTTTCCGTATGCAGACACGAACATATATTTGCAATGAGGAAAGCACTCAGCAAACAAGTTAGGCAGTTAGCACCAAGTTGATGAATAAGCCATCACACTGCATTTGCCTTTTTAACTGTGGTGTGTGAATCCAGAGGTAACAGACCTAAAAAAACCTTTGGTTTTTAAGGCAAGTAGGAGTAAATAAATCAGTCTCCTGACTTTATCTGTAATGGGAACACATTCTATGAGCTAGATGGTAAGTAAATTCGCCAACATAAAGTCAAAAGGCTATCTCAACTGGATGAAGCAGCCAGATTCTACAAGGTAGCAGCCACTAAACGCGATATTAATATTCAACTGAAAGATTAGAACATCCATAGACAAGAAAATCATCCACAGATATGAGGCAGCTAACAAAAGCTGGCTGCAAACCAAGACCCACAACAATGCGGAAAGGTTCCAGTGGCTAGATACAGGCAGCATTGTAACAGAAACAAGCTAGTAAAGTATCAAATCCCAAGAGCAAATTACTGCAGTTAGTATCCTAAGAATGCTAACGAGATGAAAGAAAAACTCTGAAACTACTGCAGACGTATGATAATACACGTATCAGTGGCGGTCGATATGAAAACAAATGTATTAGATAGAAGGTAGTAAGAGCCGATTGCAGTGATAAAGATGAGCTCTAAAAGATCCCAACAATATGAGCATATGCGGACTTACATTGTGAAAAATCTCACCCTTAGGGATGAATTTATAGCACTCTCAGTTAGTTCCTGTAGCTGTAAACAGATTCACAGCTTTGGGATGTTAAACATTCATATGCTTTCACTTTCCCGAAGAAATGGTATAGAATGCCGAAGAAATCATAAACCATCGTCAGTTTGTTTCAGAATTAAAAATGAGCTTCCTGATTTTTCTTCAGCTGGTCTAAAATGGTAATAGAATGCCGCAGCAACATATACATGTGGCACCTACATTCGACATACAGACACAGTGTACAAGGGCATATCGTTCCGTTTATAAGGTAGACACATGTAATCCAAAGGGGTCAGCTTGCTGGCAGGGAGTCAAGTTTGCGGCCTTAGGGTCGCAAGTTCGATTCCCCCCTAAGGATATCGTCCTCCGGGGCACATACATGTGGTAAAGCCTGGGCGCTAAAAAGCCGCGCGGGCATGTTGCAGTGTGGGTTCGGTCTCCGCCAAGCTTTAGGGATGGGGCTTGTGGGGGGGTCAACCTTGTAGCATTGATCCGTTGGACGCAAGCGACACCGACCATGTGTGCATATCCCGCGATTTACCTGGTGGTGGGGTGCTTTGAAGGACCGGTCCCATCACCTCCGGGAGCCTAGTACCAGTACTTGTGCAGGTACTAGCGATATGGGGGTACTAAGGCCACCCCGAGACCTGGATTATCAAAAAAAAAAAAAAAAAAAAAAAGGTAGACACATGTAAAAGCTTCATTTCATCACCAGAGTCACTCAGGACAAGAATATTCAGTGTTCTGCTACAACCAAAGAGGATTAGTTTATTGATTACATAGATTGTTATATGGAATTGGGAGCTGCATTAGCAATTACTCAGGGCTGTTGACCCTTTCCACCTCCAAACCCTCATCTTTTCTTCTAATATTATAAACTTAATAGTTCTACCTGTTTCACCTGTCAATTAACCAAATGAGAATGCATTCCTCCAGAAACTGTGCAACTCAACCAATCAGAAAATCAAGAATTAACATTCTTGAGTGAATAATGCACCAGGAAAAAAAACTCCAGATTCACTAGCACAATCTCACATATTCTCTGCCAATGGGAACTAAGGGTTAAACATTTTAAAGGGAAAATCAGACAGTAATGCATGCTTCCATTCCAAACTTTTTTCCCAATTATTATGTCAATCCTGGTAAGAGATGAACTATAATTAATTAATTAATTAATTTTTATAACTTCAAACTTAATGCTACAAACACTATTGGGAACAAATGAGAGATAATGAGTAAGAAATGGTTAACCATAATTAATTAAACGACATTTTTGTCATTTGCGTGCTCTTATATATGTATTGCTAATAAGTGTGTTGTTACTCCATATTACATTGGGAATAAAAAACAACATAATTAACGCAGGGATAGCGACTATATTGTATTTTTCTGCTTGTCCGACCCTGACCCTGTTTTTATTAATTTTCCGACCCTGGCCCTAACCCTTCGGGGACCCTAGGGGTCACGGGTCGGTCCTGACCCGTTCTACAAAATAAAATAAAAATTTTTTTTTTTTTTTTTATTAAAATAACAGTCCAAATTAAAGTCCAAAAACATAATATATATTGTTAAAACATGTAAAAAAAACTCCAAAATTAAAGATTTTTTTAAAAAAATTGAATTTCCAACACTGAAATTGACATTCACACCTACATTAACACAAAATTTCGACGTTGAAATCTATTTTATATCGTGAGATCTTTACTAAAGAAAAGGAAAATTAGAAATCGATTTGGGGAAAAACACAAATTGATAGGAAAAATGTACGTTTTCCTAAAAATTGGCGGCGCCAAACCGCCGACCGCCGCGTCTAGAAAAAATACGCAAAATCAAAAGAAAAATCGGATAAAATGGACATCCGAGCGCAGAGTTATGACCATTTAAAGTTGCACAAATTTACAACTATTGTCTATCCCTACATTTTATGTCAATGCTTCCGTGATATGTTAATTAAGTTCATGCCGCATTCGACTTTCATAAAAGCTTCATAGATTGGCTTCAATGACTATGATTCAAGAGATAGCAGTAGCCTAAAATACATAGGTAGGTTCGGTTTTTCAGTTCGGTTCATCTCCAATACTAAATAATCGAACCGAATTATTTCAAATAAATATTAATAAAATAATAATAAAATGAACAGGTCGGGTCATATGGGTAAAAAAATTCTGATCTTGGCCCGACCCTGATCGGGTCCCCGCTTTTTCGGGTCAAGTGGCTCACAGGTCATATATATATATGCTGACCCTGGCCCTGGTTTTTTTGGGTCGGGCCGGGTGGGTCCCCGACCCGATGGACAGGTCTGATTTCAACTAAAACAGCCAACCAAATGAACCCCCGGGACATTTTTGGAGAAGACCATGTGAAAAGAAAATATCTGGAAGAGGGATATAAGCATAGTTGTATAGGGCAGAAAGGATAAGGATATCATGCACAAATGAAACAATAAGCTGATAACTAATCTACATGAGAGGAAGAAGATTAACAAAAACAAATATACTTGATTCCAGAGGCAACACGCCGAAAATTAATCTAATGATGGGAAGAACTACTAAAATATTTGATCCCAAAGGTGACCATTACAAAGAATATAAGAACCTTTCCAGCTACATATAAAATTCGATTAACCATCATCTAACCAGCCTGACCTTTTCAACAGTCCAGTTGAGAGTTGCTAAATGTACTAAATAAGTGCTAGGCAAATAAAGAGATACAGCTGCTACAAACTCTACACTCAAAGAGTCTATATTTGAAATGTATGTTAAGAACAACAAAGAAAAATGTATAAACACGTTCAGAAAGGATCTTCTTACATTGTATACACAACATATCCACAGGAAAAGCTTCAATTTGGAGGAGATTTACCACCTTGACAAAACTTGAAGCAAAGAATCAGATCAAAGGAGCCATCTAAAGTCAGCAGCTCTCTTTGTGGCGCTATTGATCCCTCCATCTTGGACTTGAAATGGGGAAGAACCCAGAGGGTGAGAACGGAAATCCATAACCAGGAGAAGGAGGAAATTGTGGTCCCGGGCCTAAACCCCCAGGCTGAGCCATGAGAGAGAAGAAATTTGGTGACAGTGGTGGAGGATGCTGCATACCCGGAGAAAGCCATGGATAATGGGATTGGGGAGATAACAAGTTCAAGAAGCCAGTGGGTGACGGCAAAAGATACTGAGAAGTAGGTGAAGGCAAAGGAAGAGGCCCGTTTATTCCCGGGGAAGGAAGAGGCGGAGGAGGACCATTCATCCTAGGAGATGGGAGAGGAGGTGGGCCATTCATTCTAGGAGATGGAAGAGGGCCATTCATCCTATGAGATGGAAGAGGTGGAGGAGGAACATTCATCCTAGGAGATGGAAGAGGTGGAGGAGGACCATTCATCCTAGGAGATGGGAGACCATTCATCCACGCGGATGGGTGAGGAGGTGGTCCATTCATTCTAGGAGATGGAAGAGGTGGTATTGAAGGATTAGGAAGTAAACCAGACGATGCTGGATGTGCTTGAAAATGACCAGGACCTTGAAATTGTGTTTGTTTAGGCCCTGAATCTATTATTGAATTTTGAAGATAACGCATATAAACTGAAATTGGAGACTCAGCTGTATTTGTCCAAACATCTCCAGGAGTTGGTGGTAACACAGGCGGTGAGGGCTGACCATAGTAAGGAGAAGGTCTTACCATATTGTTATGGTAAGGAACACCTCCTGCAGGTCGAGCTGGGGCAGGGATATGTGCTGGAGGGTGGATTGGAATTTGGGGACGATTTATTGGAGTCAAAGGCGGTGGGCGAATCTTTTGTAATCTCATACTCGGAGGCTTAGAAGGATTCTGGGGAGGTCTAGGTGGAGGCTCTTGAGATGGTGAACCTGTCAGTTGCTGAACAATATTCCGAAAGTCATTCTTGTTAATATTGTAAACCTGAGGTTGAGGTTGAGGTTGTTGCTTAGCACCATTTGCATTGTTAATGAAATTGGGCTGGTGTATAGGACTCTTCTTGATATTCTTCCCAAATTTATTCACACCCAAATGATCAGGATTCCTATTTAACGACCGATCTGAATAATCCATCTCAATAACTCCAACACAATCACCAAACTCCAAAAGATTTTATCTTTAAATCCTCCTTGTCAACACTACAACTAAAATCAAATTATACACAGCAACTCAAATATTATATCACTGCAATAGACCTTCTGCAAGTTTACACCATTGCCTACCCACATATACACTTTGAAGTTCAGATATAGCACCGTAAACTCTTAACAAAAAACCCCACACTTGAAATTCAAGAATCATCAACACAAACAGTGATAACCATGGATTAACCAGCTTCAACTCCAGCTAAACTTCTTCAGTTCACAAAAATAACCGCGAAAATCCCAAACACAACTTATTCACCCCACGAAATACTCAATTCCCAGATACTATCATATATCACCAAACACTTCCAAAAAGAAACAATTTTCCAGGTTTCCTTTATAAGTACTTGAGTTCAAACTTGCATAAAGAGATCAATCAACCTTAAAAATTCCAAATTTTTTCAGTTTCCCCACTTCTCCCGATATAGTTTACAGAAATGCGCTAAAGATTGAAAAGGGTGTGAGTAGAAAGACACAGAGAAGAGAAATTTACGTTCTTGATTAATTTGGGCAAAAAGTCGAACACCTGAACTGCAAACTTCTGAAACTTCTTCTTCACTTTATATGAATAAAAGTTTATTACTACGTCTTTAAATGGGTTACGAAGACGTAGAAGAAAACCCTAGCTGAGCACGGCGGAGGGGGGGGGGGAGCTGGTGTCGGTCAAAGAGGAAATGGGAAAAGGAAAATTGGAAGTTTGAAAACTAAAGAGTGACGCGTTTTAAGGTTTTTAAAGGATTCTTATTAATTGGTGGAGTCAGTGGGGTGGACCCTATAGGGTTGAATTTCTAGTGGTGGGGAGAGGGTGGGAGGGGGACGAAAATGGTGATGAAGATGAGTCAAAGCATGTGATTTGCATTGGTAGAAATATTTGTCTGAACACATTCATAATCCCTTACGTTTGGATGGTTGTTTTCGTGATTCATTATTATATTTGTTTTTATTATTCTTAAATTTTCAAATAATAAACATTTAAATTATGTGTTATTTTAATTGAACATTTGCCTTGCTTGATTTTTTAAATTTCTCATGATTTGATCTATTCCACACATTTAACTAAGAATAAAAATAAAGGATTTTGGAATTTGAAAGAAAATAAGGGCTAAAGAAAGATACCAAAGCAATTATTGAGCAATTTTAGTCTTATAAGTTTGTTAAAGATACTTTTTATCTTCGTCTAATATTAAATTATTTTATATGTTATATTTGATGAACTGCAGAAAGAAAAAAGTTTAAGAACCCACATTAGAATATGTAACTTTTTGGGGTTTCTATTATTTTTTATCTATTTTTAGAGTATGTTGTAGCTTTTCGAGATGAAATTTTTGTTATGTTTAAATTATTTTTGTGTGTATTATAATCTTTTGTGTTATATTCTCTAAGATTTTATAGATTTTGACGTTGTTTTCTGGTTAAATCTTGTTTATCATAGTTCTCCTCAAATCTAACAAATAACATATGTTAATATATTTGATGAAAAACAAAAGTTTTCACTTTTGAAAAACTTAAATAGGGGTGGACATAAAACCCGTTGAACCGAACAGGCCGTTCGGTTAAAAAAAATAATTAAAACCGGTTTTTTTTTTTAGAAAAACGAACATGTTAAATGATTCGGTTCGGTTCTTTAGTATTGGGGATAGGGATGGCAACGGATCGGATCTGGACCGGATCCTACTAGATCCAGATCCAGATCCCATTTTCATACATGAATCCAGATCCGGAGGGTCCATAAAAATCAGATCCAAATCCGGATCCACCGGGTCCACGGATCGGATCTGGATCCACATGTAAAAAAATTTGCATTGCTAAGAATGTAACCTTGCTTAGATTTTTTTTTAAACTGACAAACGATTTTTATTTAGCTAACAGTTTACTGTGTTTCAATTTTGAAATGTTCATATGAGATATTTTGTTCGTTGTCTCGTTTTGATTGTGAGCTATTAATTGAAAATGTTGGACAATGACAATAGTTGTGGAAAATACTGACTAGTATTTCCACAATGCAGAACTTGCATGTGCTTGGAATCTTCACAAATGAAGTGAATATAATTTTAACTACTTGTCTATGGAGATGTTCGTCATTCACTAATATAACATTGATTTTATTATCAAAGTTACCTATTTATTTTTGGGTTTTTGAGTTAACGCGGAGATAAATTAAACTTGTTTTGAGAATTAAACTTGCAAGGATGTGCTTAGAAATTTTAAGAAAATACTTATAAAATTACATTCTAGGTTATGAATATATTTAATAAAAAATGGATCCACGGGTCGGATCTGGACCGGATACGGATCTCAAATACAAGATCCAGATCCATATCCAGATCCGATCCGTCAGAAATTGATCCGGGTCCGATCCGGATTCGTCGGGTCCAAATTTTGAAGATCCATATCCTATAAAACGGATCTGGATCCACCGGATCTGGATCGGGTCCAAGATCCATTGCCATCTCTAATTGGGGATGAACTGAACCGAAAAACCGGGGGTAAATATATAATTAATTTTATTTTTTATTTTAGGTTACTGCTATCTCTTGAATCATAGTCATTGAAGTCAATCTATGAAGCTTCTATGGAAGTCGAATGCGGCATGAACTTAATTAACACATATCACGGAAGCATTGACATAAAATGTAGGGAGAGAAAGTAGTTGTAAATTGATGCAACTTTAAATGGTCATAACTCTGTGTTCGGATGTCTGTTTTATCCGGGTTTTTTTTATTTTGCGTATTTTTTTTAGATGTGGCCGGACAAATTGCCGCAAGGCGGTTAGGCGCCGCCAATTTTTAGGAAACGTCTATTTTTCCAATCAATTTGTCTCACACCCCGGTCCAACAAGTCTGTTTTATTTTCTCATTGACATGTGGATACACAACCATTGTTTTTGGCTTCCAGAAATTAGCTACCCATACTCTTTTGTCACGTCATCTTGGAATATTCATAAAATATCATTCCGTTATGAATAAATATTAAGAGAATTACATTTTTTTCGCTTTTCCGATTTAAACCAAACTATTCCTGAAAATAGTAGTCCTGGTCTTTCAGCACTACTACTAGTAAATCGCGGGATGTACCTGAATGACCAGGATTTGAAAACAGAGCAACTGACATTACCTACAAAGTCTTACCCTAAAAGAGAGCAAATTGCTCCCACCAGGATTCGAACACACGCTCCGCAGGCTTTCAACAAGAATTGAAGTCCCCTCCTTTGTCATCCGCTATGCCCGGGACTTAGAATTACCCTTTTCTTGACCATACATAAAATGGCCATATCTCTAGGCAGTTGATTGAGAGAAGCAAATAAGAAGATATCGAAAATCTTGAGTCTCGACACAGTAGTCACTCAAATTTTCCCACATGAATAGCTTTATGAAAAAAAGGTCACGGTTCGAACCACTTGTTAGAAATTTGAAGAAGAAAAAAAAAAGATGCACAAAATTGATTGGATTATATTCCAATTTTAAATTGATAAGTAATATGGAGATTTTCAGTACGTTTTTCATAAATGAGGTTTAGAAAGTTAAACAAATTGTTTACAGATTATATTGCTATGTTTGCTATGACTTAAAACATTTATACAAATGTCTTTTGAAACATGTCATTATCGTATGTTTAAGTCATTAATTCTTGCATTAGAATAGATTTTCTACATCATATTTTTTGGGGTGCAACATTTTTCGAACCTTGCTAACGTGGAATACTTTATGTACTGGGGCCTAAGCTACCCTTTTTTTGGAAAAAAAAAGTCATTATCTTATGTTTATTTGAGCCGTTTTTGGTGTGGTTGTAAGAAAATACTTGCCACCAGAAGGAAAATTTCTGCACATTATGAAATAATCATTTTCCTTTCTAATTATCAACTGTTAACTTCATCTCTTATACTAATCAACAGTTAAAAATTATTATCTATTTTTAATATAAAATAGAATATTTCCCCCCTCACCATTAATAACCAAACAGCAGAAAAATTTTGCAAGATTTTTTTAGGATAGTAACTTATTGTCTGAAAAAAATTCAAAAACATTTCCCATAGTATTACCAAACAAATTAACGTGATGTAGAAAGTCACGCAGCCATTAGGCTACAACAACAACATACCCAGTGAAGTCCCACAACGTGGGTCTGGGGATGATAGAGTGTACACAGACCTTACCTCTACCTTGATAAGTAGAGAAGTTGTTTCCGAAACCCTTCACTCAAGACAAAGCATAAGCACAAGTACAGTAAGAAAATGGTCAGACCCGGATAAGAATTTTAAAGCGGTATGAAAATGATGGTAACAAAAGTGAATAAGCCATGATAAAACATTATGAAAAAAGAAGTAGTAACTAAAACACAGATAATAAGATAAACAAAGTACACGAAAGAACATACAACAACAACAACAATCAAATGACAGAGGACTATAAAACAATATTGTGCCTAGTAGTATGATAGGCTAAACAGGACTACAATAATGACGCTACAACGACCAGTATGTAAGCGTAAGTAGGACTATGCTCAACTACCTACTACCCTTCTACCCTAATATGTGTCCTCCACAACCCCCTTATCTAAGGTCATGTCCTCAGTAAGTTGCACCTGCGCCATATCTCGTCTAATCACCTCTCCCCAATACTTCTTTGGCCTACCTCTACCCCCTCCTGAACTCGTCCATAGCCAACCTCTCACACCTCCACACTAGGGAATTTGTGCCTCTCATCTGCACATGCCCGAACTATCTCAATCTCGCTTCCCGCATCTTATCCTCCACCGAGGCCACTCCTACTCTGTCCCGGATATCATCATTTCTAATCTTATCCCTCCTTGTATGCCCACACATCCATCTCAACATCCTTCTCTCTGTAACTTTCATCTTTTGAATGTGCGAAGTCTTGACTGGCCAACACTCCGCCCTATACAACATAATCGGTCTAACCATCACCATATAGAACTTGCCTTTAAGTTTTGGTGGCACCTTTTTATCGCACAAGACTCCAGATGCGAGCCTCTATTTCATCCACTTTGCACCAATACGATGTGTGACATCGTCATCAATCTATCAATTCCCTTGGATAATAGACCCGAGATACTTGAAGCTTCCTTTCTTTGGAATGACTTGAGTACCAAGACTCACCTCCACGCCTGTCTCATGGTCGCTCCCGTTACTGAACTTGCACTCCAAGTATTCTTTCTTGGTCTTACTCAGCCTGAACCCTTTAGACTCCAGAGTCTGTCTTTAAACCTCCAGCTTAACGTTCACTCGCTGCGAGTCTCATCAATCAGGACTATGTCATCTGCGAATAACATACACCATGACACCTCCCCTTGAATTTGTCGCGTCAGTCCATCCATGACCAAAACAAATAAGAATGGGCTAAGAGCTGGTCTCTGATGCAACCCAGTCATTAGGCTATCTTGATAAAATGCAATATAGGCATCATGTTGCACATGGCTTAATCAATGCAATTTGAAGCAGCCAGCATGTCCATACGCACAAATGATTAAGGACTTTTAATCCCTTATTAATTTTAAATGACCAATGAACGCATAATTAAAATAAAGGGGCGTAAGAACTTCACAAACTCATTGTATATTGAGTTAAACAGAAGTTTTGAATACATGATGTAAAATTGTCAGCTGAGAAAAGTGAAAAATTGGTTCATTATATCATATTATTGGCATGTTCGCTTGGCTTTATACAAAAAAAAAAAAAATCATCATAATCTCCCTATAACGTATCAATTTTTCTTACAATCACAGTTGAATGTGGAATTTATCGTAATACATCTTGACATGTTTGTTTCATGTTTAATTCATGACTATACCAAATATAGTGTCTCTTAACGAGAAAAAATTATTCACACCTAAGATATTTATATTATTTCTCGATGGTCTCAATAAAAAACAAGATGGAATTTGGGTGCCTTGAATTGCAAGACTATATATGGTAGATGGACATGATTTCTTTTAATTTGCTACATGCAATTAGCAAACATCAGAATGCATAAGTATGAATAAACAGACCCTCTACATAGATTTATGAAAAGGACGGAGGTCAAAGCTATGAGGTAAGTTCAGCTTTTCTTTTTTCTCTTTTTCGTGTTAATATGGATTTCCATAATTTGTCATTACCTAAAATTATATATATAAGCATATATGTGGTCTATCTTGGCGAAGAAGATTAGTGGCGGCATGATCTATCCAATAATGATGCAACAATGACTTCTGCAAATAATGGTGGACCTACGTTATGGATTATGAATGCTCAAACACCCATTACTTGAAGTCAAACGCTATTATTGATAAAAAAAATTAATATTCATACTATATATCTATATTCACTACAAGAAAAAGTATTTATCAACAATATTTTTGTTGACAAAAGTACTTTTCGCAACAATAAAGTTATTACATGTCATTGCAATTACCTCCGATGCGAAAAGTTTTCGCAACAATAATTTTTTTTTTCCATTTACGTTTTTTTAGCAACAACATACTATTAAATTTTTGTTGTTATTTACGTTTTTAGCAATAATATATGTATTGTTGCTAAAGTTGTGTTATCAATTCTATATTTTCTTGTAGTGATTCTATATTATATTAAAAGCATGAACTCCTAAATTTAAAAGTTGAATTATTAAAATACCCTTTATTTAAAAAAAAAATCGTAATTACCCTATCTATTTTACATATATACTACTATATATATTATAAAAAAATGTCGCGCCCAGAAACTTGCTCAAACCCTCCCTTGGATACGAATCGATGTGCTCCTTCTGGATACGTAGAAACTTAAAATATTGTTGCTCTGAGATTAACTGGTCCTTAATAATTTGGCCAAAAGTTGCTTGATTGTGATCTCTTCTCTGCCACTTCGATATTAATTGGTTTCAGGCTAATCCCTTTGGCCAAAAGTTGCTTATCAATTTGTCTTGTAAGTATTCTTTTTATGTACTCATTTTCACCAAGTCATATTCATTGAAAGATTAATTTGGCACGTATTTGTTCTTCAATCTCTACTTTCTACAAGAGATGGTTTATTTAGAAGAATTTTGTTTTTAAATTAATTTAGTTCAGACTCAATCGATCACTCCCTAGAAAGTGTAAAAGGATTATTCTTACATCAAAATATTGATCCAAGAGCAAATAGCGATTTTAGTCACTGTGTTATAATTTTATTTCAATTTTAATCTTTGTGTAATTTGACTAATATAAGTATATTTAAACTTCAATTAATATGTACATGTAACTTTAATCCCTCAAACTAATGGAAGTTAAAAACTTAACAGAATTATTATTTTTATTAATTTTAAAAATTAGAGAAAATAAAGAATTAAAATTAATTTGTTAAAAACGCCGCCGAGAAGCATCCATGAAGATGCAGTTCATAGGCAGCTCGTCCTCCAAATGAAAATCATAATCAAATGGGTATAAAAGTTCTCTTTTCCACCCTACCATTTCCTCTCTTTACATTTATCAAAAATTGGATGATAGCTTAGTGTTAAACAATAGCAGTGGGTTGGGCCTCTCGGCCAGATTTGCTAGAAAATTGTTCCAATAAGATATTGTATATATGGTATATATATTTGTAGTATATTTTAATAAAAAGGATACCTTAATTAGTGTTATACACCTACCATAATTGTATAGTTAGAATTATGGTAGAATAAGGATTTAGAAGTAGAATAGGAAAAGGATTTTTCCTATTATGGAAATATGTAACTTGTATATATAGCCTTTCAATTAATGAAAATAATCAAGGGGATTATTTCTTTTATGGTATCAAGAGACTAGGTCTAAACCAAAAGTTTTCTTCTCTCAAACTTTTGCCTCTTTGGCCGAGAACCCCCCCCTCCCTCGGGTTTTCTCTCCAAATATCTCGTCTTCCGCTCTCAAAAACCTCTCTTAAATTTATCCTCCTTCTTTGTTCTTTCAAATATGTCTAAGAACAATTTTCACCCTGCCCTCACGTTTCCAATATCAAGCTCGGTGTCCCTATTGTCCTTGAGATGGAAAACGTTCAATATGCAACGTGGGCGGAGTTGTTTAAAATTCACGCTATCTCTTATCAAGTTCTTCATCACATAATTCCTCCCGCTAGACCCCTTCCTACTGCGGAGGATCTGAGGTGTGGATTACACTTGATGCTACCGTTCTTCGGTGGATATACGCCACTATTTCGGTGGACCTTCTACGAACGATTATGGAGCCCGATACCACGGCTATGGCTGCATGGAATAGATTGCGTGACATATTCCAAGACAACCAACATTCCCGTATCGTCACACTCGAGCGAGAATTCTCTCTCGTTCGAATGAACGTATTTCGAACGTTTACGCATATTGCAAGAAACTAAAGGAATTGGCGGATCAACTCCGTAATGTTGGCGCACCGGTGACAAATAATCGTCTAGTTCTACGGTTGGTTGCGGGCTTTCGGAGGCCTATAATGGTGTTGGAACTCTCCTTCGCCAAAGCAACCCTCTTCCCGACTTTCATCAAGCCCGCTCCATGCGACGTTGGAAGAAGCGGTTTGGCTAAAAAGGCGGCTACGGAGCAAGCCCGGTTGTCATGGTGGCATCCTCTCCTAGTTCTTCGGGTTTTGTTAATAATTCGGGCCAAAACCATAATAATGGTGGCGGCAAGAATAATCGCAAAAATAACAAAAACCGCGGGGGCAAACGAGGTGGTTCGGTGGCGGTTCGGTGAGCAACAAGCGGGCGGTGGGTCCCATTCGGGGTACGGTGGGCCACCGCCACCTTGGGCCCGGCGGTGGGGCCGGTGGCGGTGGCACCCGCACCCTCCGGCGGTTTGCCGGCGGCCAGTGGGGCGGCCGATCCGAGAGCCCAATACCCGGCATTGGCGGCCCGGCCGGTGGCCCGAAACGGCCCCCACAATGGTAACGGCCCGGTTCCGGCACGGCCGGGAGTCCTTGGGCCCCGTCCTCCGTAAGCCCATCATGTCTTTGCGAGGCCCCACTCGGAGCGATATCGAGGCCGCGATGCACACGTTGGGGTTGACTCAACCGGACCCAAATTGGTACATGGACACGGGGCCACTACTCACATGACTTCCGAATCGGTACTCTCTCATCTTATTCCAATTTGAGCACCCCTCGGGGATAATTGTTGGTAATGGCGGTTCTATTCCAATTCTAGGGTATGGTCGAAAAACATTGTCTCCTCCTAATCACCACTCCTCTTGAAAAATACTTTACATGCTCCTAAATTGATTAAAAATTTAGTGTCCCCAAATTTCACAAATGACAATTACTTTTACGTTGAATTTGATCCTTTCGGTTTCTCTGTGAAGGATTTCAAGACGGGGAGTCATCTCATGAGGTGTGATAGTAGGGGGATCCTATCATGCCCGGTTTCATTCCATCGAGTCCGGCCTTTTTTTGCGGCCATCTCTCCTTCCATATGGCATGCTTTCATCTCTTCTATTTTATCGGCTTTAGATAAAAATAGCTTTATTTCTTGTAAGAGTACAAATCGTACTCCAATTTGTCAGTCTTGTTCATTAGGAAAAATTATTAAGTTACCATTTGAATAAAATAATGATTTCGTTAAATTTTTAACTTTCATTAGCTTGAGGTATTAAAATTACACGTATATATTAATTGAAGGTTAAATGTGCTTAATCGAATTACATAAGAACCAAAACTGGAATAAAGTACGACATGGGAGCATATGCATTAAAAATATACAATATGATATTCATTATATCAGCAACATGAGCTATAATGATGTTGATTATCCATGGACCATTGAGTTAATCTTAATCAATTTAATAAATCCATTCCCAATATTCAATATAAAAAATTATAAACGTTCATAATCTTAGTTCAAGAATAAATGTTAAAATGGTGAATTTATTGTGTAACGTGAGTAACAGACTATGAGCGAACGAGAAAAATAAAATTAAAATATGTATATTGCTTAAGTGCATAAAGCCATATATACTCATTGTTCAATTTGATGTGAAATACTTATATGGACATGGAGTAGAAGTCTATATGTAGTATTAATATTAACAGGGAATGGGTTGGTCTTGCTCCAATGTCACTGTAACCGAATTTGGCTAAAGAAACTTTCTAAGTTTGAGGTAAGTACTTACCAAATCGATCTATATGTTCTTCGAATTAAATTAATAGTATAATTTGAAGGTGATTAAAGTTTAATTGAATTTTAATTTTCCTGTCTTGGTTTTTTCTTTTGATTTCTTTAATTTGTTTGAATATTGTTCATCTTAGTAGGTTCAATATTCATTCTTTACTTTGGCAAATAACTTAACATATGATCATCCATATTGATCCTTCACCGAAATTTGTACTTTAATCTTTTATGTTTAATTATTTAGGTGCATAGTTTCTCGAAAGAGTTGTATCTTTTCATGTTTTTTTCAACATTAGTTTAAATCGTTGGTAATCTTCAGAATTTTTTAACTAATTTTGTCTATAAAAGGCTTGTATAGTAGTCTTCATATCAAATATTCTATCCTTATTTATAGATAGCCCGATATGAGACGCCATCAACATTAAAACTAAATGTATTCAACTAGCCTCTGTGCTTCTCCATTTTATGAATACAACAAGATGCAACACCAAGTCATGGTAACATAACAAATAACATGTATAACTTGGACATCATAATCTGTTGTTTCTATCTGGTGAGTAAATTTATTAATTTTAATAGAATAGATTAATCCTAAAAGAAAATATTGGACAATGATTTTGCAAATTTTTTAAGTGTGTGATCCAATATGTCTTACGTAACCAAATTCTTTTTGGCTTCTTTGATAACATCTTTTTTATAGGATAAGAAATATACATACCATAAAAATCTATCTTGAATTTAACAAAATTAACTACCACTAGGGGAGAACGACTTCTTCCATCTAAACATGTCAACTTAGCAAACTTTCGTAGAATCTTGTTCGTGAGATACAAAGCAGTAGTTGTTGTTGGAAATTTAACTACGTGAAATTAGTTTTTCCCGTCTTTAGTGATTTAAATATGTGGGCTCCGCATGTCGGAAATATCGTTCTTCGAATATGCCTAATCTACTAAATGAGTAGATGAGAATTAGTGTCAAGTATCGTCAAATTTCGTTAAGAGATATTGGTACACAAAGTAAGGTGTTTGGGACATGAATAGATGAATTTTTTGGCCAAATAACAAATCTCCCACATAGGTAGAAGATGGAAGGATTGAGCACTATATAAGCTCTATTTTTTAATAAGGGTTTGGGACCCCAAGGGGTAACTCATGTGTTAAGAAGAGAGAGGACCTAGGTGAGCTTGGGTTCAGGGCTAAGCCCCACACGTGCGCCAGCTCCGGTTGTGGGCCGTCTTCCAAAATTTTCTTTGTGTCCTTGAAATGTTTCTTATTTACATTTTAGTCCTGAAAGTTTCGGAGATAACCAAATGTTGCAACAACTCTGAAACGTTGCAACTAATCTGACTTCAACAGTCTGAAACGCCCTCCTCTTTACTATAAATTAAAATCTTCTGTTCTGTTCAAAACATAGAGAGAATCTACAGAAATAGAAACACACACAAATCCTCTGCTCTTCAGCAGTCTGTTCTATATGTATTTTCTTCACTAGAGTCAACTTTACTTGCTTTGTATTGTGGATTGTTGTTGTTTTATCTTGGAAGGCTATTGTCCATTACCATAAAAGCATTTATACGGGACAATTTTGTCTTAAAGACAGAGAGTCATCTCTCGACTTAGCCTTCCTTATTGTTTAACCTTTCAGTGACACCATTTTTACCTACAGTTTAAGACAAAATTTTCTGAGTGTTCGAAAGATGTATGTTTCAAACTTTGCTTCAGCTGCTGATATCTCAAAGGAATGATGTTGTCTCTGCTCCTGCCAGTTTCCAAGAAGAACGCCCAGAAAAATTTCTGGGTACAAATTTCAAGAGATGGCAACAAAAGATGTTGTTCTATCTTACTACGTTTAACCTGCCACGCTTTTTGACAGAAGATCCTACTTCTGGTGGGGATGCAATAGACACTCAGTCTAACACAACGGTTGAAGTGGGCGAAGATATCCATGTCACAAATGCCCTGAAGTTAACTCTGGATATCTGGAATCATAGTGATTTCATGTGCAAAAAACTGCATTCTAAATGGTCTATCGGATACACTCTATATGGTGTATTGCACCGTGAAGACGACAAATGAGTTATGGGAAAAACTAAAAAAAAAAAGTACAGCACATAAGATGCGGGTACTAAGAAATTCATCGTTGGAAAATTTCTGAAATTTCAAATGGTGGATGGTAAATCAGTGATGTCCCAAATCCAAGAGTTTCAAATGATTCTTCATCATCTGGATTTGAAAGAAATGAAGCCAAACGAGCAATTTCTGTTGCGTCTTTAATTGAGAAATTATCTCCCTCGTGGAACGAGTTCATGAGTTATATCAAACTAAAGACAAAGGAAATGAGGTTTGAAGATCTTATTGTCAACTTGTAAATACAAGAGGACAATGAAAGAACTATATCTAAGGGAAAGCAGCCAATAGAGGCAAAGGCGAATCTGGTTCATTCGAATAGAAACGCCAACAAAAAGCATAAGTATCAGAGAGATGGCAAAAGCCAAATGATGGAGAAGTTCAAAGGAAACAACCATCAATATGGAAAGCTTGCCCATATGATCAAAGAGTGCCGCAAACTAAAGCGAGAGCAGAAGGAAAAAGACAAGAACAAAGGCAAGGCCAAGGCTAACGTTGTGCAATTCAAAGATGATTATTCGAAACTTGACGACATAATTGTGGATTTCTCGGTTGTAGTGCTAGATGCAAATCTGATGGAGAATCAAGGCAATGGTGGATAGACACGGGTGCAACCCGTCACATCTACTCTAACAAGAGTGCATTCTCCTCTTACGCCCCAATCTCGGGCAAAAAGTTGTTCATGGGCAATGACGCTACCTCTGAAGTGCAAGGGGTTGGAAATGTTGTCCTCAAAATGACTTCAGACAAAGAGCTTATTCTGAAGGAAGTGATGCACGTCCCTGACATCCGCAAGAACTTGGTTTCAGGGCCACTATTGGTCCAGGATGGCTTTAGATTAGTTTTTGAGTCCAACAAATTTGTAATAACTAAGAATGATATATTTGTAGGAATGGGCTTCGCGTGTGACAACCTCTTCAAAATGAATGATATGTATGTTATTCATACATCTAATGAAATAAAGCCTTCTACCTACTTGCTTGATTCATTTAATTTACGCATCATAGATTAGGACACGTTAACTACAAATCCATTCAAAAGTTAGTAAAGTTGGAATTGTTGCCTTCCTTCGACATAAACCCTCAACATAAATGTGAGATGTGCGTAGAGGCAAAATTAACCCGAGAGGTATGTGATTCCAGGATAAGAAAAGAACAATCCGAGGGGTATGTGATTCCAGGACAAGAAAAGAAAGTATGTCGACTTGTTAAGCCTCTGTACGGACTCAAACAAGCCCCGAAATAATGGCATAAAAAGTTTGACAATACTTTATTATCAAAAGGTTTTTCCATAAATGAATGTGATAAATGTATCTATTTAAGAGGGAACTCTGACTCATTTGTCATGATATGCTTTTACGTAGATGACATGCTCATCACCGAAAGTAGTCTAAATTTGATCATGGAAACCAAGAATATGTTGAAACAATGTTTCGATATGAAAGATATGAGTATTGCAGATGTAATCTTAGGAATTAAGATTTCTAAGACATCTGACGGACTGGTTTTATCTCAATCTCATTATATTGAAGATGTTTTGAGAAAATTTGATGTATTTGACAGTCCCCCTATGAAGTTACCAATGGATATGAATCATAGAATTGATAAGAATTATGGTGCACCCATATCCCAAGAGCGATATGCGCAGGTCATTGGTAGCTTAATGTACATTACAAACTACACCCTATCCCGATATCACTTATCCAATCAATATGTTGGCTAGGTTTACTCGTAATCCTGAAAATGATCACTGAAATGCGTTAAATCAGATACTATGATATCTGGAAATATTCACTGACTTACGGATTACATTATTCAAGATATCCAGCCGTATTTGAAGGATATAGTGATGCAAACTGGATATCGGACATAAAAACCAAATCCACCAGTGGGTATGTTTTCACAATTGGTGGTGAATATGTGTCTTGGAAGTCCTCTAAGCAAACATGCATCACTCAATCCACGAGGAAATCGGAGTTTATTGCTTTGGATAAAGCAGGAGAAGAAGCAGAATGACTTCACGACTTTTTAAAGGATATCCCTTTGTTGGGATGAACCCGTACCTTTGGTGATGATTCACTGTGACAGCCAATCGGCTTTAGAATGGGCATGGAACAGTATGTACAACGGCAAGTCTAGACATATTAGTCGGAGACATAAGACCATTAGGAAGTTGATCACCACGGGTGTCATTTTCCATTGATTACGTCAAATCAAAGGATAATATAGCGGATCCATTAACTAAAGGCCTACCCAAAGATCAAATGTTCTGCCTGTCTAGGGGAATGAGCTTAAAACTCAAACAATAAGAATCTTTATGGTGGTAACCGAACCTTACTGACTGGAGATCCCAAGAATTTGGTTCAATGGGACAACTAAACTGTAGAGGTTCAGTTTTAGCGCTTCACTTGAAATAAGAGCACTTCAGATTACTATTCTTTAAAAAATATAATTCCAAATTTGTTCCCGCAATAAACATTAAGTGATACCTGCATAATGGATAAATGATAAGTTTCTAAAATCTTTTAATGATTCCTAACACTTGCAAGCGTGGTATAGCAGGATACCTTAGATGAGATCACCTATTTAAGTGCGAAGACAAATGCTTCAAAAGTACGCACTTAAAATCCAAGAAGTAGTCCATGACCACAAAGGACAAAACTATAAGAAAAAATGAATAAGGGGAGTTATTGTGTTGATATCATTCACTTGGTTTACACAAAACACTGACGTTCAAGACATCACGTTCACCCCACAGTAAGTAAATCCGATGGAAATCGACTAAGGAAGGTTCAAAGCCGAAAGCTACCTTTCCTGATGCAATATCTTTCCGCTAAAAGATTGCTGAACTTTGGCACCCTATGTGCACCAATTCTCTTTCAAGAGGGGATTGTTGAAAATTTAACTATGTGGGATTGAATTTTTCCAGTCTTTAGTGACTTAAACACGTGGGCCCACATATCGTAAACATCATTTCTTCGAACATGTCTAATCTACTAAATGAGTAGATGATATTAGTGCTAAGTATCATCAAATTTCGTTAAGAGATGAAAGAGATATTCGTACACAAAGTAAGGTGTTTGAGACATGAATAGATGGATTGTTTGGCTAAATAACTAATGTCCCACATATGTAAAAGATGGAAGGATTGAACACTATTTAAGCTCTATTTTTTAGTACGAGTTTGGGACCCTAAGAGGTAATCCATGTGTTAAGAAGAGGGAGGACCTAGGTGAGCTTGGGTTCGGTGCTAAGCCCCACACGCGCGCCGCCGCCGCCCTTCCGGTCCGACACGGGCTCGAGCTCGGGTCTTGGATCTCGGGTTTCAGGTTTCGGGTTTCCGATTCTGGGCTGTCTTTCGGAATCTTCTTTTGGTCTCTGAAATATTTCTTATTTACATTTTGGTCCTGAAAGTTTCGGAGATAACCAAACGTTGCAACAACTCTGAAACGTTGCAACTAATCTGATTTCAACAGTCTGAAACGCCCTCCTCTTTACTATAAAATAAACATTTATGTTTTGTTCGAAACATAGAGAATCTACAGAAAAAACACACAAAAATTCTCTCCTCTTGAGCAGTCTGTTCTATATTTATTTTCTTCGCTAGAATCAATTTTACTTGTTTTGTATTGTTGATTGTTGTTGTTTTATCTTGGGAGACTATTGTCCATTACCGTAAAAGCATTTATACGGGATAATTTTATCTTAAAGACAGAGAGTTATCTCTCGACTCAGTCTTCCTTCTTGTTTAACCTTTCTGTGACACCATTTTTACCTACGGTTGTTTCCTTGGTTTGGCAAAATTATGTTCCCTTCCTTCAATTCTTATATAATTTTTTTTCTATTAGGTTGAGTTCTTGTGGTAAAATAACTAAATAATAAAACTTTATTCTTTTGAGTAGACAATATTACATCATGTGAGTTGAATTTTTATTTTATCATTGCACTGTGTGTGAAAATTACTATTCTAAAGATAGTTTACTAGAAAAAAATTTTGCCTATACATATTTCATTTCATATTTTACATAATATCCCTTGCATCATTACACTCTTTTATGTTATTTTCATTTACAACGAAATTATAGTTTACATTTTCCTGATAATTTTTTTACTGGTACTATGCATCAACAATCATTTTTCTTTACAGACTCAACTGGTAGATTGAATCAGTGTCATCTAATTAACTGCATACCATCATGGATTTGTTTTTGTCCTTGAGGCTCTAGAAGCGAAGTTTAATATTCTTATAATGTGATTATTGTTTTATACTCTGATTTGGGGTTTATGGTGATTTTCATGCCACTGTACAAAACTTGCTTATATTAAATTTAGTGTTAAAAATAAAAATAAAATAAAATTTAAAATTTATTTCACACATGGTGATTGGTTCAAAATGTCTATATTTTGATAATCATACAAAAATGCATACGCCCTCCATCCCAAATTATTTGAAGGTTGATCCGGTTTGGGAGTCAAACAACTCTTTCTTTGACTACGATTTTCTTCAACTCTTTTCATATATTGTGAGTTATTAATTATGCAGACTTATAGTAATTTTTATGTAGTTTTCAAATATGTAAATTTTATTATAAAATACTCGAAGAATTTATATTTAAAATTAAGTCAAAGAAAAAGTTGTTTGACCGTCATACTGGTCAACCCTTAAACAAATGGAAACGGAGGGAGTATATGATTTACATTGTTGCAATCACAATAAGAAGTATATAATTCAATAATAATATTGATATATTATGAAGTACTTAATTGTCAATTAAACTGAAAATACAAAAAAATCATGGTATCAGAGCCATGTTTGCAAGCAACCATAGGTAACAGAAGTTCAACACTTCTTACTTTATTGATGAATATCATCAAGAACAAGAATACTGTTAAAAACAGTAAAAAAGAGGAATATGATATACCTCAACACATAGATCTGCTTAATAAGTGGACTATTCCAAAAATCCAACCTAGGTTGATATACCAAATGGGTACTTTTGAAAAATTAGGATTAAAACAAGTAGTCAAAACTACTGAAGAAACCATCACTGTATATAGCGATCATGCTACTTTTAAATTATTAAATGACAATGATATTGCCCCTTATAGGCATACCCATCGTTTTATGCATATCGGCCTTATACAGGTTGCTTTTAAGCCACTTACTCTGAGAGGCTTACCTGAAAGCTTATAGCTGTCTTAAGAGATGGCAGAAACCAGAACTGGAAGAAATCCCTTATAGGGACAGTACAGACGAGTCTGGCTTATGGTCCAGTTTATTTTAATGCTTATCCTAACCTGCAGATATCTATGCAGGATGAGAACTCTCTGAATGCTTTAAATTTAAGCATTAAGCTTCATGGTTATGATTATATGCCAGGAACTGAAGTTATATGTATTTGTTACAGGATTTATTTTAAACCTTTATACACCATGAATCCTATGTGCATAATCATGGATTTCAAAAATGAAACTATTTTAATAGAAACAAATTTTGGAAAATCCAAGATTACAACCAGAAGACTTATTAAATGGGATGAGATTGATTTTCCCACCGAATGGGTTATAGAGGGAGCCGTTCCCCCCTAGAATAGTTGTAATACTGATATTGCTCATATTGATCAAACTCCTGATGGCACTGTCAAGTTAACATTTTCTGAACCTGTTTACTTGAAAAATGACTGGGGTTCCAGATCTAATTGATCAAGTATTAATAATCGTTCTTATATATCTCCTGCTGATTATGTTATGGAAACCCCGTCACGAGCTTCTACTTCTCGTATTTCGGATTTTATAAATCCTCCTGTGGCTGAAAATAATAGAGTCGACAGAATTATAATTGGAGAGGATAATATTGCCAGAGGTGTTCGTGAAGACCCAGAAATAACTGAGTCAGATATGGATTATCCTAGTGTTTAATGGATAATACAAAAAGATTGATTTTAGCCGGGGATCTCCCGCGAGAAAAATGATAAGTGATGATTTTAATAAGCCTAGGTGGGAACTTTTCAGAAATTGGTTTTTAGAAACTTTTGATAACAGTAAGCGTACTGCTTTGCAAGAGGAATTTTATAAAGATATTTCTCACGCCAACAAAATTATATCTTTTGTCCCTTGGTTTATGACCAAATATGTAGGAGATTATATCTCCGTTCTTGAGAGAGAATACAAATTCTCCAATGGAGGAATTGCTCATGGTATCTTCCCTCCCCAGCAGCCTTTTCAAATTGAAAAAGATGAAAAAACTCTTGATTTTGCTGCTTTCTCAAAACTGGTAGAAAGTAATTCTGCTTTCGTTACTACAGGACATATTAATACTACTATGCTCAAACAAAATAATTATACCAATGTTTATATGAATGTTTTGGGTGAACAGGTTACCCTTTTACATAATAGAATTGATAAGTTAACTTCAGAAGTCATGAAGGCTATCCCTGCTATTACAGGGAATTCTCAGCAGCTTAATACCGCTACTCCCAGTGTCCAACCTCCTCCAGAAATTAGAGACTTTAAGCTAAGAGCTTACTCGGAGTTGGAAAAATTATTAGATGATAAATTTAAAGGTCTGAAGATCAGCCCTTTGACTAAAGACTTTGATCTTACGGGCCAGAATTATAAAGAAAAGATCAATGACGAAGTTAATAGACTTGAAAAATGGACTAGAAAACCGGTACAAAGAATGTACTATTACCCTAGACCCACCCCTCAAGATGTTCTGTTTGAAGAACAGGATATTATTGACAACAACAGTTATAGTGGTAAAAACATCTACGAATGGAATATTGATGGTTACACGAAAGACAGATTTATCCTGTAGTTCATAGAATGCTTATGTATAGTACCATCTGCAAAGCTAATAATAATGCAGATAAGACTGTGGCTGAAATGATTATCTCAGAATTTACAGGCCAGTTGAAAGGATGGTGGGATCATTATCTCACACCCATACAACGTAATAATATTATTGGCGCTGTCAAGACGGAACCAGGGATTGTTGACCCTGTTCCAAATGCTGTTTATACTCTCGGAATTAACATCATAGAACACTTCACGGGTAGATGGTCCGATGATTCTGAAAATATCAGAACTCTACTCCAAAACCTGAGATGTAAAACCCTTACCTCTTTTAGGTGGTATAAAGATGTTTTCCTTAGCAGGGTAATGGAACTACCCGAATGTAATAGCTCGCACTGGAAATCCAAGTTTATAGATGGTTTACCAGCACTATTTGTAGAAAGAGTTAGAAAGACTCTAAGAAAAGGAGGTCTCACGATTAATTATGAGATCTGCACTTATGGTAATCTTATAGGTACCTGTATCCAAGAAGGGTTAGCTTTGTGTAATGAGATTAAGCTGAACCAACAGATTAAAAGCCAGAACCTCAATGAAAGACAACAATTGGGAGAGTTCTGTGGACAGTTTGGAATGGATATTCCCAAAGATAAGAGTTCTGTATCTCATAAACGCATAACAAAAGACCAAGAAGGCTTTCAAAAATGGAAAGCAAAGCGTCTTGAAAGACGCCTGGAGAAGAGAGGAAGACGGAAAAAGGAATTCAAAAACCGTCGAGATTTCATAAAATCTAAAAACCCCAAAGCCTGCTGGAAATGTGGTAGGACGGGTCACTATTATAAAGATTGTAAGGTTAAGGAAAAAATTAAAGCCCTTAACATCGGAGATGATTTAAAAGAATCATTGTCCAAATTATTACTCAATTCTGAACCAGAGGACTCAGAATATGAGACTGAGCAAACCAAAGATTCCTCTGATGAGGAAATTAGAATTCTTGATAAAGAAGATTATATTCCTTCTGAAGATGAATGTCAACCTTGTCAAATAGGACAACCCTGTTCCAGCAAAGGGAAGGAGGACGATGAGTTTTATAACATCTTCGCTCAATTTCAGGACATGAATGTTAATGTCCTAAAAAATGATAACCTCGTCGAATTACTAAAGATGATCAAAGATCCTATAATTAGGTCCCAAATTATAGACCAAGTCCAACAGACTCCTGAACCTTCACAGGGAAGAAAGGCCATAGAAAAGTCCAATGCCTATTCTATGTCTGAGCTCAAAAAGCAGATGAAGGAAAAACAAGGTATAACCAGTACTCCTAAGGATTTGGAGGAAGAGATTAATAATCTCAATAAAGAAATTCAGGAACTGAAGAGAAGTAATACTATTCTCGATGCCAGAATAACTAATATAGAAGGAAAAGGAAAGGAAAAGGTCATAGAAACAGCCTCAGGGGATGATATCTCAGACTTTGATAATTTATTAGTCACCGGAGCCACTGACGAATCAGGGAATTTTCTCCAAACTCTGGAGTTAATTACATCTCAAAAATTTTATGTTAATATCAGTCTTTTAATTGATTATAATTTCAAAAAAGATTTTATTGCTCTGGTAGATAGCGGAGCAGATGTAAACTGTATACAAGAAGGTCTGATTCCTTCTACCTATTTTCATAAAACTACTCACAGTGTCCGGTCTGCTAACGGGCAAAAACTTCATAATACTTATAAATTGCCAAAAGCTTATATTTGTCATAATAATACTTGTATAGCTGAGAGTTTTATCCTGGTAAAAGATATTTCTAGCCAAATTATTTTGGGAACTCCTTTTATACAAAAATTATTTCCTATTACAAAAATTGATAAAAAGGGAATAATAGGTACTTTTAATGATAAACCTATTATATTCCAGTTTATAACAGAACCTTTTTCTCGCATTCTAAATGAGATTAAAGATCGTTTGGTTCATAAACACCAACAAATCAGTTTTCTGAAAAAAGAAATTTATATTTCAAATATTAAGGAGCTTCTTACAAATCCTAAGCTCCGTCAAAAGATAGATCTTATACAAAACCAGTTTTTTCTACAGGTTTGCAGTGATCTCCCAAATGCTTTTTGGAATAGAAAAAAGCATATTGTTTCTCTTCCATACGAGGATGATTTTAAAGAAAGTAATATCCCTACAAAGGCCAGTCCATGCCAAATGAACTCTGAATATTTAGAATTGTGTAAAAAAGAAATTACTTCGTTATTACAAAAGGGTTTAATAAAGCCTTCAAAGTCTCCTTGTTCCTGTACAACTTTTTATGTTAATAAACATGCTGAACAAGAAAGAGGAGTGCCTAGACTTGTTATAAATTATAAACCTCTTAACAAAGCTTTGAAATGGATTCGGTATCCGATTCCAAACAAAAAAGATTTACTAGATAGACTTAATAGTGCTATCATATTTTCAAAGTTCGATTTAAAATCTGGTTATTGGCAGATTCAAATCAAAGAGGAAGATAGGTATAAAACAGCTTTTAATGTACCTATGGGACAATACGAATGGAATGTTATGCCATTCGGGTTAAAAAATGCCCCCTCTGAATTTCAAAACATTATGAATGATATTTTCATACCATATAGTAATTTCACTATTGTCTATATAGATGACATTTTGGTATTTTCAAATAATATTGAAACCCATTTTAAACATTTGGAGTTATTTAAGAAAATTATCATTCAGAATGGGTTAGTCATATCAAAACCCAAAATGATACTCTTTCAAACAACTGTTCGATTTTTGGGTCATAACATCGAAAAGGGAAAAATAATCCCGATTAATAGAAGCATTGAATTTGCTTCAAAATTCCCAGATATTATAACTGACAAAACTCAGCTCCAAAGATTTTTGGGCAGTTTAAATTATATTAGTCCTTTTATAAAGGATCTGGCAAAAGATACAGCCATATTATATGAAAGGCTGAAAAAAGTCCCCACTCCTTGGACAGACGATCATACACAGGCTGTCAAAAAGATTAAAGGAAAGGTTAATAACCTCCCATGTCTTACTTTGGCCAATCCTACATGGCCTAAAATCATAGAAACAGATGCCTCGGATATTGGCTACGGAGGCATACTGAAGCAATACTCTCCAGTTAATAAACATGAGTATTTGATACAATTTTACTCTGGCAAATGGAATACCAGCCAGAAAAACTACTCTACAGTTGCAAAAGAAATTTTAGCAATTGTAAAAAGCGTCTTGAAATTTCAAGGCGATTTATATAATCAAAAATTTATTATCAATACTGATTGCCAGGCAGCAAAATTTATGTTTAATAAAGATTGCAAGCATGATATTTCTAAACAAATGTTTGCCAGATGGCAAGCTCTATTAGCACCATTTGATTTTGAAATTTGTTATAAGAAAGGAACCGATAATAGTCTACCAGATTTCCTAACTAGGGAATATCTAAATCCATAGTTCTAATGAATTTCTTATACAGGAGGATGAGGCCCAACTGGCCAGGTGACTCTAATTATAGGGGTCGTGGCGGCAAAGGCAGAGGAGCTGGAAGAGGTAATACCATTCTCCAACAAGGAAACAAAAAATTGGTGAATCAACCAGGGACTTCGTCAGTTGATAGGGACAGTCCTTTATACCAACAATTTATGGATTTCATAAAATCCAGAGGAGAAGGTAATAACCCTCAACCTTCAGTTCAGCCATCATATGCTGAAATAGCTCATGACGAACAGGATGATAGTGAGGGATATGAAAAACTTAATAAGAGAGATGTTATACTGATTCTGGATAATAAAGATCTAGAAAGAAGAGATGAACCATGGAAACTCATGGAAATATATTTAGAAGTTGGGTCATATCCCATCTTGACTTATAAATCAAGAATGCACTATGAGACTATTCTCATGACAACAGGGTCTGCAGACATTCAGCACTACTTCTCTATGAATACCAAGAAAGTTTATAACTTTTCAAAAATTATTATAAAAAAAGATTTTTACTCCCGAAGATTGGGGTTTTAATACTTCAAAAGAAAGAGAATATTTCCACCCGGATCAAAGGATTCAGGTTAAATTTAACTACTGGGATTATGTGGAAAGTTTTTATAAAACCTTCCTATATGAAAACCCGAACAGGAAGCATTCCTGGTTTATAAAAATATGTTCCCATGTTTATAAACAGGACATACCAAATTGGTTTTGGCATTGGTGGATTACATATGGTCCGACAGTTAATATTATGCCACAAATTTTTAAAGGTTTATATACCAATTGGGTTGATGTTTCTCCAAAAATCATAAAACTAGGGGAACAAAAGACTGTTATAGACGGAATTGCTAAGATGCACTTTTTTATAGAATACTCTATCCCCTGGATCATGAAATGGTCAGTGGAAGTGGGTTATACCCCAGAACAGATCCCTTGTTTACACAGGACTTATTATATTAGGTTCTGGAAAAAATTGCTACAAAAAGCAACTGACGGAAACTTGAATGGCCAAGAACTTATAGACCAAATTACCGCTGCAGTGGAAAGTTATACCCAGACACAAGATGAACAACCCAAGAATGAAACTAACAGTCCTTTCCAGCACATTGCTAGAAAAATTCAACTTAAAAAAAGAGTCATAACTAAAGCCGAAATAACATCCTCTTACATGGCTGAAGTAAAAAGGGATTTAATGAAAAACCTAGAGGAAGAATTTCCTTCCGACACTTCTATGGCCTCCTTTCATACTGAAGAAGAAGATGTCCAGGATCTCAGGACCCTTACGACGCGGATTTTGACATCCAAGAATACCTGGCAAAATTCCAGGATAACGTGGAGGCATCCTCCAGCGCGGGAAAAAAATAAGGAGAAAGAGTGATAAAAATCTCCAGGACAAAATGGTGGACCCCCTCATAAAGATGCCACCAGACAGCAAGAATCTACTTTTATAAAAGTAGCTAAATTATTAAAGTTAGTAGGGCCCATGATGTTTGGCCATATTATTACTTTTTATATGTCGGCCACTTGGCCACTGTTTACTTTTGTCATTGTCGGCCACTTGGCCACTGTTTACTTTTGTAATTGTCGGCCACTAGGCGACGATATTTTTTGAATCCATTATATAAGGATTCACTAAGGAAGAAGAGAGGCAGGCTTTCGCCAATGCTCTCCTCTCTCTCTACTTTGTAAAAACGTTTGAATAAAAGTTTGCAAGTTTGCTATACATCTCCCCCGGCACTGATCACAACCACATCGTCCTAGGTATATTTTAAATTTCTGTATTTATTTTTATTTTACTTTATTATATTCAGGAATAGCCCATGATCGGCTAATTCCTTAAGTGTTGAACCTATGTTATACTAATCTACTTGGAATCATGGAACAAATGCTTTTAATTAGCGGATGATTCATGTGAGAATAAGCTAAGGTTGGGCAGAGAACAGTCCAGGCGAAATGTCTGAAGCTCAGGCTGATGATCCTATTTTATCCCGCTTAGCCATGTGGCGTTAGGGTGTTTTGGATCTGTTCTGAGTTAAGACGGCCCTGACAGGACAGTTACATATCCGTAAATCATGCCTAAATAGTAATTCTCTGTGCGATTCACTGCTCGTTTTGGTATATTTCGTATGTTGGAACATGAATGCACAAAGGGACTAGCTGGAATAAGTTATCGAAGGGTGTTTGTTGTGTCATTTTACTCCTTTAAAGATTTTTAACAGTGCATCATTAGGACTTAATTAGACGAAGATTTTGTCAGTAATGTTAAAATATATGAACATATAACTTATTTTTGAGTTTTGTTTTTTAAAATCATCTACTTTCTCCTCCTGAAAATGAAGAATATTCTTTCAAATTCGTCTAAACAAATTCCTATAAGTTTATGTCATGTAATGATGACAAATAAAGCATAGGTCAAACAATTCTCAAATGTTAGATTGTATCTACCTAACATGTTTTCTCTCATGCGCTGCACTTTCAAGAGGGATACTAATCTCAACAACAAGAGTCATGGTCGCGAATGAAGTTCAGAATCAACAACGATTCGTAGAACAAAGTAAGGTGAGAAAAGCGAAGTCAAGCCCGACCTAAGAAAAAACTGATTTTCAACCACAGCAAAATGAGGTTTTTTCCTTTATTGATATCTTTTTTTGCGTCTTTCTTCCGGAAACTTACGAGATGCTATTTTTTCGGAGAGTCCGACTCTTCAATCGAAAAAAAGACGGTCATGTGCGAGTCGGCTGGGAAAACACAAGCTTAACACGTATTTCTTTATCTTTTTCATATCTGAATGTCTTTGTCGATAGCAGATCAAATCAAAATGAATAAAAGAAACATACATATATCGTTTCTAAGAAAGTATCAAATAAGTTACACTTCACAACATATTTGTAACTCATAAAATAAAAATAAATAAATTACAGTCTCATATATCTGATGGAATATATGTAATATACAACAGAAGCAGAAGCATTCCATTAATTAAACTTACATGAAAAATAGATAACTAATGACAAATTTAATTTAGCAAAGATCTAAAATATTCTTCTTGATATTCAATTATCTTGATCTCGACAAATAAGTCATTATACGGTGATCCATATGGATCATTCACAAAAAAGTCATACTTTAATCTTTTATTTTTAATTGCTTACTCAAACCTTTATTTTAATAATATTAAAAATATTTTATAAAATCATATATATATATATATATATATATATATATTGATGAAGCACCCACAATTTTCAGATTAAAAATAATTACAACCATAATTTTAAGTTTTGATTCCGCCACTATATGCAAAATTAGAAATTTTCAGCTTAGTAACCGCCGATTTGATCATTTTCCAAGCTGAGTGAAATAGATTAAAAGAAAAGAAGGGGATAAAACAATTTACCAAGCAAACAATTTTAAGCTGGAAATTAATTAGTACGTAAAAAACCAGGTTAATAGTATTACCGATCGACATCAAAATCTGGAACTTTTAACAAATATGCAGCTAATATATCCACATTGTCCACTCTACTATATATTTCCAAAGAATGAACAACTTTGTGAACGAAATCCAGATTTACCCCCAAACTAACGTGTACGTATTCCTACCACAATTATAATCCACTTTCAGCCTAGTGACAGAAAATGTTGATATTTCCTTTTATTATGGATACCGAAGGAAATATCAAACACTTGGAGTAATGATAATCAGAGAAAGATAACCACCAGAGGATGTGGTGGCGGATGGGGGCTTTTCCTCCTTTAACTAGTGGTTTCGGATTCGAGTCTTGGATAAAGAAAAATCATTGATAGGGAACGCTTCATTCAAATGGAGCCCTACGCAATGCGAATCTGAATATAATCAAGCTCCAATGCGGATACTGGATACCAAATAAAAAAAAAAAAAAAAAAAGATAATCTGAGAAACATAAAATAAAGTGAAGATATATAAATTAATTTCAACAAGGAACTGTTACGTTACATAATTAATCATGTGAACATATCTAGTCTGTTATCAACCAGAGAGGATCTAGGACGGGTTGTATCTGAACGTTCAACTAAATCTATTGCTTTTTAAGTTGAACTACATATAAAATAATAAAATAAAAAGTATATATATTTATGAGATTATCGTTATTCTGAACCCATTCATACTTAAATTCTGGATTCACCTATTTTATCAAGCTTGAACGTACTACCTGACATTGCAGATCCTCGAAACTCCAATCCCTTCGGATCCCAGGACTCCTGACTAACCTGGGTGTACCAATTGGGAACTCAATAGGACCACTGTTATGAAGGCGACGGAATCCTTTCTTGACCCTGATCTCCAGGATGGTTGAAAGAGAATGAGTCATGTTTTCATCAGGCCTAGTTGTTGTTGCCAAGTTTCCCGATCAGCTCATTTCTACTGATCTTTCTATTAGCAAGTGTACCATGTTTATATTTATCATATTTAGTATTATGTAATTATGATAGAATTAAGATTCTTGTTATATAATGATTTCATATTATATATATATATATTTTGTATGAATGAGAAAAGCTTTCTAAGAAAGAATTAATACAATCTTATATAATATCATAAATCAAAATCTAAATCCTATTTCTTTTGACCCGCAGCCTCCCTCGGTTTCTGCAACAACCGGCGGCTGCCACAAATTACTTTTTCTGCTTTCTCCTCCTTTCCCGTGAACAGCAGCTGCCACATACTACTTTTGGTTTGCTATTTCTGCTTTCTATTCCTTTTCGCAGAGACAGAAGCTCAACACTACTTGCTTCTTTGTTTGTTTTACATTACCCAAGAACAAATTCTTGTCCTTATTTTCTATTCCCAAAGAACACACGTCTGATTCCTTCTTTTTTGTTCCCGAGAGCAATTTTTTTCTTCCCGAGAACAAACACGTCTCATTTCATTATTTTATCCTTTACTCGAGAACAAATCAATGGCTTTCTTGATCCGTCAACAGCCCGACAATGCATGGTATATAAATACGGACGCTACGTCTCACCTCATCAACAATTCAGGTAATCTTCCTCAACTGCGTCAGTTACCAACTCCACAATCTATTATGGTAGGTAATAGTCATCGCATTTCAATTCAAAGATTTGGCCACACCCTTACCCCCACCACCGCATCCACACTTCTCTCTTCAAAACGTCCTTTATGCCCCAAATATTATCAAAAATCTAATTTCTGTCAGAAAATTTGTCACCGATAATTCTGTCTCAATTAATTTTGACCCGTTTGGATTTTTCGTAACGGACCTCCGTACCGGGAAATTCCTTACGAGATACAATAGTGATGGGGACCTATATCCGTTCCTACCCACATCCGCTGCTAGTGTCACTCATCCCACCGTTTTAACGACCATATCTCCCTCTACGTGACATAGTAGACTTGGTCATCCGGGTTATCACATTTTTTATTCTCTTAGAAATTGAAATTTAATCCAATGCAACAAAGGGAATCTTTCTCATAGTTGCTCCTCGTGTCAGTTAGGGAAACACGTTAGACTATCATTTACGACTTCTATGAGTACTACTTTCTCTCCCTTTGATGTTATTCACGCTGATGTATGGACATCTCCCATAACCAGCAATTTAGGCCACAAATACTATCTGGTATTTTTGGATGATTTCTCTCACTTTCTTTGAGTCTATCCACTCAAACTCAAACTCAAATCTTAAGTGTTCTCCAAATTTGTTGAGTTTCGTACACGGGTTAAAACGCAATTTGAAAAAGACATATAATCGTTTCAATGTGATAATGGTCGTAAGTTTAATAATTCCTTTTTTCATAAATTTTGTGCGGCTAACGACATGATTTTTCGTTTCTCATGCCCCCATACCTCCCCTCAAAATGGAAAAGCCGAAAGAATTCTCCGAACCATTATGATTCGTACCCTATTTTTTCATGCGTCTCTCCCCCCAAATTTTTGGGTATATGCATTAAAAATGACAGAAAACATTCTCAACATATTACCTACCCGTGCGATTCAAAATAGGATACCCACTGAAATTCTCTACCGTCGGATCCCATCTATGACCACCTTAGAATTTTCGGTTGTCTGTGTTACCCAAATATAACATCCAAGGCACCTCACAAATTAGCACCCGGTCTACTCCGTACGCCTTCCTAGATTTTCCGTCAAACCATAGGGGTACTTGTGCTATGAGCTCTCCACCGATAAAATTAGAGAGTTTTAGTGGCGGAACATATTCCTATACCCAATAACACAAAGAAAACAATGTTAAGTAACAACTTTGAGCTTCGCCATATATATATATATATATATAGGAATTTGAACTTGAATCACGATATGGGAATGGATGGAATTGGAGGCTATTTACTGATGTAGAAACGCGTCTATATGTGCACGAAGTACATGCAAAAGAACGAAAGGAAGCTCCTTTATTTGTCCCTACAAAGTGTTCCATTTTCACTTCAAAGTAGACCAGCTAGTGTGCTTGTGCTGTCCCCCATTTTTGTTATGTATATAGAACAAATATTTCGTATACCCTACTATTCTCTTAGAAAGATAGAAGTAGGAAATCACTCACTAACAATATAGTAGACAATAGTAGTGCGCATTTGCTGTCATCAACGGCCACTTACTAATCACAGGCCGGCATCCAAAGCCGAATGCATCCGTATCTGTATAGTATTAACCTTCAGGATAAACTTCCATTTTTGTTTTATTTTTAAAATTATAATTCCCACATTTTAGGAAGAATTACCTATAGATATCTTTTGGGTGATAATAAAAATATTTACATTAATGGTTTATGGTTAGAAGGGAACTTTGAACATTGGAATTACCACTGGACAAGTTGTTTTGAGGTTTATGGTTAAAGGGGAAAAAATATATAAAATATTAAATTTTTCTTACCTACTGCCCTCCCACGAAGTTTTTATTTTATATATTTATTTTACTTATATATAAAATTTTATTAAAAAATGAGAAAATTTTCGTACCTCATCACCCAACCCACTACCCCCGCCCTCCCACCCCACCCCCAAATTTTCTATTTTCTATTTTATATATTTATTTTATTTTTATAAACTTTTTTATAAAAATGAGAAAAACATGCTTATCCCATCCCACCCCCACCCTACCCGGAGTTTTTATTTTATATATTTATTTTACTTATACAAAATCTTATAAAAAATGAAAAACTATTCTTACCCCACTACCCAGCCCCCCGCCCCACTATCCCTGCCCTCCCACCCATTATTTTCTATATTTATTTTTCTTTTATAAAAAATGAAAAAAAAATATTATTCTTATTTTAAAAATAAAGATATGAAAAAATCAAATATTATACAAAATAAAATAACATCATAGAAGGTAAGTTTGAAATTTTTAAAAGTAATGGGTCAAGTTGGACAAGTTGGGTTATTACCCATCATTTAGCCCATCTTGACGCGCACATCTTAGCTCATATAAGCTTTAGACGAGTTGTGCATTGCCTCATCTATCGATTCAATCTATCTTGACTCACCCAACACCAGTCTAAATGACCCATCTGACACCCCTACTTTTAATGCATACCAAAGCCAGCCCTTATAGATTGTCTCCTATACTCCCGCACACAAACAAATAATAGTGGCGAGGGGCGCATGTTATTCAAGTAAATACAATTACATTCAACTATTACTTAGGTCGCGTTACATTCAACTATTACTTAGGTCAGTTATTAATTGTGATGAATATCAGATAACCTTATAGTTGCAATGACTATATCCTAATATGATACTCCTTTCATTTTAATTTATGTAAATTTATTAGTCTGAGCCAAAATTTTTTATATTTGGAAATTGTTAAGAGTCTCACGTAAAATGAAATGAGAATTTAGACTCCTTATATGGACTTGGACAATCCTCCCTCATAAGCTAGCTTTTGGGCCTAACTCAACCCCAAAAGCTAGCTTATGAGGGGAGAATTGTCCAAGTCCATATAAGGAGTCTAAATCCTCATTTCATTTCCGATGTGAGACTCTTAACACTCTCCGCACGTCCAGATTCCGTTAACTGGAGCGTGGATGACATAATTTGGAGACCCAACATCGGTGAACATAGACTTGGAATGAGTCTGAATCTGATACCATGTAAAGAATGGATCTTAGACCTAACTCAACCCCAAAAACTAGCTTACGAGGGAGGATTGTCCAAGTCCATATAAAGAGTCCAAATTCTCATTCTATTTCCAATGTGAGACTAACAATTTACTTTTATGCAATACTTTATAATCATATAAAATATATGTAACTCATTTAATATTAAAATTTTAAAAGTCTTCTCTTCCTTCTTAAGTTTTATGTATAATTTGAATTCATATAAATTGAAACTTGAATGAGTATATAGTTTGTTATTTGGATTTTATACATGGGATACATCTTGTAATCCTCATCCATTTAACTGATGAAGCATATATAAATATAGTTCATTGTACTACAAAATACAAATATAATACTCTCTTGATACGAGCTAATAATTTTTACATGTCTTCCCCATCTCCAAGTGCAATCACCTGACTCATTGCTGATGGGTACAAGGAAATTTCTCTAGGCAAAGTCAATCCGAACCCGCCCAATCCGTTGGGATTTTTTATGGGTTGAGTCTTTATCCGTTTATTGAGTTAACCCAATGGATTGAGTAAAAAATAACTCATTAAATAATTGAATCAAAACGGGTCAAAGTAATGTAACCTGTCGGGTTATACTACTTTAATAATAAAAAATATAATCAAACCACTGTCTTCGTTTTATATCCTCCACCTCGTGCAATTATCATACAATCATAAACACTAAAAAATGATTTAGAAAATTGTTTCTCCATTCCAGATAAAATAATTACATCCAAAAAATATTTTCCTCTGTTAAACACATCCTACTTATTTCTCTGGACAACTTTTTGCAAATATCTTTCGTATGACTCATAATTAACTACTACTATAAGAACAATCCTATGGCTTCGAAAGAACCAAAGAAATAAAGACAAAAAACAAACAGGAAAAAGGGTATAACTTGCTCAAAAATCAACTTTATATATAACATTCACTTCTATTAGTCCTTTTCTACTCTTGACATCTGATTATTGGCTTCAGAAGTCTTGCCAGCTGAGATTATCAGAACTTGTTCTTTATGTTTATCTTTTAATCTCACTTGGATATTGATTCTGGCAATTTATGAAAAAATCTGGATTAAGTTGGATGGATTGAGTTATAACAACTTTTAACCCAACTTGACTCATATCTGGGTTGAATTGAGTTTTGACTCATTGAATTAACTCATTTTGAACACATATATTTGCCACCTCTAAATTCTCCTGTCCCTTAATCAACGTTACTTACTTGTTACTACACAATCAAGGGCGAACCTAGCTTAGAAGTTATGATTTTAAATGAAACCCAATAATATTTTTTACTCAGATCATGTATATGTGTTAATAAATTTATTTAATATTTATAAAGATTTAATTATAAATTTATTTATTATTATATAATATTAATTTTGAAATTACCTAAAAAATCCACAAATTTGAAATCTTGAATACAACTAATCTTTGGATATTAAGAAGAGAAACTCATCTAGAGGGGTCAGCTTGCTGGCAGGGAGTCAACTTTGCGGCCTTAGGGTGGCAAGTTCGATTCTCCCCTCCGGGGCACATACATGTGGTAAAGCCTGGGCGCTAAAATCCGCGCGATGTGTTGCAGTGTGGGTTCGGTCTCCGCCAAGCCTTGTGGATGGGGCCTGTGGGGGGGTCAAGCTTGTAGCATTGATCCGTTGGACGCAAGCAGACACTGACCATGTGTGCACATTCCGTGATTTACCTGGTGGTGGGGTGCTGAAGGACCGGTTCCATCATCTCCAGGACGTCTGGGTAATACCAGTGAAGTAGTCGGCCATGCTCGAAATCCTGATTATCAAAAAAAAAAAAAAAAAAAAAAAAAGAGAAACTCGTACTTTAATAAGCTATGCGCCCCATGTGCCAATCTTGCAGTGCCGCGGAGTTCGTTAAAGTTTTCAGATTTTCTTGATAAGTGAGCCATCATATGATATATACGAGCATATCGATAGTACATCTACATGGTCTGAAAAGTTTGTTACCGTATATATTTATTTGATATAATTTGACTTGATATAAAATTTAAAAAATAAAAAAATATTTTTATTTTTATGACTTAAAATAGGTCCATGTAATTATAGATCATTTTGTTAAGCGTAAAAAGTAAAAATTAATATTAAATTATTATAAAATAAAAAATATATCATTCGTATCACATAAATTGAGACAGAAGGAATATTACTTTTTGTGGATGTATTTCTTTTCTCAAGTATGTATTATGATAAATAGTTCCTTGTGATCGTCCTTGCAAACGTTACTTCGCCCAAGCCAATATTAATGTTTATTATTGCATGCATGCAACTTGTAGATTGGAATTTCTTGCAACCACTTCAATACGTAAAATGCAAGCGATCATAACTTAATGTTGCTTTTAAAGGAAACGATATTACATTTAAGATTGCATGTCTTTGCTGCAATTCTTTTGCTTTCACAATATACCATCTTCCTACCACAATTTCATTACATTATTTTTAATAGTGTAGGTAAGAAGATGGAAACTTTAGATTGCAAATGGTGATTAGAATGACCACTCAAGGGGAGTAGCCACCACTGTGTCCACCACCTTCACCACCTCCAACTCCTCCTCCATATCCATCGGCATGCTCACCTCCTCCAGCATAGCCGCCACCTCCACCGACTCCACTACCTCCGCCACCGCCACCACCATATGCTCCTCCATGTGCTCCTCCTGCACCGCCACCGGCTCCTCCTCCGCTACCATATCCACCACCTGTGGCTCCTCCTTCTCCTCCTGCATAGGCACTACCACCACCACCTCCATGCCCACCTCCACCACCATATCCACCCCCTGGTGCACCACCAGCACCATAGCCGCCGCCAGTACCTCCTCCTGCGCCTCCAGCATATCCACCGCCATGTGCTCCTCCGGCGGCTACTCCACCACCACCACCACTTCCTCCACCTCCTCCGGCACCATATCCAGCATCTGATGCCCCTCCAGCACCATATCCACTGCCACCACCTTCACCACCTCCAGCACCATATCCAGCATCGTGTCCTCCGCCAGCATGGCCACCTCCAGCTCCACTTCCACCGCCACCTCCTCCGCCATATCCAGCATCGTGTCCTTCGCCAGCATGGCCCCCTCCAGCTCCACTTCCACCGCCACCTCCTCCGCCATATCCAGCATCGTGTCCTTCGCCGGCATGGCCACCTCCAGCTCCACTTCCACCGCCACCTCCTCCGCCATATCCAACATCATGTCCTCCGCCAGCATGGCCACCTCCAGCTCCACTTCCACCGCCACCTCCTCCGCCATATCCAACATCGTGTCCTTCGCCAGCATAGCCACTTCCAGCTCCACTTCCACCGCCACCTCCTCCACCATATCCGGCGCCATGCTCTCCGCCAGCTGCATAACCAGAACCACCACCGACTCCGCTTCCGCTACCACCTCCACCGCCATAACCGTGGTCACCTGCACCTCCATATCCACCACCTCCACCAGAACCTCCGCCGGAACCTCCTCCGCCTCCACCAGCATAGCCTCCACCTGCAACACCACCACCAGCGCCACCACCAATGCCATGGCCTGCACCATAGGCGCCTACCTCACCACCAACACCTACATGATCGTAGGTGAGGAGGGTTCTAGCGGCTGAACATATTCCTATACCCAATAACACAAAGAAAACAATGTTAACAGTTTTAAGCTTCGCCATTGGAATTTGAACTTGAATCACGAGTTGGGAATGCATGGAACTGGATGATATTTATAGATGTAGAAACGCGTCTATGCTCACAAAGCACATGCAAAGGAACAAAAGGAAGCTCCTTTTGTCCCTACAAAGTGCTCCATTTCACATCCACCCTCACAGTATTCACATCATTTCAATCTCTACTCCAAGTAGATCAGTTAGTGTGTTTGTGCTGTCTGCCATTTTCTTTATGTATATACAACACATATCTTGTACACCCTACTATTCTGTTAGTAATTCTTTTTATTTTATACACATATTATTGGAAGTCCGACTCAGTGTCATGACTTCCTCCCAAATTCTGATTATATATTATAATTCTAGTTCCACTTATATGGAGTACTTAATTTTTGTGTGTCACGTTTTCTAATTTTTAATTGGATAAAGGTGATGCCTCAGTGAATTGAGCTGATTAAGAGTAGAGTTCTTAATTCGACCGGGGCTTGCTAATTATTGTTGAGCTTTAATTTATGGATTTAACTTAAATGCTAACACTATAATGTTTTAACATAGTCTAGCAGGTTAATTACCTAAATCACTTTTCAAATTACTAGTCTCACTTAATATGAATAATCACTTATATATAATTATCTTTAGGTGATTTTACCAGTGTAGCAAATCTTTTACATTGTCAGCATGTAGAAAAGAAATTCCTTATTAAAGAGCAGGGAGTTATTTAAATTCTTTAACCCCCTTTCCTTATGTTTGGCTAGATGCTTCAGGTGTATTGGTAACTTGTACAGTAGTAGTTAACTTGCTGTCTATTTGCAGTGAAAGTTATTTTATGAATGACCAATTAAGAAGAGGGTGAATCATGAAAGTAGATTAGGTTAGTTCAGAGAACACATATTTGTATAACTTTTAGAAGACGTGATCCAATTATGAGTGACAATATAATGTGGGAATGAAATAATTAAATTAGCATTGTTTTAAGCACTGAATATGATTGGAAGTTCCATTACGAGAAATTAAATAAAATAGTAGTACTGGATGATAACTACTACTCCACCAATACAAGTTGAGAATTTTGAAATCGACTATATAATCTCACTGGATTTGGATGATTAACCCACTATTTCCTGCTCTATGATCCGCAACTACATAGCATAATATTTCAATATGTATGTTAGGTCCAACTTAATATAATCTACTTGCTTTTTTGGCCCTTACTTTGTTATCAGCTAGAAGATAATTAGAAGAGGAGAAAAAGCAAAGGAAACCATATAGATCCTCCTAATTAAAGAGGAGATCCAAAAAGATGCAAAAAGCCACTATCAAGTTAATTAAGTTGACATACAATAGCAATTAATTATTCGTACTAACACTATGTTTGCAACGTTGTTACCCATTGTATTGTATTGTATCGTTATTGCAAATACAATGTGTTAATGTTGGGTTTGGTGTTGTGACATTTTGCCCAACATATCAATTTTAGTACTAAGTTAAAATTCAGAAATGTTGGAACAAATGTCACGACATTCGGATCAACATTCAGTCAAACAGTTTTACCTTACTTCACGAACTGAAGCAATTCTCGTGGGAATTTCACCACGTTGGAAAAGTGACTTGGCAAGGTGATTAGGAGCTAATGAAACACGTGGAAAGAACAAGTCAAAGTTGTTGCTAAGCTTGGGGAACAAATCCAAGAAGTTAGAGGATTTTGCTCCATGATCTTCTCCAACAAATCCTATCGGCTGCCCACCTTTTCCTAAACCTCTACAACCAATCGATGAGTTTTCAAGGCAGACTCTCTACTATAAATAGAGAGGGAAGAAGAGTGAATCGATATCCAGAACCAGATTGCAAAAATATCAAGAGAGCTCTCGAGAATTCGTCTTAGAAAACTGGGTCACAAGTGTTGCCTGAGCGTGTCGACGACATTCTGTCCAACATTATAATTGCTACTTAGATTCTAGATTTGTTCTTCATTGAAGCAATTATAATGAGATGTTGTCTATGTCTATTTAGATAGATTTTTCAGGCAGAAGTCATCTGCGACTTCAACTTTTTAATTCTTTTTCTATTATCTTGTAATATTGTAAAAGAAGGAATTTATTTAATTGTATATAAATATATACAATACTTTCGGTCACTGACCGTCATAGATTATATAATCAATATAATCTATGTAAATATTAAACCTTTGTGTCTTTATTATTTCCGTTGCATTTTACTCTTCAAAGGTTTTTCAGTTTTATCGAAGTGTTGTCACTTGTGACAGACAATATTATTGTCGTCATTTACAAACTGCATTGGTATTCAATTTATTTTTACTTCCAGTTTTTTATTATACCATAGCATACCCCCGGGACCCAACAGGTGGTATCAGAGCCAACACTTAACACTATAAGTGATTGGTCCTATCCTTTGAAGCTATGGATCTGGCTAATCCAAATATTGGTAGATTTCCATTTTAGATGATACTAACTATGCCTATTGGAAGATTCGCCTATGTTCTCACATCAAATCAATTGATGTTAGGGCATGAAGATCTATAACCAATGGATATGTTATTTCAATGTTGCCGCCCGATGAGGAATGTGACATTCTTGTTAAACCTGAATCCAAATGGACGGCGGAAGAAACCAATAATTCTAGCTTTAACGAAAAGGCCTTAAATCCAATTTTTGGGTGGGTTGATCTTTACATGTTCAAACTCATTCAAAATTGCCCAATGGCCAAGGATGCATGGGATACTTTGCAAAATCATTGTGAAGGTATCTCAAGTGTTCGTCGAACAAAGATATGTATGCTCATGAGCAAATATGAACGTTTAATGATGGAAGAAGCGGATGACATTAAATCCTATTTTGAAAAGTTGATTGACATATCTAATGAATGTCAAGTGCTTGGTGAACCATTAACCAATACTCAAATTGTTGAAAAGGCTCTCCGTTCTCTTCCTGAAAAGTTCAACTTAAAGATTTGTGCCATTGAAGAAGATCACAATCTTGCTACTATGGACCTTTATACCTTAATGAGTATCCTCAAAACCTATGAGATGAACATTGAGAATCAAAGGGAACTATATAAGAGCAAGAATATGGCACTTCAAGTCCAATTCTCAAAAAATCAAATTAATGAAGAGGATGAAGATCTTGAAGAATTTGGTGAAGGTGCTAGTGTTGTCTTACTCACTCAAAAATACAATTCGATGGTGAGAAAGTTCAACAATGAAAGAAATCAATCCAAATCTAAACATCATCAAAGCCAAGGCCTCAATCAAAAGCCCACACAGTTCCTTCCAAGTACTCAAAAAGGAAGTCCACTAAGAAGAACCAATTCAGATCATACCAACTTTGATCCCAAACAACTAGAGTCTGTGCAATGTCATGCATGCTCGGGTTGGGGTCATTATGCTAGTGAATGTGCGAACACTCTATGGAAATTTAGTAAGAATCGGTGGGTCTCGCTTAGTGACGATGAAGGAGAAGACGAAGGAGATCAAGAAGTCGAGTCATAAGCAATGTTGGCCACTATTTACGAACAGTCTTTGTCAGATAATGAAGATGTCATCTATAATGTTGCCTGAGATGTCATGACATTTCAGGCAATATCAGCGACAACATCTGCATTCCCAGCAACATATGAGAGGTACACTTTCTTTAACTATCCTGATGTAAATTGCTTTACTGGTTTTACTTCTAGTGGTGAGGCTGAGTGTTTGAATCAAGTTGAATGCAACGATGAGATGATTAAGGAATTACAAAATATTTGTCAAGCCTAAATCGTTGAATCCAAGCAACTTGAATCAAAGGCTAAATCTTTAACTCGTGAGTATGTAGATCTAAAAGGCACAATAACCTGATTAGAGGTTGCACTTACCAAAAATGATATAGAATTTGGTAAGATTAGTGCAAAACTGGATGTAGCCGAAGCAACCTTCCGTAAGCTCAACTCAGGGACTTCTAAATTCTATGAAATACTCAGCTTTAGTAAACCGTCACATACAGGTATTGGGTACCAAAACTCTTTTGAAACTATAGGCTCTAGTGTATTTGACAAAAATGAGAAAATATGTTTTGTAAAAGAAAAAGGAATAAAAGATAAGTTCTCATATGTGTCAAAGAAGTTTGTGTGTCATCATTGTAACTCCCCTGAACATTTAAAACCATACTGCTTTAAACTTCAGAATTCTGAGAGTGAAATGCTTCCTAAAAGGCTGTCCAACATTTCGAACAACATTCTAAGCAACATTTCAGAGCGGAAAGGTAAAAAATATTTTAAAAGAGTTTGGGTTCCCAAAATGAATGCAACTTGTAATGTTACGATAACTGTTTTAAGAACTAACATTTCAGGTTCTTGGTACTTTGATAGTGGATGTTCTCGCCACATGACAGGTACAAAGGAGTTTCTAAAGAAATATGAATCATTCAATGGAGGTGGCAGTAAAAGCAAAATAATTGGAAGAGGAGTCTTGGATGTTCCTGAATTTCCAGCTTTATGAAATGTCTTACATGTTGGGGTTTAATGGCTAATTTGATTAGTATTAGTCAACTGTGTGATGACAATCTTGAGGTAAAATTCAATAAGAATGCCTATAAAGTTACAAATGAAGCTAATGAATGTGTTATGTCAGGTACTAGAACATGTGATAATTGCTATCTTGTTGTGAGACAAGAAACTTGCAATAATGTCAAGCTCGACGACACAACACTGTGGCACCAAAAGTTGGGACATGTCAACTACCGCAATCTGGAAAATTTTGTCTCATATGAAGCGGTTAAAGGCTTACTCAATCTTAGCCATAAAGGTAAAACAGTCTGTGAAGATTGTCTAAAACGTAAGCAGACTCGTGTTTCCCATAATGTTGTCCAAGATGACAGACAACATTCAGGTATGTCTCTATGTTTTCAATTATTGCACATGGATCTTATGGATCCAATTGAGGTAGACAGTTTAGGAGGCATGAGGTATTCCTATGTGATAGTAGATGATTTTTCTAGATATTCATGGATATATTTTTTGAAAGAAAAATCACAAACTTTTGACATGTTTAAAATTTTGCACTCTAGAATTAGGAACTTGTTCTATTCTCCTATTATTCGGATTAGATCCGACCATGGAAAGGAATTTGAAAATAGCTCATTCACAAAAATTTGTGAGACAAAGGATTTTTCCATGAGTTTTCCGCTCCCAAAACTCCTCAACAGAACGGGGTAGCAGAAATGAAGAATAGAACATTGCAAGAAATGGCTAGAGTTATGCTTAGTTCTAAAAAATTGTCAAAACATTTTTGGGCTGAAGCCTTAAATATTTCTTGTCACATCACTAATAGAGTATATTTAAAGCCTGGAACAAAGATGACACCCTATGAGCTAATAAATGGAAAGAAACCTAACTTGCGTTACTTTTATATTTTTAGGTGTATTTGTTACATTTTAAATGATAGAGATAAGTTGGCTAAAATTGACTCTAAAAGTGACAAAGGAATTTTTGTTGGCTATTCTCAAAATAGTCATGCTTATCGAGTGTACAATCTAAGGACCAAAACTGTACAAGAGTCTGTAAATGTTGTTTTTGATGATTTCTCTGATTTTACAGGAAATACAATTAAAAATGACAATACAGTTTCAGTGAAAGTATGTGCAGACTGTTGAAGAACCAGATGTTGCCCCAAATGTTGTCACATCCGAAGCAACATCTGAACCTGAACCAGAGATCACAGAGGATTTGAATGAGGAGTCAAATGTTGAATTGACAGATCAAGTTAGAAGGGACCCCTCATCAAGGATTAGGAAGAATCATCCAACAGGTCAAGTGATAGGGGAAGTTTATGAGGGAATTAGAACAAGAGGGAAAGAACCACTCAATTATAGAGACATGGTTAGGTATGTGTATATGTCTATCATATACCAAAAGGTTAGTCTTTCTTGTTTCATATCTACTTTAGAACCAAAAAATGTTTTAGAAGAACTTAAAAATGATTTTTGGATTCAAGCAATGCAAGAAGAACTTGAACAATTTTCCCGAAATGAAGTCTGGGACTTGGTTCCTCGTCCAAATAATACAAATGTTATTGGAACTAAGTGGATTTTCAAGAATAAATCAGATGAATCGGGAACTGTTGTTAGAAACAAAGCTCGTCTAGTTGCTCAAGGCTATACTCAGGTTGAAGGAATCGATTATGATAAAACATTTGCTCATGTGGCTAGAATTGAATCAATGAAACTGCTTTTTGCCATTGCCTATTTTCTAAAAATCACTTTACACCAAATGGATGTAAAAGATGCATTCTTAAATGGTTTTCTAGATAAGGAAGTTTATGTTGAACAACCAAAAGGATTTGAAGATCCTCACCATCCACACTATGTATACAAGCTCAAAAAGGCTTTGTATGAGTTAAAACAAGCTCCTCATGCATGGTATGGTCGTCTAACTAACTTCCTCCTTGAATTTAGTTTTAATCATGGTGAAACTGATCGTACTTTATTCATTAAACATCACAGTGTAGATATTATTATTGTTGACACCCAATTTTGTCCATCTTTTCCAATTATTTGTTTACAATTTTGAATATTTCAACACCCCAAAAACAATTTTTTATATGCGGCATCACATTTTTTTATATTTAATTAAGCATTTTGTAAATATTGTGTTGTTATTATCACATCGTTATTTTTTTATTTAAATAATTTACGTTCTTTCTTCAAAGCAATTTTATAAACCTATTTATATTTTTTACCAACTCCCCATTTTATTTTTCTCACTTAAAACATTATCAACCCACCACAAACAAAATCAAAAAACCAGCCCAAAAATTCCAAGCCCAACCGGCCTGGCCCAACCCCCAATTATTCTGACCTAGCCCAACTCCCACCTTTTATCCAACCCTAAAACCAAAACCTAAAAAAACAATTCCAAAACTCTCATCTCTTTCTTTCCACCAAACCCACGTCGCTGCACCCCTACACCCTGACACCACCACACCCACGCCGCTACCCATACCTTTAAAAATTCCATCCCAATTCGTCATTTCTAGCCCGCTATTTTCAAATTTCAAATGCCTTTTTCATCTATAAAAGGACCCTTTTGTTCTTCATGTAGGGGGTCAGATTTTCTACTCTTGATTTCACATACCATCTTTTATTTAGGTCCGACGAATTAAATATTTTTGGGTTTGATATCATCTTTTATTTTTCATTATCTTTGACCGAAAAAAAACAAAGAGGTCTGTTTTTGGTCCGATCTTTGAGTCTTGATTTTCAGCACTGCATCCTTTGTGCTTCATCTTTGAGGCCAAAATCCGAGAATAAGAACAACAATATATCTATATATTCTATCCGAAAACAAAGGTAGGATTTTTCTTGATTTGGTTTAGTAAACACCCATTTTTTATTCCTAGTTTGTAATCTAAAAAATACACAAAAGAGAAACAAAAAAAATTGTTTCGTTCTCGGTGTTGGGTATGGGCATGGCGGGATGGGCAACTGTCCACTGGCTCAAGGTTGTTGCCAGGGGTGCTGTGGCCCGCACCCCTGCTGGCCACTGCCACGTCCTCCACTACCATCACCGCGGCCACCACCCTTGCCACCGCCGTAGTTTTTGCCACTGTTGTTGCGGTTTGGACCCTTTTTGCCACCACCGTTATTACGATTTTGACTATAATTTTTAGAGAATCATTGAGAGTCATCATTTTCTCGGGATGTGGCCGTCATCATGGTGGAATATGCTCCGGTTGCGGTCTTTTTAGCCAACCCGCCTCTGCTAGAGTGAGCATGAAACGTGTTTGGTAGAAAGGTGGGATAGGATTGCTTTGGAGAAGAAGGGTTCCAACCCCAATATATTCTTCGGAGAGGCCCGCAACCATTTGAAGAATGAGACAATCATTCATGACCGGCGCTTCGACGTTCTTGAGTTGATCCAATAATTCCTTGAGCCTTTGACAATATGTAGAGGCATTCGGAAAATCCTCCATAGTTGTGTGAGAAAATTCTTGCTCAAGGGTTACGACACAAGAATTTTTGTTATCTTGGAATATATCACACAACCTATTCCAAGCTTCTATTACCATGGCGTCAGGTTCGATAATTGTATGCAAGAGGTCTGTAGAGATGGTGGAATAAATCCATTGGAAGACTGTAGCATCAAGAGTTGCCCATAATTCCATTTCATCATCGGTGGAAGACACATTCTCCTTGCCTTTTTTCGATTTGACTATGTTATGGAGGACTCTATGAGACCTTGCGTGAATTTTAAAAAGTTCTGCCCACGTCGCATATTAGATGTTCTCCATTTCAAGGATGATAGAGATGTTGTTCTTGCTGTTGGAGACTGCAAGAGCAGGATGGAAGATATTCTTTGTGTTAGACATGACTGGGGGGAGGAGAAAAAAATATTGGGCGGCGGAAGGGAGGTAGGGTACGGCGGAATTTGTGTGATGAGGGGAGAGAAAAATTTTCCCTAGACTTCTGATACAATGAAAGAGGATAATTCCTTGATGATTTCATTAATGTAATTAGCTTATATACATGATATTGTTGGAAATTAGCCTTTGGCGGGAGTTGCGACCGACCAACTTTAACGGCTTAAACACTAGTGTTACGTATGTTGGAGAATCCGGTTCTTCACACATGCATGATCTACTAAGTACGTAGATAACCGTAGGGCCAAGAATCGTCAAATTTCATTGAGAAATGAAAGAGATATTGGTCCACGAAGTAAGGTGTTTGAAGCATGGAAAGTGTGGTATTGTGTTCAATTCTCCCTCATTGGTAGATGAAGAAAGAATTGTTGTGTATATAAGACTCGAAATTGGTTTGGGGTTTGGGACCCCAAGGGGTATCCCATGTGTTTAAAGGAGGGAGGACCTAGATGTGCGTTGGTTCAAGGAAAGACCACACGCGCGCCGCCGCCGCTCGCCCGTCCGGTTCCGGGTTCACGGGTCCATGGGTCCATGGGTCATGGGGTCGTGGCCTTCGATATTATCTTTTTGGACCAGAGAACTTTGCCGGAAGTACAGTTTGATCCCAAAAGTTTCAGATGTACAGTTTGGACCGAATTATTTCGGATATACGAGTTTGGTCCCTAAAGTTTCAAGATGTACGAGTTTGGTCCCCGAAGTTTTCGAAAATCGAATTTCGACGGTCGAACGAAACGCCAAGCACTCAATTCACCATTTATTTTGGTTGAATTACTCCTCCTATAATGGCCAAATCTGTTGGTCTTTCACCATTTATGTTGGTGACTTTACTACCTCCATAATGACCATTATTTGGCTATTATGGAGACAGTTTTTCAGTCTCTCCCTCACCTATATAAACACCCCCTTTCACCATTGTTGAGCAACACATATGATACACGAAATTACAGAAGCATACACAAGCAAAAACAGTTCTTCCTACAACTTCCAAGCATCATTTCGTTACTCAATATTCTTCACGGTAGCTCTTGAGTTTCCTTTGCTCAAGTGTTCCATTGCTGTTTTATCTTGGGAGACAAATTGTCCAGGACGTATAAAGGATACATACGGGGCAATATTGTCTTAAGGACAGAGTGTCACACTCGACTCAGCAATAACAAAACAGTTTCGACTTTTTCTCGTTCTACAATTGTAATTTCAGATTTATAGTTGAATTATTGAATCTTTGTTTATCCTTTCGAATACTTGTAATAGTTATATACTTCCCGTACTGCTTTATAAAGTATCATAGAGCAAAAATAGCCAACAGATATACAATAGTCATCCTATGCTATAATTACGGAAATCAAATATAGACCTAACTAATACAAAAGATTACTACAATAATTAAATATATACAAGATCACTAATGATATCAAAAGAATATATTTTCTATCAGAATTATCCCTACTGTCAATCCATATTGCCAGCTTCAACAAACATATGAACATTGTTGTCAACCGCTCTCATATGCTACCCATCCACATTGTATTAATAAATTTAATATTTACGATAGTTTAAGGCATTTTAATAAACTTATCAGTTACAATATAGTATGATACAGTCGATTCAAACAAAAAAATGTTATTATACAATATCAAACGATATAGTCTATCTAAATATTATATTTACAAAATAGTACAGTACAATATAATACAACACAATATAATACATTATGAAACGATGGGTAACAACGATATAAACACATGGTTAAGGGTGTGAACCTAGCAGGCTAGCACTATGTTGAACTTTCTTTTTATTATTCATTGGTACTATTATAGTGTTTCAAATTAAATTATAGTGTCAAGTGAAATATATACCAGTAAAAGAATTTGGAATCTAATTTGCACAACCAAATATCAAGTCTGGTATATAGTTAAGAGGCAAATTCAGCATTTGAATATTATAAGTTCGAATTTAGAATTCAATCACAACTAACCCATTTATTTTATTGGGCTTGAATTTTTAATTTATATATATTTAATAATATTTTTTTGTAGCACATATATATAAAAAGTTCGAACTAAAAAAATACTAAATTCTAATGAATTTATAAGTTTGTCAAAAATATTGCATGGATTTCCCTTCATACGGGCTGATTTTTTATTTTTGCCCCTCAATTCGCTAGTCTTTATTCCCGTATTCTCATTTAATGAAAATTTTTGGGCCAAAGTACCCTTTATTCGCGGGTCTACTAAATCAAAGATTCTGGGTTCGAATCCTAGCAGAGACAAAAAAAATTGCAAGACAATTTTTTCATAAAAATTATGTCTATTCAGCCAAAGTTATATAGTGATTATGCCTTAAAGGACATAGTTTCTATATAACTAAACTTTACCCTCAGGCATGGTTACATATAAACTATGCCCCTTACGCCATAATCTCAAAATATGCCTATTCGGCCAAAGTTATATAGATATTATGCCTTAAGCGGCAAAGTTTCTATGTAACTAAACTTTGCCTTCAAGCATAGTTACATAGAAACTATGCACCTTAAGGCATAATCTTTATACAACTTTGGCCGAATAAGCATAATTTTTATGAAATCTTGTCTTGCGGTTTTTTTTCTTTTCGACTCTGTTGGAATTTCAAACCCACAATCTCAGAGATATTTTTGGAGGCATAATTACATAGAAACTATGCCCCTTAAGGCATAATTTCTATACAACTTTGACAAAACTCTAGCGGGCATTCTTCCTTGGACTACATCATTCGATCTCAAGGATCAAATTCCTTAAGGTCAAATATTTCATGTTTCCCAGAGTGGAATTCAGAATTGAAGGATCGTGAGTGTGCTATTATATATTTGGGTGTGTTCAGTATGAAGAAAATAATATTTTTCAGGAAAATAAGTAATTTTTAAGATGTACAGTTTGTACCAGAATTCTTTCAGATATACAGTTTGGTCCCTGAAGTTTCAAGATGTACAGTTTGGTCCCCGAAGTTTTCAGAAAGTTGGAATTTCGACAGTCAAAGCGGAAACGTCCAAGCTCTCAATTCAGCCATTTATTTTGGCTGAATTACTCCTCCTATAATGGCCAAAATTTGGTCTTTCACCATTTATGTTGGTGACTTTACTACCTCCATAATGGCCATTATTTGGCTATTATGGAGGCAGCGATTTTTGACCCTCCTTCACCTATATAAACACCCCCTTACACCATTTTTGAGCACACTTGATATGCACGAAAATACACAACAGAAAAAATCTTCTTCCTACAACTTCCAAGCATCATTTCGTTACTCAATATTCTTCACGGTAGCTCTTGAGTTTCCTTTGCTCAAGGGTTCCATTGCTGTTTTATCTTGGGAGACAAATTGTCCAGGACGTATAAAGGATACATACGGGGCAATATTGTCTTAAGGACAGGTGCCACACTCGACTCAAAGATAAACCAGCTTCATTTTTTTCGGTCTTCAACAAAATAGTAATTTCAATTTTGTTGTTATATTGTAATTTTCAGATTTCTAGTCGAAAATATTATTGAAATCTTTGTTTATCCTTTCGAATACTTGTAATAGTTAAATACTTCCCGTACTGCTTTATAAAGTACCATAGAGCAAAATCTCCCAACAACTTAAGACAATATTTGTATTGTATTACTATTAGTATTCGAAAGATGTCGGTCAAAAATTGTGTGACCAAATCTGGATATGGAAATGGTTTTCGGTAGAAGAGAGTGATGATGATGAACGTGTTCATGGTGTCACCGCTACCAAGACTCGGTGGAAACAAGCGCTCTCGAGAGCCTCGAGGATGTCAACTGGGACAAGAGGAGAAGAGTGAAGATGTTATTCTATCTTGTAGCAGAAGGCCTATATCTGTCCCGGACAAAGGATCCGAATAATGGTGAGAAGGAAATGGACACTCGGTCGATGAAGTGACCGAAGTGAGCGAAATCCGAAATTGGGATAAGTATTTTTCTCACTTGTCAAGAATAAGGATTAAATGATAAGTAGTTTTTCTTACTTGTCAAGAATAAAGATTAAATTATGTCTGATTAAAATGGATTAAAGTAAGGAGGAATATGAAAATAATTTATATTCCTTATGCTTTAACAAATCGAAGTTTAATCTCATCTTCTTTTCCGTTTAAAGATTGGATTTTGTAAACGACTTAAGAAGATCCGTTCTTTTAAGTGTAATTACTAAAGTGTGTAAGTATGTTCGCACATACGAGGGAGTAAGATCCACCGACCGTGCGAAAACGTTACCACTCTTAAGTAAGCGCCAAGAATTATCTGGGCACCAATCATAACGGAAGAAGTCTAAAAGTTGATGACGTTGAGCCTGTCATATTATTTGGCGAAGATCCTTCATAGGATGATATTGGACACTCGAACATACAAAGCCTCCGGCGACCGAAGTGGGCCAAAAATTCCTTTGATATGATGATATTGGACACTCGGTCATATAAAGCCTCCGGCGACGGGTGGTGCCGAGAATTCATTTCATAGGAAAAGTAATGGACACCTAGTAAGGTGGGCCGAGTTTCCAGTCTTAATGATCCGAAGGCCTAAAGAAAGACAAGAAAGAAATTGGACACTCGAAAAAGCAACCGGAGTGGGCAGGAGTATCCGGATCATATATGATCCGGTTACGCCTAACCACGGGTAAGAGGTTGTTCATGTGAAGCAACACCACCTCTAAAGTAGAAGGGGTTGGAGAGGTTGTCCTCAATAGGACTTCGAATGAGATCACTCTCGGATGATGTGATACATGTCCCTAACTTGGTTTAAGGGACGCCGTTGGTCAAGCCGGTTTGAGACTAGTCCAACAGTGTCCGTAATAACTAAGAATGGTACAAGTATGTACGTAGCCAAATGAATGATATATTTGTAATCCGTGCATCTATGCCATCATAGATTAAGACACGTTAAATAGCAAGTCATTCAAAAGCTAACGATGTTGAGATTGTTGCCTTCGACGACATAAACCCTCAAAATAAATGTGAGGTAGATGAAGAGGCAAAATCACCTTTCCAAATTCCGTCAAGGGAATAGCGAAAGAAGCACCGCTCCTCTAGAACTTAGTCACACCTACTTGGTGATTTGAAGTTTATACAAAATAGAGGGGGGAGACAAGTACGTTGTGATCTTCATTGATGATAGTACAACGTATGGAATCCTTTGTTTGTTAAAAAGCAAAGATGAAGTTGTTGAAGCGGATAAGCGCTACAAAGCAGAAGTTGAAAATCAACTAAGCCTACGGATTGAGAAATTCGTAGTGATAGAGGGGGAGAATGTGAAGCATCGTTCATTAAACGAATGTTCATTTCTCACCTCAGTCTAACGGTGTTAGCCAAGCGCGAAGTCGTACGCCCAAATTATGAGGGGTAGCTTGGTAAAAGATGGGCTACCGAAACAGGTCAAGTTCGGCCTAAGATCGTAGATTGCATATCCACCGGATCCGCAAATAACGATAGTGTTGATCGCCTCTTGGCGTCAAAGAATGCTTTGAATTCTTTGGAGATAACTTTCCTTGAAAAAGGAAAAAGGAGTAATTGCTCAAGGTTAACAAGAACCCGCGAGGGCTCGACTGTCCGAACTAGACGTTCCGTATCTTCATGACTCGAAAGTTCTTGTCTATCCGGAACTTAATATTCCGATCTGCAGAACTCGGGATTCTAGATGTTGAACCAAGACGGAGCAAAGAGGGGACAAAGACTTGTTCCAGTCCTTTCTAGCTTGTATGGTTGAGAACGAACCATGGACAATTAACAAATAATTGTTATCTCCAAAAGCGCCGCTTTGGAAAGAAGCTAAAGAGAGAAATAGATTCCATGTATAGAACCATACTTGTGTAATGGTTGATCTTCCTCCGGAAAAGAACCTTTGGGTTGTAAAAAGTGCTCCCCCGTGAGTAGCTTCACATCCGGGGTCATTGTAATCTTACATGGCATGGGTGTTGAAACGACCTTCCAAATCGAAGAGTTGGAAGAAGAGGATCGAATTGGTTTGCCGAACTGTTGGGCTTCTTCCGAACTTTCATTTTGGTCCCCGAAATGTTAAACATTTTGGTCCCGAAAGTCTCGGATAAAAGAAACAATGAATCGATCACGAAACATTGACTCGAAGTTAGAAAGCCAACGGTTGGAAAACCAACGGTCCGAGAGTGAAAATCATATTGAAACAAAGTCTCGATATGAAAGATATGTGTATCACGAGATGACTTCTTAGGAATTGAATTTCTAAGACATCTAACGGTAAAATAGTTGACGGTCTCGTTGAAGCCACCAATGGATATGAATCATAGAACCGATTGGAATCATGGTGCACCCATGACAAGGAGTGATATGCACATTCACGTGTAGTTCAATGTATTGTACACACTACAACCGACCCGGTATCGTCCTACAAACATATTAGTTGAACTAAGGTTCATCGATGATCTTAATACATGATCAATAGAAGGCGTTAAGTCGGATATGACGATATCCGAATTATTCGCTTATCTACGGATTATTGTATTCTGGATGTCCAAATGGTTCTTTTTTGCAAACGGACATCGATCCGAAGAACACCAAAGCCACAAGTAAATGTGTATGGTGGTTCTTGGAAAATCCTCTAAGCAAACTTGCATCGACCGATTCATGATGGTATCGGAGTTTATCGCTTTATACAAAGCATGAAAGAAGTTGAGTAACTTCACGACTCATTAGAGGACGTCCCTTATTGGGAGAAACCCGTGCCTTCAGCAGTTATACACGTGGCTAGCCGATCGGCTTTAGGAAGGACACGGATGACGGCGTCTGGACATATCCGTCGGGATCCGTCGGAGACATAAGACCGTATGGCGCTTGATCATCACGGGTGTCACTTCCTTGTTTACAAACTAAGGGACTACCCAGAGATCAAGCGTTCTCACTGTCTAGGGAATGGGCTTAAAACCCAAAATATACGGACCAATACGGTGGAAACCCAACCTTACGAACCTGGAGATCCCGTAATTTGGTTCAATGGGAAAACTAAGTTGTAAAGGTTCGGTTGATCGCTTCGGTGGAAGCATGAGCATTTCGGATAGTGATTTCGAAAAGAAACACCAAATCCAAAGTCGTTCCCGCGATAGACGTTAAGTGCTATCTGCGGTATGGGTAAAGGTTAAGTTTTCAAAACTCGTAATGATCCTCAACAACAGGTTAGGTCTTTGGGAAACTTTTAATGGTTCCTAACACTTGTGAAGTGGGGTATAGCAGGATACCTTGTAGGAGACCACCTATTTAAGTGCGAGGACGGGCCGCCTCAAATTGAACGCACTTAAGAATCCAAGACGTTGTCCATGGCCAAAACGGACAAAACATTACGAAGAAGAGAGTAAGGGAATTTGTTGTGTTGGTACCGTTGTCTTGGCTTACACTAAACACCGACGGTTCAAGACATCACGTTCACCGCGCGGTAAGTAAGTCCGATGGTATTCAACTATGGAAGGTTCAAAGCTGAGGCTACCTCTCCTTATGCAACATCGGTCCGCCGAAATATTGTAGAAATGAAAAGACACCATGTGAGTGCGCCAAAATCTCTTTCAAGAGGGGATTGTTGGAAATTTGCCTTTGGCGGGAGTTGCGACCGACCAACTTTAACGGCTTAAACACTAGTGTAACGTATGTTGGAGAATCCGGTTCTTCACACATGCATGATCTACTAAGTACGTAGATAACCGTAGGGCCAAGAATCGTCAAATTTCATTGAGAAATGAAAGAGATATTGGTTCATGAAGTAAGGTGTTTGAAGCATGGAAAGTGTGGTATTGTGTGTAATTCTCCCTCATCGGTAGAGGAAGAAAGAATTGTTGTGTATATAAGATTCGAAATTGGTTTGGGGTTTGGGACCCCAAGGGGTATCCCATGTGTTTAAAGGAGGGAGGACCTAGATGTGCTTCGGTTCGAGGAAAGACCACACGCGCGCCGCCGCCGCCCGCCCGTCCGGTCCGGTTCCGGTTCCGGTTCCGGTTCCGGTTCCGGTTCTCGGGTTCTCGGGTTCTCGGGTTCTCGGGTTCACGGTTCACGGGTTCACGGGTCACGGTCACGGGTCACGGGCCGTGGGCCAGGCCGTGGGTCGTGGGCGTGGGTCGTGGGCCTTCGATATTATCTTTTTGGGCCGAAAACTTTGCCGTAAGTACGTTTGGACCGAGAATTCTTTCGATGTACAGCTTTGGTCCCCGAAGTTTCAAGATGTACGCTTTGGTCCCCGAAGTTTTCGAAAGTTGGAATTTCGACAACCAAAGCAGAAACGTCCAAGCTCTCAATTCAAAGTCTTATTTTGGGTGAATTACTCCTCCTATAATGGCCAAAACAGTTGGTCTTTCACCATTTATGTTGGTGACTTTACTACCTCCATAATGGCCATTATTTGGCTATTATGGAGGCGCTTTTTCAGCCCCTCCTTCACCTATATAAACACCCCTTACACCATTGTTGAGCACACTTGATATGCACGAAAATACACAACCGAAAAAAATCTTCTTCCTACAACTTCCAAGCATCATTTCGTTACTCAATATTCTTCACGGTAGCTCTTGAGTTTCCTTTGCTCAAGGGTTCCATTCCAATCTTGGGAGACAAATTGTCCAGGACGTATAAAGGATACATACGGGGCAATATTGTCTTAAGGACAGAGTGCCACACTCGACTCAAATAAACCAGTTTCCATTTTTTTCGCTTCAACAAAATAGTAATTTCAATTTTGTTGTTATATTGTAATTTTCAGATTTCTAGTCGAAAATATTATTGAAATCTTTGTTTATCCTTTCGAATACTTGTAATAGTTAAATACTTCCCGTACCGCTTTATAAAGTACCATAGAGCAAAATCTCCCAACACTTTCTAGGCAGGGGCGAATCTAAAAGCCGGACTACGGTTCACGTGAACTCAATAGTTTTTATCTGAACCCTGTATATTAAAAATTTACTATATATTTCTAAATATTTGAGGTGTGAACACAGTTATCAATATTATAGTATAATTTGAGATCGTTATAGAACTCATAAACTTCAAATCATAAAACAGTCTATTTCTAGTTGTTTTTCCTACTGAGAAGTTGTAGATTTCCATGCTCTTTCCTCATTTTCTTTCCAAGAAAATTATCTATCTGGAACTATATGACTAGGAAAATATTGATGTTATTACTTGATTTTGGTGAACCTATCAATAAACCAATTGTCTTTAGTTTGACATGTTATTCTGTATTAAGAATGATCCCTCATAAAAGAACTAAGAACACACTTAATGAAGCTATCAAGATATTGGCAGTTTTTCACTATATTTCAATAAGAATAATTTGCACAAAATTACTCTACTCCCTCTTTGGATCAAGCTAAACGGTTTTGGTTTCTCAATGCAGAGTGAAAAAAGAATGCACACTAAACCTGAAACCGAAAATGTGTTAATACTTCATCAATTTGGTCAAATAGCTTTAAGCCCCAGCTCACATCCTCACAGTGCCTGACATGAGGAACGATTTTGCTCGTATCTGTTGCCGTTTTCTTTTTGCAATCATAGTAAGGTGGGGCGTGGAAACATGGCTCGAGTGATGCAGATCGAACACAAGGCGGATTATGTGCTGTCCTGTTCTGATCAGCCTTGTATAGTATCCAGGGATTTAGTCCTCCAAGGCCCTGAGCCACATATCCGAAAGTTGACCATCCACTTGTAACCAATGTCACATAAACTCAGCAGATACATTTCTGCCAACGCCTTTCTTTCGTGCATTAGATTCTCACTTTGCTGATACTCCTCCTGACTCGGCTGGTAAAAGCGAACGATCTCTCCTGCCATAGTTGGATTCTCCCAGTACATTTTTCGAAACTCTTCTCAGTATCCAGGGCTTAAAGAAGTTGTCAGGACGGCTATAGTCTTCTTCTTTTTCCCGGATTGGTTGAGGACTATAGGCTCACTAGACCGGTTAATTTTTGGCAGAAGATTTTCCTGTATTGTACAATTGATGATCTGATCCATTATGTACTTCAAAGGACCGGAATTTGTCTCCAAGACTCGAATTTGAATGCCTAATTTTTCGTTTGCTTGGGCTAAATATGCTTGATAGTACCTCTTAACAAGCTCCCATACAGCATTTGTTGGATGGAACAGGTATCTACTCAGAAAATAAAAGACTCTTTCTTTTTCTGGAATAAGATTACTTAATTCTTGCTCAAATGATGTGATCAAGAAAAGAGAAGGCACAAAATAATTATCTGTCTTCATGACCAGCCAGGGGATTTTCTGGAGATAACTTTGGTCCTGGTCACAGAAAAATAATTTATCTTGATCATCATAGTCATGAGCTAAATGAAGGTAGATGAAAGGAGGTAGTATCGATCCATCAGTCGAATAATTTCCTATGATCATATCATTCTTCACCATATAACCATAGGAATTAGGAGATTTTTTGTCAAATGTATTAAACTGATTGATTAGAGGGAAATCTGGAGGAAGCAACCAGGAAGTTTCTGGAAAAGGTTCACAAAAAAGACCAGGTATATTAACTCCAGGATCAACAAGTAGGACTCGATTCGTAAGAAGAGCATATAGGAAAGCAGAAGCTAAGGTTAGCATCCTATTTCCTAAACCACTATAGGAAATCCAAACAAAGTAATTACAATCTACAGACCTGACCTGTATTGACCAGACTTGATAAGCTCGATGCTTCTGTTGTATAATTCCGTATGAGGTCCGCATTGCTTGTGAAGAGCCTCGTAGCTTCGTAACCTTGAGATGAGGTAAGATGATGGCTTGTGACGGAGTTCTTTATGATATAGACAGATTCGTGTCTACTTAGACAAGATGTCTCATCAATTCCTGAAGGAAGAAGGCCACCAAGCAGTTTATCTTTCTGCACTATGACTGGCCTATGACTACCATATTCTTCAGAAACTCTGGCTGAAAAAACCCAAAAAGTTATACAAAGAAACGTTTCATATGCCAATCACTCTAAACAACGCAAACATCTATTGTCCTATCAGTAAAACAAACAGATCACAAGCATTTTAAGCTTGCAAGAAAAAAATACACACAGAGAGAACAAATGTCTCTACCAAACTGTGCAAGAATGAAACAAGTAATTGGTCAATTATAAGAGCAACACGATTATGCCCCACATAAACAAAGTTTAAATGACATGAAACTGATTCTTCTACTGCTAACCATGCATCTCAGCTTTAGATTTATTATAATGTTGATTTAATCTTCAAGAGCGTTATAAGGATCTTCTTAACTTTCCTCACATTATTGTGTGTGTGAAACCAGATATGCTGGTCAAATAAACTACTAAAATGAGAAAAAATGGAGCACAAAATAAAATTCTTGGATTCTTGTTTCACCTAAGTACTGTATTTTGTTTCAATCTGCAGAAGGCACTCAAAGCCATTACTTTGTCTTCAAACAACTAGTGACCAGAGAATGTATTTCAACTTTATCTTTCTATTGATATGGAATCAAATTAGCTCTCAATCAAACAATATTTCTGTTTGCAACTGTGAAAATGCAACTGTGAAAATGCAACTGTAACAAGCAATTAGGAAATAAAAACCAAAAGTATAAACAGGCTGCATATAATATATATACACTTTCAGGTCACCTAGTCGGGTTACCGACCTGGAAAATATTTTCTCTAAAGTCCGATATAAGTTCAAGAAAAAGATAAAGAAAGGGAAAATGGAGTACCATTTGGAGGTTTAACATCAAAGATTTTAGCTTTGGCCAAAAATTTGAGGTTATCAGAAGGTAAGTCCCAAAATACAACAGAGGCAGTCAATAGAACAGTCAAAACCATCAGACAAATAATGAGAAAACCATATTCTTCAGAAACTCTGTTGAAATATGTGCTTAGAAAAAATTGCTTCATTAATCAAGATCCATAATCTATGGTGATTTAGCAATTAAATCTCCTTAAATTTAATGCTCATGTCGATTCATTCATGCAGATATGCTGGATGCTAAAGAAGTCTTTAATATAATAGTATTTACATTTTGTATATTTTCTCAAATCAATAATATAATTCTCTATCTGTTGACAAGTTTAAATATAGTAATTAAATTAGAAGATGAGTTTTAAAGTGTATTAGGAGTTGTATCTGTGAAAAATAAACTATTCTAACAGATACCTAAATGTATTATAGATACATCGTTGGAGGTAAAGCATTACGGAAATAGTAAATAACTATTACAAGTGTTTCGAAAGGATAAACCATAAAGATTACAATAGCAACAAGCTTGTAGTAAATAAGAATTGTGACAACAACAAGCTTTTGAGTCTTTGAATCGGTCTTGAATCTTTATACCAATTTGCAGAAAGCTCTTTGAATCTTGATAACCTGAAATCAAGACATACTAAATCTGGAAGTGTTAAAACGGTGATGAGTCGAGTGATGACACTCTGTCTTTAAGACAAGATTGTCCCGTATATATGCTTTTACGTTAGCGGGCAATAGTCTCCCAAGATAAAATAACAAACTATCATTTGTGCAAAGCAAACACAAGTGATTCTAGCAAAGAAAACAAATAACAAATGATTACTAAGAGGACAGGATTTGCAACAAGAATTTCAGAATTGTTGTTCTTGAAAAGTGTGTGTAGAATTGAGTCAAAGACCTCAATTTATAGTAGGGTAAGAATGGCCTCTTCAAGTGCCCATGTAATGGCCATTTAAATGGCATGTAATGGCCCTTTAATTCACCAATTAATGCAACCAAATAATGACTAATTTATGGAGGAAAAACTGTCATTTTAATGCTCCAAAACCTCTCCATAATCAGCCAACTTTTGGAATTCCGTCCGGGTGGCGCCGCGGCCCTTCCCGACCCGTACCATCTTACACTTTGCACAATCCTTCCTTCGTTTATCGACGTGGAACACTTGTTATTTAGCCAATAACCGTCCATTATTCTATGTCTCAAACATTTACTTACGTACCAATATCTCTTTCACTAACGAAATTTACGATACTTGGCACTACGAGTGCACGTGTGTGGAAACGACGTTTCCGACGTGCGGGGCCCCAATTGTTCGAGTCATAAATAATGGGATAAACTTAATTCCACATTGGTAAATTTCCAACAATCCCCTCTTGAAAGAGATTTTGGCGCACACACAGGGTGCCTACTTTCAGCAATCTTTCAGCGAAAAGATATTGCATCAGGAAAGGTAGTTTCCTCTTTGAACTTTCCCTAGTTGAATACCATCGGACTTACTTACTGCGCGGTGAACGTGATGTCTTGAACACAAATGATAGCCAGTGTCGTCTCAAATATTTTGGGGGCCCTGTTCTAATTCGTAAAAGTGGGCCCTTAATATTAGTAAATATACGATTTCAATAATTAAAAAATATTTTAAATTGTAAATAACAACCCAATACAACTGCAAGTTAATCAATCCATACTTTAAAAGAGCTATCCTTCTAACACTTTTTGAAACAAATTCATCAACCAAGTCCTCATATGGTATATTCTCCAAAATTTCATTCTCAATTGCTACCAATGCTAATCTGTTAAGCCTTTCTTGTACCATGGTAGACCGCAAGTAAGACTTCAACAACTTCAGTTTTGAAAAACTTCTTTCTGCAGATGCAACTGTCACGGGAATAGTCAATAAAATTATGTATGCAACAATTGTATTAGGAAAACAATCTAAGCTTTTCAAATATGTTAATATTTCCATCGGTCCCATTTTTTCTCCGGACAAGAGTTCTCTTAATAACTTTAGCTCCACAGATTATTCAGTCCTATCAATACCAGATTGCCCATTATATTTCAATGCCTCTTCAAAATTACTACAACAAGACTTTAAATTTGCATCGTCCAATGATTGTAACTTGTGAGAAGAAAACAAGAAACCAAAAATACCTTCATACTCTTGATATTGCTCAAATCTCTTATTAAGAGAAATGATGGCTTGATCGACGAGGCAAAGAAAATAATTAACTCTAAAAGACTCCTCTTTAGATAACTCAACCGATGAGGTATTTAAATTCTCATCAAACTATCTCTTTCTACGAATTATACGCCTTTGAGGAAATACTGGATTAATATCCAATTCAGAAGCAAGCAAAAGTATTAGCTCGTTTTGGATGTTATGCCCAAGATAATGATGATGAACTTCATCATTTGTAATACGTCTAACATGTTCTTGGACAAATAGGTCAAACTTTGCTAACGTTTCAATTAAGCCCAAAAAATTTCCATTGCTATTTTGATACAATCTTCCATTAGAATCACGAAAGGCCAAATTCTTTTTAGCAAGAAATTTCACTATGGCAATAATTCTTCTTAAAATATTTTTTCTGTGCATCTTCTCCTTCTCAATTAGCCTTCGAGACATTTTATCAATAGTTTCATTCTTTTTTAGCCTTTTTTCGTAACTCATACCAAGTGCTCATACTCTTAACATGTTCAATGAATGTCTCATGCTCTTTAAGTCTTTCACCAATATGTAGTCAATCACTACAACCCTCATTTGTTAATTGACCTCTCCTATTCCCTATTTTAAAAACTTTACAGCAAAAACAAAATACTCGATCAAGTTGTTTCGAATAGACAAGCCAATCTCTATCACATTTTTCTCCATTTGATAAAACTCGAGTATACAAATTAGCAGTAAATCGTCTAGATAATTCATCTTTAGGACCATTCACAATGGACAAATCTCTTTTAGGACCTTTTGTCACTAATAACTCAATCCTTTTAGAATCAAGAGCATCCCACATTCTTGGATCAAATATATCAAATGGGTTTTCTTGCTCTTGCTCTACATTATCAATACGATTATCCTCCAGATCATCACTTTCATTATAAAATGAATTATTCAAATTATCATCACCATTTTCAGCATCGATTTGATTGTCCACGTTATCATTTTCAATGGGTACATTATCTCTATTCTCCGGAACGGCTTGATTCTCTATATTAATATTCATTAACATTATTAACATTTCGATCTTCAACCTGAACTTGTGTCTCTTTTATAACAAACTTATCAAGAGCTCCTCTTTGAGATTTAGTTAATTCCTCGGTTTTTTTCTTCTTCTTACGCTTCTCATAACCAGATTCATACTTTCTAGGAGGCATAATATGTAATTGAAATGCAAAAATGACCGAAAAAATCTGGTAATTTTATGTAATGCTCCAATTTGTTAGAGCACCCACTCTCACAATTTGCCAAACATGAATTGAAGCTTTCAAGCTGAATATCGGATGGGACACCCACTGTTTTTGTTCAATAAAAAATTAGTGAACAATTGAAATATGATAAACAATAATATTTAATGATTAAAAATTTAAACAACAAACAAGGCTCCCTTCTTACATATTAAAACAACAAAGCCAAAATTTAGAAGTATTTGTTACAGCGTGGGGAAGAGTTAAAAAAGGAGAACAAACCAATTTTCAGCTTCATTTTCTGAAAATACACATAGCCAAGCAAGTTTAGCAATAAAAATAACTTATAAATCTAAAAATAAAGTTTTTTTAATTAAAAAAAAACAGTTGATTCTACAAACTACAAACATAAAACCCAATTAGCAGATTGAGTTGAAAAACAAAGAGAGCAGCTTTGCATTATACCTGAAAGGACAAAAAAACTCAGATCTTGAAGAAACAAATGGTGTTTCAAAAGTGAATAATTTTCAAGAACTTGAGTATTCAATGGAATAAAGATAAAGAATCAATGAAAGTGTGCATATTTTCAGGGAGGGAGAGAGAAGGTGGGAATTGGGAAGCAGTGCTTTCACAAAAGATGAGGAAACTATAGGGGCTAGGGCTAGAGATGGATTTGGGCTGCAGATTTCATTTTTCTGAGCTGGTTCGTAGGTGTTGGCCGAAAATATGAGCTGATATGATTTTCATTTGAGGCGCACAGGCCAGAAGATGCACATTTGTTCATTATCCTTCCAACACTCATAATTATAGAATGATGCAAGTTAAAATTTAAAATATGTTGTAAAATTTACCGGCCAACATCACATATTCATCAAGATTCTCTACTCTCTAAAAATTCATATTTTTTGGCATATTCAGAGACAGAGAAAAACACTTGGCAGCCTCAACCGCTAGTATCTTTCGCCTATTTTCATACTATTACTACAATCAAAAGAAAATCAAACCCAAAAAAAAAAAGAATGAATGTCAAAATTATAAGATGTGTTTTCTTGCAATAATATTTTCTTCTATAAAGAATCACAAAAAATTATCCCAACTCTTACTCTTTATCAAAATACTAACAAACATTATTCTCAATTTTTAGTACTGAAAAGTGGAAAGTAACACTAAAGAAAAGATCAAGGTATCCTTATCATTCTTATAATTTTATAAATATAACCTACTTTTATATTCAAAAAAATACAAAAGACCTTTACAAAATATTGTAATTATAGCAGGTTTAAAATTTGATCTTCTTTTGAGATATAAATATAGTAGATGTTTGGTTTTTAGCTTTAAATTTTAATTTAAATATTTTTATCTCTATTCAAATATTAAACACGTGTGAATAAATAAATTAGTCACTTCCTCTTTTAGTTTAATTATTACTTCCTTTAGAATATATTTTTTCTAATAGAGGATGAAGATTGGTCCCAAAATTGCCTCTAACCAACTACTATAACTTACTGGTTTTCTATTTTTGATGTGCAAAAAAGGATACGTAAGATAACATTTCAGTTCATTATTTCTGTTTCTTTTTTGTCGTTCTAATTAATCAAATCAAATCAAATCTATATTCATCCTAATTTCCTCGTGCACCCTACATACACCACAAAATAAAAGACAAAGTGGGAAGAGGTAATGAAGTTTATATTTGATTATTAATTATTCTTATATTTATTATCAATTAAGAAGGCCAGATAAGAAATATAAAAGCATATTCTTCATTGAATTGATTGATAAAATCAACTTACCTTTAATATCTGTCTAAAATGCATGCGAATAGCCATTGTGCAGAATTTTGTATGCTCTTAACGATATTTTTGACTCTTCGTGCACATCCATTAATAATATTTGTACTTCTATTTCAAGTGCAAAGAAAAGGAAATATAATCTTAACTTAGAATTATGTAATACCGATGTTTAAATCTGGCAATGAATGAATAATATCAATGAAGGCCAAAACAATTATTTATTGCACAAAGATTTCAAGAATTCTTATTTCTTACCAATTTTCTAAATAATTATTGTGATAAAATATTTACTTGAAAATTACAGCGACAGAGAATTTTAGATTGAGCAACCCCTTCTTGATTTCAGTTCTGCTCGGGACACAGAGTACTACAAAACTTTCAACTTTATATATTGGATATTTCACTCATCACATAGCAAAACAAAATGTTGTAACTATAATTTTGATGTCGAGATTGAGTTCTCAAGAAAGATGATGAGTTGTATGCCTCAAATCAACTACACACGAGAAGAGATTTCAACTGAATTATCAAAACCTTCTATCAATAACAACTGTTATAGGAAGTGGTTTTTATTTTTTGGGTGCATAAAGTGGAATTAGTTGGGGGGGGGGGGGGGGAATGGTGTAGTTTAGTTAGTTTTTCTCCTTTTTTAACCACTTGAATTTTAAAACACTAGGCATTAAATTGAAAGTCTAAAATTTCATTTTCAATTTTTAAAAAATTATATATGAACTATATGATATTTAGAAAACTCATATATCTATGTGGTATTTTAACCATTTTCATTCAAAATTTATCTACTAATTCAAATGGATAAATAAATTAATTTAACTACTTTCATTTCAAAATTCAAATCATTGTTTCTAAATCTCTTAGATAAAAAGAATCTATAATGTAAATATTAAATATGGAATGAACCTTTTAATTTAGTATATTTTAAAATTAAAGGTTTGAGATGATTTGCTTTAAATTCAAGTATGATATCTATGTCCATTAATAAATATTGATTTTAAACTATAAAAATATACTAAGATGGTATCACGAAGGACTGCTGAAGCCCTTGAATAAAAGTCCCAAGTCCTCCATGATATAATTATGATATAAAAATTTATTAAGATGGTATCATGTAGGACTGTTGCAGTCCTTCAATGAAACATTCTTCAATTGTCCTCCATGATACCATCATGATATAAAATATCCTGAGAAGGTGTCACGCAGGACTGTTACAGTCCTTCGAAACACTCTTCAACAATCCTCCATGATACCATCACAGTATAAAAATATCTTGGAATAATATATATTATATACTATATATTGACAGGGTATCTAGAGGAATGGTCCATTCTTTCAAGAAAAATACAATTCTATCCTCTACGACACATACATTACATATATGAAATTAATTTTTACAATCTTTTTTATAAAAGATAAAATCAAAATTAAATACAAGTTTTATTTTATTTTGAAAAAATTCCTAAGAATATATTTCATATTTATTTAAATTTTACTAAATAAATCAGTAACTTTAGCATTTATATTAATTACTTCTTGTTGTGATCTGATTATTTAAATTTTTATTTTATTATTTTTCCTAAATTATAGATTAAAAGAAAACAAAAACAAAAATAAAAATAAAAAATAAAACTAGAAAAAGACAAAATAAGAAAAGAAGACAAAACTAAATGTGACTTTAGTATTTGTCTTAATATTTCTTGTTGTAGTCTAATTTTTTTAATTTTTTCTATATTTTATTAATTTACAGTTTGTTAGTTAATATTTTTATTTTGTATTAAAAACAAAAAAAAGACAAAAACAAAAAAGGGAAAAAAGATGAAGAAGATAATCTTACAAAAAAAGAAAAGAAAATTAACAGATAACAAGAACGTGGAAATTGAGAAAATTAAGAGAAAGAAGGAAAGCAAGACAATTATGTGGGTATTGCGGAAGATATTTTATGTGGGGGCATATCCAGGTAATTAGTTTACATTGAGGGGCACTTCGTGTGGTTTTCCTTAAAAAAATTGAGTTATATTTTAAATATAAATTTTGTTTTCATTTGCAAGAGAAATTTTATTTAATATATTTTTCATTAATTTAGATTTTAATAAATAAGTTAGTGATTTTAATATTTTTCTTAATTATTTTTGGTATAGTCTAAATAATTAATTTTTTTATATATTTATTAGTCTAGAAATAATTTAACTACTATATTTTTATTGTTATATTTTACTTTTATCTTTGAAAGAAAATTAAATAGGCTAAAAAGAAAAGAAAGAAAAGACAAAATGGGTTAAATGACAAAAAATATAGATAAGCTAGCTACTACTACTAATTAGTGCCGGCACCGTTTCCACACCAAACAAGCTAATTAATGAATGTCTTAATATAGTTGGCATCTCGGGTAATAATTTAGTGCCGAAAAGGTATTGATGTAATTTGCTTTAGAGGGGGCAAACACGGGTAATTAGTTTAGTTTCTAACGGTACTTTATGTGATTTTCCGTTGTTTTTATTTGGGAAAATTTTAAAAATATATAATTTGCTCATTTACATTGCAAAAGAATAGTCCAAAATTTACATTGCAAAGCTTTGATTCAAAAACACTTTTATGCAGTGCTATATACAAAAGACAAGTACATTATGTATATATGTGTTTGAAGGTGTATACATATTTATACACTTATAGACATAAACTATACAAGACATATATATTATGTATATATGTGTATAAAAATGTATAGTCATGTATAAGAGGGGTGTATATATACACTCATATACACTATTATATAATATTATACACTATTATACATCCACTATCGCTGCTCCTCCCGATTTCTCTATTGCCAACCTCAACCACCTCCGCCGACCCCCACGCCGGTAATTTCATCGTTGCCACCTGCGTTCCACCACAGACTACTCCACCACCACCATGATGAGTTTTTCGATAGATCTAGATCTAGATCTAGGTAATTTCTGATTAGATCTGAGCCACCGCAGTGGAGGAGTCGGCCATATCTGAGCCACCAAAAAAGTCATCATCGTCGAAAAAGAGGAAGCGCGAAAGAGAGAGGAGGCGTGGTAGAGAAAGAGCGCGACAGAGAGAGGAGGCGTGGTAGAGAAAGAGCGCGACAGAGAGAGGAGGCGTGTTAGAGAAAGAGCGCGAGAGAGAAGGAAGAGGGAGTGGATGCAGAGAGAGAACGCCGACGAACTCAATCTCTGTCCTTTCCGGTGGTACCGACCGCTGGTGGCATTGATGGCGGTGTTGGGAGATGCTGACAATTAGGGTCCGATGAAGAAGAGAGGGGGGCGGGGGGAGGAGGAGGAGGAGGAAGTGAGTTATTTTTTATAAAAATTAAAAAGGTGGGTTAATTTTTATCGCATTAGTACCCTAATTAACATGGTGTAATTATTCTTTTTTATTTATGTAATCAAAAGGAGTACCTTAGTATAAAGCAATTTTAGTCGATGTTGCAAAGAGACTGTCCTTTTCACCACCAATTAAATTTAAATGTGTCGTTACGGGCATCAACAAAGGCCGCCATATATCCCACATTAGTTGCTGGTATATAATTGCTTGCGAGAAATTCAATTCCAGAAAATTAAGATAAAATAGAAACTGACACTAAGTAAAGTACTATTAAGAAAAGAAAAAGCTTTAAAGAAGATTATTTCTTTGATCCGTTAAACAAGAACTCTTTCACATGGACTCTCGAATCACTATGACAACGGTATATGGTAAAATTCGTATAAGACAGTTGTACGAATTATGGCCTAACAGGTGGAGTATGATGTTGAGTCAGATCCACGTCACTTTACAACACTACCAGTTTGATATGCATGGTACCGGGTGAGTAGAGGCGGTACCGGCTGAGAGTCGTTTGCATCGTAACGGACGACGGTTACTTAATCCGGTCACACAACTTCCAACAATCTTTTAATAGCATTTTTTGAGAGATTGATTGTCCAATTATTACAACATTCATTCTCCTGCATTTATGATGGTATATTTCGTGCGTTGTGTACCCGTGTAGCTCATGTATAAATAGGGAACATTATCATATTGTAACCCATCAGATACTTGCTTTCACAATATATTTACTGATATTCTCTTGATTTATGTGCTTACATATAAGTTTTCTTCACTTTTGCTCAGAAACTATCTTAAAACTCAGGCTAATTACTGCTTACTTTGTCTTATTATTGTTTATTTTAAGTATAATTCTTATCTAACGTGTCACTTGAGATCCACGTGTCCTTGACCACTAATACAAATTCAACTGTACCGTTTTACGGGTAAATAGTTTGACACTCACCGTGGGGCCTGGACAATTGTGGTTTCACAAGTGATCCTTCTACTAATTTACTTTTTTCTTTAAGTCTTTTTGTTTGTTCAGATCAGACAAGATGACAGGATTACGTGACAACAACCGTAACATCGGGGGCAACACTGACAATCTGGGACCAGACGACATGACACTCAGAGATCCAATGTATATGTATGGTGTCAGTCCTGAGGACAGTCAGACTCAACACGGAGATGATCCCACGGATGAAACACCCGAATAAACCATACATAATCTTCGGGCACAAAATGTTGTAATAAGAGCAGAATTGGAGTGTATGAAGTGATTTTAAGAAGAGTTCATGTCCAGGAATACTGGCAGTACTCCGACAGGAGAACCGACTCCTCCACCAAACACACACAGAGGAACCGGTGATAACCAAGATATATCTGCAAATGGTGGCTCAGAGAGCGAGGTCCCTGAAAACTCGTCTCAGGAGAAGGTCCTGAAATTCATAAAGGACATGACTAACAAAGTTGATATCAATGCAGAGAAGACAGAGAAACTAAGGCTGAGCATAAATACCGAAAAATGAAAAACCGGTCCGAATCGAATTAATTCGATTTTTTTGGTTTTGTAGTTTTTCAGTTCGGTTACGGTTTTTCTTTAAAAACAAATTCGGTGTTCGGTTATGGGTTACCGGTATTTTGGTTTAACCAAAAATTTATTATATGAATACAAAAATATTACAACACTCAGGAGTCCACTTACTCTTAGGCCCAAAGAATTATCCAACCTAAGGTCCAAGCCCATCCCTAGACCCTAATTTCATTTTACAGCCGTCCCTAACCCCTAATTTCGTATATCATTCAAGCTGTATTTTGTTTTGTTTCTTCCCTAGGAAAAACTAGAAATAGGTCACCCCATCAGTGACTAACTTTAAAGTTTAAAGGCCACAGTTTCTACATACCCTTTTTTTTGGGAAATCTCCCCAGCTCAATCCCTGCCATTTTCCCGAGCTTTCACGTTGTTGGTTGTTTTTGTCTCCCCGGGAGTGCAGGAAAATATTTTTAGTTGATCATTTATCTTCGTTCATTTCTTCTATTGTCTACTCATCATGGTAATATATAGCTGAATCACTAGTAAAAAGATGAAATTGATGGGTGTCAAATGCCATGTGAACTAAAAACAAGAGATGAAATAAATCGAATGTCAATCATGTTTCCGAATGTCGGCAATTATGTCGTCCGACACCAGTAACAACACTTAACAAAACAGAAACTTTAAAGATTAAATGCAGCGGAATTTAAAAAATACAAATGTTTAAATTTTCATAAGTTATATAATAGTCAATGACCAAATGTATTGTATATATATTAGATACAACAATACAAATACCTTTCTTTACAGATTTACAATATAAAACGGAAAATAATTAAAAGTTGAAATCGCAGATGACTTCGGCCTGAAAAATCTAACTATGTAGACATAGACAACCTCTCATTACAATCGCTCCATACAAAACTAATCTAGAATAAACAACAATTGTAATGATGGACAAAATGTTGTCAACTCACTCAGGCAACACTGGTGATCCAGATTTCTGAGATGAAATTCTGAGAGCTCTCTTGATATTTTTTCTTTCTGATTCTGGATGTCAATTCACTGTAGTAGCCTCTCTATTTATAGTAGATAGTCTTCCTTGAAAGGCTCATCGATCGGTTGTGGAGGTTGAGGGAAAATGTGGGCAGCTTGTAGGATTGGTTGGAGACGATCAAGGAGCAAAAACCTCTAACAACTTTGACTTGTTCCTCACAAAAAGCATCAGTCTTGACTCATTCTTCACACGTGTTTACCAACTCCTCTTTACCTTGTCGAGTCATATTTACTAAATAGTAATCATTACGTGAAGTAAGGCAAAATCAGTTCTGAAATTGTTGGTCCGAATGTTGTGCAACATTTGTCCCAACATTTTTATACATTCAAATCAATACTTTAGGAGATATGTTGAGTCAAATGTCACAAAATCAAATCCAACATTAACAATCTCCCTCTTTTTGTCTTTCTTCACAAAACTCGTTAAAATGTAAAGTTGACTTATGAAGTTGTCACAAATGTTGTCCAACATTTGTGATCAACAATTTCAAGGCCATGCTCTCCCTTAACATGTGATGGCATACAAGCAAACATGTGTATACCAATTCATAGGATTAGAAAAAAATATGAGCACATATATACACATATCATCCAATATATACAAAACATGAATAGAAATAAACCATTTTCAACAAATATCCACATAAATCCATCAAAATATTGAACAAACAATTACAACTTAGGTTCAACATCATTTAGATTCCTCTTTGCTCATCATACATCAGCAACAACTTTTAGCAGCTTTTTACCCCTGCATAACAGCTTCAGCTTCCTCTGCAGCATAACAACTTTAGCTTCGTCCCCCTGCATCAGCATCATCTCCTTTTTTTTTTTAAGAAAGTAGTATCATGAAATGGTCTCTAGCTTGTATCAGGGCATTCCTTGCAGTATCAACTTCTGTAATTTGTTGGTTGATTTTTGCAATTTGATTCCCAAGCCATTTTATAGACAATGTAGACTGTCTTGGACCAGTGTTGCCCAGAATGTTGGTGACATTTCTGGCAACATTTTCACTTTCAAGTTCCTTCTTCCAGGGCAAGTCGATGACTATGTCCTTGCTCTTCAAAATTGCTTTGTTTATAGTGTAAAGCTCAGGAGCCTTCCCTAAACTGTCTTCTCTCTTAGGCTCAAATCCTTGGGTGGTTAATACTTTGTAGATCAGAGAGAGAAGAGGAAGGATTGAAGGTGATTCTTTCTTAGCCAAGTTGGTAATTTGATAAAACATCGAGATTTGGCATACGTTTGAATGGTGGCCCAAAATCAAAGAATGGAGCGTTACTACAACTAACATACAAATCTCTGACACTTCAAACTTGGGGACTTGGTGCTCCGGAGACTCAACTAGAGTACCTGGGAGAGTAATGCTGGAAAACTTAGAGCAAATTGGGAATGATCATATACTGTAATCGGCATCGCCGGTAAATGAGCTTATCAAATTGCAGACAAATAAGGGAATAGATTCCTAGCAATTGGAATGTAAGTCACTTGAAGAAGTACTATGTGTAGTAAGTCAGACCATGCACTGCGCCCTTTTTCCCTTCGACTGGCTTTTGTCCCAATTGAGTTTTTCGGCAAGGTTTTTAATGAGGCTGCACCATGATATAAGCATATTATTGATCTTACTGTCGAAAACGTCTATCCAGTATTCAAGTCTTCATAGCATGAAGTCTCAAATACTGGAAGGCCACATACACCCGGAATGGAGTGACAATTTAAAATTTTAAATGCTCTTAAGGAAAGCATCGATGCTGGGGACTACTCGGATATTCAACATACATGTAACCGGATTGACCACACTAGATGGCAGTTAGATTATTGTTACAATTGTCTTCACATTTGTAATTCAAATGAATCAATGAAAAGTTTCTTTTATGATTAACATTTTTTTGCCATCACGAGCATAAAACGTATGTTAATATATTAAACATATAAAAAATTCCGTGCCATAATGAATGGAAGACATTCTATTCTACAACACAATTAAAAATAAGGGTTCTCTCTTATTAAAACATTAACAGAAAAATTAAGGCTTCAGATACAAGAAGTGCTAGAGATTTTAAGTTGTTTAGAGGCAAGTTAAGTCCAGAACTAACTTAGGAGGCCATAAGAAGTCCCGATCAAAGGTTGTCTGTAAGTTTTTGAACTTCGAGTCTTAACTTGTTCAGATAAAGTAAACCTCAAAGATAGGTTCCGGTCTATGAAGTAAAGTAATCAAGTTTGAAACTAATGCTTAATTATGAAGATAAATAATGAATGAAAATTTGGAGCAAAATTGCAAAAAGGGAGAATCATTCATTCATTTATATTCTTCCAGACTGAAATAAGTTCGGATACAAAACATATTAACCGAGCCCAAAAGTGATCCAGTGATAAAATAAAAAATTGAAATGTAAACCCGTGTGAAAGGTTACGCCTGCCCGCTCCATGGTCCGCCGGGGGTGTTTCGGGTGTTACTAACAAAAACAAGAGTTATCAAAGTCAATTTGGGGGGGGGGGGAGGGGTTCATTCTCCTCATCAGCCTCTCTATCAGCCTCCACATCCAAATCTTCTCTGTCTCCACGAAGAGCCTCCAAGGACAACTCAGTATCAGTCAGGTCGATTTCTGCGTCCAGAATTTATGAAGCAATATCGAAGCACAGTTGCCTTCTTCCTCAAGAGCATCCACTCGACTCTTCAAAATGGCCAAGTCTCATTGGAGTTTCCACCTTTGACATTTGGCTTGGAGCTTAGTGATGGTATGCTCAGAAGCACGGAGTTGTCCCTGGGCACCGGTTAAGTCGGCCGAAAGTTGGGTTATTCGTCCCTGAAGGGTTATATAGGTGGTGGTCAGGACTTGGAGAGAATTCTCCCGGTCTTTCAAAGAATCGACTGCATCTTGCAAATATAGCTGGAGTGAAGCTTGGAGAGAGCTATAATCCCTAAGATTAGCACGCATGATGTCAACTTCAGCCCTGAGATGTTGAATCTTATCCTTCAACCTCTTTTCCTCGTCAGAAGGGCCAATCACTTTTGCCAAATTCGTACTGGATAGAGCGGAGGCGTGACCCTGAATGAAAAGATTGTGATTGGTAAATAAGAGCAAGATTAGGGAAAATGGAAAGAAAAGAAAGGATATTCTACCTGTAGGAATATATTGGCAAGATGAGCAATAGAGGCTTCAAGTGTAGCATGTGGAGATTTCTGGGGCGAAGAAGCAGATGTCCCGACCTCAGTTTACATGGGGATTGAGCTATGCTTAGAAAGGTCATTTGGAATGGGAGTCTCTGCCTCTAGAGCTTCCTGTCGTGGACTGGCCGGATCAGGGTTTTCTTCGTCTGCTTTCTCTTCTTCATCCAGGTGGATGACACTCGCCTTACCCTTCGCCTGTAGCTTCTTCCAATACTCTGTGAGTTGGTGACAACTTCTTACCTGGGAACCAATTCCCACAGGGGCTCGGCAACCTCGTCTTGAGCCTTACGTTTTCAGCCGCCCGAAGCAGACTTGATGTTTGATCTCTCGCCCACATTTCATCTTTAATGGTATAACGCGGCCATTGTCAAATATAGTAACCCAACATAGGTTTAGGTCGAATTCCACAAGGAATACATGAGAAACTAGTATATTCGTACATGTATTATAAATTTACTAATTACTTTACTTCTATAGTAACCAACAATTGTTCAGTATTTGTACTTCTAATTTTGAATGAACTTCTACTATCATTTTGCTTAATCAAAATTTTTGTTTCCTCTTTATTATATACTATGTTTCTATCATATAATACATGTTTACATAAAGATTCTACTGTACGTGAAATAAAACTAATGTTTACAACTTATAATTATGCTTGTCTCACATGTTACTCGGAAGATCGGATCTTTATAAACCGCTTTATAAAGCTTTAGTCTCTGCGGAAAAGTGGGGTCCTCTCACCCGTGCTCACTTTCGTTTTTGAATTATCAGTTCAAAGGCGTTATCTATATGGTTTAAATATACTCCTCCACTAGTTAAGGCTATCCAAGGTGGACACCCTATCCCTCTTGGCACTGACATTTTGATAAAGTGAATGCCACATGGCATATGTCACATTAATGCCCCAACCTCAGCGCCTTGAAGAAAATTCAAGGCATCAGAGTATCTCTAGCAGACGCATATATGAAAATAAGTATAGGGCGGATGATATTATAACAATGTAAACGAGCAAAGCGCACAATGACCTGACACTAGTGGACTTTTACATCTGTTGAGCTCCAGAGCAATTTCCCTTTGTGACAACTCTCTCCAACTTATCATTATTTTGCAGTTATCAGTTTTGTAAATCTTCTAGATTGAGAATGTTAAGATTGATAATGTAATTATTGAAAGATCCAGATCTAGGTAATTTCTGATAAGATCTGAGCCACCGCAGCGGAGGAGGCGGCCAGATCAGAGCTACCGAAAAAGTTATCGTTGTCGGAGAAAGAGAGAGGAAGCGCGACAGAGAGATAGGAGGCGTGATAGAGAGAGCGCGAGAGAGAAGGATGAGGGAGTGGGTGCAGAGAGAGAAGGCCGACGAACTCTCTCTCTGTCCTTTCTGGTGGTGCCGATCGCTAGCGGCGACGTCATTAGGAGATGCCGGTGATTAGGGTCCAGCGAAGAAGAGAGAGAGATGGGGAGGAGGGAGTGAGTGCAGAGAGAGAGTGAGGGAGGAGGAGTGAATGAGTCATTTTTTGTAAGATTTAAAGAGGTGAATTAATTTTAATAGCATTAGTACTCTAATTAACCTAGGGTGTAATTATTCCTTTTTATTTATGTAATCAAAAGGAGTCCCTTATTATAAAGCAATTTTAGTCAATGTTGCATTGAAGCGGTCCTTTTCACCACCAATTAAATTTAGATGTGTCGGTACGGACATCAACAAAGGCCGCCATATACAGTTAAACCTCTATAAATTAATAAACTCTCTAAAATAATAAAATCTTCCGGTCCCGACTTGGGCCTTTGTAAAAAATCATCAAATTCGATAAGATAATAAGATAATAATTTTTCGGAAAATCCCTTTATAAATATTAGGTCCCATTAAAACTCTAAATTAATAATTCATAAATATTACAATTATAAATATTATGGTAATTTGCTAAAATATGAATCTATTGTTACTTGATTTTTCTTAAAATTTAAATCTAATTGGATTTCATCCCTAACTTTTTTAATTGCAGCCAAGAGTTCCGGTGTCGAGTTCTCTAGCTGCAACAAAAAATTTTGAAGAGTTGTTGTCGCTCAAAGCCTTCTTTCTCGTGACTGGTTCCAACGGCATTGAATCATCTTCCGCTTCATCATTAGTAGGATCTTCAATAATATCGAAGAACAATTTCCTCTAAACTTTGAACCATTGAACATTCATCATTTTCACCCGGATAGTCCACCAATTTGTTGACGTCCATTTCATTGCGATAACCAACATCCTTGACCATATTCTCAAGCTCATGTAGGCTTTCTTCAAAGTTTGTCTCACTTGAGATTTCTTCATTTGAACGGATTTTGCGGTCTTGAAAAGCAATTTGCTATTGACACTTGAGAAACATTGATTGTCCAAGCGGAGGCTGCAAAATTGATGGCATCTAAAACATTAATCTTTTCAGGATTAGGTAGCCCCAACTCATGACCTTCCAGTAGATTTTTGTAGAATCTCCTACGATAGTGCATCTTGAAAGCTCTAATTATTCCTGCATCACATGGTTGAATCTTTGATGTCATGTTAGGTGGCAAAAAAAATAACTCAACGTTCCGTAACCCTTCAATATTTTTTGGATGGGCTGGACAATTGTCAACCATCAACAAGATTCTTCTGCCATTCATTTTGTGATCAAACCAGCGAACATATTCATCAAAAAACACACTAGTCATCCATGCCCTCTTGTTGGCACGATAATGACAATTGATGCTGCTCATGTTGATATTTTTGAAGCAACGTGGCTTTGCATATTTTCCAATAATCCATAAAGGAATTTTTTCCGAACCATCCTCGTTGCAACAAATAACAATTTTAAGCCTCTCTTTGTCTTGCTTTCTTCCCTCAAGTTGCTTGGTTGCAAGAGAGTGATCAGCTTGTAACCTGTAAAACAGACATGTTTCATCCAAATTAAAAATATCTTTAATGGGAAATTGGTTTATTTTCTCCCTTATAGCCTCCAATTTCATTTCCATGTCCTGCATGTCAACCGAACCACTTTCTCCAAAGCGACGGAATGATTTAATACCATGTCTTACCTTGAATTTTTCAAGCCAACCTTGAGAAAATTGATGTTCATGAGGGTGTTGAGGATGCAAAAGCTTCATTATATCATTTGCTTTCTCCAAAATAAGCTCTCCGGTCATATTGACTCGATCTTGGTACTGAAGAAACCATTCATAAAGAACCTTCTCCATATCTGGATATTTCGCCGATTTGTGTTGCTTAATATCCCACCCTTCTCAAAGTTGGCTGAAAGGTACTCCGATGATCTCTTGAGAATGTTTGATATTGTACCTTGACTAACTTTCAAACGATATTTTTCATCAACACACTCTTGTAAATCTTTTTGAGTGCATGTGGGATGGTCTCTCTTATACTCACATAATGCTTTACACATTTGATCATTCATGGATGATTTTGCGATGCCTTTTAGATGAGAAGACATGGTTGGGTGTTATGAATTATTTTATTTTCATATTGAGATTTATATAGTATATGTTTCATTCATCATGCATGAATATATTTAATTGACTATAATAGTTATTTAAGTGCAACGAATTAATGTAAACATGTATACATTATTTAAGTAATTCCAATGAATTGATACATGCGTCCATGAATATAATAGTTAATTGTATACAATGAATTGATATTATACATGAATATATTTAATTAGTTACAAAGAATTAGTTGATGCATGAATATAATCAATGAAACATATATGAGTTCATTTATTTTCAATACATATGTATGTACTAAATTTGCTGAATTTAAAAAGTCTCTCTTTTAATTAATAAAATATTAATTTATCGATATATTAATATCTCTAAATTAATAAAATTTCATGGTCCCAAGATTATTAATTTATAGAGGTTTTACTGTATATGGACTAAGACCTTTTCTTTTGACGATTTCAGTCCCACATTAGTTGCTGGTATATAATTGCTTGAGAGAAATTCAATTCCAGAAAATTAAGATAAAATAGAAACTGACACCAAGTATAGAAGTACTATTAAGAAAAGAAAAGGATTTAACTAAAGAAGATTGTTTCCTTGATCCGTTAAACAAGAACTCTTTCACATGGACTCTCGAATCACTATGACAATTTGTTTTATTTTTGCTTCATTAATCAAGAATCAAGATCCATAATATATGGTGGTTTGGTAATGAAATCTCATAAATGATTTAACTTACTTCAAGTTGAGCTCTATTATATATGGGTGCATCAGCTGAATTATAGTTAATGCTCGATCATGTCTCCTTGATTCATTACAACTAATCTCATTAACTGTTTATACTCTTTCCGTTCCCTTTGTATTTTGCACTCTTTTTAAAAAATATTAACTAAATATTTAGTTACTATATATTAAAAATTTAGAAAGCGACGAAATGCTTGATTTTCTTAAGTCAAAATTGGATTTTAAATTTAATTAAGAATATGCTGAAAATTTTTGGGTCAGGCCCAACTGATGGTTTTTAAGCAAGTCTTTGATTGATGGAGTTCTTATATCTTTATGTAATTAAGTTTGGTTGATTTTCTCACATGAATAATTCTCTATCTGTTACTTATACCCCATTACTAGTTCAATACTTCTCACAAAAACTAACACAACCCCAGTACGGTTTTAGTATTGAATGCCCCTAGTTAATCTGTTTAGTGTTGTTGAAAAATATACTTTTAAAGAAAATAAATTCTCGAAGTAATATAGCGTAATTTTTTTAGGCGGAAAGAGTTTAATTAATCTAAGTTCATAAATGAACAAGAAGCAAGTCGATATTCAGCCGACAGAATTAAAGGTTTTGATTTGTTTTAATCTAAATAGCTCTAATACACAGTGTGTTTATACCATTGGGGAAAAAGAGAAGGTAGCGAGTTCATAATTTCATAAACCATTCTTGCAACGTTTTTATGGTTCACCACAAAAGGATTTGGTGAAGTGGATGAGACTGCTTCTCCCTCAATCAGAAATTTGAGATTCGAGCTCTGAATATGAAAATATTCTTGGTAGGGAGCGCTTCCCCTAGAAATGAGCTCTATCCAGCGCGAATTCAAATATAGTCGGGCTCCAATGTGAATACCGAACCCCAGATGAAAAAAAAAAACATTTTCATGCTTCCAGTGCGAAAGGGAAGAACTCTGTGTGTAAGCCACTTGTATGAATATATACTATTATACTAGTTGTTATATATATCTAGGTAAAATCCAAATGATGCCCACTCTTACTAACACGGGAGGGAAGCTCTACTAACGAGGTTCTCATCATCCGGACTTACCCTCCCCTTATTCTTGAATAAAATTCATTCAACTTGGTACCTAACATAACTTAATTAAAGTCACTAGTTGTGAATTAGATAGGCTTCCATATTGGGGAGAGAGGCCTATAAATTCATACCCCTTCATGAAGCAAAAAATTGCACTGCAACAGCACATAATTCTCTTATATATATATCTTTCCCGTCTTCGTAAAATTATTGTCATGGCTCGCAATTATGCTTTCTATTTCACTGTTGCGCTTATGGTGATGTCTGGTAAATGACCTTTCCCTACACCTCCCTCTTTTTTAATTTGAAATGTGTCTCTTTGTTTATCTACATACGTGAATATTAATATCCATATGTGTAATTTTTTAACGTTCGAGAAACAATGGTACTCTATGTTGGATATGTAAAGCACGTACGAGGATAGTAAATAACTATTACAGTGATCGAAAGAATAAACAACAAAGAATACAACAAGTTGTCAATATCTTGATCTTGAATTGCAACTTCAAATATGGATCTAGTATTCGAAAATACAAGAACATGAACTACTACACTTGTGGCTTGCAAATCCGTTGAGAATCCGAACAGTTAGAGTCCTTTGAGATTCTAGTTCACACCTGAAACACTTAGCAACCAATTAGATAATCACAACACCACCGGCTGAGTCGAGAGATGACTCTCTTCTTTAAGACAAGATTGCCCCCGTATATAGGCTTTACGAAAGTGTGGACAATAGTCTCGCAAGATGAAACAACAAATTATCAAATGTGCAAAACCTACACAGACCTCAGCGAAGAACACGAACAGTGAAGATTGCTGAGAGAAGGATTGCTTATTAGGAAAACTGATCTCTTTGTGGTGTTGTATACTTGTATGTAAATTGTGTGCTTCTATATTCATTTCTGTTCATCTATAGAATTGAGCCAAATGCCTCAATTTAGAGGTGTGCAAGATGACCTTTCAAATGCCCCACAATGACATTCAATTGCCATGTAATGGATGGCTTTTAATCCCCAAGTAATGCAGCAACATAATGGTCCAAGTAATGACCATTATAGGGTGGATTCAATGCCATTGAAACCATCTCAACAACCAAACTTTTGGAATTCTGACGAACAACATCCTTTGCACGGGAAGCGCGCGCGCGCTGCGCGCGTAGCGCATCGGCTCTAATTAGCCAGAAAGCTTACTGCCGACCAGGCGCCGCGACCGTGCTTGGGGCGCTGCGGCGCTCCAACGCCGCGGCCCAGTCCAGACGGCGCCGCGGCCCTTCTCGGCTCCGCAACCCTTTTTCGATCCGTACCATCTTGCACTTTGCACAATCCTTCCTTCGTTTACCAACGTGGAACACTTGTTATTCATCCAATAACCTTCCATCATTCTATGTCTCAAACATTTCACTTACGTACCAATATCTATCTCATTAACGAAATTTACGATACTTGGCACTAAGATTGCACGTGTGTGGAAATGACATTTTCCGACGTGCGGGGCCCCAATTGTTCGAGTCATAAATAATGGAACAAACATAATTCCACATTAGTAAATTTCCAACACTCTATAACATATCCATTTTGACATTTGATTTTTTTTTTTTGGATTATAGTTTATTTGGCTCAGTCTTCAAGAGTGAAAGTAGTTGCTGCTAGAGACTTGTCGGAGACTGTGACAGAACTCAAATCAAAACTAACTGGTCAAAACTTGATGGGTGGTTGCGGTGGATACTGTAGGCGGAGCACTGACTGCTATGATAGGACATGTCCCCGTTGTTATTACGATGTTGTTAGGCTTACCTACGGCTGCAGTTACTAAAGGATTATGGATGGCCAGCATAATGTGAAGTCCGTTGCTTCTAAATGCGAGTAGATGTCTTCGTGGCTTAATGTCTTAGCTTTTGTGTTTCCCTTTCCCCATTTCAGCTTTTTTCTTTTGTATTGAAGAAAATAAAACGACTAAGTTCTACTTCTACCCTAGATTAGCACAATGTCGGATGTAATATCAAGATGGGTTGTGTTGGCCTACAACTGTTCAGTATTTGTACTTCTAATTTTGAATGAAACTCTACTATCGTTTTGCTTAATCAAAATCTCTGTTTCCTCTTTATTATATACTCTGTTTCTATCATATAATACATTGTTTACATAAAGATACTACTGCACGTGAAATAAAACTAATGTTTACAACTTATAATGATGTTTGTCTCGCATGTTACTCGGAAGATCGGATCTTTATAAAGCTTTAGTCTTTGCGGAGAAGTGGGATCCTGCTCACTTCTGTTTTTGAATTATCAATTCAAAGGTATTATCTATATGATTTAAATATATTCCTCTAGTTAAGACTAACCAAGGTGGACACCCTATCCCTCTTGGCACTGACATTTTGATAAAGTGAATACCACATGACATATGTGTTGGAAATTTGCCTTTGGCGGGAGTTGCGACCGACCAACTTTAACGGCTTAAACACTAGTGTAACGTATGTTGGAGAATCCGGTTCTTCACGCATGCATGATCTACTAAGTACGTAGATAACCGTAGGGCCAAGAATCGTCAAATTTCATTGAGAAATGAAAGAGATATTGGTTCACGAAGTAAGGTGTTTGAAGCATGGAAAGTGTGGTATTGTGTGTAATTCTCCCTCATCGGTAGAGGAAGAAAGAATTGTTGTGTATATAAGATTCGAAATTGGTTTGGGGTTTGGGACCCCAAGGGGTATCCCATGTGTTTAAAGGAGGGAGGACCTAGATGTGCTTCGGTTCGAGGAAAGACCGCCCACCCGTCCCGTCCGGTTCCGGGTTCTCGGGTCACGGGTCACGGTCACGGGTCACGGGCTGTGGGTCTTCTGATATTATCTTTTTGGGCCAGAAAACTTTGCCGAAGTACGGTTTGATCCCGAAGTTTCGGATATACGATTTGGACCGAGAATTCTTTCGGATGTGCGGTTTGGTCCATGAAGTTCGAATTTCGACGGTCAAGACAGAAAAGCCAAGCACTCAATTCAGCCATTTATTTTGGCTGAATTACTCCTCCTATAATGGCCAAATCCGTTGGTCTTTCACCATTTATGTTGGTGACTTTAGTACCTCCATAATGGCCATTATTTGGCTATTATGGAGGCGATTTTCAGCGTTTTTCAGCCCCTCCTTCACCTATATAAACACCCCCTTACACCATTGTTGAGCACACTTGATATGCACGAAAATACACAACCGAAAAAAATCTTCTTCCTACAACTTTCAAGCATCATTTCGTTATTCAATATTCTTCACGGTAGCTCTTGAGTTTCCTTTGCTCTAGGGTTCCATTGCTGTTTTATCTTGGGAGACAAATTGTCCAGGACGTATAAAGGATACATACGGGGCAATATTGTCTTAAGGACAGAGTGCCACACTCGACTCAGCAAAAACAGTTTCCATTTTTCAGTCTTCAACAAAATCGTAATTTCAGTTTTGTTGCTATATTGTAATTTTCAGATTTCTAATCGAAAATATTGTATTCTTTGTTTATCCTTTCGAATACTTGTAATAGTTAAATACTTCCCGTACTGCTTTATAAAGTACCATAGAGCAAAATCTCCCAACAATATGTCACCTCAGCGCCTTGAAGAAAATTCAAGACATCAGATCATCTCTGGCAGACGCATATATGAAAATAAGTATAGGGCGGAGGATATTATAACAACGGAAATGAGCAAAGCACACAGTGACCTGGCACTAGTGGACTTATACATACTGTTGAGCTCCAGAGTAATTTCCCTCTTTGACAACTTTCTCCAACTTATCGTTATTCTGCAATTATCAGTTTTGTAAATCTTTTAGATTGAAAATGTTATGATTGATAATGTAATTATTGAAAGATGAAGAGTCGGTTAAAGATATTTAGCTAGCTTAGTCAGTTAGGTTAGTTGCTAATTAGTTAGAGTTAGTTAGAGAGGGTATTTCAGTCTTTTTACTTAGTTAGATATTTTACTATTTCCCCCTCATTTTGTATATATACTCTACAGAAAATGAAATGGAGTACTTTTTCATTTCTCCAAATAGATATTTCTCTCTCTTGTGGTTACTGTCTCTCTCTTAGCTCGAGCTGATCAACAACGGAGTCTTAGCTCCATTGTCATCTTAATTGCAACTCTCAACATGATATCAGAGTCGTAAGCTTCATGTTTCCGCATTTATTCCTTTTCATTTTGATCTCATCGAATTTGAGGTCTGTTCTTCATCGATTTTTTTTATTTCGACATTTTTACAGGCTAATTTGATATGTATTGCTTCGATTATACTTAGTTCGTATATTTTGTCATTATCCTTGGATTATAAACCTTGAAAATTGAAGAATTTCATAATTATGGCAGTCGATGTAAAAACACCAATTCAGAACCAAAATCAAAGTGACGAAAGTATAGATCCTACTAGTTCTCTCTACATGCATCCATTTGAGAGTGGCGAATATGCAATTATACCGGTAACTTTCGATGGAACAGGTTATAGATCATGGCGTAGGAGTGTTCTTAGAGCACTCTATGTGAAGAACAAGTTAGGTTTCATCAATGAAAAAATTACAAAACCATATGAGAATTCTGCTACGTTTGCATTGTGGGAAAGGTGTGACGACATGGTCACCTCGTGGATTTTGAACTCTTTGTCGAAGGATTTGAGTGATAGCTTGCAATATGTCAATAATGCAAATGAGCTTTGGAATGAATTAGAAGATAGGTACGATCAAACCAATGGAGCTAAGTTGTATCAGCTCCAGCGTGAAATCAATAAACTCACACAAGGAAATCTAGATATTACACCAGGATTAAGAAACTCTAGGAAGAAATTAGTACTTTGGACACGAATTCTCAATGCACGTGCTTATGCACATGTGATGGAAAAACAAAAATGCATAAGGTTGAACAAGACATGAGACTCATACAATTTTTAATGGAATTAAATGAGGTATATACAATGATTCGAGGTAGTATCTTGATGATGAATCCATTTCCTACCATGGCATAAGCCTTTTCTATACTATCACAAGAGGAGAAGCAAAGAGAAGTGAAGCCTCACAATCACATGTCTTTGGACTCTACCGCACTGGCTACAAATGCCTCAAGTAGTAGGAATATCAAAGCTGCAAGCACTAGCAATTTCAATGTTGCTGCAAGTGCCAACAGTTTTAGGTCAAATTAATCTCAACAAAGAAACTTTGGTGGAAGTAGCAACTATGGTTTAGGAGGGGGTAGACCACCAAATAGATCAAACTTGTTTTGTGATTACTGTAAAATATCTGGTCATACCAGGGATAAATGCTATAAATTACATGGTTTTCCACATAATTTTAAGTTCACAACAGGCAGGAACTCAGGATCAGCTGCAAATGTGTATGGAACACTTGAATAAATGACAGGGAGGAAGCATGATGATCCAATCACACTTATTCTCATGATCAAAAGATCCTTAATTTGACAAAGAAATAATATGATCAACTTCTCAACATGCTGGATCACATCCATGTTCAAGGAGAAAACACAACTGGAAGTTTAATCAAAGAAGTCGCTGATGATATCATTAGTGGGGCTGTAAACTTTGCAGGTATCGTTGCTTGTTATTTCTCAATTACTAAAATTGGTAATCTTTCATATAAATGTGTCAAGTTATCTGTTGATTCATGGATCATAGATTCTGGTGCCACAAACCGCATGACATACAACAAAACATTACTTACAAACCTTAGAGCCTTACCATATCCCTTTTTAGTCACCCTACCAAATGGATACAAAGTTAGAGTGACTGGTATTGATGATGCATGCTTAAGTTCAGCATTAACCTTGTATAAAGTATTTTCTGTACCAAGTTTCAAATTCAAATTGATTTCTATTCATTTCTTAGTATCACAACTCAAATATTTTATCAATTTCAATGAGTCTTTATGTCTTGTGCAACGCCCTTCACCGAAGAGCCCACTAGAGGTTGATAGAGAAAGGAATGAGCTCTATTTCATTTGCTCAAAGTGTTATACCAACTCATATTTACTTAGCAAATCTTGGAAATTATAATTGGTTCGTCGGTGTTAAATTGATGACTTGGATAGAATTCGGCTTTGGAAGTTGTGGGTGATGACACGCGATCGATTGTTCATGAATAAAAGATATGGAAGAGGTCATAACATGTTTACGGAAAGCTTACTAGTTCATTTGGAATCAATTCGGGTGGCTACCACTGATTTAGAAATTGAGCATTTTATTCCGAGTTAGATTTGTTCATTCGAGGTAGGGTGGCTTATGTTTATGTTGCGTGGAGGACTTATGGTGTTCTAGTAAACCCCCGACAAGGGTTCGATCGATTTTGATTCAGAAAGGAGGTATGATAGTATTACAGGTTCTCATTGAATTTACAAGTAGGGTTGATGATATTCCTTGGATGATAGCGGCTCAGAAAGTCTTACTAGTTTGCACGGGTACTTGGTATGTATTGAGGAGTTATAATGTTTAGGGAAAATATTTAGAGTGATCAGTTGATTTTATACGGCTCTGGTGCGACAAGGTAATTAGTAGGTATTCTTATAGTATGGTGATTGGGAATTTGAGGAAAATTAGGCTTGTGATATATGTCTATGTGGTTCTAAGGGATTTTGGTGCAATGATGACATGTATAGCTGAGAAGGAAGATTAGTAATATCAGACTATGTTATCGGCACAGGTTGGATTAGGATTGTGGCTACAACTAAAGAATAAGGGTGATTATTGTGATAATGGTGGATTCAATTGAATGAGTAAAGAGGTACAGTTATGATCAAATCAAGAAATTTAAGTGGAGTCAGTTCGTACATTTGAGAATCAGTTGTGAAAGAAATTTCGGTTGAAGGAATATAGATATGAGGTGTCAAGATAAGTTATAGTAGCTTCTACTGGTTAAATGAATAGGCGGTACTATCGTGTCATTTTTGGCCTGTTGGGGGGGCTCTCATGAGGTTATTTTGGGTTTTCTTGGTTGCTCGTCATCTTCTGAAATTTCTTTCTCTCCGTTCGAGGATGAATGCTTATTTAATTGGTAACTGATGTAATGACTCATCCTACTTGACTTTTTTACCCTTCTCGTAGACTCTATGTGGGGTTTTTGATACACGGGGATGAGTGACACGGATCCCGAGGTCCAATCATATGAGTTTTGGATGAAAACCCAAAACTAGAAACTTAGAGTTGGTTAGTTTGACTCAAATTGGACTTTTGGCTAGATGGGTTCATTTTCGGGTTCTGTCATTTCTGATAGTTTCAGAAGGTCATTTGTGACTTAGTCGAGTCGTTAGTTCGCTTCCCGAGGCAAATAGATGTGTTTTGTGGCTTTATTTGTAAACTTTGGATATTTGATTTCCCGAACGATTTTTTAGAAAAGTATGTCTTAACTCGGTTAAATGTGAAATCTGAGGGGACGAGCGAGTTTGTAACACTGTTTATCTTAGACGAGCATGTCTGGTTTGTGTCTAGGGGGTCTCAGGAGTGTTTAAGGTATTTGGTAGAGGTTTTATCTTATTTTTCCATTTCTGGTGTTTAGTGTCCACCTCGGCGGCTCCAGTTCCCACTCCGGTGTGTCCGCCTCGGTGAGAGGTTGGCTCGCCGAAACAGGAGTTAGAAAAGTGTGGATTTCCTCCGTGGCAGATGGTATGTTCGCCGTCGTGTTTGCCGTGACGCTGAGGTGAGGTATCAAGTGATACTGCCTCAGTGAGGATTTGGCTCGCCACAGCAGGTCCGCTCCAGCGGAAGTACTGTATCAGGGTCTTATATATTCTTTAGGTTAGAATTTCCTTTTCCAAACTAGAAAACCTCGAGATCAGAGCTGCCACTGAGTATTTTCAGAATTCTAGGAGCAATTTCATCCTTTAGGTAATGGATTATTCCCTTTTATGGCTTAAGTTATGATGAACGGTTGAGTGGGTATTTGTGTTGAACTAAGTTGATGAGTAATTTGAGGAATCAACATTAAGCTGATTCCTACTGCTGTTTTGTGGGTTTGTCGCTATTATGTGGGCTCGTCGCCATATTTGATATTGTTGTGTTTATTCATCACACACTCTTTGATATGATATCCTGATTTTACTTGGATTACTTGTTGTTGAATTCTGAAAGCATGTGTTAATCATCTCCTATATTTGGTTGCATCTCATTCATTCTGATTTCTTGCCTTGTATTGTCAATTGCATTTATACACTCATAGTTATGATGATATTGATATGAGAGGGGTATGAAAATATTGTGGGTCCAAGAGATCGGAAAGGAAATGTGCTTACGAAATTATTAGCAACATTGAGATAATGATAATATTACGGATGGCTCGGGTTGCATGCTGCAACATGTATGATGATATGTGGGGATCAGAGTTGCACGCTTGCAATATGATATTGTTACAGCCAAGAGCTGGGCTCCGTGATCTGATGAGTTATTGAGTGGATGGGTATATGGACTTCGCGAATCCCCCATAAGTCACTTTTATATGACAAACCCCTGTAAAATGTGTATCTCGATTCATGGAAAAGTACTTGGCATTTGCATTTATATCATACATACATCTATATATTCCATTTCATTGATTAATTGTAGTTTAGTAATATGATATGGTTGATTATTGAAACTTGGGTGAAACTCTGATTTACCTGGATAATTGGATTGATGCTATCGAATCAGATTGATTTCCATGATTGGGCTTGTCTCTGTGGATATCTGGATCTGTGAACATTTAGATACATATTGAATTTGTTGTCATGTGTGGCTTGATTTCTTATGCATGAGTTTTGTGGGTATAATTTGTAAGTTTAAGTCTTTGATGTCTACTACTACTGTGGTCGGAAGTGTCAATCTGTCAGGATTATTATCTAGATCCAGGAAAAATATGTGCATTGTGTGTTGTCCGGTAATTGACCGTGTGATTGGGTATCAAGTCTAGTAAGGAGCCTGTAATAAGTATTGCTATTGGGAAAGTAGACATTGAATGATCTATGCGTGTCAGATTGTAATAGTATAGAGACTTAATTAAATCTAAGGCTAAGAAGTATAAATGAGTTAATATCATCATGATTAGTTTAAATGTAATGCTCTGGAAATGCATTCTAAAGGGGTTGTTGTGATCTAAGTGTCGACTTGTTTTTGATATGTTAAGGTTGATTAAATGGATTTAAGCTTGAATATGATGTGGACAATAGAGTAATAGTTGGTGGGTACTATGATAGTAAGGTCCTTGTATATGTGAATGGATTGATTATACTTGACTGTGATTAGAACCTTATGTCAACAATGTGACTTGATGAATCAGTGAATTGATATGTGTACAACGTGACTTATATGAGCTATTGAACTGTCTAGTATAGACTTATCTGGTGTCAAGTTGATATTTATCTCTATTAGGTATCTTCCGTCGTTATCGGCCTATGATGTCTACAGATGTACATTGTGTACTCATGCTACGCTAATTGCATCTTTTCTGATGCAGATACATGTCCCTCTACTAGTTCGCGAGCTCGAGTGTGAGTCCACACATGTGGATTTTTGCGTTCCAGGATGAGGATGCTTCTTCCGACATGTCTTGGATGCTTATTCTCTTACTGTCTTTACATTTTCGAAAGACGCAGTTAGATATTTTGATTTTTTTATTTAGTTTTAGCATATGTTGCTTTCATTCAGACTTGTATTCTTCATTAACGCTCTTGTATCACATACCCGATTTTGGGGGTTGTTTGATGTTTGATTATATTTCCGCATTTCTTTCATATTGTTCCGTTTATAGGGGAAGTGATTAGGGGTGAGCGGGTCCGGGTACCATAACTTTTTTGAACTACCCGGACCCTATCCAGTAAAATATCAGTTCCTAAATTTACTACCCGAAACCTACCCGTAGCAATCATTATCCGGAACCTACCTGGACCATGCGGTTCCGGATAGGTTTCCGGGTACTCTGTAAGTCACTAAGAAAAATATAAGAAAAATACAAAGAAGGTACGTTACTAAGAAAAATATGAGGAAGACAAAGGTTTCTACGTTTTCCTATCAATCAGCAAAGTGTTTTCAAAAGAAAATCAAACAGAACACAAAAATATCACCATAAATTAAATAACTAGGAATTTATGTGATACACAGAGGCACTATTTAGTTGCTCAACATCACAAACAACTATATTGAGAATAATCAAAAGACAGAAACTCCACAACTGCGGTTAAAACAAGAAAGACAAATGTTGTCCAACACGCAAGTATACATAAAGAGGTTGATAAAGCAAGAGTAAGTTTTCAGCATTTACCTGAACAAGAAAAGTTGATCCTTTCTCCTCATTATTGCAAGGTGCAGAGCTACGAATGTCATCTTCGTGATGTCATCTCATCTTCAAGCAGGTTTGCACTTTTTATTTTTCATTGCTTTTTTTTTTTTATAAACAATTTTAGGTGAAGTGAATTGAGAACTTGTGAATGGTGTGAAGTGGAAAGGAAAACGGGGAAAGGGCCTAAGTGGGGGTTGCAACTTGCAAGTACTGTATTATATTTGTCGTTATTATATATATCTAGGTAAAATCCAAATATATGAGCATTCCCACTGGCATCCCATTGGTAGAAATTAAAACTCGAGGGAGGCCTACTAAAAAGGTACTCAATATCCAGACTTATCCTTTTTCTTGCATATAATTGATTCAACTTGATACGATGTGTAGTCAGCATGATCGAAAATATTTTTCATTAAAATTACTTTTTTGAATAATATTTGAAAATAATAAATGATTTTTTTATTTATTTTTTATGTTCGGTAGGTAAATAACAAATATTATAAGAGGTCGGGTAGAAGGTAAGGGTTGAGATGGTGGAAATGGAGGCTACTTGGGTGGGCGTGAAGATGAGGTGTGTTTGAGGGGGGGGGGGGGGGGCACAATTAATGTGAAATGTCACTTGTGAAATTTATTTTCCTACTTGACTTTTCTCTCGGAAGTTATTTTTCACATTTTTAAAGAACTTGTTTTTCTAAAGAAAACATTTATCAAAAAAATTGAAAAATGTTTTTCCTCTACCAAACACACCCTTAGTTAAAGACAAGTTGTAAATTAGATAGGGAGAAACATGGGGGAGAGGAGCAAGAGAGAGGTCTATAAATACATTGCCTTTCATGAAGCTAAAAATTGCACAGCAATAACACATAATTCTCTTACATTTCTCCATCTTAGTACTAATACTTTTATCATGGCTCGCAGTTATGCTTTCTATTTCATTGTGGTGCTTATGGTTATATCTGGTAAATGACTTTTTTCTAATCCTCCCTCTCTTTTTTCATTTGATATGTTCCTATTGTTGGTCTATTACATATGTTATGTGTCATCTTTTATTAGAATAACACATTGATTTTTGTTAATTGGTTATAGTTTATTTGGCTGAGTTTTCAAGAGTGAAAATAGATGCTGCTTGCGGTGGATTTTGTCGTCCGAGCACTAGTCCCTGTACTGATAGGAGGTGTTCCCGTTGTATCTACGATGTTGTTTCACTTACCTACAGCTGCCGCGCCCCTTAAAGGACCATGATGGCCAACACCATATGAATTCTGTTGCTTCTAAGCTCTAACTATATGAGCATATGTTTGTGTGGTTTATTGTCTTTACTTTTGTGTTTTCCTTAATGGAAAAAAATAAAACGACTAAGTTCTACTTGTGCCTAGATTAGGACAATATCGGATGTAATATATATCAAGATGGATTGTACTGCTGCCCTACAACTGTTCCTGCAGTGTTTGTGGTTTTAATTTTGAATAGAACTCATGATCATTTTGCTTATGCAAGACTTGTTTTCTCTTTACTAAAGGTACTAATTTAAAGCGAGCTAATTAGTTGGGTGCATGGGGATGGTGAAAGAGAAGGGAAACTAATGAAAAAATAATAATTTTGACATAAATATAAAGTAACTGCGCCTTTCGATCAAGAAAGAAAAAACAAAAACTGCTGGATATGACAACGTTTATCCAAAAATTTCATGGCTGCTATAGTGAGTTGTTGTTATATATGTATATATACTGATATTTGATATTTAGATCTCATTTAGCTATATAAGCAAAAGTACACAAATAATAATTTTTTATTTAGTTTTTATGTTATAAACCAAAATAATATACCTGTTAATTTGAAAAGCTCAATTGATTTTCATATCTCACTAATTAAAAATTGAAAAAACTAATATTTCATAACTAGTTGTACCATACCGATAAAGAATTAAAATTTAAGGAACATATACATTTAAAATTAATTGAGAATTTAAATAATTCAAGTTTGATGTAAGAATTTTACAATTATAGGTTGTTTCATTAATTTCATTCTCTTAGTAATAATATAACGCTTGAATTGACGAAAATTTTTGTCCTAACTTTCAATAAAAGGGAATTCAATAGCTTTCCCTTGAAGTATGTCTAAGAGCTTAACATAAATATTTTAGTATTTTATTTTTATATATGATATGTTTTTACAAAATATTATTACACAATATTTAAGTATGACTGTTATAGAGAGTTAAAGATTGTACATTTATAATGAATGTCATTGCTATTTTAGATAGAATGCCGTTATAAAAAAATAAAATATAATATGAATAATCGATTCTAGTGAAATGATGTTATAATACAATTATAAAGAGGTTTCATTGTATTCCAAATATTATTGGGGACCAATATTGATAGCAAAACAGATGGAGTAGTAGATTAGTATATAGATAGCGGCGGTTTTAGCCAGTCCTATTTACCATTTTGAAAAAGTAAAGAAATTAGAACAAATATCTTTATCCCTACCCTAGACTATTCGAGATGGTACAAGTAAGTATTCATTGCATATATAGGGACGTTTCTAACACAAATAATTAACTTGGTTATTGGTGATTTATGAATGTACAAATCATTTCAGAAAATGATGTATAGTGGAGTAATATTTTGTAAATCTCTTATTCAGAAAAAAACATTATTCTTTTCGATGTGAGTGTATCAGTATAACTAATCGAAAATTGGTGAACATAATTTTTTATAATTTACATAAAAGAAAATGACCTCATGCCCCATGAAAGTCTCTGCCCATTTTTTTTTTCCTTAACTGTTGATGAAATTTATGAAATGACGCTTAAAAAATACTTAAAATGTATGGGCTTTTTCCTAAGTCCGTTGGGCTACTGGGAGTTTTCTCAAGGGATAATGACATAAATGGTCATCCGGTGAAGATATTGATACCGGATGGTCCAAGAAGTTTAATAGATATTTTTAGCCTTTAAAATTAATTCCATTTTGTAGTCATTTTAAAAATAATTACAGCATATTTATAGAAACTTTATCATTGTTGTATAGAATATATATCACCAATGTATATATAAGAAAATGTATCATACATATATAATTGTATCATTATTGTATAGAATATGTATATCTACAGTATATGTATAGACAATATATCATTATTATATAATTTGTATACAATAAATATATAATCAATGTATAATATATACGCACTAATACACACAAATTATACACAATTTACGGTGAAAAAGAAAAATTAACACTAAATATCGTATACAATAATGGTAAGTTTTGTAATGAAAAGGAAAAATTAATCAGACATTATAATAACAATGTCAAATTTTATGTGAAAAATATTTTTTACAACTTCCAAATCCCAATCACCCTCAAATTTACAATTTCTAAAACACGAGAATTTATTAAACCCAAACCCAAAACTCTTTCCCTCGCCTCTTGTACGATCTATTCAAACTTTTTCAAATTCGAATACTAACTCGAAGTTGCCATTAATGGTGGCCAGGTTTAAGGCGGAGAGTGGTGGCTGGAGACAGAACACCAGCCATTTAAGGCAGAGGAAAAGTAGAAGAGAGAGTATAGAGTGAAATTTTAGGTTTGGACTAAAATTTGTCTTTATTTGAGCCTAAGGCTATTTCAGATCATTTACTTAAAATAGAGTTTTTTGGGCCTTTTCTTTAGTTGGATCATTTTCCCCTTTTCTCAAGGGACTTTTACAGAAGAAATTGCATGATTTTCCCTTCAAATGGGCTGGTCTTTAATTTTTGTCTATTAAAATTGAACGTATGCCTATCGAGACATAAGTTCTTTAAGGCACGGGCATAACTTGTTATGTAATTAAGTGCAAGTATCCCTAATAGTAATAATTAGAATCTAAAAAATGATTATCTGTGTAAAATTCTCTTTTCTCAATTGCATTCGGTTAGTAATTAGTAGAAACTATGGAGAGTGCACAAACTTCTTTTTTCGGGTAAAATTCACTAATAACCATCTTTAGACTCTGTAATAGAAAAACATCTACATATTCAAAAATAGTTAAAATAGCTTAATAAAAAAATAAATTTTGGACAAAAATTATCTCAACTTAAAAGCACAGAGATTCCCTATAGCGTAGAGGATTATGTGCACTTGATAATGAGAGAATTGAACTAACAGATATTATCGCATATTCCCTACATTTGTTAGTGGTAAGACTTTTCTGTTGGCTCTAATTAAACGGTATTTTTCTCCATCCTTAGATTGTATTCCTCTTTTAAATAATTTTTTAACTATCTGATGTTGTTTTGCAGAAAAATTGAATATTTTAAGACTTTTTTGTTTTTTTAGAGAGAAAATGACTGTTTTTTTTTTGCTGAATCAATTCTTGAAATGTTAAGAGTTCATATAAAAATTGATGACGTATTATTTTGCTGAATGTAATTTTACTGCACCTATACAATTTAACAATACATTTTTAGTAATTTTTATTCGTAACATTATATCTTTTGGAAAAAAAATTCATGATCCTTTCCCTAAACTAAAAGTTGTACCCTTGTACATGTGGATATGGTGAATTCAATGGGATATTATTGTTACCGCCTCTTGCTAGTGGTTGTGCTAAAACTCATAACAGAAGATGATAATTATGAATTATAAGTTAACAAAGTTATCTTTTTTTGAGGAGGTTCATGCCATGCACCCATTAAGTAGTATAAGTGTAGCATGAAATCACAAGAGAACATTTAAGCACACAATCAAGTAAATCTATCTAAAAACACATGCACCGCCCATGCTTTTGAATCAGATCTATATGGGACTACTGCACAACTGAACAATCCTGCTTTGGTGCTTATAATTTATGTTTGTAGTGTTCTTATAAGAGAAAAAATCTCTAACTTCACAACATACACATGTTAGAAATATATATATTTTATATTGAGAAGGGATAAATTAACAAAATGTTAACCATTTGTTTCAATGAACTACGTTCGATCTTATTCTATGGTATGAACGTTTGAGCCATCCGGGAGCACCTGTTTTTGCATCCCTTAAACAAAATAAATTTATTGAGTGTATTAGAACTCGTAATTCTCATGTTTGTCACTCTTGTTCTCTTGAAAAATATGTTAAGTTGTCTTTTGTTGCTTCTAATTCTCGTACTGTTATGACCTTTGATATTATCCATAGTTATATTTGGACATCTCCTGCTTTGAGCTCTTCAGGCCATAGATATTTTATTCTTTTGTTGGATGATTACTCTAATTTTTTGTGGACATTTCCTTTGTCTAAAAAGTCACAAGTTTTTCCCACATTTCTCTCCTTTAGAGCATACATCCGCACTCAATTTGAACGGGACATAACATTAAAAATATTCAATGTGATAATGGTAGGAAATTTGATAATGGTCCATTTTGGGATTTTTTTAAAACTAATGGTTTGTCGTTTCGTCTCTCGTGTCCACATACATCATCTCAAAATGGAAAAGCAGAAAGAAAAAATTCAAACCATTAACAACATTGTTAGAACCTTACTTGCCCATGCCTCTCTACCACCATCATTTTGGTATCATGCATTACAAATGACAACATATCTTCTGAACATACTTCCGAGCAAACAATTAGCCTACCAATCCCCTCTCAAAATTTTATACCTAAGGGACCCATCATACTCTCATTTAAGGGTTTACGGGTGCTTATGCTATCCTCTCTTTCCTTCTACTACTATCAATAAACTTCAACCCCGGTCTACTCTGTGTGTGTTTCTGGGATATCCGTCAAATCATCGTGTTTACAAATGTTACGACTTATCCTCTAACAAAAGCATCGTAAGTCATCACGTAATTTTTTATGAAACAAATTTTCCTTTTGCCAAATTGCATTGTTTCTTGCCTTCTACCTATGAATTTCTTGACGATAGCATACCCCCATATTTGATCCATAAATTGGCCTCCCAAACAGGCCCAAAATTTCTTGGTGTCTCGACCCAATTACCGAGCCTAGTGGTTGCCGGCCCAACTGAACCTCTCATTGTAAGCCCACTGCCGAGAGGCCCAGTGGCTGGCAGTCTGCTGGGTCTCGGCCCACCTTCAGGCTCGAGTAGTCCAGCGACTGTTGGCCCACTGCCCGACAGTCTATTCCCTGCCAGCCTATTGCCCGACAGTCTGTCCTCCTCGTCTGGCCCAAATCTAATTCTGGCCCAACGGCCAGTCACTCGTAGTCAACATGGAAATTTTAAGCCAAACAAAAATTCGATCTTCACACTCATGTTGCCAAGTCACCACTGCCCTGTAATCATGTGTCTACCCTTAATGACCCGAATTAGAAAATAGTTATAGATGATAAATTTAATGTTCTTATTAATAATAGGACGTGAGATTTGGTGTCCCGTCCTCCTGATGTTAATGTGATTTGGTCTATGAGGATTTTTAGTCATAAAGAAAAATCTAATGGTACATTTGAAAGGCATAAAACCCGTCTTGTAAGTGATGGAAAGACTCAAAAGGTTGCAGTGGATTGTGGTGAGACTTTCAGTCCAGTGGTCAAATCGGCAACTATCTGCACGATCCTCAGTCTGGCTCTTTCGAAGGCATGTCCGATTCATCAACTTGATGTCAAAAATGCCTTCCTGCATGGAGAACTCAATGAAACAATGTACATGTATCAACCCATGGGGTACAGAGACCCTACTTATCCTAATCATGTGTGCCTGCTGAAGAAATCATTGTATGGGCTCAAACAAGCTCCTAGGGCCTGGTACAAGAGGTTTGCATATTATGTTTCATATATTGGGTTTTCTAACTGCAGGTCTGATCATTCTCTATTTATATACCTTCAGGGTAATTATAATGTTTACATTCTTATGTATGTGGATGATATTATATTAACTGCCTCATCTTATGCTCTTCGCAAGTCTATCATGTCACTTCTTGGCTCTGAGTTTGCAATGAAAGGTCTAGGGCCACTAAGTTACTTCTTGGGGATAGATGTGACAAATCATGAATGTAGTTTATTTTTATCCAAAAAGAAGTATGCAGAAGAGATCGTTAAACGAGCTGGCATGTCATCGTGTAGCCCGTCCTCCACACCGGTTTATACTAAACCGAAGTTGAGTACTTCTTCCAGCAAGCCATATGTCGATCCATCACATTACTGCAACCTTGCAGGGGCCCTGCAACAACTCACTTTCACGAGGCCCGACATCTCTTATGTTGTGCAACATGTTTGTCTATTCATGCATAGCCCGATGGAGGATCACATGCATGCTCTCAAATGCATTGTGCGGTATATTCAGGGCACTCTCGATCATGGCTTGCATTTATATCCATCTTCGACGACCACTCTTATTTCATACATAGATGCTAATTGGGGTGGATGACCGGATACCAGACGCTCCACGTCTGGTTATTGTGTCTTTCTTGGTGATAATTTGGTGTCTTGGTCCTCAAAACGGCAAGCGACCTTGTCGAGATCCAGTGTCGAAGCAGAATATCGAGGAGTTGCCAATGTGGTCTCTGAATCTTGTTGGCTACGGAACCTTTTTTTGGAGCTTCACTATTCGGTTCCGAATGTGACATTGGTTTATTGTGATAATGTTAGTGTGATTTATCTCTCATGGAATTCGGTTCACCATCAACACACTAAACATATTGAGTTGGATATTTACTTTGTTCGCGAAAAGGTTGCTCATGGACAAGTACATGTCTTACATGTCCCGTCACGTTATCAGATTGCCGATATTATTATAAAAGGTCTTCCGCTGGACTTTCGGGAACAGTCTCAGCATACGCCGACCTCCCGCTTTGACTGCGGGGGTGTGATAGAATAGGCAAATATATTTAGTCATAATTATGTATATTTTGTATATGATAGATGTATATTTTAGGTATTACTTACCATAATTGTTGCCTAGGATTATGCTTGTATTTTAGTATATGTACTATGACTTTGGAAGGTAATAATCAAGGAAGAATATGTTGGAAATTTGCCTTTGGTGGGGGAGGTGCGTCCACCCATATTTAAGGACTTAAACACTAGGGTTACGCATGTTGGAGGCTTTGTCTCTTCACACGTGTATAATCTACTAAGTGAGTAGATGACCGTAGGGCCAAGAATCGTCAAATTTCGTTGAGAAATGAAAGAGATATTGGTCCACAAAGTAAGGTGTTTGAGGCATAGAAATATGGTGTGGGACAAATCTACCACATCGGTGGGAAAAGGAAGAATTGCTCTCTTTATAAGTCTCAAAATTGGCTAAGGGTGTGGGACCCCAAGGGGTAACCCATGTGTTTGAAGGAGGGAGGACCTAGGTGTGCTTGGGTTCGAGGCTAAGCCCACACACGCGCCGCCGCCGCCCGCCCGTCCCGTCCCGTCCGGGCTCGGGTCACGGGCCTTGGGCCTCTTCTGATAGACCCCCAAATTGTTTAATATTTACAGTTTGGTCCTTGGAGTTTCTGGAAAGATGAAATTGGGAACGACGGAAGGCAGAAAGTTTCCTTTCTGCCTTCCGTTTGAGTTGGTTTTTGGAACGTTAAAACTCCATTAATCTGCCTATAACTCCTCCCTAAAAGCTCTTTTATGTTGCACAATAAATCAGCCATTACATGGTTGATTAACTCCCTCACTAATGGTCATAAACAACCATTACTTGGCAGTTGATGAGTCCCTCCCCTTATACTATATATTGGAGCTTTTTGGCTCAATTGCAGAGACTACAACATATATACACATAGGCAAATAGAAAGAGAACAACTGAAATTCTGTCCAAAAACGTGAGCAGCAGAAACGTGTGGACAAACAGAAAATCCTTTTCCATTCTTCAGCAAGTCGTTTCGTGTTTGTTTTCTTCGTCATAATCAACCTATTTGCTTTGTAGTGCTGATTAGTTGTTGTTTTATCTTGGGAGACTATTGCCCGCTAACGTAAAATCATATATACGGGGCAATCATGTCTTAAAGATAGAGAGTCATCTCTCGACTCAGCCACAGTTGTAACAATCCAGATTTAGTCTTTCTTGATTTCAGGTTATCAAGATTCAAGACTCAACAACCTTTCGGCAGTTCTGAATATTGGCTATTTGTTTATCCTTTCGAACACTTGTAATATTTATTTACTTTCCGTACTGCTTTACATATCCAACAAAATATTTCTTACAATATTCTCTATAGTTGCGGTATGGATGTGCAGGTGGAGTGTGTGCTGTGTCAAAATCATCAGGAGACTAGAGATCACTTGTTTACTAGTTGTGCCTTCACCTTAATAATTTGGAAGAAACTCTTACTCTGGTCACACAACCAGTTTCATGCTAGTAGAGAATGGGATCATCATATTCAACAGATCATTCAGAGTGGAAAGGGAAGTCTCAAAGGGCTCGGATTTTCAAAATGCTATATGATGAGTTTGTCTACGCTATTTGGTTGGAGAGAAACCAGAGAATCTTTGAACAGACAAGTAGAGGATGGGAATTAGTTGCTAGAGAGGTTGCCTATGTGTGTGGTGTTCCAGCCGGCAAGGGAGCTGCAACTGCTATCCAGAAGTTTTTATTTTAAGTTGTAGTTGTTTTTCCTTTTTATAGTTGATGAAATTCTGATGAGAAAATAACGAGTATAAACTTGCTATAGCATTGTAACTCTTTACTCGTAATTAATGAAAAAGTGAGTTACCAAAAAAAGAGCTGAATTTCAAGAGAAAGTGTAATAAAAATCTGATCTTGAAACAACTAACAGCAACAAAAATCACACCACAAGCACACACAAATGCATGCGGATTGCTGAAATTCGCTTCTGTCTCTGTCCTTTCAAATAATTATATTAAAAACTTTAAATTTAGGATAAGCAAATATTAAAAATTTGAATTAGTAAAAATTTATTTTCTTTAGTGTTGAGAACAAATCGGTAAGTCTTTGAATTAACTAATTAGCAAAATTTTATCCTTTTCCCTTCGTTCTTTGTTACTAAAAAGTTTGACATTCTAAAGAACTTTTTTTCGTTTCAAATAGTTACTCTTAAATATTTTAAATTTGGGATGAGCTAATATTAAGAAGTTGAGAACAAATAATTAAGTCTTTGAATTAATACTAATTAGCAAAATAAACCAATTCAATTAAATTTGAGTTGAGGACATTTTTAGACCAAAAGGTAGAAGGAGAGGTACTCTTGAACCAAAAACAAAGATTGAGGGTATTTTTTAAATCAAAGAGTGAAAGGAGGCTATTTGTGATCCATTTTCAATAGAGTGGAAGGGGGATATATGTGATCATTTCAATAAGTTAGGGGTAATTTTGACCCTTTCTCGATTCTAAAATACAAGCAAAGTTTTACTCTTGAAAAATTGAAATAACAACTTAGAAGGAAAAGGTCCAAAATCGACCTTGTAATTTGCGAAATTGTCGACTTTTGCTAACGTTAAAGTTGGGTCAACTATTCTCTCGATATTACAAAACTGACACAGAATCATAAATGTGGAACTAAACTCTCTATTGGTGCCATCACCAAATCAAAGAAATGCAAGGCATGATTCTAACCTATACAAGTTAGAGTTAGGCACTATTACTGAGAAGATAATTGTATAGCAGGTGCTATGGCTAAGTTTGGTAGCAGACTTGGATAGCAGGTTGAGGAGATCTTTTCAACTCTATCAAAATTACATAGGGAGGCCATGAGATTTTTCAGGATGGACAAAATGGAATTGCCTAGTGTGAAACTCAGCCATCTAAGACTGTTTTAGGGATCAATCTTGGTTCACAATTGAGAGAAAGAGAGTCGAGCAGTTGAGGAGAGAAAAGATATTTGTATTCAAATCACAAAGTCAGTAATACAACTGGTATATATCCAGCTGATACAAAATCCTAACAAACTAACCGCAGCTATTCGATTCGAATGAGTGCCCTCACTTCCTTTTCTTACTACGATATGCCCAAAAAAATGACCTACCTGGAAAGCTAACTGCAGCGGCATCTCTCTGCAATTTCTTCCCTAACTGCGCTTTCTAATGCACCGGATTCTCGCCATCTCATAAAAGCAACCTTACTAAGAAAGGTGCTTGTTGAGTAAGGACGGATTTCGAGCCCAAGCCCCTTGTATAGGTTGGGCGCTTGAGCGTGAGCATTAAAATTGTCATACACATACATAGATCCCTGGGGAATAGGTCAGGAAAAAAAAAGGGTTGAATCACATGCCTATTATTTAGTGCTAGAAGCTAACCGCCATAAGCTCACCCTTCGGGTCTCGCTTCCAAAGCATGAGTAATCTCAACTGGAGCAGGGAAACTAGAAGGAAGTGGTGATAAAACTGTCTCTATTAGGATTTCCGTTTCATGTGCACTAAAAAGGAAGGAAGACTGGAACAAAATGGAATAGGGTGCTTTGCACTAAACGAAAAGGAAAGAGCTTTTAAGACACGATAGATGATGTCACTAGCCAACACTTCTTTATCTACTTGAAAACTGATGAGAGTACGGTTTTCTTCAAGGAAGACGTTTCCCGAGGAGATCCGTTGAGACCTATCAATCGAATGTGAGGATCTTTCCCCAAATTCCGACTAGCGCGGTTTTTTTTCTCGATCTGACAGTTGTCCTTTTAACCAACTAATATTACAATTAACAACTAATTAATTAACTCCCCCTCAAGCCAGAGGTGGAACACATCTAACACTCCTAGCTTGGATAGTAGAAAATGATGTTGGCTGACTCCTAGTCCTTTTGTGAGCACATCTGCAATTTGAAGTTTTGAATCCACAAACTCTGGCTTGATCAACCCTTTCTTGAGATTTTTCCTTACAAAATGGCAATCAATCTCTACATGCTTTGTTCTCTCATGAACGATGAAATTTGAAGATATTTCCATAGTTGCCTTGTTGTCACAATACAGCTTGACAGATGTGTCAACTGGAATCTTAAGATCCTTTAACAATCCGACCAGCCAAATCACCTCAGCTACTGCAGTGGCTATACTCATATACTCAACTTCTACTGAACTTCTACTTACTGTGTGTTACTTCTTTGATTTCAAAGATATAAGTGAATCACCAAGTTGTATAACATAGCATGTCACAGATCTCCTGGTGTTTGGATAAGCTGCTCAGTCTGAGTCACAAAATGATGTGAGTTGAATAATGGGACTTAATCTTAATAGAATGCCTTGTCCAGGTGCATTTTTTAAATATCTAAGCACACTCAAGGTTGTTTCCCAATGTGACATTTTTGGTTATTGCATGAATTGACTTAAGACCTCTGTAGCCACAAATCTTACTAGCAGCTCCAACTCCAAATTTCTTAGGTTTATAGCCTTGTGTTATTCCTGCTAGCAATGTTAATGCTTCTCTTGCCTTATCTACTACACCTAGTGTTCTTTGGCTTTCCTCTTGTATTGTTATAGCATAGACCTTATTAACAGTTATTATTGGTTTTTTAGCTAGTATATTACTTCTAATAGTTTCATAGCTTTCATTTAGTCCCATTTAAAATTGTAGTAACCTTTGTGATTTTAGATGTGCAACATAGGCTACAAATTCATCACATTCACAACCTGGTGATGGAATCAAAATATCTAGTTTTTGCTCATAGGTCTTTCAACTTCAAATAGTCGATAGTAATAGAATCATTACCTTGCTTCAAAAAGGCAATTTCAGTGCATAGATGATATGAGCTAGTTACGTCAGATCTATCAAACATTTCCTTAAAATCCAACCATGTCTTCTTCGCATTTGACGCATACATAATCCCAGGCAACAATTCGTTGGTAACTGTACTTGCTATCCATGATACAACAACGTATTGCATTTTCCTCACTATTCTTCTAATGCTCCTTTGTATCTGCTTTTGATATAAGTTCCATCAATGAAACCAAGCTTTCCTTTTTCCCTAAGTGTTAATTTCATCGATCTGCTCCACAAGGCATAGTTTTTCGGTCCTCTAATCTTCATCGGAATGAGAACAACACCTGGAACATCTGAAGCTTGAAAATAAAGAAGACAATTATGGTCTAAAGTTGTAACTTCATTGATCGCAATCGCTACTTCTTCAATCGCCATTAATGGTTGAATTCGAAGATCAATTTCTGAGTGTTTACTTTTCTCCCAACTCAATCATATTCCCTCAAGATCTCCGCTCTGATACCATGTGAAATTCAGTCATGGAAGACTGTTTTAGGAACCAATCTAGGTTCACATTTGAGAGAAAGAGAGTCGAGCAGTTGAGGAGAGAAATGATATTTTTTATTCAAATCACAAAGTGACTAATACGGCTGGTATATATGAAACTGATAAAAATATCCTAACAAACTAACTGTATCTGACAATTGTCCTTGTAACTAACTAATTCTAGTCAGCTCAAGTCTAACTCAACACATTGATACAAGTTCCATCAATGAACCCGAGCTTTCCTTTTCTCCTAAGTGCTAATTTCATTGATCTACTCCACAAGGCATAGTTTTCCAGCCCTGTGAACTTCATAGGAATGAGAACAACACCTGGAGCATCTGAAGCTTGAAGATAAAGAGGATGATTATGGTCTAAAGCAGTAACTTCATTAATCGCAACCGATGCTTCATCAATCGCCATTAATGGTTGAATTCGAAGCTCAATTTCTTAGTGATTATTTTTCTCCCAACTCAATCGTATTCCCTCAAGATCTACAATCTGATACCATGTGAAATTCAGCCATCGAATACGGTTTTAGGAACCAATCTAGGTTCACATTTGAGAGAAAGAGAGTCGAGCAGTTGAGGAGAGAAAATATATTTTTAATTCAAATCACAAAGTGAGTAATACAACTAGTATATATGCAGCTGATACAAATATCCTAACAAAGTAACCACCTCTGACAACTGTCCTTTTAACCAACTAATGATTATAATTAACAACTAATTAACTAACTAATCCTAATCAGCTCAAGTCTAACTCAACACCTAGTTTCAAAATTTAGCAGACTCAAAGAAGGAGCTCAACTCTCACGTAAAAAATGCCTATGATGATTAGTATAATTATTTTACATTTCTATTTAACTTGCAACTTCAAGTTAATTAGGGTAACGGTTAATGCTTAACTCTCCATCACACAGGAGATAAAAGCCTGGATGAATTGTTTAATTTTTTTGTAAAAGGTGTCATCAATGATACATCTCTTTGAAAAAGAATAATTCCCTGATTATTTTCATTAATGAAGAGGTATATATACATGATATACAATATCTAATTATAGAAAATAAATTTATCTTTTCCTAATACAAACTAATACATTTTCCTGATGCAATACAACTACCATAATTACAATTGTACAAAAAATCTATAAATATGATAAATTATATACAAAATCCTCCTAATTGATATACACGGTCAACACCGTGTATATCGTGTCTTTCACTACCCCTCAGTCATAGCGGGTGATTGTCGTACGCTGAAACTGTCCCTAAAATCTTCAAACAGAACTAAGAGAAGACCCTAGATTATAACTTAAATATAAATAAAGGCAAAGTAGGTCAAATACCTCTCTTAATTAATATTCATTAGGCCTAGTTTAAGGGGCGTGAACCAAATCTAGGTAGAAACCAAATCTATGACGATGCCCACTAACATCCCATTGAAAGAAATTAAAATTGGAGAGCGGCTATAAAGGTGCTCAATATCCGGATTTATCCTCCCCTTTTTCTTGCATAAAATTGATTCAACTTGGTACCTAATTATATAACTTAGTTAAAGACAAGTTGTAAATTAGATAGGAAGAAATATGATGGAGAGAGGCCTATAAATTCACTGCCTTTCATGAAGCAAAAAATTGTACTGCAATAACACATAATTCTGTTGTATATCTATCTCCGTCTAAGTAATACCACTATCATGGCTCCCAATTATGCTTTTTATTTCACACTTGCGCTTATGGTGTTGTCCGGTAAGTAACCTTTTTCATCACCTTATATACATGTCAATATATATGTGTCATCTTTTGCACATTACAATAACAATAATGATGGTATAACATATTGATTTTGACACTTTTTTTTTAAATGAGGATTATAGTTTATTTGGCTCAGTCTCCAAGAGTGAAAGTAGTTGCTGCGAGAGATTTGCCGGACACTATAACAGAACTCAAATCAAAACTAACTGGTTATAACTTGATGGGTGGTTGCGGTGGATACTGTAGGCAGAGCACTGACTGCTATGATAGGACATGTCCCCGTTGTTACTACGATGTTCTTAAACATACCTACGGCTGCCATGCGTAAAGGATTATCGATGGCCAACACAATATGAATTCTATTGCTTCTGAGTTCTAAATATGAGTATATGTTTGTGTGGTTTGTTATCATTGCTTTTATGTTTTCCTTCTCATTTCAGCTTCTTTTTTTATATATGAAAGAAAATTAAACGACTAAGTTCTACTTCTACCTATAGATCAGGACAATGTCGGATGTAATGTAATATATATATCAGATTGTGTTGGCCTACAACTGTTCCTGCAGTATTTGTACACTTCTAATTTTGACTGAGACTACTTTCATCTTACTTCAGTTCTCTTCGGTAAGCATTTCTTGGGCGAAGAGGGAATTTGTGCATCCAACGATAAGATAAATGGTCTTGTGATCTGCCAATTTAATTACTATAGTTTATGTTATGCATATATATGTTCCTGTGTAAAGATACTTATTGAAAGCCAGCTTAGTTGGGTGAAGGAGGAGGGTGAAGGAGGAGGGAAACTAATGAAAAAAGTTATTTTTGACATAAATATAAAGTAACATAAGTTGTGCCTTTCGATCAGAAAAGGAAAAGGAAAAAGGAAAATGGACCATATATCCCAAATATTGATAGCAAAACAGATGTAGTAGATTAGTAGCGGCGGTTTTAGCCAGTCCTTTCCAACATTAGAAGAAAGTAATGAAATTAGAACAATTGTCTTATTCCTGATTCGAGATGGTATACGTATTCCTTGGATATGAATTAATATGTGATACTCTAAAAAAAAAAAATTTGATCAAATCCTCTAAACTCGTGCAGGAACATTTAAAAACGAATAATTAACTTATTATAGGTGATCTATGAATGTTCTAAGTTTTATTTCAGAAAACCATGAATAGTAAAATTATCTAAATCTCGTATTAGAAAAAAAGAATATTATTCTTTTCCGTGTGAGTGTGCTGGTACAAATAACCGAAAATCAATGAACATAATTCTTTAACAATTTGAATAGAAGACAATGCACTCAAGCCCTATAAAAGCCTTCACCCGTTTTATATCCCTAACGATTGATGGAACTAATGAAATAACACTTCAAAAATACTTAAAATGTAGTGGGCTTGGGGATTTTTCTCAAGGGACTTTTACGTAGCAATATAAAATTGGGGTCCTGCTTACTTTTTTTTTATCCACTAATCAAGGTGTCTAATGCTAGTTATTTTATATTTATATAATAAAAGTCAAACTCAAAGAAAAAAAATACAAGTAAAGGAAGTTAGATCTTATCTTATTTAACAGTAGTATCACATTTTAAAAAACTAGCATAGTTTTACAAAATATATATAACCTTCTACAAATCTCATAAAATTAAGGATTTTGGAGATCTTCCTATCTTCTTTTCCAAAAACCCTACACATAATTGTTCCACCACTAAACCACTATCATTAACTACCATTGTTAAGAGTCCCACATCGAAATGGAATGGAAACATGAACTCCTTATATGGACTTGGACAATCACCACCCTACAAGCTAGCTTTTGGTTTGAGTTAGGCCCAAGATTCATTTTTTACAACCATAACCACCACCAGAAAACAACCCAACCACCACACTCATTCACCATAAACTATATAAATTTATTTCATAAAAAAAAGACTTTCAGAACCACCAACAATAAAACTTGCACTTCAACAGTGACTTTATTTCACTCAAAAGCTTCAAATTGGTGTATAAAAATCAAATTCCAACAGTACTATATATATATATATATATATATATATATATATATACCACCCCGGACTATTACCAGTGGGCGACGATTACTATTGAGCTATATGTATGTATGTATGTATGTATGTATAAGAGTTTCAGAACTGTTTCAGAGTTTTATTGTTCTCCCTGAGTGGTATTCGGGTTATCATGTTTCTTCTTATGCCCTGTTTACACCTTATGTCTTTCATGTTGATATTCATGCCTTACATCCCAGTACATTCTATTCGTACTAACTTCCCTTTTGCAGGGGGCGATGTTGTTTAACGATACACGACCCTATGGTCCATAACCTTCCTACTCTTTACATCCGATCTTTCTGCTTCTTACAATGTCTCGAGTTCGTATACTTATTTGGCGATGCTATGTATTCCAAGATAGACTCATCACTTTCTTAATTATATCCCATATTTGCTCGAGTATTCTTCTCGATTTATACCTTTTGTCAAATACTAAAAATAAGACATTTTCTCCTTTTCGACGTTGTTTCTTCTTTTTGTTGACCTTATTACTAGAGCATCTACTGTATTCACTGGCTCCTGACTCATGACCTTCCAAAAATGATATTTCTTTCATACTAAGAGCGCGTAGTTGACTTCAAAATTCCTTATACTTCACATTTGTCTGTTTAGTCATTGGGTATTTCCTTGTGCACTTGTTTTCTCGAAGCAAATCTTTAACATACTTGTATCATTTTCCAGTATTGCTCATGCTAGGGGTCATTCTAACTCCCATTTTTCGGAGGGACCTCCTTATACAAGGTGTTGATCTGCTTGATTTCTTTGCGATTACCGTACTTGAATCAATGTTGTCATCTTTTATTCCTTAATCTTTGGCTTCCTTTATAACTAATGTCTTTAACCTTATGGCCATTGTATTTATTTTTCCTTGTGAGGTTTCTAGTTCATTCGGCAGCCAAGATTTTGTCATCACTCATCCATTCATCTTTTGTTGCTTTACCCCATTTCTTTAGCTCATTTCCTTGTCGCTTATTTTAGACCATTGCTTTATTACCTTATGGAGTGGTCTCATCAGTTTTCATTCGTCCCTTCTTTCACCTACATATTCTTATAGACCTTATCGATACTCGTGGTGAAGCTAGTGCTTAACATATTCGACTTCAACTCGCATTTGAATTCATTTTTGTCGATGATTTAAACGTTTTCCCTCTTACTAACATTAGAATACTCCTTTACTCGCCATCCAATCAACCAATTGGTATACTACCAGTTTAAATTCCTTTGAAGATTTCATATTTTAGCGTGCTCCCAAAGCTTTTATTTACGAACATTATATATTATATTTTTGGCTCAAAAAGCTTGAGTACTATTCTTGTACTAATATCCTTATCTTATAATAGCAATCTTGTTGCTTGGAGTCTCATTCTAATCCCATTAGGGATATTCTTACCATTATTATCTTTCTTTTCGTCGATCTATTGGTATAAGAAACTTTCTTCAGCCTCATTACATTATCATAATATTTTTACTTGTGTCCACTAGACGCTCGTCCTTCATTTATCATTATGTACTTATCAAAGATCCTGCTATCTTGTTGCAATCTATGCACATGCGGTCAGAGTGAGGAAAGTATGTTATTTATTTTTTCTCAACAACACTTCTTTCATCTCATGATCTGCCTAAGTAGATTAGTCTTTATAGAGGAATTTGGGGTTGCTGGCTTATATATAACCTTTTGCATCTTTTTTCCCTTAACTATTTTGTGAACAAACCTTCATGTGACTTATTTCCAGGAATTCATTTTCCTTATCATTCTTCTGGAGTTTCCCTTTATCTTTTAAATTCATGAACATCTCTTTTTGGTCACCTCACGTGTCCATATATTTTCTGGATTCCAATATCACTTACGCTATAGAAATCTAAGGTACTGGATATATAGGTAATAAGATATGGTTGATTCCTAAATCACTTGACTTAGAACCTTGAACATAACTGTGGTTTCGCTTATCACCTTTCATTCCTACTATTTATGTATGGTCTATATACGTTTGTGTGACACACTTTCCACATCAAAAAAATACTACTCAGTCATCTATAAAACCTACATGGTATATCATAGACTCAGATAGTATCATGAATGATTGTTGAAGTCCTTGAATGCAACAGTCCACAATCCTCCATGATACCATCACGGTATAAAAAATATAATGAGATGGTATTATGGAAGACTTTGTAAGTCCTTCATATGTGTCGGCAGTCTTGTATGATACCATCATGGTATATACCATATACTGAGATGGTATCATAAAGGACTGCATATACCATGATGGTATCATGAATGGCTGCTTCAGTTATTCAAAGAGAGTCTTTCATGATATTATTATGGTATATAAATCTACGCGGATGGTATCATGAACGATTGTTGAAGTCCTTGAATGCAACAGTCCCCAATCCCCCATTATACCATCATGGTATAAAAATGTACTGAACAGTCTTGCATGATATCATCATGGTATATATCATATATTGAGATGATATCATAAAGGATTGCATATACCATGATGGTATCTTGAATGACTACTTAAGTTATTCAAAGAGAGCCCTTCAGAATATCATTATGGTATATAAATCTACGCATGTGGCGTCATGTAGGACTGATCTATTCCTTCAAGAAAAAGCTCACTCCTAAATGATACCAACCCCGTATATATCATATACTGACATGATATCATAGAGGACAAATTCATGCTTTCAAAGCATGAAAATTAAAAAAAAAATACAATAAGAAGTGTAATTTGATGTTTTATTTTGTATATCATTTTAACAAATTATAATTTTGAAAAAAACTACTAATTCAGGTAAATACTTTTTATATTTTAATTGTTAAATTTTTATATTTTTATTAATTTCAAAGTATTTAACTAATATTTTTTTAATAAAAAGACAAGAAATAATAAAAAGATGTAACCAAACAGAAGAAAAGATAAAGAGAAAAGAAAATAAAATGGTAAAAAAAGGTAGCATAAGGGAAGGACAAGGTAGCGTGTGATTAATGTGAATGATGCTGACAATTAGAAAAAGACAAAACAATAAAAATAATAAGAAAAAAGGAAACATTATCTGTGTCGCTGACGGCACGTGTGGTCAAGCGAGTAAAAGTAAAAGCGGGAACATCACATGTAATTACTTTATCCCGAAGTAGTATTTGGAGTAATTAGTTTGACAGGGGGCACAGACACATACATAGTTTAGGTTTTAGGGAAGTAAATGTAATTTTTCAATTAATTAACCTAAATTGAACCACTATTTTTTTACCTGAACCACTTAGATTCAAATGCCTAACTTAAAAAACCCACCACAAAGTTTTTATTGCGGAAAAATATCTATCCACCGTGATCAAAATTTTATGGAAAACATATAGCATGAAAAGTTACGTTGAGAGTGCAAGAGGGGGAGGGGGACGGGGAGTAAATTATAAAAAAAAAATCTTTGTCGACTGTCTAGGGTCAGTAGTTGACTTCTAACATATATAGGGCAAAAAATAAATAGCTAAAAGTAAATAATACTAGATGTTTTTGTACCGGTTCAAATTCAATATGAATCTTAATCAAATCCTCTTTGATTGCAAGAGTGTTATCTGCCAACATGGAATACTTGTCATTTGACCAATAACCGTCCATCATTCTATGTCTCAAACGTATTACTTACGTATCAATATCTCTTTCACTAATGAAATTTGCGATACTTGGCACTACGTGTGCACGTGTGTGAAAACGACGTTTCCGACGTACGGGGCCCCAATTATTCGAGTCATAAATAATGGGATAAACTTAATTCCATATTAGTAAATTTCCAACAATCCCCTTTTGAAAGAAATTTTGGCGCACTCACATGGTGCCTTTTCCAGCAATCTATCAGCGGACCGATGTTCCATCAAGAGAGGTAGCTTCAACTTTGAATCTTCCCTTGTTGAGTACAATCGGGCTTACTTACTGCGCGGTGAACGTGATGTCTTGAACCGTCAGTGTTTAGTGTAAGCCAAGTCAACGGTGCCAACACAACAACTTTTCTTACTCTGTTCTTCGTAATGTTTTATCCGTTGTGGCCGTGGACACTTCTTGGATTCTTAAGTGCGTTCATTTGAGGCGGTATGTCCTCGCACTTAAATAGGTGGTCTCCTACAAGGTATCCTGTTATACCCCACATTACAAGTGTTAGAACCATTAAAAATTTCTCCAAACCTAACCTCAACCGTTGAAGATCATTAAAGGTTTTGGAAACTTAACATTTACCCACACTGCAGATAGCACTTAATGTCTAATGCGGGAACGATTTTAGATTGATGTTTCTTTACAGAAATCACTATTCGAAGTGCTCATGCTTCTACCGAAGCGCTCAACTGAACCTTTACAGCCTAGTTTTCCTATTGAACCTAATTCCTGGGATCTCCATTCAGTAAGGTTGGGTTACCACCGTATTAGTCCTTATAGCTTGGGTTTTAAGCCCATTCCCCTAGACATGCAAAACATCTGATCTTTGGGTAAGCCCTTTGTCAGTGGATCCGCTATGTTATCCTTTGATTTTACGTAATCAATGAATATTATATCCGTGGTGATCAGCTGGCTAACGGTCTTATGTCTCCGTCAAATATGACGAGACTTGCCGTTGTACATAGAACTCCGTGCCCTTTTTAGAGCCGACTGGCTTTCGCAATGGATCATTACAGAATGTGCGGGTTTGTCCCAACAAGAGACATCCTCTAAGAAGTCGTGAAACCACTCAGCTTCTTCTCCTGCTTTGTCTAAAGCGATAAACTCTGATTCCATCGTGGATCGGGCGATGCAAGTTTGCTTAAAGAATTTCCAAGACACAGCCCCACCACCAATTGTAAATACATACCCACTGGTGGACTTAGTGTTCTCTATATCAAATATCCAGTTTGCATCACCGTAACCCTCTAGTACAGCTGCATACCTCGAATAATACAACCCGTAAGTTAGCATGTATTTCAGGTATCGTAGTACCCGATTCAATGCCTTCCAGTGATCATTACTCGAATTATGGGTAAACCTAGTCAACTTGTTGACTGCATAAGCAATATCAGGTCGGGTGCAGTTTGTTATGTACATCAAACTCCCAATCACCTGTGCATATCGCTCCTGGCATACGGGTGCACCACGATTTTTATCAAGTTTTTTATTTCTATCCATTGGTGACTTCATAGGCGAACTGTCCAACATCTCAAACTTTCTCAACACATCCTCGATGTAGTGAGACTAAGATAAGACCAGTCAGTCAGACGTCTTAGAGATCTTTATCCCTAAGATGACATAAGTGATACCCATATCCTTCATGTCGAAGCATTGTTTCAACATGTTCTTAGTCTCTAGAATCAAGCTAGGACTGCTCCATGTGATCAACATGTCATCTACGTACATGCATATCATGACGAACAAGTAAAAATTACATTTCATGTAGACACATTTGTCACACTCATTAATGGAGAAACCTTTCGATAGTAGAGTACTACCAAATTTTTTGTGCCATTGCTTCGGGGCTTGTTTCAGCCCGTACAGAGATTTGACAAACCGACAGACTTTATTCTCTTACCCTGGAACCACATACCCCTCGGGTTGTTCTATATCAATTTCTTCTTCCAAATCACCATTTAGGAAGGTTATTTTGACATCCATTTGATGTATCTCAAGGTCACGCAACACTGCGATCGCAATGAATACTCGTATGGACGTCATCCTAGACACCGGGGAGTACGTGTCAAAATATTCAAGGCCTTCTTTCTATCGATAGCCCTTGACTACTAACCTAGCCTTGTACTTATCTATAGACCCATCTGTTTTATACTCCCATTTGAGTATCCATTTACAATCCAACAGTTTATTTCCCGGAGGAAGATCAACCAACTCCCAAGTATGGTTATGCAGAATGGAGTCTATTTCACTCTCAATAGCTTCTTCCCAGAGCGGTACCTCTGGAGTTGACAATGCTTCATAAATTGTCCTTGGTTCATCATTAACCATATAAGCTACAAAGTCATGACCGAAGGATTTATCCTTCCGAGCCCTTTTACTTCGCCTTGGTTCCATCTCTGGAGTCTCCAAGTTCTAAGAATCTGGAACACTAGATTTCAGATATTCAGCCACTTCAAAGTCCACTAGATCTGAACCATCTAGATCCGGGCAGTCAACGACTTTCGATTCCTGAGAGCTTAGTTCATAACTTCGTTTGCGAGAGGTTATGTATTTTTTCTTTCTAGGAAAGGTATCTTCAAAGAATTGAGCATTCATTGATTCCATGATTGTACCTCCGTGGATATCTGAAATATCTGACTTATGCACTAAGAAGCGATAAGCACTACTATTATTTGCATATCCGATGAAAATGCAATCTACAGTCTTAGGCCCAATCTTGACCTACTTTGTCTTGGGTACTTCAACATTTGCCAAACAACCCCACACCTTTAAATATTTATAGGTGGATTTCTTTCCCTTTCATGATTCACATGGAGTTTTGTCCTTACCCTTATATGGGACTCTGTTAAGAATTGTATTAGCGGTAAGGACGACTTCTCCCCATATATTTTGGGAAAGAGCGGAATTGACAATCAAGGCATTCATCATTTCCTTCAATATGCGGTTCTTACATTCCGCCACACCGTGCGACTTAGGTGAGTATGGAGTCGTCGTTTGATGAACAATGCCTGATTGGGCACAATATTCCTCAAATAACGCTACGTATTCTCCCCCTCTATCTCTACGAATGGATTTAATCCGCATACTTAGTTGGTTTTCAACTTCTGCTTTGTAGTGTCGAAACATTTCAAAGGCTTCATCTTTACTTTTCAACAAGTAAAGGTAACAATACCTTGTGCTATCATTAATGAATGTCACAAAGTACTTGTTCCCCCTCTAGTTCGTGCAAACTTCAAATCACATATATCTGTTGGAATAAGCTCTAGAGGAGCGGTATTCCTTTAGACGGATCGAAAAGGAATCTTTGTGAGTTTTGCCTCTACGCACACCTCACACTTATGTTGAGGGTTTACGTCGATAGACAGCAACAACTCCAACTTTATCAACCTTTGGATGGACTTGTAGTTGACATGTCCTAATCTATGATGCCATAAATTAGAGGACTCAAGCAAGTAAGAAGAAGCTTCAATATTATTGCTTGCACGTAATACTCCTCAATCATGTGTCTTGTAGCACCCGTGTCCATCCATCATTGCATGGGATTCTCAACAAGGTTTGCTTCAAGCACCACCGCCGAGAACTCCTCAATCATGTCGTCCATAAGCTTGTCTTTGACAACGTTAGCCTGAGCCTTGACTTTGGCCTTGTCCTTCTCTTGTTGCTCAGTTTTGAGCTTGCGGCAGTCCTTGATCATGTGACCAGGTTTCCCACAGTGGTGAAAGTTCCCCTTGAACTTCTCCACCGCCCGAGTCTTGCCGTCTTTCTGAAACTTGCGCTTCTTGCTTGGGTTCCCTTTGGCCTCAGCCAGATTTGCCTTTGCCTCAGCGGATTGTTTTTCCCTAGGCAAAGCTTTCTTATTATCTTCCTGAATCTAGAGCTTGATAATAAGTTCCTCAAAGGTCATTTCATTTGTTTTGAGTTTTAAGTAACTCATAAACTCATTCCACGAGGGAGGTAACTTCTCAATTAGTGATGCAACCAAAAACTGCTCATTTGGTTTCATACCTTCCAAATCCAGGTGATGTAGAATCATTTGGAATTCCTGGACTTGGGACATCACAGTTTTTCTATCCACCATTTGAAATTTCAGGAATTTCCCAACGATGAATTTCTTCGTACCAACATCTTGTGCATTGTACTTCTTCTGTAGTTTTTCCCATAACTCTTTGGCGGTGCCTACGGTGCAATACACCGTGTAGAGTGGGTCTTGCAGACAGTTCAAAATATAGTTCTTACACATGAAGTCACTATGACTCCATGCATCAAGAACCATCTTCATGCCATTAACAACATGGATACATTGGCCCCCTTCAGCCGTTTCATTAGGCTGAGGGTCTACTTCATCTCCAACTTGTAGAGGATCTTCTGTTAAGAAACGAGTCATTCCCATAACAGTCAGATAAAACAACATCTTATGCTGCCATCTCTTGAAGTTGGAGCCCATGAACTTTTCTGGGCGTTCATGGTGGAATCCAGAGTGTGGAGGAACTGTAACATTCCCTTGAGCAGCAGGAAAGGCGTTGGATGTGCCTTGAGCAGCAGTGAAGGCATTGGATGTGCCTTGAGCAGCAGTGGGGAAGGCAGAGGGTTGCCCTGAGTAGCAGCAGTAGTATCAGAAGCGAGTTGTTCTCTTCCAGTCATCTTTCTAAGCACTTACAACAATCTTGTCTTAAACTTGTGGGTGCAACAATTATAGGATACGGGAAGTAAATAAATATTACAAATGCTAGAAAGGATAAACTACTCAAGATTACAACAAACTGGAAATAAGAACAATTACAAACTCCTTGTGATTTGCTGAGTCGAGTGATGTCACTCTGTCTTTAAGACAAGATTGCCCCGTATATATTCTTTTACGTTCGTGGGCAATAGTCTCCCAAGATACAACATCAACTAACAAATGAGCAAAGGAAACTCAAGTGTTACTATTGAAGAACTTTGATTATAGAAAACTTGCTAGAGAGGAAGAAAAAGATTTCAGAAATTTTTTAAGTCTTGAACAATTGAGCCAAAGGCCTCAATTTATAGTGTAAGGAAATGACCCCTCAACTAGTGAACTAATGACCTTCAATATCCATGTAATAACACTTATTGAGGGGTTACATTCAGCCAAATAATGGCTGAAGTCATGTGCCAAATAATGGAGATTCAATGCTCCAAAATCAGCCTAAAAGTCATAACTTTCCATCTTCCCGTCGCATCATTCTGCCTCCGAAGCGCCGCGGCGCCTCAGCTCCAGTAGCCCAAGCCACCATTTAGCGCCGCGGCTCCGACGGTGTTGCGCCGCGGCCCTTCACGGCTCCGCGGCGATTTTTGGCTCGTTTCATCTTACACTTCTTCCTTCGTTTACCAACGTGGAATAATTGTCATTTGGCCAATAACCGTCCATCATTCTATGTCTCAAACGTATTACTTACGTACCAATATCTCTTTCACTAATGAAATTTGCGATACTTGACACTACGTGTGCACGTGTGTGGAAATGACGTTTTCGACGTGCGGGGCCCCAATTGTTCGAGTCATAAATAGTGGGATAAACTTAATTTCACATTAGTAAATTTCCAATAAAATCTTCAACGATATGGTGTCCTTAAGTTTTCCTGAAATGTTTGGTATGTGTTTCCTTGTTGATGTATGCTTGATACACTTGACTAATGCTCCAAGATCTTCTATGGTACTTGATTTGATTTCTTCCGGGATGATTTATTTATCTCCATAAATAAATCCTTACTTATTTATTACGTTTAGACTTGCTTTTCTTGATTTTGCTATTTTGGGATTTACTAATCAACTGGGTTGACGTCTTACTTTAATGTAGAGTTGGACTTTGTGAGTCAGTTGGACCTGCTTTTTCCTTGTGAGCTAACATGCACAAGAGATTTTGTCATCATTAAAATTCAACACTAACATATATTAGGTATATGACCTCTATCTAGTGGATTATTGGTGTTTATTGTTTCCTTTTTTAAGAACTCTTTTACAAGTGAAAAACGATGTAAAGAATATGATGAAAGAGCACAATTACAAGAAGGAAAAGCTCAAAAATTTTCGAGTGATTGATATATCCTGGACTTTTCATCTGTTCTAGTGTGAAGAAGGCATTGACATCTATAGTTGCCTTGTACATGATAGAAGAAAACGAATTGAATTTTGATTAGATAACTACTTATGGAGTGTGACTCGTCCTTTTTTCTCTTCCTATTTTATCGGACTTCTATTTTTTGTTCACCTAAGAAGAAGCTACAAATCCCTAGTTAGTTTGGGAAAATCTAATAGTACTATTATTTTTCGATTTCTTTCCATTATATGTTACAAAGCATTAATTTATAATTACTAGTTATTTTAAATCTCAACATGGTGTGTTAATAATGTAGCAACAAATAAGAATTAGACAGTGTGTTAACCAACTTTTATTGTCTGAATTGACAAATTATTAACATGTTTGACCAAGCTTCTAAAATCAGTTTATTTTAAAAATTATTTTTCAAAAAAATACTTTCGGTAAGAAGTAATTTATGTTTCAAAAGTTCTTCTAAGTGTATTTTTTTCCTCAAAAGTGCTTTTAAAAAAATGCTTATTGGGAAAAACTATTTTTTTAGTTTATGAGAAACTGCTTCTGCTACTCCCCAAAAACACTTAGTTTCTCACAGAAGCTTGTTTAACACCTCAGGTTTTTAAAAATAAGTACCTTTTAAAAAAAACATTTTTGAAGAAAAATAAGTTTGGCCAAACAGGTTATATATTAGGATATTGTTTAGATGTTTTTTTTTTGTTTTGACGGATTGGTCACTAACAAAAATATTTATTTGACATTCTGCCGAAGTTATTACTAATAAAATTGTCTAGACGAATAATGGCTAGAATTCCAACCCAAAAAAGAAAAAGAATAATGGGTAGAATAATTGAGTATTTCCAATATCGATATGGTACGGTGGTTAATAAGTTTTCAAGAGATATTTGTTATTCATACCGTGCGCACTGAGCACAATACCAAAATAGTCAATAATAATGGACCAAATATACCAATTGTAAAAAGGGGAACAATATGCCAATACACTATTCAAACCCCACTCATCCAATTGAATATTCGAAATTGTATTTAATAAATCTAATGGACATGATTATTTTATATTTAGTGAACAATAATTAAAAGTGGGCAAGCTAAATAAAGTAATGGAGAAAAAGATACTACTAAAATAATAGAAATGCTAGACCTAAGAAAGAATATATAACGCATGAAAATGAAAGGATAATAAACTATAGACAACTTCATTTTTGGCTCAGCCTCGGAGCTACGTTCGTGTTTGTTTATATATAAACAATTTAAATGGATAAGAACGACTCACAAATGCCCCATTTTCTATGAACTCAACAAGTTAATAAACAGTATCTAGACTTACTAATACACTTCAGTATGGTTAATTTTTAGCTTGATATAATGTAATATATATTTTCTCGACCAGAAAAAAGACAAGTTGATCGTAAAGCAGCGGATACTAAGATTTTATATTAATGATTCTAAATCACATATATTAAAATTAAATTAAATTTATGTTATATGAAAGAAATTTATTAAAATATCAAACTCATCTCGGCAATATATTGATAGATAAGCCTCTTTGAAATATTAAATTTATAAATAAAATTTTAATATAATTAATAAACATGATCTGATGATATAAAATTTATACTAATAATATATATAACTAAAAATCAAATTAAGAAGGCTTAATGGATATGCGGCCCCTTAAACTTATCCGTTTTTTCATTTTGATACCTTAACTAAGTCTTGTTCATATTGAACCCCAGAATTCATTCTCAACTGTGTCTATCAAACACAATTCGACTGACTTGATATAAATCAAGAGTTTCATTTTTTTTAGACTTGCGCGTGAATTCAATCGCATCGTGAAAAATTTCACCAATAAAAATAATACACTCATTTTAATTAAAATAACCCGCATTCGACTGACTTGCTATGTTCATACCATCTTTTAATGTGATAATTAAAAACTCTATCTACTACTGACAATAAGAGCAGGTTAAGAACTTCAATAATTAAAAGTAATTTGGTTAAGAAGGCATCATCATTCCTTTCCCCAATATTGATCTATTACACTAATTGAAATCAAATTTCATTATCTGCACAAATGAACATGGTTTGATGTATTTTTAGACTCGTGTGAACTGATGTGTATAATTAAAATTAGTGAATTGTTTTAATTGGTGGATTTTTTCACGTCGGATACGGTTGAATTCACGCGCAGGTCTAAAAAAATGAAACACTTGATTTATATCAAGTCAGTCGAATTGTGTTTGATAGACATAATTGAAGATAAGTTCAAGGGTTCAATAGGAACACGACTTAATTGAGGTGTTAAAATAAAAAATAAAAACATACAAATTTAAGGGGCCGCATATGTATTAATCCAATTAAGAATATCGCTCAACCATATATAATCTGGCAGATGTTTTATATCTTCGTTACATCTTTAATCTTTTGCACATTACAATGCTATTATATTTAACTCAATTTTGTACCTGAACTCGAAGCACTGGAATCTATCCTCCACGAAAGCATAATTATGGAAGTTTTTTTTACACGATAAGTATTTAGTTTAATTTTCATCGTCTCTTTGTCGTTTATTAAGAAAATTCATGTACTCCCTTTACTTCTTTTTATTTGTCCAATACAACTAAAAGAAAATATTCATTCCACTTATTTACTTTAGCAGATTAAGATAACATAAATTATATTTTACCATATAAATTTATTAAAGTATTAGAAGTAAAATAAATTTAATTGAGCTGAAGTCTATCAAAAATAATTTTTTTACCTCCACGAGATATAAGTAATATCTACATACCTTCTATTCTTTCTAAACTCCGCCTATGAAATTACACTGCTACGTGTTCTTGTTATTATTACAACAACAACAACAACAACATACCCAGAGAAATCTCATAATGTGGGTCTGAAAATGATAGAGTGTACGCAGACCTTACATCTACCTTGACAGGTAGAGCGGCAGTTTCCGAGAGACCCTCGGCTCAAGACAGAGCATAAGCACCTTGTTGTTATTATTGTTAAGTAAAATGAATACTTTACTAGTGCTTTTTAAAGAATTGCAAATGAATATTAGACAAGTTAAATTGAATGGAAGTAATAATATATTACTCCCTCCGTTCCAAAAATATTGTCATAATTTAGTTTAATTTGACATGAAGTTTAAGAAATAAAAAAAGATTTTTGAAATGTATGATCCAAAATAAATCTTAAATATTTATGTAGCTTTAAACATCTCATAAAATTAAATTATTTCTAAATATAAAAATATGTCAATGTTTTTAAAGCAAACTAATAAGAAAAATAATATCATCTTTTTGAGACGGATGAAGTACTTTTTCTATGCCAATTTAGTAACACTCTTTTTTTTTTTTTTTTATCTTAAAGAGAATCTTATCTTTATTTAATTAGAAATAAGTTAATTTTTAAATTTATTTTTATATTTATAAAATAATTTATAACTATATAAATATTTATAATCTATTTTAAATTATAATTTTTTTAAAAATTTATGTCAAGTCCAATGATACCTAATAAATTTAAATTTAGTGAACAATATTATAGGAATTTTAATAGAATGAGAAAAAAGTAGAAGCCCCAAAAGTGACAGTGTCATCCCAAGTCTTTACAAGTAGCCATCATCTCACCGCCTCCACTTCCCCAAATCAAACCACCCCAAACATTTTCTCTCTCTCATATTGCCACTCTTTTACCATATTGAGAAAAATTAGAAACCAGAGCGTTACACCACTGAAAAAGTATATCAAACTGGCGATCGACAACCTAGAAACCGCAATCCGTGAAATCAAGCCTAAGAACAGGCGTATCATGGTACTATTTCATCCACTCTAAAACAAAATTATGCTGTTTCTCTGTTCTTGCTGACTTTTTTTTTTTTTTGGGTAATATTAGGGACCTGATGAAGAGGAAATAGGTGGCCTCCATGGTTGAAGTCATTGCTTAGGGAACGGTTCTTTGTTCAATGCAAATTACATGCTGATTCCCACAAGAGTGAATGTAATATGTATTGCCTTGACTGTATCAATACCCCTCTTTGCTCTCTCTGTTTAGCTCATCACAAAGACCATCGTGTCATTCAGGTGAGCCATTTATTTTCTTCTTTTCTTTCAAAAGTTTGAAAGAAAGCCTTGAAGTAACGGTAAAATTGTATTAGTGTGATTTATAAGTTACGAGTTCGAACTGTGAAAGCAAGGTAAATTGTCTATATCAAAACCGGTCCTTCCCCGACCATGTTAACGCGGGATACTATGTGTTCTAAATTGTCCTTAAAATGCTATGTCTGTAGTTTCACTTTTTAAACAGTTTTTTTGTGTTGTTGTTGTAACAGATAAGGAGGTCATCTTACCATGATGTGATAAGGGTGAATGAAATACAGAAGTATTTAGACATTTCATCAGTCCAAACATACATTATCAACAGTGCTAAAGTTGTCTTCTTGAATGAAAGGCCACAGCCTAGGCCAGGCAAAGGGGTCACAAATACCTGTGAAGTTTGTGAAAGGAGTCTTCTTGACTCCTTCAAATTTTGCTCTCTTGGTTGCAAGGTACAAAAAGAAAATCTTACATTTTATTTGACTTTAATTTCATTCAATTTTGAATTGATGATGCCTTTCAAGGTAATGGTCCATTTATTGATGGGAAATCTTTGGCATTATCGATTTTTTTGGGGAAATTTAATGAAAGTTGGAATTCTTGAGATTGATAATGAATTTCTTTTTCTTGCATTCATTGTATTTCCTTATGGGAATTTTATAATTTAAATATTTCCTTGTAAATTTGATTGATTTTACAGATTGTTGGGACATCAAATAATTTCGTGAAGAAGTCAAAGAATTCGCCGGAAAAGAAGAAGTCGCCGGTAACTACATCGGAATCTGATGACTCATACAGTAGTAGCAGTAGTCATGGCCAGCGAAACAAGATTCAAAGTTTCACTCCGTCAACGCCCCCTCCAACTTCTGTTAATTACAAAACGGCCAAGCGTAGAAAGGGAATTCCTCATCGAGCCCCAACCGGAGGACTATTCATAGAATATTAGTATTTGCATACCAGTCCTTTAAATTACATCTAAAACGCATAATGTCTATACAAATACAGTCTAGTTATCAAGAATGCACCTCCTCTAAACTCCACACAAATACTAGTGTTTTCTCCAGGAAAGGCCAGCGTTTGAGAGTTATTGTGTATAGTTGTTAGGATCAAATAGGATATGATGATAAATTGGAGGGGTGGAAGTTGAAATAAGAAAATGTGAAGAGTCTAATATGGTTAAGTTAGAAGTTGGGATTAGAAAATAAGCTACTATAGTTTGATGAACTACTTATTAGATATAGTAGTGGTTTTTAGCTATTGAATTGTCTATACTATATAAGTTCTGATGGTCTCTTTGAGCCTGTGTAATCTAAAATGTGAATATATTGTATAGTTATGGTTAAAATACTTAACAAAGTGTCGACATTTGGAATGGAGCTTTAGCATTATAATATAATGGATACTTCCCTATCGTTTAAATTTTAGTGCTAATATTCCATCTTATCGCAATGTCATACTTTTATATGAATTGACATGACGGGTCGAAAATCACTTAATATTAGAAGTACTTTGACATAAGTATTAAATTTTCTTTATCTGTTAAAGACTCTACTTGATCAAATGCGTCTAAAATGAAACAAAGTGACTCATGTTTTATGCTTCTTTTGATTATGGAACTGTGAGTTGTTTTCTTTCATAGTTTAACAAAATATCAACTGAACTATCACCGAGTTAGGAACAACTAAATATCTAGCGTAATTTAATAAGTGAGTTCGGAAGGATTATGTGCATGCAGACTTTATTACTAAAAGGGCAGAGAAGTGATGATCGATAGACGCTCGGCTTAAGTAAAGAGTAAGTATCACATTAGGTATGGAAAGAACAATAATAGTGAAGAAGTCATGGTAAAAAACTAATAGCAGCAATAAAAAATAACATGATAATCGAAGTAAAAAATGTATTATATAATAATAAAATTGAAGAATAAGATAGTATAATAATAATAATAATAATAAAGTTAGATAATGTTCGATCATCTACTAATCTTTTATTCCAATCTTTGACTCCATATCTTCCTATTTAGGATCCAGCATGCGTGTGTCTCGAAGTTAGGACTCGAATTATAATTAGGCATACAATCTCGAAGTTAGGACTCGAATTATAATTAGGCATACAATATACCCAGTAAAATTTCACAACGTGAGACCTGGGAAGGGTAGAGTGTATGCATATCTTACCTCTATTTTGGTAAATAGAGAGACTGTTTCCGAAAGACCATTGGCTCAAAAAAGGTATAAGCATAAGCAAAAATAAGAGAAACAATCAGATTCGGATAAGAATTTAAACCAATATGAAAATGAGAATAACAAAAACAAATACGCTATGATAAATCATTCTAAAAAAAATTCAATAACTAACAGAAATAAATAAAATAAATAAAGTACACGAAATAACATTTAATCTTGTTGAGTATAAAAATATATATGTAAAATTTGACGAAAGACAAGTTGGAGATGGTGTGCTGAAAATGGGGGCCCAGCTTAGGGGGTTGGAGGTAATGGTGGCGGCATCAGCTAAGGCACGTGTCAAAATTTGTATGGTAGTGAAGAAAGAAAAGATGTCTTGGTTCTTGGAATCTAACAATAAAGGTTCAACCGCCCTTGCTGATATAAATCGGGGTTTTCTATTCTTGGTGGAGGGGCTTTGTTGGGGTCTATTTATAGCTGTTGGATTTGTGTTACTAGTATTGGACGGTCATGGTGGTACATTGGGAAAGTTAGCTTTTCTGCATACACGAGTGGTTTTGGTAAGTAAAATTATTGCCCGTAAAAAATTGGGGTATGTCAAAGAGATTTGCAGATTTGCTTCATGCTAGCTAACAGGACAAAATATGTATTACTCTATCCGTTTCATAATAAGTGATATTTTTAACTTATACATACATCTTAAAAAATTATGTTCTAAAAAATAATGAGTGTTTTTAATAACTTACCTCTAATCAATATCTAGAAAAGAAAAATTATTTACTCCCTCCGTTCACTTTTACTTGTCAACTATTCCAAAAATAAATTTTTATTTTTACTTATCACTTTTCGAATATCAAGAGAAGACAATCTTTTTTTCTTATTTTATCCTTAATTTATTTACTACCAAGACTTATTGAAATTATAAGTTAATTTTAGCAAACCAATCATTTGTATTGGGATTGACACACACATCTTCATTAAAGAGATGGATGAATTGTAAAATGATATTAATATCTATAAAAACTTAATGTTGAACCTTGAAACTTCATATTAGCTCTAATAATTACCTATAGAAATTTGGTTTCAATTATTGATATTTTTTATTAATTAATAGAGGTATTGTGGTAAAATGTCTATATCAATCATTGTTTCTTAAAGAGCGTGAAAAGTTAGAAAGTGACAAGTAAAACTGAATGAATGGAGTAATTATTTTTATTATGCAAATAAAGATAATTTTGAAAAAAGAAAATTAATTTCTTTTTGAAATCTTAAAGCATCACTTATTTTAAAATAAAATGAAAAGCCTAAAATATCACTTACTATGAAACGAGTGGAGTAAAACTAATGATATTATATATGATATGGATGGTAAGTAATTTTATAATCAAAATCATCTTAAGTCACTTTTAAAGTGGTTTTCAAGGCATAATAACTCTGTAAGATACATGAATAAACTTAACTAATTTTATTAAAATAAAAAAATGATTTTACTAAGTAATTTTATTAAGTTGAGTTATCATTCGAGAATTAATTCATTATCTTTGATATATATATATATTCATCCTCAGCTTCGTCTTTTTGTTCTGATATTAACAGATATTCAGCAACAATAGAGAAGTGACAAACCTCTTGCCCCGTCAAAGATGTGGAGCAGCGGATGAGGTTGCTTCTTTTTTAATTAAATGTCTCGGGATTGAGTCTTGGGAATAAAAAAATCCTTTATGGGAAGCGCTTCCTCCGAGTGAGCCATGTGTGACACAAATTTAATATAGTTGAGCTCCAATATAAATATCAAACACCGAATGAGAAAAAAATAAAGGAATTCCTCTTGCCGTTTTCCAAATATAGTTGAGAGTGCATTGTGGACCTGACGGCCTCTCTCATGCCCCAAATAAATATAAATATTTATGTGAATTCTTATATTTTTTTCTAAATTATTTAAATTATAAATTATCATGATTTATAGTACTTTTAATATAGTTTTTATATATATAAAATTTAAAGTCAAAATTATACAATTTGACATTCATACTCCGAAAAAGTTCACATAAATTGAAACGAAGGGAGTACTACCTATCTTCGCTCCTTTTGTTTGACACTTTAATTTAAAAATTAATCTAAAATATTTATTACTTTGTAAAATTTAATATTTTATTTTTTTTGTCATTTCCATCTTTACTACTCCAAAAAGGTACTCTGTTGGTAGAATTTCTTATTTCAATTGATAACTACCTGAACTTTTATGTTAGTTGATGAGAATTCAAACGTTATAATCCCTTCCCCTCCCCCTCTCTATACATAAAAGGGTACTCCTGTTGTATATGTAGTCGATGCCCATTGGCCGAAGAGAAAAGGATATTTTAATCTATGCTTATCAAATATATCGTGATAAATTAAAGGACAGGAGGAAGCACTATAGATGGGAAATTAGCAAATTGAGCACGAGTGAATTCTTGACTTCTATCTTCGGTGAGGAGACAATTTGATTGAAAGAATGGGTAAATTATTCATATTAATATGCTATGTAAGATATACTAATTAAACCAATTTATTAGAAGAGATCAATAAAAAAAAGGACAACTAAATATACTAGTGTTATGTTAATGATAACTATGTAAAAAATTATCAGAACCGATTCATATCATAACCTATAAGGGGTCTTGTGGTATAAATTATCCCGATTTTAATAATATTAAATTATAATATTGAAACTAATAATAACAAAATTATTTAATGGATATATTTCTATTAGCAAATGATTGATTCTTTGGAGAAATGAGACATATTGAGTATAATATTGAATATGTTTGATTTAAGCTGATAAAATGGGTAAAGTTTTAGTTTTTTCAACCTTGACTTTCTTAAAGAACCTTTTGGAAGAAAAAAATTGAAGAATGAACAGAGACATCTTGTTTTTAACCCAGAGATTATTAATTTTCGAATTATCTCAAATGTGAGATAAAAATAATACTCTATTACATTAGAATTGTGAGATACAACAATTGCAGGGAACGAAAAATAAGTAACAATTATAATTATAAGAAATGATAAATTAAATATTACAATAAATTGGAAATAAAAAACTTAACAAACTGCTTGTGTGATTTGCTGAGTCGAGTGATGTCACTCTGTCTTTAAGACAAGATTGCCTCGTATGCCTCCTTTTACGTTGTCGGGCAATAGTCTCCCAAGATACAACATCAACTTAACAATTGAGCAAAGGAAACTCAAGTGTTTTTCAGAAAATTTGCTACAGAGGAAGAAGATGAATTTAGAAAAATTTGAAGTATTTTCAAGTGTTGTGTAGTGTTCTTCAATTGAGCCAAATGCCTCAATTTATAATGTAAGGAGAAGACCCCTCAAATAGTCAACTAATGACCTTCAATAGTCATGTAATGATACTTAATTGAGGGGTTACATTCAGCCAAATAATGGTTGAATTCTTGTGCCAAGTAATGAGAATCAATACTCCAAACCAGCCCAAAGGTCAGAACTTTTCAACTTTCCGTCCCGGCATTCTGCCTCCGAAGCGTCGCGGCTCTGTGAATTAGCGCCGCGGCTCCAGTAACTGAAGACCCAATTAGCGTCGCGGCGCTCCGGCCTCTCGGCTCCGACGGGGTTGCGCCGCGATGATTTCTGACACGTTTCATCTTACACTTCTTCCTTCGTTCACCAACGTGGAATACTTTGTCATTTGGCCAATAACCGTCCATCATTCTATGTCTTAAACGTATTACATACGTACCAATATCTCTTTCACTAATGAAATTTGCGATGCTTGGCACTACGTGTGCACGTGTGTGAAAACAACGTTTCTGACGTACGGGCCCCCAAATTGTTTGAGTCATAAATAATGGGATATACTTAATTCCACATTAGTAAATTTCCAACAATCCTCTCTTGAAAGAGATTTTGGCGCACTCACATGGTGCCTTTTCTAGCAATCTTTCAGCGGACCGATGTTGCATCTGGATAGGTAGCTTCAGCTTTGGACCTTCCATAGTTGAATACCATCAGACTTACTTACTGCGCGGTGAACGTGATGTCTTGAACCGTCAGTGTTTAGTGTAAGCTAAGTCAACGATACCAACACAACAACTTCCCTTACTATGTTCTTCGTAATGTTTTGTTCGTTGTGGCCGTGGACACTTCTTGGATTCTTAAGTGCGTTCATTTGAAGCAGCCTGTCCTCGCACTTAAATAGGTGGTCTCCTACAAGGTATCATGCTATACCCACTTTACAAGTGTTAGGAACCATTAAAAGTTTCTCCAAACCTAACCTCAACCGGTGAGGATCATTAAAGGTTTTAAAAACTTAACCTTTACCCACACTGCAGAGCGCACTTAACGTCTATCGTGGGAACGACTTTGGATTGTTGTTCCTTTACAGAAATCACCATCCGAAGTGCTCAAGCTTCCACCGAAGCGCTCAACTGAACCTTTACAACTTAGTTTTCCCATTGAACCTAATTCCTGGGATATCCAGTCAGTAAGGTTGGGTTACCACCGTATTAGCCCTTATACCTTGTGTTTTAAGCCCATTCCCCTAGACAGGAAGAACATCTGATCTTTGGGTAAGCCCTTTGTCAGCGGGTCCACTATGTTATCCTTTGATTTTATGTAATCAATGGATATTATACCCGTGGTGGTCAGCTGCCTAACGGTCTTATGTCTCCGTCGAATGTGACGAGCCTTGCCGTTGTACATAGAACTATGTGCCTTTCCTAGAGCCGACTGACTGTCGCAGTGGATCATTACAGAAGGTACGAGTTTGTCCCAATAAGGAACATACTCTAAGAAGTCGTGAAGTCACTCAGCTTCTTCTCTTGCTTTGTCTAAAGCGATAAACTCTGATTCCATCGTGGATCGGGCGATGCAAGTTTGCTTAGAGGATTTCCAAGACACAGCCCCACCACCAATTGTAAATACATACCCACTGGTGGACTTGGTGTTCTCTATATTAGATATCCAGTTTGCATCATTGTACCCATCTAGTACAACTGGATACCTCAAATAATGCAACCCGTAAGTTAATGTGTATTTCAGGTATCGTAGTACCCGATTCAACGCCTTCCAGTGATCATTACTCGGATTACAGGTAAACCTAGCCAATTTATTGACTGAATAAGCAATATCAGGTCGGGTGCAGTTTGTTATGTACATTAAACTCCCAATCACCTGTGTATATTGCTCCTGGCATACGGGTGCACCATCAATTTTTATCAAGCTTTTGATTTCTATCCATTGATGACTTCATAGGTGAACTGTAGTGAGACTGAGATAAGACCAGTCCGTCAGACGTCTTAGAGATCTTTATCCCTAAGATGACATCTGTAATATCTATATCATTCATGTCGAATCATTGTTTCAACATGTTCTTAGTCTCTAGAATCAGGCTAGGACTGCTCCATGTGATCAACATGTCATCTACGTACAGGCATATCATGACGAACGAGTCAGAGTTACCTTTCATGTAGACACATTTGTCACACTCATTAATGACGATACCCTTCGATAGTAGAGTACCATCAAATTTTTCATGCCATTGCTTCGGTGCTTGTTTCAGCCCGTACAGAGATTTGACAAGCCGACAAACTTTCTTCTCTTGCCCTGGAACCACATACCCCTCGGGTTGTTCCATACATTTTTCTTCTAAATTACCATTTAGGAAGGCTGTCTTGACATCCATTTGATGTATCTCAAAGTCACGCAACGCTGCGATCGCAATGAATACTCGTATGGACGTCATCCTAGACACCGGGAGTATGTGTCAAAATAGTCAAGGCCTTCTTTCTGCCGATGGCCCTTGACTACCAACTTGGCCTTGTACTTGTCTATTGACCCATCTGTTTTATACTTCCGTTTGAGTATCCATTTACAACCCAACGGTTTATTTCCCGAAAGAAGATCAACCAACTCCCAAGTATGGTTATGCAGGATGGTGTCTATTTCACTCTCAATAACTTCTTTCCAGAGCGGTGCCTCTGGAGTTGACAATGCTTCAGCAATTGTCCTTGGTTCATCATCAACCATATAAGCTACAAAGTCAGGACCGAAGGATTTATCCTTCCTGGCCCTTTTACTTCGCCTTGGTTCTATCTCTGGAGTCTCCAAGTTCTGAGAATCTGGAACACTTGATTTCGGATATTCAACCAATTCGAAGTCCACTAGATCTGAACCATCTAGATCCGGGCAGTCAATGACTTCTGGTTCCTGAGAGCTTTGTTCATAACTTCATTTGCGAGAGATTATGTCTTTTTCCTTTCTAGGAAAGGTATCTTCAAAGAATTGAGCATTCCTTGATTCCATGATTGTTCCCCTGTGGATATCTGGAATATCAGACTTATGCACTAAGAAGCGATAAGCACTACTATTATTTGCATATCCGATGAAAATGCAATCTACAGTCTTAGGCCCAATCTTGACCTGCTTTGGCTTGGGTACTTCAACCTTTGCTAAACAACCCCACACCTTTAAATATTTATAGGTGGGTTTCTTTCTCTTCCATGATTCATATGGAGTTTTTTCCTTACCCTTATGTGGGGCTCTGTTAAGAATCATATTAGCGGTAAGGACGGCTTCTCCCCATATATTTTGTGGAAGATCGGAATTGATGAGTAAGGCATTCATCATTTTCTTCAATGTGCCATTTTTGCGTTCCGCCACACCGTTCGACTGAGGTGAGTATGGATCCGTCGTTTGATGAACAATGCCCAATTCGGCACAATATTCCTCAAATGGCACTACATATTCTCCCCCTCTATCTCTATGAATGGATTTAATCTGCATGCTTAGTTGGTTCTCAACTTATGCTTTGTAACGTCGGAACGCTTCAAAGGCTTCATCCATACTTTTCAAGAGGTAAAGGTAAAAGTACCTTGTGTTATCATTAATGAATGTCACAAAGTATTTGTTCCCCCCTCTAGTTTGTGCAAACTTCAAATCATATATATATGTGTAAATAAGTTCTAAAGGAGTGGTATTCCTTTCGACGGATCGAAAAGGAGCTTTGTGAGTTTTGCCTCTACGCACACCTCACACTTATGTTGAGGGTTTACGTCAATAGACGGCAACAACTCCAACTTGACCAACCTTTGGATGGACTTATAGTTGACATGTCCTAATCTATGATGCCATAAATTAGAGGACTCAAGCAATTAAGAAGAAGCTTCAATATTATTGCTTGTACGTAATACATACATGGCGTTAACTTTGAAGAGGCCTTCACAGACGAATCCTCTTCCCACAAACGTTCTATTCTTAGTGATTACAAATTTATTGGACTCAAACACTAGCCTAAAACAGCATTAACCAATAAATGACCTGAAATTAAATTCTTCTAATCTCATGAACATGCATCACCTTCTTCAGAGTGAGCTCCTTTCCAGAAGTCACCTTCAGGACTACCTTTCCTACCCCCAACAAGTCAGAGGAAGCGTTGTTGCCCATGAACAACTTCTTGTTCGTAATCGGTGTATAAGTGGAGAAGGCATCTCTATTGGAACAGATGTGTCTTGTATCACCTATGTTCATCCACCATTGCATGATATTCTCAACAAGGTTTGCTTCAAGCACCACCGCTGAGAACTCCTCAATCATGTCGTCCAGAAATTTGTCCTTGACGACGTTAACCTGTGTCTTGCTCTTAGCCTTGGCCTTCTCTTGTTGCTCAGTCTTGAGCTTGCGGCAGTCCTTGATCATGACCAGGACCAGGTTTCCCACTTGCCGTCTTTTCCGGTGACAGCTTGCTTGGGTTCCCTTTGAACTTCTCTACCGATTTGTCTTTGCTTGGGTCTTGTTTACCTCTAGCAAGGCCTCTTTTATCTTCCCGGAACTTCACGTCATTTTCTTTGCTTGGGTTCCCTTTCCACGGCCTCTACAACCAAAAACTGCTTTTGTCTTTGCCTCATTTGGAATTCGGGGACATTGTTTACCTCATTTGAAATTTTAGAAATTTCAACGGCCTTTCTTATTATCTTCCTGAATTTAGAGTTTGATGACATCTTGATGCAAGAACTATCTTCATGCCATTAATGACATGGATACCTAGGCCCCCTTCAGCCGTTTTAGTAGGCGAATGGTCCATTTCATCTCCAGCTTGTGGAAGATCTTTTGTTAGGAAATGAGTCATTCCCATAACAGTCAGATAAAAGAGCATCTTCTGTTGCCATCTCTTGAAGTTGGAGCCCATGAACTTTTCAAGGTATTCATGGTGGAATGCAGCGGATGGAGGAACGACAATGTTCCCTTGAGCAGCAGTAAAGGCGTTGGATGAGCCTTGAGTAACCGCGAAGGCATTAGGTGTGCCTTGAGCAGCGGGGAAGGCAGAGGGATTGCCTTGAGTAGCAGCAACAACAGAATCAGAAGCAATTTGTTCTTTTCTAGTCATCTTTCTAAGTACTTACAACAAATCTTGTCTTAAAATTATGGGATACAACAAGTGCAGGGAACGAGAAATAAGTAACTATTACAATTGTAAGAAAGGATAAACTAAATATTACAATAAACTGGAAATCAAGAACTTAACAAACTGCTTGTGTGATTTGCTGAGTCAAGTGATGTCACTCTGTCTTTAAGACAAGATTGCCTCGTATGCCTCCTTTTACGTTGTCCATCAATAGTCTCCCAAGATGCAACAACAACTTAACAATTGAGCAAAGAAAACTCAAGTGTTATTCTTGAAGAACTTTGAGTATAGTAACTTTTCTAGAGAGGAAGAAGATGAATTAAGAAAATTCTGGAGTATTTTCTAAGTGTTGTGTAGTGTTCTTCAATTGATCCAAAGGCCTCAATTTATAGTGTAAGGAGAAGACCCCTCAAATAGCCAACTAATGGCCTTCAATAGCCATGTAATGACACTTAATTGAGGGGTTACATTCAACCAAATAATGGTTGAATTCATGTGTCAAGTAATGGAGAATCAATGCTCCAAAACCAGTCAAAGGTCAGAACTTTTCAGCTTCTCGTAGCAGCACTCTGCCTCCGAAGCGCCGCGACTCTATGAATTAGCGCTACGACTCCAGTAGCTGAAGACCCAATTAGCGCCGCGACGCTCCCTGGGAGGCGCCGTGGCGCTCCGGCGCCTTGGCTCCGACGGGGCTGCGTCGTGGCCCTTCGCGGCTCCGCGGCAATTTCCGACACGTTTCATCTTACACTTCGTACACTTCTTTCTTTGTTCACCAACGTGAAATACTTTGTCATTTGGCCAATAACCGTCTATCATTCTATGTCTCAATGTATTACAGACGTACCAATATCTCTTTCACTAATGAAATTTGCGATACTTGGCACTACGTGTGCACGTGTGTAGAAACGACGTTTTCGACGTACGGGCCCCCAATTGTTTGAGTCATAAATAACGTGATATACTTAATTCCACATTAGTAAATTTTCAACAAGAATAACATATAATTTCATAATTACTAATTTTGAATATTAAAATAAGACCAAGATTGGATTATAAACAATTCATGATTACTAATTTTGAACGAAAAAAATCTTACCAAACATAAAATAAGCTTAAATTTAATTCTGAAATTTTAATCTCTTGTCCTTAATATAAGAGGACCCCTAAAGAGAAGTAGTGTTACATAGGGGTAGGGATGACAACGGATCGGATCTGGATCGGATCCAGATTCATTTTTCATACTTGGATCCAGATCCATCGGGTCCATAAAAATCAGATCCAAATTCGGATCCATCGGATCCACTGGGTTCACGGATCGGATCTGGATCTATATGTAAATTTTTTTGGCTTGAATAATATTCCCACATGTTGAAACTTTTATGACAAATAAAACGTAATCTGATTGAAAAAAATGATTGAGTTCATTCAATCAACCTACACAAACATGACACCATTCTTCCAAAATACTGAATAAAGTTTTAGCATCACAAGAAAATAAAGACGATTGACTTCATTAGTGATGCTGAACAGGTTGCAACATTGAGCTAATTTTTGGAGGCTTTAGTGATGCTCCACTTGTAGTTCTACTGATTGATTTCATTAAACAACATAAAACAATGTCAGTCATATATCAAAAGTCCCGGTTTTTTTTTGCTAATCAAACAAACGAGAGAAAGATACTTGAAGCTTACGGCTAGCAGATTCAAGAAAGGAAAATTTAAAGAAGAGTGATAATTTTTTCTTTTTATAGAAATGAAAATATGGGAAACTGCAGATAGGGGTGGGCGTATATCGGTTCGGTTCGATTTTGTATCCGAAACATATGAACCGAATAAAAATCGATTTTTCTAAAAAAAAACCGAATACAACTTTAAAAAAACCGATATGTTCGATTTATATGCCGAACGTATCGGATTATATCATTTTTTCTAGTGGGTCGGGCCGGTCGGGATTTTTTTTTAAAATTGAATTTCCTAAACTAAAATTGACATCACACCTTCACTATCATGAAATTTTGATGTTGAAATCTATTGTGTATCGTGAGATGTTTACTAAAGAAAAAGGAAAATTAGAAATAGATTTGGGGGAAAACACAAATTGATTGGAAAAACAAATGTTTTTCTAAAAATTGGTCTCGTCTCGAAAAAATACACAAAATCAAAAAAACATCGGGTAAAACGGACATCCGAGTGCAGAGTTATGAAGATTTAAAGTTTTATCAATTTATAACTATTTTTTCTCCCTACATTTTATGTCAATGCTTCCGTGATATATTAATCAAGTTCATGCTGCATGCGACTTCCATAAAAGCTTCATAGATTAGCTTCAATGGCTATAATTCAAGAGATAGTAGTAGCCTAAAATAAAAAAAAAAAATATATAAATATATATTTAATTCGGTTTTCCTTGTTTTTTGTCCACCCTAAACTGCAGAGAGCATATAGGTAAAAGAAATGAAACTTCAAAGACAAATTACATGGCTGCGTGACTTGTGCCTTATCCTGGTTCAACCCTTTACCAATACATAAATTATGAAAAAAAATTAAAAAAATATTTATAAAATTACATTCTAGGTTATGGATATATTTAATAAAAAATGGATCCACGGATCGGATCTGTATCGGATACGGATCTCAAATACAAGATTCAGATCCAGATCGATCGATCCGTTAGAAATGGATCAGGGTCCGATCCGATCCGTCAGGTCCAAATTTTGAAGATTCATATCCTATAAAATGAATCTGGATCCACCAAATCTGGACTGAGTTCAAAATCCAATTGCCATCCCTACGTAGGGATGATTCATGATTGCATCCTTTTTGTTTAACCGTGTGGGAGGCCTTCTCATGACTTTGACTGCTTTATTTGAGCTTCTAGATGCTTTAACTACCAACTACTTGTAGACCCTTGACTTTGCTTCGTCTCAGCTCACTCGTTTTCGCTTTCCCCACCAAAAGTATAAAAATTGAAGCAAAAAAAATCATGATCAAAGTTTTGGTATACTTCCTGTATTTTTTATTTCTTCTCAGTTCATATACACAATTATCAACGAAGAATACTTGAATCATATTTATGCACAGCCCACTGTTCAAACCATTCTGTTTTAATAGGATTTGAGGAAAGGCCGCATATCAAGATGTGTAATATAGACAATCTACGCTAATGTAAATATTGATTTCTTTTATTGTTTGAACTCGTGATCTATGGATCTCCCGAAGACAATTTTAATTTATTGTTGCTCTAATGCTCCTCTTAAAAATAATGGGCGCATAATATGTGAATAAAATTTATTATTTTAAAATATTTCAAATGGTATGTATTCACGATAATTAGTATGATTTGGCGCATGAATTGAGTCTGTATAAGCGTTATCCAACCAACAACAACTTTTGTGGGAGAAATATCAAGATTGAGGCCATGGCCTCTTGTATCCAGTTTTAATTTCTAATTTCTACTTCCGATTTGTTCCAAACAATCTTCAAGCTTTCAAACATGATACTTTTGATGAATAATTTAAACGGCTCCCAAATATCTTTTAATCAATTTTGAAGATTATGCAGCTCCTTAATATGCAATGTGTTCCTTTTCATATTGACTTATGTGTAGGGTTTTGTTGGGTTCAAAACATATAAGTAAGGCACAACGAAAGTTTAAAATTTTATTTCTTACTTACCTCAACAACATTTCTGATATGGTTATACAACAATTAAACCTGTAACATAATGCATAGGCTTACAAGTTAGAATACCTGGAGTCTTTATCTACTATAAGGTGCACACGCGGTTGCCCTTCCGATTGCAAGCTCCAAGCTTCAATGTATTTCTCTTTCGGAAAGCTAGGAAATCCGGCAGAGTTTCGAGGAGTTTAATTCTAAGTTTCTAAGGCATAGAATGATAATCTGAAATTGGTGTGTGAATAAAATGAATGCCTCTATTTATAGTTGAAAAATAGGTCAAAATCGGATTAGGGTTTGACCTTGGGCCTGACACAAAATTCGAGGCAAAGGCGCCGCGGCCCTAGGGTATGGGCGCCGCGGCGCTCGATGAATTTCTGCACTGTCTCGATTTATTTCCCGCGCATTCTTAATTAAATCCAAAATCCAATTTTGACTTAATTAAAATAATCATTATTCATTTAAATGTCTCGATTCTAAATCGAACATTTTAATTACTCTCTCAATACATTCTTAGATCGAAAGGACAATCGACATAGTGTGACCCTACATGCCTTCTCATATCGACATTAATCAAATTAAGGTCTACGCGGAACTCCTAGACGGCGCCGGAAGACGAACTAAATATGTGAAATACGTTTATGCAAATCCAGTAAACTTAACCTTTATGTGGTAAGATAAAATCCTTTCATTCACGACACACCCGATCAAGCTTAGAATTTGTCAAATGTCTATCCAAAAATGGCTTAATCATTGTATCTCATCTATATTAGTTGACAACTAGACCATATTCTAAATATGTCTATTGTGTTGGCCAACGACTTAGTCAACCTAATATCATTGAGAATCCGAGTGTTCTCTCGAATATACATTCGAGGAATGAATCCTAATCTTAGCTCAACTACCACCTTTAATTCACATCGTAATGTACCTAATACAAGCTGTATCTCAACCTATAAGGCATTTGAGCTTAGGACGGGATCAAAGTACATTACTTTGTAGACAAGGCGTGTATTGACCTCAAGTCTAAGGATTTCTATCTCCCACACGCTGATCATACTTTAGACAAGTATAACAAATAAAATATCAGCAGGATATACCAATACTTCCAAAGTATTCATGTGTCCATCACGAGTAGCCATTACTCGTAGCATGTGAGACATACTACATCCTCTAAGGATGTGATGCAGACCATATGTCGACTTATCACATATCATCGATATCTCATTCTCGATGATCATTAGTCGAGGCTATTTTAAGAGTCACGCTCTATCATCAATATCTCACTCTATTAATGACAACGTAAGCTCAAGTGATGCACATTAATGAATAATTATAAACAATCAAATAATAATTCAATAATCGTAAATACCATAAATATTAATCTTATTAATAATACGAATGTGTTCAATTACATTTTCCCCTAATAGTGATTGTCTCTAGCACATACATACTTTCATTATTTTTTTTTATTTTTTTTGCTTTGGCAGAAGAAGATGTGCAATATTGTCATTCGATTTGCAATATAAAATCGTACACATAAATAATTAAAGATGCCTTTATTGTAAATTGACCCAAATATATGGGAGTGGAGAGCAATTTGTGGAAGTAAATAAACGAGAACTGCAAAGTTTGGAGTTATTTAGAAGAATAAAAGTGAGAATTTTCAGGATTTAAGTTCTCCAATATATATTGACCTAAACAACCTCTTTACGTTTATTACTACAATTATGATATTATGTTATTATTACTCTATTTTCAGATTATAATTTAGTATATATATATATATATATGAAAAATGACTTGTTATAAATACACTAAATACTAAGATAATGCTCACTATTAGGGGATAGAATTAACTCGATGTTTCCATAGAGGTGGGGTCTTTTGACACCATGCAGTATACACTGTCTCGAGCCTCTAGCCTCTCATTTTATTTTATTTTATTATAGTCCCTCTATTTTAAAAAACATTACTATTTTTTTGAGCTTTATTCTCTTAAATTAAAAAATTATATAATATATCAGAATATTTTTTAAATCTTACAGTCTTTAATATACTGTATGTTATATTAGAATCAAACACTTACTAGATATAGAAATTTAAAACTTACTGAAAAAAAAGTAGATATACAAATTGAAATATAGAAATTATTATTCGTACATTGTAATTTGGATGGGGATCAGTGTGAGTGGTGTGGTATATTGCCACTTGTATGTACATTTAAATCACCTTGGTTGTAGGTTGGTTGGTCCTCCTTTCTTCGCCGTTGTCGCACTTTCTTGCAAAAATATTCCTCGTAGATCTGCCCCTTCGAGAAAGCTAACCACTCATTAAATGAAAAGCCAAAAAGGTTTTTAAAAGTACATTCAGATAATTGTAACTTCTTCTTGCTAATTTCGTAAGCAAATACATAAAAAGTTAAAAACACAAATCAAAGCATATATAGTTAGATAAAAAATTGACGTTAGTTAGCCCGGCCACTACTAAAAATAAAGGTTTTTTCCATTGACATTTAGTGAAAAATTTGTGTTATGATACATGAATTTTTCACCTCATTCTCATCGAATCAGCTTATTGGAAAAACGCATAGTGTAAAATAAATTCACAATAAGACTCTGAAAAACTTTATAATTTTTTCGTGTGAAAACATTACTATTAGATTGTTTTCACCGACATTCGATGAAAAATAGACGCTGAATATTTTTCAATAGAAAATTAGTGAGAAAATAAAGTTTTTTAGCAGTGATTTTTTCAAAGGTACCATATAAATATTCTTGATAGTAGAAAGACGCCGGAAGATGTTAGCGAAATGTATGTTGTTGGAGCTAAATTAATTACCTATATAAAACAAAACCTCTAAATTTCTACGAGAGATTAAAAAAAAGTGAAATTATCTACTTTTCTCTTCTGGCTAGTGATGGCCAAGTAAGAATTACACAATATACAATGACTCAATAATTGAAGCGGGCGATAAATGTGAATCACACCTCCTTATTCCTCTCCGATAAAAAAAGATATAGTGTTGTGTTTAATTAGCATACTTTATATACTTGTATGGTGCAATGGCCATTTACTTCTGGGACCAGAACTAATTAAAAGTTACATTTTCAATATCTTATTTATTGGTCGATGGTATTAATGTGTACGGTGTACCTAGTCATTCTAATGTCTTCAGATATGCACACTCTTTACCCGCATGTGTACGGTTCGATCCCCTCGCATAAACCTTGGTTGAGCGTACACTAGTCATTCTAATGTCTTCAGATATGCACACTCTTCAAATTCCTCCACCCCCATTTAAAATAAATTTATATACAAAAATAGTGTAATTCTCTTCTACATTTATTGTTAATTTAATTTCACCTGTTGTAGCATATAACTTCCCCTAATATCACATATACATATCTAATACTTTATGAAGGGTACCTATAAAATAGTGTTTTACTTTGCTTGGACTTGTGCTTTGTCTGGAGCCGAGGGTCTCTCGAAAATAGCCGCTCCATCTACCAATGTAGAGGTAAGGTCTGTGTACACTCTACCCTCCTCAGACCCCACATTGTGAGATTTCACTGGGTATGTTGTTATTGTTGTTGTTACTCAAGAGCCCTAGCAACTACTCACATGAAAAATACGAGAGTTAATGGTTCAAGCAGTGGAAAACAATCTCTTACAGAAATGTGAGGTAAGACTGCGTACAATAGACCCTTGTGGTCCGCTCTTCTCGGACCCCCGCATAGCGGGGCTTAGAGCACACGGGGTTGCCTTGAAAAAAAAATTCTATCGAATTAGTACACATTTATAGAAAGCACATAGCGTTTGTGTTGCGCTTGCATAGATTCCCCTCTCCAAAAGGTAATATAACATTGCATCATATAGTCATCCCTCGCATTATTACCTAATCTCTAATCAACTAAATTTACTTTATATACATAAAAGGATGACTATATCAAACTGAAATTCCGTCTCTCTCTCTCTCTCTCTCTCTCTCTCTCTTTTGGTTTAAACTGAATTCATTTTATTTTCCTTTTCCTTACAGAAAGTGGAACTATATATACAACATGAATTGTCTCTTTTTTGTGTGTTTTGTTTTCATCGGGGAAGATAAGGGACATAAAGCCATCACATTTTTAAAAATAAAAGAGGGAAAAATAAAACCACATACCTTAAGAGTTGATGTTAAATGAGTAAAATATGCACACACGTAAAATGATAGAGGTGTTCAAGATATATAAATTTAAAGGATAATTAGATGCTATTTACAATCTATTTCAGCCTCTCTACATAAACGTAGTCCAACAAATTTAGCCAAAATAATAAACATAGTAAAAACTTTAAAATACAGAGAAATTGAGAATTGACTTACATCTTCCTAATCACAACTTCACAACTATAAAACGCAAAAACAAGCTCTAATGGAAAAGCATCATTAAAAGCAAGAAAACAATTCAACTCTTTCATAAAAGAATACTTTTTGAAGTTCTGATTTTTTTCCGTTATTGTGTTTCAATCTCTTTTTTTCCCCAGATGTGTTGGGTTTATTTTCCCTTCCTTATAAAAGCTAAGGCATCAATTGAACTGTTTTAGGAATAGAGAAAGGTATTTCCTAAGAATTAAAACGGCGGCAAGGAATCTCCAGCCGTTATGGGAAGAGAGAAACGTGTGTATCACAAGAATTAATATTAACGTGTAGATAGTTTGTTTATTTATCATATTTAGTGTTATGTAATTATGATATAACTAGGATTCCTATTGTATAAGGATTTTATATTATATATATATATATATTATTTGTATTAATGAGAAAGACTCTCCAAGGGAGATTAATACAATCTTACATGATATAGTAATATATAATTATGGTAGAATTAAGATCCCTATTGTATAAGGATTTCACATTGTACACTTATATATATTTTGTATTAATGAAAAGGCTCTCCAAGGAGATTAATACAATCTTACAATTAAAATTGTGGCTTTAAATTTTTTCTCTTAATCAAAAGATAATTAAAGAGAGTTAAAGAAGTAATTTTAAAAAAAAAAAAATCAACATAGCACATAAATTGATAAAATGAAGGAAAAAAGATAAAAAAAAAGGAAAAAAAGATCATTGTTTATTTCTAACCTATTATATAAATAGATAGATATGCATTTCAATTGATATTTCTAAGCAAAGATGTGGTGAAAAAAGTATATACGAGTCAAACTTTTCTCTTTGTTTGTGTCATATACCAGCTTCTCCCCATTAAGATTCCTAAATCTATTGTTCAACAATATAAAATAAATCAATATTTATTTACTATATTGCAAAGAGTTGTGTTATCGTCATATATAATTAAAATGATTGGAGTAGAAAAACAAACTCAAGAACAAAGGAGGAGAGTGACAACACCATTTGTACACTTGGCCTTTATACAATTTTTATTGTGTAGTTCTAGTATGTTGCTAATTCCCTTATATATTGTATTCAACTGATAATTTCACTTGAACTTGTTCACATTATTCACTCTACTCAATTGTTTATCATCAACTGCACATTAAAGAAAATGGAGGAAAATTTTCACTTTCGATTATGTAAGGATTTGGAAAGAGAAAAGTATCAAAGTATTAAATATTTTGGACCTTTTAGAATAAAGCTAATGAAAAAATGAAAACAAAAGGCAAAAAGAACTTAAATAAATAAATATTTTTTAGCCAAAGAGAGATCCCCCGTCATTTTTAATATATGTAATTATTTGCATCGGTGATTGATGCACTGACGCGAAAAATTCAAGGGGAGGTGTCATGGTGTATGTTATTCGCACACGACATAATCCTGATTGATGAGACTCATAACGGAGTTAATGCTAAGCTGGAGGTTTGGAGACATACCATAGAGTCTAAAGCGTTTAGGCTGAGTAGGACCAAAACAAAATACTTGGAGTGCAAGTTCAGTAACGGGAGCGACCTTGAGACAGGCGTGGGGAAGAGACTTGGTACTCAAGTCATTCCAAAGAAAGAAAGCTTCAAGTACCTCGGGTCTATTATCCAAGGGAAGGGAGAGATTGATGACGATATCACACATCGTATTGGGGCAGGGTGAATGAAATGGAGGCTCGCATCTGGAGTCTTGTGCGATAAAAATATGCCACCAAAACTTAAAGGCAAGTTCTATAGGGTGGTGGTCAAACCGACTATGTTGTATGGGGTTGAGTGTTGGCCGGTCAAGACTTCGCACACCCACAAGATGAAAGTTGTGGAGATGAGGATGTTAAGATGGATGTGTGGGAATACAAGGAGGGACATAATTAGAAATGATGATATCCGGGACAGAGTGGGAGTGGCCTCGGTGGAGGATAAGATGCGGGAAGCGAGATTGAGATGGTTCAGACACGTGCAGAAGAGAGACACAAGTGCCCAGTGCGGAGGTGTGAGAGGTTGGCTATGGACGGGTTCATGTGGGGTAGAGGTAGGCGAGAAGTATTGGGGAGAGGTGATTAGATGAGATATGGCGCAGGTGCAACTCATTGATGACATGACCTTAGATTAGGGTATGGAGGACACATATTAGGATAGAAGGGTAGTAGGTAATCCAATGTAGTCCTTACCTACGCTTACAAACTGATAGTTGTAGTGTTATTATTGTAGGCTCGCTTAGCCTATCATACTAGTAGACGTAATATTTCTTTATAGTCCTTTGTCGTTTGATTTATGCTAATATGTGTTTTCTAGTGTACCTTGTTTGTCTTATTTACCTGCATTAGTTATTGCTTCTTTTTCAGAATGTCATATCATGACTTATTCGCTTTGTTTGTCTTACTTTACTTTTGCTTTTGCTTTTGCTTTTGCTTGTACTTGTGCTTTGTCTTAAGCCGAGGGTCTCTCGAAAACAGCCACTCTACCTGCTAAGGTAGAGATAAGGTCTGCATACACTCTACCATCCACAGACCCCACGTTGTAGGGTTTCACTGGGTATGTTATTATTGTAATTTACCCTGCTTTGAACCTTTAGAAGTAGTTTTTTTAAAATTTAATTGATATCATTTTCCTTTAAGTTTAGGCCTCCCCTCAAATTCTTCTTAATGCTAGCAATTGTTCACTAAACAACTCTCCAAAAGGGTATTGAAAGGGATAACTTTTTAGAACACCGAAAACAAAAAGCATATACATACTGCAAGCAAATTTAGCTGACATAACTGTAGAATTGTATTAATCTCTCTTGGGGAGCCTTTCTCATTAATACAAAATATATATAGGTGTACAATGTTGAATCCTTTTATAATAAGGATCCCAATTCTATCATAATTATACAATACAAAATATGGTAAATATACATAGATACACGTGCTAGCATACCTCCTCAGTCTGAGCGGGAGGAGGCTGGACGCTAAGACTGGATCTGAAGTCAAGGAAGAGATATCTAGAAATGCCCTTTATGAATATATCCGCATACTGATAAAAGGAAGGCATATATAATACTCTCACATGACCGAGAGCAACCTTCTCACGAACAAAGTGGATGTCTATCTCAATATGCTTAGTTCGCTGTTGTTAAACAGGATTATGAGATAGATAGATGCCGAGGATATGTTATCACAATAAAACAAAGACGCCTTACGCAACCGACACTGAAGCTCCAAAAGAAGGTTTCAAAGCCAACATATCTCATCAACAACATTAGCAACGCCTCTATACTCGATTTCGCACTCGAACGAGATAAAATGACGTGCCTCTTGACAGATCAAGAAATTAGATTATCCCCTAAGAACACACAATAGCTGGAGGTGGAGCGTCGCGTGTCCGGACAACCCGCCCAATCAGCATCCGTATATGATAACAACCTGGTTGGTGCTGAGGGGTATAGATGTAATCCATAATCAAACGTACCATTATCATATCGAATGATACGCTTAAGGGAAGTAAAATGAGGCTCCTTGGGGACATGCATGAATAAGCATACCTGCTGAACATCATAAGCAATGTCAGGCCTGGTGAAAGTAAGATATTGTAGTGCACCTGCAAGACTCCTGTAGAGTGTGGAATCAGACACTAGATTACCATCCACAACATTAAGCTTTGATTTAGAATCAACCGGTGTGTACATGATCTTGCAGTTTGCCATTTTGGCCTTATACACTATCTCCTCTACATACTTTCGCTGGCACAAACATATAGAATTTGCAGAACAAATCATTGATATCCCCAAAAAATAGCTCAACTTCTCCAAGTTAGTCATAGCAAATTCAGTATTTAGTAATGCAATAATCTCATTCTTCAACAAATCAGAGGAGGCAGTAAGCACAATGTCATCCACATATAACAACAAATAAGCAATGCTACTTCCTCGATGGAAATTAAAGAGAGAAGTATCACATTTACTGCATATAAACTCAATCTGCAAGATGTACCGTGCAAAATGGTCTTACCACACTCTTGGGGACTGTTTCAAACCATAGAATGACTTATGGAGACTGCATACATACTGAGGGGCTGCTGGATGAACAAAGCCAGATGGTTGGTGCATGTAAATAGTTTCTTTCAAATCCCCATGTAGAAATGCATTTTTACATCAAGTTGATGAATCGGTCAGTGCTTACCCATAGCAATACTCAGAAAAGTATGAATAGTGATCGATTTGACCATCAGACTGAATGTCTCACCACAATCAATACCCTCTTGTTGATTAGTTCTATTAGCCACAAGTCTTGCCTTATATCTCTCTAGCTCATCAATGTCTCTGTATTTGTGATGAAAAAGCCACATATAATGGATTACATTCACCCCTTCCGGTCTAGGAACCAAATCCCAAGTATGTTGTTGTATTAAAGTATTAAATTCCTCACGCATGGCCACATTCAAATGTGGGTCTAGTTTGGCTAATTTAGGGTTTTGGGAATCGGGGATATGGTTTTGATGGATATGTTAAAATGGACTTTGGGTTTGAAAATCCCGTGTTGGCATATGTTTCCATGTGGTGCGTGGGGGCAGTGGTGGGGTGGGCAGTTGGGGTGGGTGGTGAGTCTGGGTAATATGTGGTAGTGTCGGTGCGAGGTTTAGGAACAGGTACCGAGGCAATGGGTGCAGGGGTGGATGTCAGATATGGTATAGCCGTCGATCTGGGTAAGTCGACGGCGATGGGGTGACTTGGTGACAGTACCGGTGATAGAAAGTGTGAGGGAGTTGGTTGCGATATCGGTGGTGGGGTTGTGGTGGACTAGGTCGGGGAACTAGGTTGGGTGGCTGTCTAAGATGTGGGGTTCGAGGTAACTGTATGATGCTGGGATTCTCGGTAGGGTTGTGCGACGGTGTCGATTGGGCTGACTAGAGGAGCGACGGTTGGGGACACAACAGGTGGTGGTGGATTCATTCGGCTCGAAAAGAGACGGTGATGGAGGATGTAGAGTAGGTGGTCCGACAGTCGGCGAGTGTGGAGTGAGGGAGGTGCCCCTATCGGGGTTTGACTGAGCAGTGGTGGCAACAGACGGATCGGAGGGATGGGGAGCGACGATCGGACCGCCGATGGTGGCGGTTGTGCGCTGCCACCGCCGAACAATGATGACTCGACGGAATGCTTGATCGACAAGCGGTGATGGGTCCGAATCTTCGAGGAATTGATAATCAGTGACTCTGGATTTTTTAATGTTGTCAAACGGAAAAACATACTCAACAAAAGTGACGTGGCGAGAAATTATGATTTTGTCGGTGGAGAGCTCATAGCACAGGTATCCCCTATGGTTCGACGGGAAATCGAGAAAGGCACACGAAGTAGATCTGGGTGCCAATTTGTGGGGGCGTGGATGTAAGATTAGGGTAACACATATAATCGAAAATTCTAAGATGGTCATAGGTAGGGATCTGACGGTAGAGAATTTCGGTGGGAGTCTTATTTTGAATCGCACGGGTAGGTAAAATGTTGAGAATGTGTTTAATCGTTTTTAGTGCATATACCCAAAAAGTAGGAGCGAGAGACGCATGAAAAAGGAGGGTACGAATCATATTATTAATGATTCAGAGAATTCTTTTGACTTTACCATTTTGATGGGAGGTATATGGGCACGAAACAAAAAACCATGTCGTTAGCCGCACATAATTTATAATAGAAGGAATTATTAAACTCACGACCATTATCGCATTGAAATGATTTTATGTCTTTTTCAAATTGTGTTTTAACAAGTGTACGAAACTCAACAAATTTGAAGAACACTTGAGATTTGAGTTTAAGTGGGTATACCCAAAGAAAGTGAGAGAAATCATCCAAAAATACCAGATAATATTTGTGGCCTAAATTGCTAGTTATGGGAGATGTCCATAAATCAACGTGAATAATATCAAAGGGAGAGAAAGTAATACTCATAGAAGTCGTAAATGGTAGTCTAACGTGTTTTCATAAATGACAAGAGGAGCAACTATGAGAAAGGTTTCCTTTGTTACATTGGATCAATTTCGGTTTCTAAGAGAATAAATATCGTGAGAACCCGGATGACCAAGTCTACTATGCCACGTTGAGGGAGATATGGTTGTTAGAACGATGGGAGGAGTGACACTAGCAGCGAATGTGGGTAGGAAAGGATATAGGTACCCTTCACTATTGCATCTTGTAAGGAGTTTTCCGGTACGGAGGTCCGTTACAGAAAATCCAAACGGATCAAAGTTAATTAAGACAGAATTATCAATGTCAAATTTTCTAACGGAAATTAAATTTTTGATGATGATTGGGGCATAAAGACATTTTTGAGAGAGATGTGGGGTTGCGGTGGTGGGGTAAGGGTGTGGTCAAATCTTTGAATTGGAATACGATGACCATTACCGCCATAATAGATTGTGGAGTTGGTAACAGACGCATTTGAGGAAGATTACTTGAATTGTTGGTGAGATGAGACGTGACGCCCATATCCATATACCACGCATTATTTGGCTGTTGACGGGTCAAGAAAGCCATTGATTTGTTCTCGGGTAAGGACAAAATTTTAATTATTGTCGGGTAAAGGATAAAAAAATTGCAAAAAAGCAGAAAAGTTATGTGGCTTGTGTTTCTCAAAAAGGAAGAGGAAAAGCAGAGAAGAAGCAATCAAAAACGTGTTGGGAGGCACGTTTATTGTTTCTCGGGTAAAGCAGTAAAAGAAGAGAAAAAGCACGCAACTTACTGTTTCTCGGGTAAAAAAACAGGCAATAGGAGCAATGGAACAAGCACTTTTCTTGTTGTTCAAGTAAAGAAAAAATGAAAAGACAAGGAACTGTGCTCCTTCTTAGGTAATGGACAGAAATCAAAGAAAGAAATTCGGACACAGTGCAACCGCCGGTTGGGGAAACCGAGGTAAGGCCGCAGAAACCGAGGGGAAAGAAAAGAATTAGGGTTTATGTTTTGGCTTCTGATATCATGTAGAATTGTATTAATCTCCATTGAGGAGCCTTTTTCATTAATACAAAATATATATATATATATATATATATATATGTGTGTGTGTGTGTGTGTGTGTGTGTGTGTGTGTAATGTTGAATTATTCTATAATAAAAATCTCAATTCTACCATAATTATATAATACAAAATATGATAAATATACATAGTTACACGTGCTAACAATAACACCCAAATAAAGGAAGATAATTTCATTTTTTAATAATAAGAAGACAAAGCTATTAAACAATTGCTTGCTAAGAGGGTCAACAAAGATACAAAAAAAAAACAGAAATTAATTAGAGAAGCAAAACAATAGTCCAAGCATAAGAAATCATAAGAAATCATAGGAGCCTGTATGTATAACCACAAATTACGCTAGTAAATCAAATTACCTTGATATATGTAAGATAATTTATCAATTAAACTATCCAATAGAATTTAGAATTACCTGACGGAATATAACATTGAAGGTCTTCACCAAATTTAGTGAGGAAGATTTTGGAGCCTTGTGTCTAAACCTCAATCATTTTATTAAGTGTTAGAATGTGAAGAAGTGCAACATTAATACAGTAATATTAATACATATTAATCAATATTAATGAACATTAATATTAATTATTGAGAAAATGGAGAGATAATATTGCCTTTTAGTCTTTTTAAGATAAGTTGAAGGAAGGTAATAAATGAAATATTGTCAAGAAAAGGAGGAAAAAAAAACAGGTTTTTTTGGCCACGGAGAGGTGACATGTCCATTTCTAACTTTATATTATATATTGATTAATATTGATATTGATTACATGTAAGTATTTTAAAAAAACAACCTAATTATATAAATAATTTTATACTGTCAAGTGTCAATATATAAATTTTAAAATCTTAAAATAAACATATCCTAGAAAGTTAAAAAGTTACCTATACCATGATGTCACCTAAGTTTACCACCCCCTTTTAAACTGATATGATACGTCAATAAAAATAAAGTTGAGGAAAGGCTAATTTTCATGGTCACTTTACACACACCATTGCTGATCGTTTTGTTTCACTATCTTTTCATCTGTGAGCCTTCTATGATGCCATTTGTTGATGATGTATTAGTCTTTTGTCATTTTACCTACATTACCTGCTTTAGCAATTTTCATGGCCACTGCACACACCAAATGGATTCACCTTTTTTAAAAAATAAAGTTCCTTCATATGGAATGACATGTGAATAGTGAAAGGTTAGAGAAAATATGAATTTTTCTTTGAATTGTAAGTTAGTAACCATGTAAAGGATTTGGTGCATCGGATGGAGTTGTTTCTCCCTTAATCCGAAGTCTCGAGTTTGAGCATTGGTATGAAAAAATTCTTGGAAGGGAACGCTTTTCCCCAAATGGGGCCTTATGCGGCGCAAATTCGAATATAGTCCGGACTCCAATGCGAGTACCAGACATGGGAAAATCTCTCAGTTTATATGAGAAAATCAATTTGCTTAGTTGAATAGATCTAATTTCATTTGTTTTCTTTTTCATCATATGTCCAATTATGGTCTATAGACTATATTAAATATTTGGATCTATTTTAGTATTTTCAGATCAACCAGTTGAGATGTCTCGGGTTTGACGCAGGTATGGAGTCATCTTTGTTAGGGCGTCTCTAATCCGAATTTAGTCGAGGCCCAATACAAATTTCGAATACTATGGGAAACCAAAAAAACATTATCAGGTCAAAACACAAGAAAATGGGTGACACTTCAGTAGCGAATTATCTTCATTTTTATGAAACAACAAAAATCACCCTCTATCACCAAACTCCATTCTTATTCAGAGGTCTCAATTCGAGGTTAGGAATTTAGTCGTCTTTGCTAAAGAAACATTGTGCCCCAAAATGAGATTTTTTGGCACAAATTCTAATTTATTGAACCCAACTTTAAATACCGGATGGAAAACCAAAAATAATCACCATCTTGTGTTTTCCCTTCTTTGCTATTACCTTTTTTTCAACTCGAAAGAAAATGTGGCATTAAGAGTTCAATAACTTTAGTGGTTCAAAAGAAACCGTAACTCTCCAGGAATAATTAACTTGAATTGCAACACTTCATTTCATTTCTAATGAAAATAACCAAACATTGCACTTGCTATGCACCTACTAGAAACCAATTTCGCAAGTCATAGTCTAGCTAAAGTAAAATCAATGTTGACATGTCGTTTCAAAGTCTCTAGTTCTAGCAAGTAATCTTATCACATACATCTTTCTCCAATATGATGGACCACTACATTGGAGACCACTTGCCTATGGGGTGTTGAATTCTATGCTTTAAATTTAAACTATCTTCTATTGGGGGGTTTAAGCTAGTAATTTAATAACCTATATTTGCCAAGTTGAAAACAAAGTGGTTGGCTGGTGTCATAGTAAATAGGGCTTTAACACACCAAAAATATCTGCAGTCGCTCGCAAAATATACTAAAATATATACATTAATTATGTACAAAATATGTATATTATACATTACTAATATATATGAAAAATATACCTTTACCGGCTATTATATCAATTTCCCTAGTAAAGGCCCATTCAATTGGGTTAAGCCCAAGAGCCAAAAAAATACAAATAGAAGTGTCATATAGAGTGGGGCCTATGATAGGAGATAAGCCCAAGAGAAGTGATAAGACTGAGAATCATTAGGATAGATAGTTGTACTAGTAGACAAAGTCAATGTTGGAAAATACCAAAAGTCAATAACCAGTGTTTCCATCTAATCAACCTCTCACTTCAGGTTAGGATCATATTGCTTTCTAAAAGAAGCAAATCAGTCATAAAACACCAAATTGTAGGGACCCTCCTCTTCTATCACAAGTAATTTTGCCTGGACAGTTAAACGAAATTGTAGAATAGTCCGAAAGCATTTCAACAACAATAATAATAACTAATAGCGTACTTTCAAGCGAGTCGAGATCGACTATAAGAATTATCACTGACCATATAATTTCACATGACAATGTAAAATATGGACCCTAAAGAAAATTTGAAGGCATGCAATGATTTCCACCGGTACGCATTACATAAGACTACTGAAAATTATAGAACTGTATATCATAAAATAGAATGTAACTTATATAATCTTACAGTTTAAAATATTTGTACAAGATCATTGTATTTTCACAGACTATAACCAGTCGCATTTACAGACACTGCATATATAAGCAAGTTCAGCTTGTCTAATTTTGTCACAGTACATATTCTCATGAGGTCAAACTCTAACCAACATTCACTATTTAAGATTTGACATGGTGTGTTTCTTCTTCTTCTTTCTCAATGGATACCGTGAAGCGGCATGAAATTTGTGTTGGTTACAAAGGTGCAGGAAACGGAAATTACAAGTAACTGCTAAGTATAAAGAACTGAAATTACAATTGAACTATAAACTAAATTGCAATGAACTTGAAAAATAAACTGGAACAGTTTTTGGTATGTTAAGTCGAGTGTTTGCACTCTGTCTTTAAGACAATATTGCCCCGTATGTATCTTTTCTACGTCCTGGACAATTGTCTCCCAAGATAAAACAACAAGAGAACAAATGAGCAAATGAAACTCAAGTGTTACCGTGAAGAATTTTGAGTAATGAAATGATGCTGGAAGGTAGTAGGAAGACCGATTTCTTGTTTCTGTTTATGTGTTTTCGTGTGGCTCAACAATGGTGACAAAGGGTATTTTATATAGTTGAAGGAGATGCTTACCAACTGCCCACATAAATGCCATTACTGGCCAAGTAATGACAATTATGGAGGTAGTAATTCACCAAAATAAATGGTGAATTTGATGTGCAACGGATGACATTTAGGAAGAGTAATTCAGCCAAAATAAATGGCTGAATTGAGTGTTGTTGACGTTTTGTTCTCTGCCCAATCTGACTTTTTTGAAACTTCAGGGACCAAACTGTACATATTGAAACTTCAGGGACCAAACTGTAAAGAATTCTGGTCCAAAAAGATAATATCAGAAGAAGCGCGGCCCGTGACCGGACTGGCGGCGGCGCGCGTGTGGGCTTTCCTCGAACCGAAGCACATCTAGGTCCTCCCTCCTTTAAACACACGGGATACCCCTTGGGATCCCAAATCCCAAGCCAACTTTGAGACTTATAAACAAAATAATTCTTTCTTCCTCCACCGATGAGGGAGAATTGATCCCATACCACACTTTTTCATGCTTCAAACACCTCACTTCGTGGATCAATATCTCTTTCATTTCTCAACGAAATTTAACTATCTTTGGCCCTACAGTCATCTACTTAGTAGATTATGCATGTGTGAAGAACCGGATTCTCCAACATGCGGAACACTCGTGTTTAAGCCGTTAAAGTTGGTCGATTGCAACTCCCGCCAAAGGCAAATTTCCAACAATTTGTAGCAATGATAAAGTCAACTTGATCAAGTACATTCAAGTTGTAGATTAATGAGATAGTTCAATTTAGTTTAAGAGTAGACGTCTCTCCAATAATGTCCCACTAATTTAATTTCATCAATATCTCAACTCCCAACTAGAGTACTCTTCCGTTTGATTTGTATGCTTCTTGAAAGAATAATGAAATTGAGAGCACATGACCTACCAGTATGTTAGTAATTTATATTTTGTTAAAAGATTCCTGATTCAATAAAATATCACCATATCAGCATGTCAACATTAAAATTTTAAAATGAAAAAAATCTAACGTGAAAATGTAATACATGCAGTGCGTTAATTAGGGAGATAAATAGGAGGAAAACATAAGTGTTTTTCTTTTTTTTGGAAAACATAAGTGTGAACTTTGAACAACATGATGTGGCAAGCTGATCGATGCAACTTGTTGATCTCTTCAAATTAATTTATGATTCAGTTAGCCTTGATCATAATTGTTATTTCTGTTTTCTTAAATCTTTTGGGGTGGAGAGTTGTGGCCTTGTGGGTAGGACATTTAAACTGTTGGTTGGCATTCGATCTTGTAGTGGCACTTATCTATTGTCATTTCTGTTTTTTCCCTCTTTTCCTGTTGAGAGATATAAGCTAAGATAAACTCTATTCTACTTTAATAGTTTCTTATGTAGTTTGGTTGATTTTGACTTTATTTTTCCCTTCATAATATGAAAGTATATCCCCAAGTTAGCATGTTGAAGACTTTAACGGACAAGTAATTGATATATGGTTGGGGGCTATTACCTAGCCAAGTCCTTAACCAAGTGGTTTCGGGTTTGAATTTCCTTGGATACGGAGTCACCTTTGATAGGGAGTATCTTTCCCTCAATGTGGGACTCCTTCGCACGAATCCGCACTTCAAGAAATGCATTTGTCAATAATATTTTTTGTTGTCATATGTTGGAGGTTGTTATTAAAAATACTTTTCGCAATAAAAAATTGTGTATGTCGTTGCAATAACCTCTAATGCGAAAAGTTTTCGCAACAACAAGTACAACAAGTTGTTGCCATTTACGTTTTTTAGCATAAGTATATTAAAGTTTTGTTGTCATTTACATTTTTTAGCAACATTATATTTATTATTGCTAAAGTTTTGTTGTCAATTCTATACTTTCTTGTAGTGCCGGATTTAGTTGGGTTCCAATGCGGGTACCGGACGGGAAATAAAAAAAAACAATTCAAAGACCAGAGGCAAACCTAATACTTAGTTTATATGGAGGCTACGAAATATAACAGATATTAAATATCATGAGGGAGGAGTTAGTGAGATAGTTGAGATTACTTTATCTTTAATTAAATAACTCAGGTTCGTATCCTAAAAAGTAGAAACGATATAACCTTCCATAAAGAGCATTTTTTCTAATTAAATTGAGAAAAATGTATTAGACACACCTGAAGTACTTTTGGTGTGTACACCTAAAATATTGCATGTGAAAGTGGAGTGTGTCGAAATTTTTTGCGTACAAGCCGGGAGGTCAACTATGTATTAAGCCATTACATTTCTGGCGGTACGTACTATCCCAGTTGTGCAACAGTACCACAACATGGATAATTAAGCAAACATTAAATCACTAGCTTTTGTGCCAAACAAACAAAGAAATTCGTACTCCTAGAGTAATAAAAAAGCGAGTACAGATAATAGGTGTTAGGAAGCTTAATTACTGTTGTACGATCTGTAAACATGGCCCTGTTTTAGTGTGTTGTTTAATTAAAATATCTATTTGTGTCTTAAAATGTATATTATTATGGGAAAAGTTCAAATTTATCTTTCAACTATGCAAAATGGTCTAGATTTATTACCCGTTAATTGTTGGGGTCATATCTACCTTACTGTTCGGGCAATGAGCTAGATTTGCCCTTACTATTGGTCAACTATTACGCATTGTTTAAGGCAAAAATCAAAGGCAAATTTAGATCAGTTAGGACAAATCAAGATTTTAAAATTTCGAAGTGAAGCTCACTGGTGGCAATGGAGGCTCGGCGAATGCTACAACATTTATAAACCGTCAAGACACTTAAGAAAAATTGCAACCCATGCATTTCCTAAAGTTTCAATAAACTTTGACCGACCAAACATTCTAAATCGATAATTTTATCAAAACGCTTCAATACGTCAATTCCACTAGAGTTATTGTTCATAAAAATTACCGTTGAGAAATGGTGGAAGATTTAGATTACGCCTCATGACCATGAACTGGTGGTGTGCATGGAGGGGGTAATGTGGTGGTTTAGGTTTAGGGGTTAGAAGTTGGAAAAATATCTAAATTTACACTGAACTATGAAAATGATGCAGATTTGCTCTTAATCTATGCATTAGCGGTGGAGATTAGTGTTTAATTTATATTGATTGTCAGTCAATAACGGCAAGTGAAGAGCTGAAACCAACTATTAACTAAGGATAATGCTTGATGTTGTAAATGTCTGGCAAGCAAGGCATATTTGGGTTTTCTATACATAGAAAATGATCAATTCTGTTAAAATTCAGTGTGAAGACTGCTGAGAATTCCAGAAACGACGAAGAAGTGACATAGGAAAATCCTGAAGAACAGTAAAGCAGATACGAAACTATCAGTTCCCAATAGCACTTGTGTGGATCACAATTGAGGACATATTGGAACCTCGGAACTCGACTTTTGTTCATCATGCACGTAGTTTTATGAATCTTTTTTTATTTATCTATAGTTTTTTTTTTCACATGCCCATTTTAAATACCAATATAGATATTGTCTATAAACCAATAACTTATGAAGTTTATGGGTTCCTACTTCCTACTATGACTTTAATTATTATACAATACTCTCTTCGTCTCAATTTATATGATGTAGTTTGACTGGATACAAAATTTAAAAAATAAAAGAAGATTTATGAATTTTATCATCTAAAACAAGCTAAGGATATTTGTGTGATTATAAATTATTTCGTTAAGCGTAAAAATTAAAATTTAATGTTAAATTATTATCAAATAAGTAAAAATGTCTCATTCTTTTTTGGACTGACTAAAAAGGAAAGTGTGTCATATAAATTGGGATAGAGACATAATAATTAGATTCACATTCAAATATTTATTGGTTTTTGGTGAATCTCTTATTATATATACATGGTATAAGAAAAATTTATTAAATTCCCGTAGACTCGTAAATAGTGTTCTACGGGCGGATTAAATTCCCGTAGACTCGTAAAATTTATTAAATTCCCGTAGACTCGTAAATTCCCAGAAGTTGGAGAATTTTATTGATATCATGAACAGTGGCGGATCCAGAATTTTGAGTTATGAAGTGCTGATAATAGTTATTAAGAAGAAATAAGCTGCCATTTTATATTTTCAGGCAATAAAATTTTGCAGAAACAGTGTTGCGTCGTGCCGAGAAGAGATCTATGTTATGGCTCCAAACTCACTTTTGCCTTGAGTTTGTACTTATTTCTAAGTTCATCTATTATCTTTCTCAACTTGACATTTTATATTCCGTCACTTTCATTAACCACAATTAGACAATACGAATACAAATTTGTTTTATTTTTTTCCTTTATTTTATTTTGAGAAGTCCAAAAGTCGTATTGGTTAGTGATCAACAAATTAATTCATACTTACTCCATAACCGTTACGAAAACGTATTACACAACACAGCCTTCAGGAAACCTTTTTGAAGCAATAAATGATTCCAATTTTAAGGCCAATATTGCGTTTAGTATATCCTGCGAGTCTTTCTGCCCAGTGCCAATAGAATATACTTATTGGTCATTTTAGCCCAAAATATTGATATTGAATAGTGTGGCCAAATGAGACTGCACAAATATTGTCAAAGGCTGCAGCAATAACGAAAAAACAAAAGAAAGAAGAAGAAAATTACAGAGGGGAAAAAAAAGAGGATTGAGGGAAATAACAGATTTTCTGGAAATATCAGACAACTATACCCCAAAAAAAAATGAAAAAAAAACAATTAGGAAAAAGACTTTTAAAGTCTGGTTATGAATTTTGAATTTGTGATTTGGTCAAAATAATAAAGTAGTTTGTGTATAATATGAAAATATTTTTCTCTTCCATCTTTGATTAAATAATTTGTAAAAACAATTATATCTAAATTCACTAACATATCGCGTGAAGTGCGGTTTATTCACTAGTTTTCTATACAGCTATATACACCCAGTGCCGAGATGAATGGGTGCTCAAGCAACCAAAATGGCTAGTGGGTCCGCCGCTGATCAAGGGACAAGTTGCATTAATGTATATTTATGATTGTTATATAAAAAATCTGCATTATACTATTAGCACTACGTATAGTAACGGTAGATAATGTAATTCTCCTTAGTTTGAGACTTTTAATTAATGCAATATATATAGGTGTTTATAATTATAAAATCTAATTGGAGAATGATATCTACTTTACATAATTACACTACAATAATAATTACAGAATATATGGAGAATATTTATTTATTCTCTATCACACCTCCTCAGTTGGAGTGGGAGGAGGCCGAACGCTCAGACTGAATCTGAAGTCAAGAAACAACTGCAGCGGAAGCCCCTTAGTAAATATATCTTTGTACTGATAGAAAGAAGGAACATGTAACACCCGAACATGGCCCATGGCAACCTACTCACTAACAAAATGAATATTCATCTCAATATGTTTGGTTCGCTGATGCTGAACCGGGTTATGAGACAAGTAAACAACATATATGTTATTACAATAGACAAGAGATGCCTTACGTAAGGGACAATGAAGCTTTAGAAGAAAATTTACGAGCCAACATAACTCGGCAACAACGTTCGCAACGCCTCTATATTCTGCTTCTGCACTCGAACGGAAAAGCTTGGCTTGCCATATGGCAGACCACGAGATGAGATTATCACCAAAAAATACACAATAGCCGAAAGTAGATCGACGTGTGTCTGTACAACCGCTCTAATCGACGTCTGTATACGATATCAGCCTAGTTGGTGCAGATGGATAAAGATGTAACCTGTAGTCAAGAGTACCCTTAACGTACCGAATAATACGGTTAAGAGCGGTGAAGTGAGGCTTCATGGGAGCATGCATAAACAAACACACCTGTTGAACGACATATATAATATCAAGTCTAGTGAAGGTAAGACATTGAAGTGCACCAGCAAGACTTCTATAGAGAGAAGGATCGAGCACCAGATCCTCATCATCGACACTGAGTTTTGACTTCGAGTCGACTGGAGTGGGCATGACGTTGCAGTTTATCATTTTAGCCCTGTAATTAAATTCTTCGGCATACTTACTCTGACACATGAACATTGTATTTTTGGATATGGTCACTGAAATCCCTAAAAAATAACTTAACATACCCAAGTGTGTCATAGCAAATTCGGATTTGAGCAGGGTAATGATCTCGTATTTCAGCACATCAGATGAGGTAGTTAGAACAATATCATCCACATAGAGCAAAAGGTATGCAACGTCATTACTTCGATGTAAAATAAAAAGTGAATTATCACTTTTGTTGCATACGAACCCAATCTACATGATGTAAGTGGAAAAGCGTTCATACCAAGCCTTGGGGACTTGTTTCAAGCCATAAAGTGACTATCAAAGACGACAGACATACTGAGGAGCCTCTGGATGCACAAAGTCAGGCGATTGATGCATATAGACGGTTTCTTTCAAATCTCCATGTAAGAACGTATTTTTCATATCAAGTTGATGAATCAAACAGTTCTTTCTCATAGTTATGCTCAAAATAGTGCGAATGGTGGCTGGTTTGACCACTGTATGAAGGTCTCACCACAATAAACTCCATCTTGTTGCCCCATGCCATTTGCCACAAGTCTCGCCTATGGCGTTCAAGCTCACCATTATCCCTGAAGTTATGGCGATATAGTCACATGCAACGAATCGCATTCACCCACTCTGATCTCAGAATAAGATCCTAAGTGCGCTGTGTAGTGAGCGCATTAAATTCCTCATGCATGACTGCATTCCAATTCGGGTCAAGCATGGCTAATTTTGGATTTTTAGGGATAGGTAAGATAGTCTGAGTGGATAGGTTAAAGTTGACTTTCGGTTTGAAAATCCTATACTGGGTACGTGTTTCCATACGGTGGGTCGGAAGTGGGAATGATTGGGTCATGGGTAGTGGGGTGGTTATAGGCAGTAGGGTCGGTGACACGGGATGGGGTAGTGAGCACAGTGACGGGGGCAGTGACAGGTGGTGAGACAGTGAGCACGGCGACGGGGATAGGTGCCATGATATATTGCATTTATAATGGAAAAACGTTCTCCTTGAATGTCACATAGCGAGAGACTAGGATTTTATTTGTGGTCAAATCATAGCATAAGTACCCCATATGGTTTGACGCGAAACCTAAGAAAATAGAAGGGGTAGTTTTAGGTGCTAATTTGTGAGGGGCCGTGGAGGCGAGATTGGGGTAGCATAGACAATCAAAAATCCGAATGTGATTATAAGAGGGGATCCGACGGAAGAGAATTTCAATTGGAGTTTTATTTTTAAGAGTTCGTGTTGGTAATATATTAAAGAGGTATGCCGCCATGTGTAAGGTATATATCTAAAAAGAAGAGGGGGATGGAAGCATGGAAAAAGAGCATAGTACGGATCTTATTGTTAATGGTGCATATGATCTTTCGACTTTACCATTTTGAGGTGAGGTATGGAGGCAAGAAAATCGAAACACCATGCCGTGGTCCGCACAAAATTTGTGAAAGGGAAGGTTGTCAAACTCACGACTGTTATCACATTGAAATGTTTTGATGGTCTTTTCAGATTGGGTTTTAACATATGCTTGAAATTCAATAAATATTGTGTAGACTTGGGACTTATATTTTAGAGGATACACCCAAATAAAGTGAGAGAAATCATCCAAGAGCACCAAATAATATTTGTGACCTAGTTTGCTAGTAACGAAAAACGTCCATAAATCCGAATGAATAATATCAAAGAGAGAAAACGTTACACTTAATGAAGGTTGAAAAGGAACTCTAACATGTTTTTCTAAAGGGCAAGAGTAGCAAGAAGGGGTAAATTTTCCGTAATTACTTTGTATGAAATTCTGGCTTCTAAGAAATTAAAAATTGGTACTCCGAGTGCCCGAGTCTAATGTGCCAAGTGGATGGAGAGATTGTAGCTAGAGAGATTGGTGGATTGACACTTGCAATGGAAGTGGATGAGAAAGGATATAGGTCCCCTACACTATTGCATTTCGTAAGAGTTGTTCCTGTATGTAGGTCCTTCACAGAAAAGCCAAAAGGGTCAAACTCAATGGATACATAATTGTCACTAGCAAACTTCCTAACAAACATTAAGTTTTTAATGAAGTTAGGAGCATATAGGACATTTTTTAGGGTAAAGGGTGGGTGAGGCGGTTCTGTTTGAGTGGTGCCATAGCCTTGAATTGGAATGCGATTGCCATTGCCGACCATAATAAATTGAGGATTGTTCAAATTAAACAGGTGAGAGAGATTATCAGAGTCGCGAGTGAGGTGGGATGTAGAACCTGTATCCATGTACCATGTGTTGTCGGGCTGCTGGAGGTTCATAGTGTTGTAGGCCTGGGTTAACTCGATAGGAGTCAGTAGGCAGGAATGTTGTTGTTATTGAGGAGCCAACGTAATATGGGTCTGCTCTGTGTGGCCTGCCTGACGTGGACCTGGTCGAGGGCCCACTAAGCTGGGCTGTTGCCACTGGCCAGCGTGCTTTGGGCCGGCAGCGTCGGTGGTCCGGAGGGCAGAGTGGTGGTCGGCGGTATGTCGATCGCCAATGTTTGTGGAATATTATCATCTTGTTTGGCTCGTCTAGTTTCCTCCAATAGCAATTGTGACCTGGCTTTGTTGAAGCTAGGGAGGGGATCGACTTGTTGGATCCCCATGGAAAATGTATCGTACTCACCTTTCGGTAAACCAGTAATGAGTTACAAAACCATCTTTGTTTCGGAAATCGGATTGCCAACATTAGACAATTGATAGGCCACTAGTTTGAGTTGTTTACAATACTTTGACATGTTAGCAAAATTCTCAAGACAGGTGTTGTTAAATTGTTCCTCCAGATACACGACACGTGTATGTTTATTGTCTTGAAAGATTTCCTCTAGCCTTGTCCATAGTTCATGAGCCGAAACACATGTCTTCATGATAGTATGAATTAAGTCCTTGGATATGGTGTCATATATCTATTGTTTGACGATTGAGTCACGCCTTTTCTACGTCGAGTTATCGACATCGGGTGGACGGGGTAGGTGGCATCAATGTGATCAAGCACATTGTATGCGTATGCATGAATTTGAAATAGTTCAACCCACGATGAGTATTGTCCATCCTCTTGATCAAGAACCAAAGGGATAAAGCTTTTGATATTCATCACGGCAAAAGTCGGATGAAAGGTGTTAGGAAATGAGGGGGAGGAGGATGATGTGTAACGTCATGGGTGGAGGAGGAGGAACCAGGAGAAGCCAGGGGGGTTGTCGGCCTTTGTGAATGGAACTGAATTTCCACTCAAGAGACCAAAAAAGAAGAAGAGAAATATGTTGAGATGGAAGTAGCCGACAACAGGGATGGTTGCACCAACAATGAGAAGCTGAAACACCTGTTGTGCGGCTGTGTAGCCGCCATTAGGGTAGAGAAATTTTAGGGTTTGACTTCTGATACCATGTAGAATAGTGTAATTCTCTTTGGTTGGAGGCTTCTCATTAATGCGATATATAGGTGTTTACAATTACAAAACCTAATTAGAGAAGGATCTCTACTTTACATAATTACACTGAAATAATAATTATAAAATATATGAAGAATATTTATTTATTCTCTATCAAAAACAATTTATTACTTTGATGTTCTTTGGATTTTGAATAATTTACTTATGAAAGGTTACTAGGGCAAATTGCTCTGCACTCAGCCACACCACAATAACCTCAAAGCAATCTTTCTCTAATTGCAATTTGAATAACCATATCACCAATAAGTTCAGTTCTTCCATAACATAAACGTACAGGAGTACTTTTGCTTCACAACTATCGTCTATCTTCATTTGAATCATAGGTCAATTTCATGCTGGAGGTTTTGTATTATCATAATGGTCCTGTTTCCCTAGCCTTATCAGAGATAGGTACCTAAGATACATGATTGTTTTTACTGGTGATTGTTACCAATTACCATACCTTCAGCCCTTCATTTTTGTTTTCCTATGAACGTATAAATAATAAATTGAAATGGTACCAATAAACTTCAGCATAGGCAAAAATTATAGTAGTAATTTAGCACCACTAATGATTTCTTAAAGGTGAAGACTTGTCATTACTCTCCAAGTTAAGGCAAAAATTGTAACCCCTTATCTTATTAGTACACAGAATATGTAAAAATATATTAGAGCATCCCACACCTACCCAAAAAATAAAAAGCAACATGATTTGCTGTTAAATTGATGAATTAAAAGGCCCACATATCTTCCTCATGGTGTACAGACAACAAAGCATGCAAGAAAAGGATAACTAAGCACTCAATTATCTTCTTGTCTCCATCTCCTTGATATTCAATTGCAATCGCAATAAGTATCTCGTTTTCTAAAGCATGAATTTCAGTGGAAAATTGACTGCTGTGGAACAATAGAATTCTTCAGTACTGGTGACTTTGATTAAAATGTTATCATCTTCTACATGTGATAACTCCTGAAGGTACTCTGAAAAGTAAAAGTTGAAGGAAAATGAGACCAAAAGGATTACATATTTTTGACCCTCTAGTCCGAGTCAGGGCTGGAGTTAGGGCATAGGGGTTCATCCGATTCCCTTTCGTTGAAAAATAATATAATATATAACGTTAAAATTATTTTTTATGTATATATAATAGATGTTGAATCTTCTTTACTTCTTTCTAAACTATTTTTTTACATTTTAAATCCTTTTATGGAAAATTCCGACCCCGCATTGGTCCGAGGGAAAATGACAACAGGAGAATTAAAGCAACGGTTGATGCAGAACTATGCTATATGTAGAAAAGAATTTATCTAAGTGGATGAAAAAGACAAGGTGGGGAAGAAGGAATTTTACATTTGAGAAGCCAATTATTGACGGTTCTTGATTCTTTCACCAACATGATTGACTTGTAGAATTAAAATTGCTTTACAATCTCTTAGTTCCCTCAGCTTCTGCCACTACATATTCTCCATTATATGGTCCATTCATCCACTCTTTCTTCCCATCCAATGGATGAAAATAATAAAATAAACTTTAAACCAGGCCCAAAATACACCATAAAAGTAGCATTGAATTCAACAGCTTGAATAGAAATATAGTAGTATCAAGAACCAATGCAAGAATATATACTTCTTTTATCTTGTGGCTTTAAGCAGATTCTCATTTCCCATTTCTAAGACAAAAATTTGCTGATTTTATCTATGTTGTTCGGACTCTTTTAAAATGTCTATGAGTTCGTATCGGATTCTTCAAACTTAGTGCATCTTTGGAGGATCTGACATAGGTGCGACAACATTTTTGGAGAGTCCGAATAACTTAATTTATGAGTTATAAATTACATTTTTTTTGCATATTGAATTCAGAATATATTTTTTATACATATTAAATAAATATTTTAACACAAATACGAAATTTGAACTTAAGTTAATGGGTTCTGCCGAACCCATAACTGCAATGCTAGCTCCGCCCCTGGGTAAACTAATGCATGCTTGCTTTGGTCCTCACTAAGTTGATGTAACAGTAATAAAAAACTGATAAATCTTAGATAAACAACTTAGTAACTAGTACTAAACAAGTTTCTGATGGATTTACTTAAGAGTGAAGATATTTGGAAAGTCAGTAATGTCAAATATAAGCTTCTCTTTAATATAAAAAGACAGAGCTACATGCAAGATATTGTAGTATAGTGATTCACTTTAGCAGCAAGTAGCTTGAACCATAATAAAAGCATTGATTACATTGATGAATGCCCAACCAACATGTCCATGTTAGTCAACACACCACAATCTCCAATAAAGCAAATTAAAGAAACAAAAGAGAACAAAGATAAAGCAAGCAAAAGGAAAACAAAACCCACAAGAAAAAAATTAAGCATTCTCCATTTCTTATCTGTTAAGAGTCCCACATCGGATATGAAATGAGAATATGGACTCCTTATATTGACTTGGACAATCCTCACCTTATAAGCTAGCTTTTGGGGTTGAGTTAGACCCAAGATCCATTCTTTACATGGTATCAGAGTTATGCTCATTTCAATTCTTTGTTCTCCGATGTTGGGCCCCCAATTTATATTGTCCACGCTCCAGTTAACGAGGTCTGGACTCACGGAGGAGTGTTAAGAGTCCCACATCGGATATGAAATGGAATATGGACTCCTTATATGGACTTGGACAATCCTCACCCTACAAACTAGCTTTTGGGGTTGAGTTAGACTCAAGATTCATTATTTACATTATCATCTGCTTTCCTTGTAAGCTGATTTGGACTGCCCCTTTTTTCTATCTAATATAACCACAGTACCCTCAGGTAAATTCTACTCATTCCTCTGTTTTTTCCTCTGTTTCCCCCCTGTTTTGTTCATATTGCTTGAGATGGGAGAGTAACCTCTTTTAGGCCACACTATTGTTTCTTTTTTGTGCAGTCCCATGTATAGTCAGAGTCCTTCCGACGACGACAAATTGGTGCCGGTAAGTAATCCAAGAGCTTGGGTACCATATATGAGCACCAGGGATTGTTCTCAAGGATTTTGCAGTTTATACTGCCCACAATGGTGTTACATAATTTTGCCTCCACCACCTCAATTTGAGTTCCCTGATGATGATGATTCTGGTCCTAATTTCTCTCCCTTAGTTATCGTGATCATCGGAATTCTTGCTAGTGCTTTCCTATTAGTCAGCTACTATACCATGATATCAAAGTATTGTGGGAATTCAAGAAGGACGGAAAATCATCAAGAAGAATCAGAATTAGAAGAGGATCATCACGACCCTTCGAATCACGAAGCGTGGAATGTTAGTGCAGGTGGTTTAGATGAAGCATTAATTAAGTCTATTACAGTGTTCAAGTACAAGAAATGTGATGGGTTATTGACTGAAGGGTCAGATTGTTCTGTTTGTTTAAGTGAATTTCAAGAAGATGAAAGCCTTAGACTTTTGCCAAAATGTAGCCATGCTTTTCATGTAATGTGCATTGATACATGGCTTAAATCTCACTCCAATTGTCCATTATGTCGAGCTCATATAATTTTTCCAAATGCTTTGCCTCCTCCGGTAATGGAAGCTCCTCGAGAAATTGAAACAACTCCACAAATCCAACCTCAACACGATATAGAAATGGGCATCAGAGAAGAAGAAGAAGAAAAAGAAGATGTAACAAACCATATTAATCAAGAATTAGTAAGGAGGAGATCAGTATCAATGGATTATGCGTCTCAAGGTCGTTTATCTATAGCCGATATACTAAGAATTGATCACGACGAATTTCAAGATGGTGTAACGGGAGAAGATTCTGATTTGCAAAGAGATGTTACAAGAAAACAATGGTGAAGAAATGAGTAGGAGTGGGATTAGAAACAATGTACTAGTACAATATTGTGTAGCAAGTCCAATGATGATGAAGAGATCATTATCCAGTGGGAGATTCTTGTTTTCCAAACGTGGGAGACCACAAAACATGGTCATTCCTAATTTGTCAAATGTTTGAATATTTTTGTGCCAATTTTTAGGACGATTTGTGTATGCTATTGAACAAAGAGTCGATTAACATGAGTTTGAAAGGTTTTAAATTTCCTCTTAGAATTTGAGTTTTTATAAATCCACTATTTTTGTATGGGAGAGTGAGTGGACGATTGTTCTATGCAAAAAATCAAGGGAGAGTTCCATATTGGCATGTTTCTTGAGTTTTGTTTTTTTTGATTATTGATGATAGGTTAATCCAGCTACAACTATCGTGTCGGAGTTGGATTCAAAGAAAAAAAAAAGAATGTTGCAAGTGAGTTAAGTTTCTATAGGGATAATTTTACAAGTTTTTCATCACGTTTCACTTCATAACATTTACCTCGTTTTTAGGAAATATACTCTCGTAGGTTATTTTGTTAATAATAGAAAACCTCAACAAGAAAAATACAAGCACGAGTCCAAGCCTTACCTTATTGATTTTAGTGAGGGCAAGACAAATCTTACTCTCAACATTACAAGAGTTTGAGATGTTCAAATATATTATGATCATTGCAGCGTTAATATTATATCTATCTATACTTATATAATGCGATGAAGACATTGGAGTTTGTGAACTTACTTTAAAATGTGAGGTCACTCAAAAAGAAATAAGAAATGGCCCAACTATTCGCGCTTGATGCAAGTTAATTTGTGATTCTTTGTCTTCTTCAATTCATCCAATAATAACTGAAAATTCGTGGATTAAATATTGCCTATTACTGCACTTGAACTCTGGATTTATGTACGCTTCTACTTTGGCATTTTCCCTGCCAATTATGTGCGCTATGGAGAGTTAATTTGCACCATTGGTAGTTTGGTACTATGACACCAAAAAAAGAAAAAACTTCGTGGAGTTTCATTTTAAAACCAAAAGTTAAAAAGGAATGTGATTTCACTCTTTAAATATATGAAAGCACTAAACTTAGTAGATAATATATTATACTATATCTTATACTGAAATTGGTGGTAACATGCTTAGGAAAGAATAAATTAGAGAATTACTAATGATTGTTTTCAATGTCATTAAAATTTGTTATAATGTTTAATGATGAAGTATGTTTAAATTTGGGTAATTGCGTAGGGCCTCGGGGAAGGGCTTTGATTCTAATGCTTAAGGCAGCCCATCGGCTTCCCAGCAATTGTGTCGTGCATTATAGCTAGAGGTGGCAATTTGAGCTTATATTTGGAGACTTAGCTCATTTAACCCATATTATAGTAAATTGCGTCACTCATATTTTTGGTTGGTAAATATGAGCTTTAATTCTCTTTTTAATTTATAAAAACATGGGCAAATATGAGTAAAATTTGGGTATCAATATATGTAATGAAGCATTTTTTCTCTCATGTCCTCTTCATATATCAAATAAAAGTTACATTAATTCTCTCTCATGTCCTCTTCATATATACCATATACCATTTTTTCATGTACTTTTTAAAATATTAATATATTCAAATAATATTTTTTAGTCACAAAAAAATAACGGCCTCAGTCACCAAGTGAAAATAAAAAAAGAAGAATAAAGAGGAGAAAACGAAAAAAAAACTTTTTAAAATGGTAGATGGAATATGAGATTTAAGGTGATTTTTTTTGTTTATTTGGAAAATTACATTTTCTCTGTTACGCGGCGCTTTCCTGAGATTCCTTGGAAGGGCGACGTAAGGCTAAGCAACCGATGTCAGTGTAGTTACTATCCATCAACTGGGGTCCCCTCCGTACGCTAGATGAGACTATCAGTGCCATACGGGAAAATCAATGTCAAAAGCAATTGAGAGAATAGAAAAGAGAATTGAGAATGAAAGAAAGCTTTATTGCATTAATGAAAGCTATTACAACGAAAGCAAACGGTGTCGAGGGGAGACACCAGAAAAGATAATTGATTATTTGCTTGAAAGTTTGATTGCTTGATCCCCTTATATATGTTCTAAAAATAAAAAGGCAAGCAACATGACTAGACATAACTATACTAGAGAAACATAACTATACTAGAGAAACATAATGGAAATACAGAAAGTAAACCTATTCTATATTTACATCAAAAGGGACCTATACTATTACAAAGTAAGAACATGATCATTGATGACACTTTGAGGGGCCGCAACCTTGTCTTCAGCATCGAGCACTCGGGCCCTGACACGGGCGCACGAGTAGGGCATATTGATTCATTTATTAAAATAACACTTTTCTAAAAAAAAAAACCTCTATGATACCATCATCTTATATACATATACTGTGATAGTATCGTGGAGGACTGCTTCAGTCCTTCAATGAGACACTCCTTAGTCCATGGTACCATCGTGGTATATAAATATACTGACATGATATCATGGAGTATTGATTCAGTCCTTCTCTTAGTCCTCCATGATACCATCACTATATATAAATATACTGCGATGGTATCATGGAGGAAGAGTTGGGGTGAGGAAGTACTCGGGTAATTAGTTTCGGCTGATTAGGTAAGAAGACAAATTAGTTTAGAAGGGGCATGAGGCGAGTAATTATTTTATTTTTTATGGGTATTTAGTGTTGTTTTCCCTAAAATTATTGGAAAATGTTGATTCAGTTTGCAGTTAGTTGTCAACATATACACTATGGACCAACTTTTGTATATGTTTTAATGTTAGTTTGATGTTAAAAAAGAAAACACTAAAAATTGAAAAGTGAGAACTAAAATATACTACCACATTCACGATGCATGGATACAGAATTTGTACTTGTTTGGAGAGTCTCTCGTGGTTTGTGGATGGATTCTTGAAAAATTATAAATTGTAGATTTTGAGTATAAATGTATGACTTCTTTTTGTGATGAAAAGTAAACTGTAGTTTTCTCTAGGGACAGAAAAGGCCCCAAGGACTCCAAAAATTCTAGGCTTAATTATGTTTCTAAAGATTATGCACATGATGAAGGATGAGAGAAGTAACAATTGATGGATTTAGAATATGACAACTTCATGTTTGCTGATCCTTTAGTGTCAAGAAATGTAACCTGTACTGTTCAAGCAACATTCAATAATATGGATGTTTTAGAGTTGAGAGGCTAAATTGTAAAGGATCACAAGGCAGAAAAAACAAGTGCTCGAAGAGTGATAATTTAAAAAAAAAATTACTTGACATGATTAACTATTAATATCTAATTATATTTAGTAACTATAGTTTATTTTAATTACATCTCATAACTAAAAGTTATATGTTAATTACCATCTATAACTATACCAAAATACATTAGGTTTATGACTTGTATTTATCCATCGCTCTTCTCCCTCGCCTCTCTTTCTCTCCGTCCCTCTCTCTGCCGTCGCCTCACTGCCGGAGCAGCGACGACCATCGACTATTTCCAAATCTCGTCATTTTCCAATCGTTTTCCGCCGGACACCACTGCTCGCCGATCCCAAATCGGAAAAGTAGCAACGTCATGCTCCCTCCAGATCTGGTCCCTCTAGATCTGCACTGTCACAACTGTCGGCGCCTCCGCCGGACACCACTGCTCGCCGAAAAAGTTGATCTCAAATCGGAAAAGCAGTGACGTCATGCTCCCTCCAAATATGCACTGTTACGACTGTCGGCGCCTCCCTCTAGATCTCGTCGTTTTCCGTCGGACACCACTACTCGCCGGAGTGATTTGTCACCATATATTCACAGTGGGATTGGTCAAAACACCGATAGATCAATGGAGCACCAAAACACCGGAAAAGTCGATTCATTTTTCGGCGTGCCGGCTCATATCTGAGCTTTTTTTTTTGTATTTCAAATCGGAGTGACTTTTATTTGCTTGTATCTCTGATGTGGGTGTATATTATTTCCTATATTCAACATTTGAGTATATTCGTTAATTTTTAGTGTAAAATTCAGTGTTTGGAGGTGTATTTTATTTCTTATATTCAGTATTTGAGTGTATTCGTTAATTCTTTAGTGTAAAATTCAGTATTTCTTTATGTATTTTTTGCTTGTATTTTGAAGGAGATTTTTTGTATACAAATAAATAAAGTGAATTTGAATACAACTTTAAATATAATAAATTGAACATAGTGTAAAAGTAGCTATAAATGAATACATGTAAGTTAAATACATCTGACTTGAATACAACTGAGTTGATGAGTTGAATACATCTTACTTGGGGGGATGGGACGGGTCAGGTCGGGATCGGGATTTGGGGGTTTTTTTTACCACTTAATTTTAAAAAATAATATATATAAACACTTCAATAATTGAACAAGATAGTGTAATAAAAACATACCAATGTTGTTTTTGTGCCTCTTATATTATTTAATAGAAATATGATTTTTTTTGTAATACAATTTCAAAATTGCAACTTTGTGGTGTTGTTCAAAAGTTGCAAATCACATAGTAAAATTGTAATTAAAAAAATTACATAGTTAACCATACTTTTTTATAATTTCCTCACAATGTCTTGAGGATTTTCGGTTGGAATTGGAATTTGTTGGTCAAATTGTTCGACGTCGCTTCCTGTTCCCTCTGACAAGATTTCGTTGTAGTTGTAGTCTTCTTCTTCGTTAATCTCCGGTTGACCACACCGCCTACGCTCCGCTCGAATCCAATCTCCGAATAGAACTGCAATCTCCAATGTGTCTCCCGCCAATGAATGTATGTGCTCTCCTATTTGAAATCTTCCAGCAGAAAAAGCGCTTTCAGACACTGTTGATGACGCTTGAATATTCAACACATCTCGGGCCATCTTTGCTAGTGTCGAAAATGTATTCTCATTCTACCTCCAGTATTTCAACAAGTCTTCATGTCCTTCATCATTTACAATTAATTCGTACGGTACAACACCATGCAAAACATAAACATCAAATTCGCTAACTTTTGAAGAAGTTGAACCACTAAACATTTTATTTCTAAGGCCTTAAATACTAGCACCAGAAACCACATATTTTTTATAAGGTTGCAGCGAAGTAGTAGAAGATGATACCGAAGCCGGTTGATTATTTGCACTTTGTTGTTGGTAATACATATATACTTGTTTGCATTCAGTGTGTATGCTAGACGTAATTTCTTCTTTAGTTGGTTTGAGAGTTGGCTCTTCAGTTGGATATGTTGGAAGTACTTCTATACAATCATAAATCGTTTTTACAAGTGTTTTACAACCGTCTACTTTAATAGTCGGATTTAATACAACACCAATAGTATAAATAATGGCAATAGGAAAAAAATATTTTTAAAATTTTCTAAATATTTTTTTAATAGATGGAGCGTAAGATATTTTTTCCATATATTCATTAAGTAACAAAAATATTAGAGCTATATAAAATAATATATTTGAAATAGTAGGATAATAAATACCGAAAAATTCTTTAGTAGCTTGAAAAAATTTCTCTAGAAATCCATTAAGTTCTAAAAAATTATCCTTATCTACAAGCATATCCCTTGGATTTTTATTATGGGCGTTAAATAACAAAGTTATAGGTTGTCTATAATCATAAGCAACAAGTAGTTGTCCAAACGCTGACGTAACGTCATGTAATCGAGGTTTGAAACTTTGCTCAATGGATGATCCTCAAGATAGTTGCCAACTTCACTCCCAATTTTTTTAACTTTGATATAAATGAGCAAAAAAAATATAATATTTAGTAGGCAATGTAGAATTGTAGAGAGATAAATTGAGAGATTGTAGGAAGATTTGTGAGAAAAATGAAGAGGAAAATGAGATATTTATAGTTGAGAAATAGGGTTAAAGTGTAAATATATTAACTTAGGTGTTAAAAATAAATATTAAGGGGGTAGGGGGAAAAATGGCAGTTATAACCGTTGCACAACGGCCAAAATCAAAATTTGGCCGTTGTTGCAACAATTATTTTTGCAAAGGGGGAAGGGGGCTGGTGGGGCGGGGCGGGACGGGGTCGGGGAGGGTCGGGATCGGGTCGGGCCGGGGCGGGATCGGGTCGGGGCGGGGCGGGATCAGGACGGGCGGGACGATCCCAGGCCCCGTCCCGAGTTCGAACCCCGACACCGACAAATTTTTTTATAGGGGATCGAGGCGGGGCGGGTAGCGGGACGGGCCGACCCAGCCCACTGGACAACCCTGATATAGAATAAGACATTTGGTGGAAATTGTACTTACGTTTTTTTCAAATTATAATTATGTTTGAAAGCGAACCTTACCCCAAGATTTTATTATTCTATATATATCCATTACTTGACAAGAACGAATCTCTTTTCATTATATTTTCCTAGCTCAAGTTGGATTTCCAAGTAAATTAGATTATACTTAAAGCAACCATCACATTTTTGCAAAAAATCCAACTCATAATGATTTCTACAAATGTTTTTATGGACTTCCCTCATTACGTAATTAGCTTCATCGGGGCCTACGCACTATACTAGGGAACCATAAAAATACCAATGATAAAGTTTTTCGTCTACAACGCAATACCAGACAACTTTGGTCCTTAGAGCTCTGGATGCTTTCGGGTCCTCTGGGAGCTTTCTATTCATTAGGTAGTCCAAGAACCCATTTCTCCAGTCCCAAGTTAGGCTGGTTGAATTTACCTTGTCGTACCCAATGGGATCCAGCGCCCAATGCAACGCTGAACAACCAACTCAATTTTGGAACCCTCGACTTCCGTGCTGGAACTCAAGTTTGTGAGTGCATCTTCCTCTATGTTCTTTTCCCGAGGTATATGTACCACCATCCATTCTTGAAAATGAGATAACATCTTTAATTTCATTTCAAGGTATCTTTATATGCGCTCATCTTTGGCTTCAAATACTCTGTGGATTTGGTTCACTATCAACAGTGAGTCGCACTCGACTTCAATAATTTGCAAGCCTAAACCTCAGGCCAGCTCCAAACCTGCAACCAAGTCCTCGTACTCTGATTCGTTATTATTCAATGGAGTGCTATGTATTTCTTGCCTTAAATTTCACCAGTGGGAGTTCGCAATACTACCCACAGACCGGTTCCCTTGACGTTAGAGAAACCATTAGTATGGAGTGTCCAGATTTCGGGGACAGTCCCTGAGACCAATATAGCCTCTTTTTTCACCTAGGGGGGTTACTCCCAGACTGAAATAGGTCACAAAGTCTGCGAGTACTTGAGATTTTATCATAGTACGGGGTCTATATTCAATGTCAAATTCACTTAATTCTATTCGGGCTTATGCAATACATTTTAAATATGGAACGTAGTTACTATGGCAATTGGGTGACATTAAAAATACGGCCAAAGCTTTCGCGACGCCATTACTAAGGAAAAAGCCAACCTTTCAAGTAACGAGTAACGAGTCTCGGCCCTTGACATTACTCTATGTTGACACCCAATTTTGTCCCATCTTTTTCTTATTTATTCACAATTTTAAATACTTTTGGATGCCTCAAAAAACAATTTATATATATATATATATATATATATATCTTATTATTCTCTTATTATTATCATTATTCGCATTTTTACTATCATTTGCATTTTTTATCATAATCATAAGTTTTATGCGGAAATTCTATGTTATTTTATTCTCGCAAAATTGCATCGCATTTCCATTTTTTATTAAGCATTAAACATTTCACAAATATTATATTATTATCACATCGTTATGTTATTTTAAATAATTCACATCTTTTACAAAAAAAAAATTTAATGCTAAACCCTTTTTATTTTTTTTTTTAACCCAAAACAATTTCCAACCCAATATAAATTCCCCCAACCAAATCCCAAAACCCAACACCCCCTTTTCCAAGCCCAATCGGCCACCCCATCTTCCAAGCCCAACCCCACAACCTTTTATCCCATTTAAACCAAAACCCACAAAACAAAATCCCCAAAACCATTTAAGGCCCAACCGGCCACCCCTTAAAATCCATAACCCATTTTATTTTCCCAACCCAAAACAATTCCCCCAACCAAAACCATTTAAGGCCCAACCGGCCACTCCTTAAAACCCAAATCCACCGAAGCCCACTCGTCGGCCCAACCGAAAACCCGACCCATCACCCTTTTCTTAAAACCCAATCCCAAAACCTTAAACAAAATATCTCAAACCCCCCAACCCCTCAAATCGCCGCACCCCTACGCCCCTACCCCACATCGCTACACCCCTACCCCATCACTACCACCACGCTACCCTGACACCGCCGAACCCTCACCATTTTTTTTTCTCTCTCACCCTTCCCAAAAAGCAGCAGCAACAGCAGCTCCCTTTCCTCTTCTAGACAAAGCTACAAGCTTTGTCAACCATGGAACAGAGAGTGTTTGCTCCATTTTCGTGCTATGAATCACGTGAAGCCTGCAAAACCATTAAACCTTCGGATTTTGAAAGATTCGTTTGACCCTTTTCAAAATTTGAAGCTCAAAACCCCGCCCAAATGAGCCCTAGCAAACCCTAAGTTTGTCTTATAAATAGTAGCATGAGGAGTCCATTCAAGGGGTTCGGTTTTTCTTGGACAAAATTCTGGGTTCTTCAAGGAAAAAAAAAATCAAACAAAAATCGACTATCCCTTTTTACTCTTATTTCTGATTCGAAAAGATACGAAATTCATATCCATTTTCTGTTCAATCGCATAAACCAACTCCTCCGAGCGGGTCGACGATTCGAAGCACGCCTCGGTTTGCTGCCCGGAGAAGGTAAGCCCAAATTCCTCTCCTATTTTACTTTCTGTATTTTTCGTGATATGTTTGCTATCAATTTAATTCATGACTGTAAATTTGAAGTGTGGTATCTTCTGTTTAGCTTATGTAGCTTACATTAGTGATATTATTTGTGTTTGCTAGTTTAATATGTATGATACTGTATGGTTTAAGCGTAGATGGTAATAGACCTCTTAGGATCTGATTTGAACATGTTCTTAGGTCACAGATGTTTAACTGTGCGTACTTAGATATTTATGATCAAGTGATTAGCTAATTTATGCTTTGTTTAAGGTCGTACTTAATCTGTGATGTAGGCTTTGTTCAAGGTTTTTATATATGCACATGATGTGGTATTGTTGGGATGAGACCCTGTTTAGCCTCAGTTTTCAACATACTCTACTCTTAAAATAGTTTATGATATTGTTTGGGGCTGGATAAGTTGTCTAGTTGGGATCAAATGTACTACCCGAGTCCAGACTTAACATTATGTGATGTTCCGAATGTTGTTCACATGTTTAATCTCATCCATTTGAGCCTTTTGTTAAACCATAGCAAGGAGTCTAATTGCTTTATAAGTCCTGGGTTCATGCGGGTATGGTCTGTTTTGCACATCTCCTTGCAGTTTAGAAAGTAATATGGTCTAATACTCATTGAAGGGGATTACGTGCGTAGTTATTGAGCATTTTATTGGCCTTTGCTTGTTTGATTGGTTGTTATGCCTTAGTATGGTATATTTCAAAACGCGGGTATGGTCTGTTTTGCGGGTATGGTCTGTTTTGCATATCTGTTGTGCCAGTTTGTCATATACCCTTATTATGATGTGTTTCACTTGCATTTTTTTTTTTGAAAAAAAAAATAATAATAAGCATATAGTATATGTTGTTGCGTTTCCTCTTACTGTGTTCCGGGCCTGCTTATGCCCTATTTTTTTTACCTTCTATTTGGTTACTACTGAATTTGTTATCATATATATTTCCAAAATATACAAGGTGTATATGCTTTAATATGCACCAGGTGTATATCAAGGTTATATATACTTGTATAGTTCCAAGTGTATCATATATATTGGTGTATATTCCTATGTATATCAGCCTTATGTGTTAATTGGATATTTAAAATGGGTTGGACTTGTTCCCAGATTTAGTCCTTCAAGTTTGGGCCTGCCTGCTTGCTTTCTTTATTTCTAAAAAATGAGGTTCATAATTTCAGTAGTGCTAACAGTTCTCAATTGGGCCTTCCTTTTATTTTCTGTGTGTGACGCATTCTGCCCAGTCCAGCCCAGCAGTAAAATAAAACATTTTGGCTGCTATTCGTTGGGCTTGTTAGTCTATTTATATGACTTGTTAGAAATAAAAAATACAAAAGAGAAAGCTAGTTCTATTAATGATACTTATTTATTGTGTGATAATTTTAGATATTATTTAACTGTGCTACTCATTTTCCCTCGCCCTTATGTATATATATATTTTCACGTTTCATCCACTAATCCTTTTCCTTTCTTTTATTTACATGAAATGCGTCGGGAGCTACGAAGAGTTTCGTTACGAGACTCATCATGATCATTGCCGAACGGAGACCCGCATTCCCACTCTTTGCATTTTTCAACCTCGGGATTTCCAAACCAATAGGGCGAGATGACATCGTCATCCGTTTTAGCTTCCATTCATCTTATTCCTTTATTTCGTTTTTTTTTTATTATTTCTTGGGCATGTAATAATTATTTAATATTTGTGTGATTGCCAGGATATTTAGGATAATTAGGCCATGAATGGATAATTAGTGAGGTAGTTAAAAACCGTCGCTAGCTTGTTTATTTATAGGCCCATTAATTCAAACTTAGAAATCCTCCGCTAGTTTATTTATTTTTAGCCTCGTCATGCATATTTAAAATTTTCAAAACAAACTATGATCATCTTCTATTCATTTTAGTAATTGTACAACAAAAAATGATTTCCAAAAATTACTCCTTTGGCATTACAAATTAATTGCTTTTCTCCTTATTATTGTCACAAATGCATACTTCTAAAAAATGCATTCCTTTATTAAAAACTTGCAACATTATTTTAGCTTTTATTTTCGGAACATGCATTTTTTAATACAATAGTTAACCTGAGTTTGACCGGATAACCGCAAGTTAGCGGATTTTAAAGGATGCCTAACCCCTTTCCTTTAGGAGAATAGAGAACCCTTACCTAGAATCTCATTAGTTTCGCAGACCTTAAAATCGGAGTTTACATTGCAGCATTTAGTTTAAATATTTAGGTGTCCTAATTCACCGTAAAAGATAATTAGGTGGCGACTCCTTAATCATACCCAGGAATCACCGGACACGTTGTGCTCCGCTTTGACCCGTAGAGCAGGTCAAAATAGGGCGCGACACTCTACTTACATAATAAATAGGAAATTGTGTACCTTTTTCCTTCCGAACCAGAACTGCACTTACCGCTACTTCCAAAACCACCAGTTATATAAGTAGTAGTTCTCCGTCCCTTTTCTTTGACATGAGCGGAGGACTGTGACATTTTTCTGATGACCGAGAGATAAACCTTCTCAGGGCCGCCACTCGCTCGGTGAGTCATTGTACTGCTTTCACATCTTTAAGTGTGTCTGGTATATCTTCGATAGTCTTGATTTTATCAGGGTTTATCTCAATCCCTCTGGGAAACCAAGGAACCCAAGACTGTACCGGAGCCAACCCCAAAAACACATTTTTCGGAGTTCAGCTTCATATTATATTTCCTTAGCACCTCAAAGATTTCTTGCAAGCGACTTAAATGGTCCTCTACATAGAGGCTCTTAACAAGCATATCATCTACATATACTTTCATTGTTTTTCCTATTTGTTTTTCAAATATTTTATTTACTAACCTTTGATACGTGGCCCCGACATTTTTTTAGTCTAAAAGGCATAACATTATTACAGTAAGTACCGAAAGTAGTTAAATAAGATATTTTTTCTTGGTCTCCCGGGTGCATCCTTAGTTGGTTATACCCGGAAAATGCATCGAGAAAACTCATGATCTCGTGTCCGGACGTAGCATCGATCGTTTGGTCAATGTTTGGTAGCTGAAACGAATCTTTAGGACATGCTTTATTCAAATCCTTATAATCAATGCATATTCTAAACTTGTTTCCTTTTTTAGGTACTACGACTACGTTTGTTAACCAATTCGGATATTTTGGCAGCGGGCTGTTCACCTCAGATTTGCTGAATCCCCTATAGTGTAAGGAATTTCACCAATAAGTGTAACGTCGACAAGACCACCTTCATATCATGCATCCGGTGTCTTCCGAATATTGCATTATACCTCATGTCGCCGTCAAGGACATATAATTTTGTCATCTTAATAACCCATATTGCGTCCACCGATAGATCCACTTCCCATTTTATGGTATCGCTTGACATGTTGAAACCTAAGAGGGTTCTGGCAGTCGAAACTATCTTGTCTGCCATATTCATTTTTTCTACCACCTTCAGCAGAATTATATTAGTTGAGCTTTCGAGATCAATTAAAACTCTCTTCACCTGGAAGCAATCAATGGGTACCGTGACCACCAGTGCATCATTGTGAGGAAAGATTACACCTGTATCATCTTTTTCAGTGAATGTAATAGTATATTCATCAGGTATCTCCTAGAACCTCTTCTCCCAAGTTACAGAGATTTTCGTTTTCTTATTTGCAGTGAAAGATATAGCAGCAATCATTGATCCACCATAGATTATATTTATAACATGAGGGGGTGTAGCCGAATTTGACTTATTTTTTGCATGTGGACCCTGCTCATAATTGTTTCAAGCTCTCTCACTCAAATATTCTCGGAGGTGGCCCCTGCTTAGTATTCCTACCACCTTCTCTCGTAGATATCTGCAATTCGTAGTTTTATACCTGTGAGTGCCATGGAAATCTCACCAGACGGTCTGATCTCTTTTGTTATGATCAGATTGTAGTGGTTTCAGTGGACGGGACGCCGAATGAGTTCTCAGTACTGCCACCATTTGCTCTTCATCGATGTTGAAGTTATACTCGGATAATTCTGAGTACCCGGTACCCTTAGATGAATTACCTTTATCGAATTTCACCAATCCTTGATACTTTCATCTGGGACCTCTTTTGTTATTTGACTTTATAAAATAGTGAAAACCCTGTCCTCCTCCCTACTTTCTCGGAGTAGGATAAGGTTGGTAATGGTTTTTTGAGGAATTTCGATCGATTCCTTTATCAGACTTTGCAAAAATACTCCCGATTTAAATCCTAGCAAATCATTTTGAATCCAGATCTTGGATTTATACCGATTGTGCACGTCCTCCTAAGTTGTATCTTGGAATTCCAAAAGATTTTCCTTAAGCTTCTGAGAAGCATCTGAACTCAAAGGATTCAAACCCTTTGTGAAAGCCTCTGCAGCCCATTCGTCCAGGATTGTGGGTAACAACATCCGCTCCTTTTGGAACTATGTGACAAAGTTTCTAAGGAGTTCTTATTCTCCTTGCATCATGCGAAAGATATCCGCCTTGTGTGTCTTTACCGAGCCCCCGCATGAGCTTTTATAAACATATCGACAAGCTGAGCGAACGATCCGATCGAATGCTCAGAGATTTGTGAATACCATGTCAAAGCTCTCATAACAAGTGTTTCAGCAAATTTATTGATCAGAACCGATTCTATTTCATGTTCTCTTAGATCATTTCCTTTCACGACCGTAGTATAGGCCATTATATGCTCATGTGGATCAGTAGCTCCATCATATTTGGCTATAAAAGGCATTTAAAACCTTTTGGGAATCAGTCCGGGCGCAGCCTCCTGCTTATATGCCAACTGAATATACTTCTTCCTATCCGGACCGTCTACTACTGGAGTAGCCCCTGAAATTTTGATTGAACTGGACCGAAACTCTTGGGCAGTTTTTCCACCTTTTCAGCATTAATATCAACTTTGATCATCATGTCTTTCATGAATTTTAATACCTTTTCCTTGAACGAATCTCCAAGGGCGGCTTCACTTTCTGAACAGTCATTTCTTGATCTACCTTGGTCATTATCGGTTTCTCCATTAGCATTTGGTGGAGGAACCTATTCGCTAGTTGGAGTGCTCCCAGCATTCTTGGACATGAACTCCTCTTGAAACCGCATAAGATGCTCCAGTTGTTCACTCATAACAACATTTTTTGCCCTAAGATTCTATATGGCCTATTCAGGTGTTTCGTCACATATCCGCATGTCGAGTCTGTCCACCTCCAAAAGTGGTTCCGTCTACAAACATCGGGTCTCCTGGGGTTGTGGTTCCATTGGTAAACCATCCAGTCCCAGTGGGTCGTTGTTTGTGTTGTCACCGATGTTGCGACTGCTTTCGTGTTCTCCTATTCCTGTCATCTGTTTGATCTGAACAAAAAATAAGACTTAAAGAGAAAATTAAGTTGGTAAAGGGGTCACTTGTGACACCACAATTGTCTAGACCCCATGGTGGGTGCCAAATTATTTACCCGTAAAACAATATAATTAAATTTGTATACGTGGTCAAGGACACGTGGATCTCAAGGGACACATTAGACAAGAATTCTAGATTAATTGCACTGAAAATAAGTGAGAATAAGACAAAGTAAGGTAATGATTAGCATGAGCCTTATGACAGCTTCTGGGACAAAGTTACGATAATTTGTATGCAAGCACAGAAATCGAGAGAATATAAGTATATTGTAATAACTAGAATATGCTTTGTTGCAATGGAACAATGTGTCATACTTATACATGAGCTACATGAGTACACAACCCATGAAATATGCTCTCATTAATACAAGAGAATGAATGTTTGCAATAATTGGACAATCAATATCTCAATAAATGCCATTAAAGCTCCATTGGAAGACGTATGACCGATTTCAGTAACAGTCGTCCGTTGCAATTCAAACAGTTACTTCCGCCCTTTCGAGACACTGGTGCCAAACATGCATGTGCTGCTCCCGGTACTGATTGAATGCTACTGGTAATGTCTGAAGCTAATCTAGACTCGACTCAGCATCAATCACCATGTGTCGCGCTATAATTCGTACAGTTTTCTTATACGAATTTTGTCATATCAAAATTATTATAAATTTGGCAAAAATTTAATATTTGTGAAGAAATTGGTTAAATAATTTGTTTGATTTTGTGAGATAGTAGTTTTACCCCTTTAATTTAGTCGATGATGGGTGAGTCGGGTTATAAGCATATGTGGACAACCATGTGGCATTTGTTTTCCACATGACAATGCCCCGTCAACAAATCTGCTAGTCCGTTAAAAAGAAGGATATTCGAGGTCCCTTCGATTGACAGCGAGAGCATATTTGATACTAAAAATAAATGGATGGTAGATGTGGTTCATTTCAAATAGTTCAGGGGTAATTTTGACTCTTTTCTGTATATCAAGAAAAAACAAAAGAAAAAACTTATTTTACCCTTAGCATTAATTATCATTTTCAAATTATTCTCCAGGTCTAATGAGACTATACACCAATTAATTTGGGTATTATAGTAATTCTTAAAGGGCGTATAAAGTTAAAAGTGATGTAAAAATGAACGGAGGGAGTAATTAACAGTCTCATATCTTTATAGCTGGTGTATTAGGATGTACTAGTAGCTTTATGATATCCTCCTTAAAATTCACAAATGGTTATAGTTAAATGCAATAATCTCACAGTTGATCTTAAATACTTCAAGTTGTACCGGGTGAAAAAGTTAGAAAACTTGTATTAATTACCAACTAATATTTACAAAGCAGCAAAGCTCACTCAGCTTGCTTTTCCTGATGGGTTCACCCCTGCTAACTCAACTAGGCAGTATCAAAGCTAAAGAACAAAAATGCTTACAAGGAAACTATCTATTCTATTCTAAACACATTTCAACTGCGACCTATAATCTGCACAGCATCAATCTTGCCTTCACATCTGGAACTGCTCACATTATACAGATACTTGCAATTTCTTTGGCTACCTGTTCCCATATTTTTCCTTTTTTCTCAAACACCACAATTTCTTTCTATCCATACAGCACTTATGAACTCTGCATATATCATTCTCATGATTTGAGCCTGTTTTGATCTAACTTTGCTAGCTAATATGACATTTTGATATTGCTGTGTCCAATTAGGTAATATTGGCCAGAATATATGTAACTATTGCATTAATTTTCTCCACAGTGCTTGAGCATAAGAACACTCGAAGAATAAATGATCTCTTGTATCATCTCCACTGTGGCATATTTGACACTTAGGATACAGCTGCATATTCCACTTGAGTAGTCTGTCTGTAGTAAGTAGCCTGTCCTGGATTTGTAACCGCATGATAAACACAACTTTTGGTCTAGCTGAGTTGTGAAACAACAGGCTTCGCCATGGCACTTTTGGATGAGACCCCAGCTGGTGAGCATAAAACTATTTGATCAGGTCTCTCTGTGGCATAAAATTGTTTTGGACAGTAGGGAAGCAAACTCTGGTTCCCAATACATTTTTAACCATCCAACTAGCTTGTTGGGAAATGCTAATTGTCTCTATATTCCGCCCTTTTATGTAGACAGTATGGATCCACCTAATCCATAACTTGTCTTGTTTGTTTGCCAAGTCCCAACATACCTTTGTAAGTGCAGCTTTGTTCCATATTTTGAGATTAATCATATTCATCCCCCTGCTGATTTGGGAAGGCACATTCTATCCCAAGAAACCAATGCTCTCTTGGTTATGGTGTTCACTCCTGACCATATGAAACTTCTACAATATACATTGATTGTTATCATCACTTTAGCTAGCAACACAAACAACTGAGCCCAATAGGATTGCACTCTAAAGATGATTGATTTTACAAGTTGAATTCTCCCGCATATGACAGGTGCTTAGTAGTCCAAGAGGAAATTTTTGCCACAATCTTTCCTATCAGTGGTTGCCATTGTAGCAAGGTGAGCTTCTTGGTTGTGAGTGGTACACCAAGGTATCTAAAAGGTAAACTCCCCCTGACCATATCCCAGATAGTCAATGACTCTTCTAGCATCCGTATCATTCATCCCCCCTATGTATACACTACTTTTGGCCAAGTTTGGTTTTAATCCAGAGGCTTTGGAAAATTGAATAAACATAGCCTGCAGTTTGGTGATAGCAGTGTAGCCCCCTTTAACAAACAATAGCACCGTGCAACATGTTATTGGTCTGTACTCCTTCACATTTACAGGGTTAACCACTTTTGGTAGAAGAGTAATAGTTGTACAGTTGACTGGCTTGAACAATTTCCCAGTGATAAAGAAACTTTGTATTGCTTGTATTACCTCAAATTGGATCACAGTCCAAGCCTTATTGTAGAAAAGTGCATTGTAGCCATCTACCCCCAAGGCTTTGTCATCTCTTATATCACACAATGCTGCATGGATCTCTTATGCAGTAACATCAGTACACAATGCTATTTTCTGGGAGTGACTTGAGTGTGGAACCTTTTTTCATTGTGTTCATATTAACAACATCAAGTGTGGTTGTAGCTGTCCCCATAAGTGATTTATAGAACAAAATAATCTCCCTTTGTATATCAGGAGGCTCAGTCAGTCTAGTCCCAGATAAACTAGTCAACACAGTTATTTGCTTTCTCTGTTGCCTTTCCTTCATTACTACTGAAAAATATTTTGTATTAGTATCTCCTAACCTGATCCAAGTTGCCTTGGATTTTTGATGTAAAGCCCTTTCTTCAATAAGGGACCACTTCTCTAACTGTTGAAGTATTTCCAGTTCTTCATCAGCAAGGTCATTAGTGTATCTGATGGATATTATTTCTTGTATATTCCTTAAGGAGGCTCTAGCAGTAGTAATCCTGTCAGAAATACCTTTGAAGTCTCTATTGTTCAGCTTTCTGAAGGCAGGTCTCAGGTCTTTTAATTTCATCCAGACATTCTTCATTGAATCACTGGCCAGTTGCTTGTTCCATCCTCCTTCAGCTATAGGCATGACATCAGAGTGGTCTACTTAGATATTGAAGAATCTGAATGGTACTTTGATATTTTGAAGAGCACCAGTCTAAGTGATAATCATAGGAGAATGGTCTGAAATATGAGGTTGTTTATATTCCACTACTAAATGACACTGCTAAAGCATCCAATCACAGTGGATAAATTGTGCATAACTAATCAAGTGAGTCACCTAGTACCAGTTGCCATCTCACATAATCCATATCCTCCCATTTCTGGCATATGAGTAGTTATTCAACAATTTCCAGTTGGGTACTACTTTTTCACTGATTCTAGTAGCATTCTTCTCTTTGACTCTTGTTTCTACTATTCCATCTAGTTTTACTTTATTATCTCTCAGGTAGAGGCTCAATTCTTTTTGTTTGTACACTTCGTTGATCCCCCTGAGGTTCCATACCAGCCAAGTCATTGACATAATTGAAATCCTCCCCCTTCATCACAATGGAGGAAAGTAGTAGTCGATTGAGTACTTTTCATCTTTTGTTTGTCAGCACAACCCACTGACAAGTGTAGTTCACCGTGTTGCTTCAGATCAGTGATGAGGGCATGATAGGTTGACCATCTCCTTGATCACACTCAAGGTAAGGCAAGGTGGTCTGATTTGCAACCTGCTGCAGACTAAGACGTTCCTTGTTAGGTAGCTGAACTTGATTAGTCAGAGCAACATTCACCTGTTTAGGCTGGTGTTTGGAGACCGAACCTTGAACAGGCCGTTGTTGCTGCCTCCTTCTCCTTCAAGTTTGTGGGGGAGGGTCATGTTTCACTTCTAATGGGCATTGATGTCCTAGTTGTAAGCATTTAGAATAAAAGATTGGCTTCCAATCATATTGTATATCTTGTTCAAACTCCAGGCCTGAAGGATCTAGGACATTTATAGAATCAGAAAGTGGTTTAGTAATATTGACCTCCACCAACATCCTAGCATAGGAAATTCTAGCTCTCTTTGATGTGCACTCATCAGCAAAGAGAGGATTTCCTAAAGCACTGGCGACTCTACTTAATGAATCATCACTCCAGCAACTAACAGGTAAATTGGAAATTTGATCCATAGAGGAATATCAGTCAAAAATCCGGCAAGTGAAATCAAAATAGGGATGCCACATCTTAAGAATTATATGTTTATTATTTATGGTGTATGGTCCAGCAATTAGAATTTCATTGAGATCATCCATATCTTGGAATCTAATAACATAGTACCCTTCTTCATGCAAATAGATGTCAGGTTCAACCACCACAGGACATGCCTGAGCAATATATCTGCTCATCTGCTTATAATCAGGCTTATCCCCTACTACATACGCTATTAACGAGCATTTCCACTTCATTGCTTCAGTTTCAACTTTTTGCTTATCCAATTTAACCCTAATTTTTCCGATGGTATATATCGTAGAGCTCTCCCATTTTGCGAGGCCCTATTTCCAGCAAAACAAATTAGTCCAAGGAGGTTCAGTTGTCTCACCTTGTCGGGTTGACTCATCGATTTGCAACGCATCATGTTGTGATGGTATGAACATAGCAGAAACTGGTGGCATCATAGATGCGTTGGGGGTAATGGTCAGATTAGATAGTTGAAGTCGTTTAGCATCACCTAGCAATGACTCCGGGACCATATTAACAACTCCGGGTCGGGTCTGTATCGCCGTTGAAGCAAGAGTGATTGCTTCATGCTTGACCGATTGGATGGAATTATGGTGCATTCTCGAGCTCACTGAACTCCCAATGGTAAGAATATGCACTTTCCGGGGCCTTCCACGCTTGCCGCCTTTCCCTTTCGCCATGACACCGGTCGGTGCAAGTTAGCATAACCTACGTCGAGAGCACGAGAAGAGAGGAGTTTTCCTTTCAAAGCAAAATGACACTCGCATAGCCAACTTTTTTTTCGCAAAGTGCTTATACAACTGATAAATAATACTATACATTTACAGTAAACAATGCACCAAATATTGTATAAAAATGTATAAAATATATTTATATATAAATGTACATTTTAATATTGTTATACAATTTTATATAAACTTACATAAAAAATGAGTTTTATTTCGTTAGAACTTAAACTCATAAAACTTCATCTGAAACGGGTCAAAAACATCCTCAAGTAGCTCAAATGTTCATGGATTAGTAATATTTCCCCAACAACTCTAATCACCAATTTGACAAAAAAATTAACAAATCAGAAAATTCATTTATGAGTTTTCAAACTCTTAAAACACCAACAATGGAGTTTATATTTCTCTTTAATTCACCCAACCATGCTTATATTTGTAATATAAACATGAATGTCAGTCTCTACCAGTTTCTAATCATAAAAAATAAAAATTCTAATCACAAATTAAGAAAATTATTTCCTTTTCCCGATGTATTTCAAGTTATATCCAAAATGGGCTAAATAGGGAAAGATTTGAACCTATGGACTCATTTTAGTTATAAGCTTGGGTCAAGTGATATAGTGGGTAAAGTCTCAATCTTTACATAAATAACCAATAGAATTTACTGTTTACTTAACCTAACCAATATACATAGATTATACATATAATCTACATGCATTATACACATGTTTTATATGAATTATATGAACGACTACTTAAGTTAATTCTTCTTTTTTAAAATGGTCTGGGCCCATATCGAGTAAGTTCTACTTGGTTTCGATCAAAGGTACACTCTTTCATTTGGACTCAACTCAATTAGCTCGATTGGGTTGTAAACCTTTAAAATAAGTTAAGCTCAACGCCAAGGGCCACTGATCCCCTCTAGCTTTAATTGAAGGTTAAAGCAGGAAATTACTTCCAATGACTTTAGAAATGGGTAGTTTTGACCTTTGACCTTCACTTGCTTCATGGACAAACATTCAAGGTCATAAGTCAAAACTTGTTAAACCAAAAGTTAACACCACCTACTTCCAAAGTAATTTTCGCAAATCTCCACTATATACCTTACAGCGTGTACTTTACTTTCAATAGGCAAAGTTATTTGAAATTAATATTAATACATTGTCAAATTACCGTTACTCTACATTTTTATAGCATGATGTATTATTTCTACTTTACAACTACCTTTTATTTGACATCACGAATACAATATGTAAAATATATTGAAAGAAATCTTAATGATGGTTGTAAAGAAATTAGAGATAAGGATTTTGAATGACATAGATGGCACCAATCTAATCTCAAGAACTCTGATTCAACCATTTTTGTGTCGCTGACTGGGTCTCTCCCCCTCTGAGAATCCCTAGAAAGCAAAACAATTTTATAAAGTGACAATTTCAGTTATTGCTTTCCGCCAAGCTACATGAAACAGATTTCCAAAAGTCCACAGAAAAATTATTGCTAATTGACCGAAATGAGAAGCAAAAATATTCTGATAAAGACGTTCCTCAGTAATATCATCATGACTCTCGAAGTCATGTGCGGTAGCAATACAAAGAAGCTGGGTAAATTAAAGAAGAAATTTTTTCTGACTTAGTTGTTGTTGTATTTCTTTTCTTCCTGGTACGGTGAAGAGAGATTAGGCTTATGCCCGAGGGTTCTTTCTTGTTTTATATTTTCTAGTTAAAGTTGTCCTTTCTTCCCAAGGGTTAGACTAACTATCGGAACAAGCAAATTTCTCTTTAGCCACTCGTGAATGGGTGTAAAAAAGGAACTCCCACTAAAACCTCAAGGAAGATTGAATCCCCTAAGTGCAAGTTAAACATCAACTCAAGAAACCGATAGGTGAATGGGGTAGGCCAAATACGAGCTTGATCGTAACAAGCTTTAATTAAATCAATGGGACCGGCAACAATAAAAAGATGGAGATTTTCTCTCTACTAGCTACCCCACTCATAGAATGGATCGCTCAAGAAGAGCACTTTTCGGGCATAGATAGCGAATCCAGATCACTTTTCACTTTCTCGTCAGTCCCGACCTTATCCTTGGTTCTATCAGCTATGGAGTCTTACTCTGATTCCGTCTCTAGTACATATCAAATCACATGATCTCTGTATGTATGTATACGCCGATGAGCTATATCTCCCGGACAAAACACTCTTGGAGTAAGAAAAATATGTTTGAAAAGTGCCCAGCGATGAAGTCTAAGAGATTCCGTAATATCTTTGATACTCCCCTTTGACTAGTTGTCCTCCCAAAACCAAAGTAAGCAAGAAATGATTGATCTGAATTATTGAAAACAACTTATGCGATGGAGTTGCTTATGTAGGAATCCCTTTATGTGTATAACACTCCTAAAAAGTACATCCATTAAATAATTTCGTTATAATTTAATTTCAGTATTACAATTCTTAGTATTATAATTTATGATTTTCAATGTGTATTACTATACGTTGCCGCATTTATTTTTTATTTTGCTATTTTGTTGTTATATTTTTTTTATATCATGCTAGTTGTCCCCCCCCTCCCCCTCCCCCCCCCCCCCCCCCCCCCCCCCCCGGTATTTTCTTTCGAGCCAAGGGTCTATCGGAAATAATCTCTCTACCCCACAAAGATAGTGCTAAGGTCTGCGTACATTCTACCCTCCTCAGACCCACTTGTGTAACTATATTGAGTATGGTATTATTGTTAATATTATAATTTCGGTATAACTTGTATGTTAGGGGTCATTTGGTAATAAGGATAAAGGATTATAATTCCGGGATGAAATGTGAATTATTTTATCTCACATTAGATAGAATTTTTAATTTCCGAATTAGCAACATTCCTTATACCACACTGTCCTTGTGCCGAGGGTCTACCGAAACAACCTCTCTATCCGGCGGCGGAGCCAATAATTTAGTGAAGGGTGTGCAAATTTTCTTCTCACTTGTGTTAAGAGTGTGCAAAATTAATTATATATTTATAATAGCTAACATTTAATTTATGTACACCACGTAATTTTTCGATGAAGGGTGTGCACCGGACCACCCTTCACCTAAGGTGGCTCCGCCCATGTCTCTACCTCTCAAGATAGGGGTAAGATCTGCGTACACTCTACCCTCTCCAGACTCCACTTTGTGGAATTTCACTAAGTATGTTGTTGTTGTTTCTTATACCGCACTCTATGTGGGATAATAATTCCATCATAAAAACAATAAAATGGCTCATTTGTCACTCTAAAACTTTTTTTCAAAATCTTTTACGAAAGACAAAATTAAAATTAGAAAAAAAAATCTAGCTAAATTTATTTAATTTAAACTATACATACATTTTATACTATGCATGTAGAACCCCTCTTTATGTGACAGTCACTCTTTTCATTTAGGTTGTGTATTCAGAAGGGGAGAAGTTTTTTATATAAAAAAAAAAATAGAAAAGGAGAAGAAAAATAATGAGTACCAAGAGAATCTAGTGATGAAAAATCAGAAGACATAGTTAATAAAAATCAGACAATCATGTCCAATTTTTTAATCTATTTTGATTCTCCATTTAAACTTCAACAGTTCTGTGATATCCAGCTAATTACTCCTATATGCTAACATAATTCTTGGTGTTATATCTTTCATGGAAAAGTATTATTGTCACAACCAGAGTAGTTAGAAAATTTGTATTTAAATTTTAACAGTTCTAAAAAGTCAGTGGAAAGATATCCATTAGCTCAAGGTTACTAAAGTTGAATACGAAAATCTGAAGATTAAACAAAGATCTTATTCCCAAAGGAAACATTAAAGTTAACATCATCAAATATGAGAATTTTAACAAAGTCAAATATTACATACATTTTGAGATTCGCAATGGAAAATTAGTTATTCGTAATATTAGAGATGAAAGATTCCATCTCCTTGCGTGCGAGTCCTCCATGGCTAACCGAGTTCTTGATCTTATTTCTCAACTCCACCGCCCTCTGCCTCATCTCGTCCCCTTCTGGCGTACCCATCAAAGTCTTGACAGCTTTCTCAATAGCCGTTGCTGGTACTATTTCCTCTCGTCGAATCCAATTCCACACGGAGATTCCAATCTTCAACACGTTCGTTATAAACACCGTGTTATAAGGTTGATCAACATGAATTGGCCATGATGCTATAGGAACTCCCATGCTAATGCTTTCCATACAAGAATTCCATCCGCAGTGGCTCATAAACCCGCCTGTAGACGGATGACCCAAGATTTCCAATTGGGGCGCCCAATTTCTCACCACCATTCCTCTTCCTTCCACTCTTTCTTCAAACCCTGCAGGCAATTCAATCTTTCCATCTTTCCCCTCATAATTATTCTCTAAGTCCATCCTCTCATCGTCCGCTTCTCTTACTACCCATATAAACTTATGATCGCTCTGCTCTAAACCAAGCGCGAGCTCATTCACTTGCTCTTGTAACAATGTAGTGGTTGTCCCAAATGACACGAATATTACTGAGTTAACATCTTGTCTGTCGAGAAATTCCAGGCATACATGTTGAGTAGTCCTATTAAAGAAATCAGTTGATGATTCGAGCAACATATGAAATGGACCAAGACACCACAATGGCTTATCATTCTCAGCATAAATGGCAAGTGAATCAAGATACTTCCCTTCCAATTCTCTAAAAGAGTTCATAATAACTCCAGAACTTAACTTCCATTCGCGTTCCTCATTTATATACTCCTCCAAATTTGGCCCAAAAGTACTCTCCACAGTTGGAAACTCATCACCTAGTTGCTCAATCAACTTGTCCTGATCTCCATCAACTATATCAATAACTTGTCGAAGAGTCGAATACCTAACGAAAGACGAAATGGAATGGAAAAAATAACATGTTAAGTTGGGAATTGAATGTAAATCCCCTATGTAAGTTATCATCAAACAGTCATGAATAACAACCAATCTATTCGTATTTTTCGAGAGTTCATGACAATTTTCACAAATAGATTCTCCGAGTTTTTCCAACAATACGTCTTTATTACTCTCAGAAGTAGGTACTGAGAGGTCACAGAAATGCAAATTTTTGTCAGTGGCATTTCGTCGAACACCTTGAAGGCGTATTTTTAGGTCTTGGTTTCGAGCAGTGAGGGTTAGGAAGTGTACAGGAATGTTATGGGAAGCAATGAAGCGAGAGAGAAGAAATAGTGGGGTGAGATGACCATGTTCAGGCCATGGAACCATGGCTACTGTTACTTCATTGAGCTCAAGAATATTATTGTCTGATGCGTTCATAGCCATGGGAAGAAAAGGATAGAACTGACAAGTGGAAAATGAAACAAACGTTAGGCCACAAGGGACATATGTTCAAGTGTACAATTATAAATTAGAATGCACGTACCACTCAATTTGGACCTGCCGACAACATGGTGAAGAGTGTATAGTAAAGAAAATCAAGTGGTACTCCCTCCGTTCAATTTTAATTGTCTTAGTTTGACATGATACAAAGTTTAAGGAATAAAATTAGATTTTTAAATCTTGTAATCCTAAATTAAAGATATATGTAAAATACTAAATTGTCTTTAAATCTTGTGTTTTAAACTTGACATATATTATGTTTGAATTGTCAACTTACTAAATATAGAAAAAGACATTTTTTAAGAACGGAACAAAAAAAATAAGACATTTAAATTGGAACTGAGAGAGTATATAAGGATGCAAATTTCAACTATTTTTGATAGGGATAGGCGTATATCGGTTCGGTTCGATTTTGTATCAAAAAAATATGAACCAAATAAAATTCGGGTTTTTTTTAAAAATGAATCAAACTTTTTAAAAAAATGATATATCGGTTTATATCGCCGAATGTATCAGTTTATATCGATTTTTTCAATTCAAATATAAAGTCCAAAAAAAATAATTTAAAGTCCAAAAACATAAAGTGTGCATCACATATATTCTTAAAACATGTAAAAAAAAATTCAAATTAAAGTTTACATCCCCACAAAGTAAAAGTCCAATAGTTAAATAAAATAAACGGGTCGGTCGGAGATTTTTTTTTAAAAAAAAAATGAATTTCCAACACTGAAATTGACATTCACACCTACATTACCACGAATTTTCGACGTTGAAATGTATTGTATATCGTAAGATCTTTACTAAAGAAAAGGGGAAATTAGAAACAGATTTGGGGGAAACACAAATTGATTGGGAAAATGGTCGTTTTCGTAAAAATTGGCGGCTCCAAACCGGCCGCGTCTCAAAAAAATACGCAAAATAAAAAAAATGGGTAAAACGGACATCCGAGCGCAGAGTTATGACCATTTAAAGTTGCACCCTACATTTATGTCAATGCTTCCGTAATATGTTAATTATGTTCATGCATCATTCGACTTCCATAAAAACTTCATAGATTGACTTCAATGACTATGATTCAAGAGATAGCAGTAGTAGCCTAAAATAAAAAATAAGATTAATTACATATTTGTCCCCGGGTTTTCGGTTCGGTTCATTCCCAATACTAAAGAACCGAACCAGTTTATTTAATCCTGATTCGGTTCGATTTTTTCGATTCAACGAATTTTATACCCACCCCTAATTTTAGATAAAGTGGTTCCTGAGCAAGCAAATAAAGTAATGGTTAAATGGTGGAATATTCTTAAACTCATCACCGTACAGTTCCGTCAGGTAAAATGGGTGTATTCTTTTTTTTTTATAATTGTGGCGTTTGAATTAGCTTGCGCGTATCTTAATTTAATTCGGGTCAATTTATGCACATCTTAATTAATTTTATGGAATATATGTTACCTTCTACCAGCAATATGTATCAAGTAATTATGTATATGGCCGCGGCCACTGAAGAAATGGACGTTATCTACAGTCCAACGATTTCATGAGTTATACAGAAACTAAGAAAAAAAGTTTAAAGGGGTAATGTTATGTACTCCACTATTTAGTTATCAAACTTTGATATTTGGCTAATGGCTTATATGCTACTGTATATGGCTAGGCTAACAAGATTGGTGGTCCTCTCTCTTTTTAAAATTCACATGCTCCCGCCAGTAGCATTACAGAACATAGTCACAGAAAACATACAAAGACAACAATCAATTAATAAATAAATAAATAAAATAATACACTACCAGCATATAATCACTTAACGTTTGTATGTTCTTCAAACTAAGCTTGTTTTATCCATTTGCACATATGACACCATTTCCATCACCAACTTCAGGTTTTTCTCAATGCCTCAAAGTTCCCGCTAAAATGTTTGGAAGAGAATAATTTCTTGATTATTTTCATTAATGTAAAGGGTTTATATACATGATATACAATAGTAAATCTAGCCTATAATTACGGAAATCAAATATACATTTTCCTAATACAAGACTACTACCATAATTACACATGTACAAGATCTCTAATAATATCAAAAGAATATATTGTGTATACTATCACACCGCCGCAGTCATAGCGGGCGGTTGTCGTACGCTGAGACTGTCCCTAAAATCTTCAAACAGAACTAAGGGAAGACCCTTAGTAAAGATGTCAGCAATTTGGTACCGTGAAGGGACATGCAAGACACGTAAGTGTCCACGAGCTACCTTTTCGCGAACAAAGTGAATATCCATCTCGATATGTTTAGTGCGCTGATGTTGGACAGGATTCCCAGAGAGATATATTGCACTAACATTATCGCAATAGACCAAGGTAGCTTTCTGAATAGGAAAGTGAAGCTCTAAGAGGAGGTTACGCAACCAACAGGACTCAGACACCACATTGGCTACCCCTAGATATTCGGCCTCCGCGTTGGAATGCGATAAAGTAGCATGGTGTTTAGACGACCAAGAGACCATGTTATCACCAAGAAATATACAATAACCAGTTGTCGAGAGTCTGGTATCTGGACATCCACCCCAATCAACATCTGTATAAGACATGAGAGTAGATACCGATGATGGATATAAGTGTAAACCATAATCAAGAGTGCCTTTAATGTAACGCACAATGCGTTTGAGAGCGTGCATATGTTCTTCCCTCGGATCATGCATAAATAAACACACATGTTGCACTGCATAAGTAATATCGGGTCTCATAAACGTAAGATATTGAAGAGCCCCCGCAAGACTACGATAGTGGGAGAAATCCTCGTAAGGTGTGCTAGAATTAGCACTCAGCTTCGGTTTAGTGTCAACCAGAGTAGGAGATGACTTACAGGATGACATGTCATCCCGTTCAATAATCTTTGATGCATACTTCCTTTGGGACAAAAATAGACCACCTACATGACGAGTTACAACGATACCAAAAAAATAACTCAAAGACCCCAAGTCTTTCATAGCAAATTCGAAGTTGAGAAGAGATATGATAGACTTGTGTAGTTATCAAAAGAAGCAGTCAATATAATATCATCCACATATAACAGGATGTATACCAGAGAAGAACCGCGACGGTATATGAACAGAGAATGATCAGACCTGCTATTAGAAAACCCAAGAGTAGACACATAATCTGCAAACCTTTTACACCAGGCCCGAGGAGCATGTTTGAGCCTATATAAGGACTTCATAAGCAAGCACACATAGTTTGGATGATCAAGGTCCCTGAAACCCAAGGGCAGATGCATGTATACAGTTTCGTTGAGTTCGCCGTGTAAGAACACATTTTTTACGTCCAGCTGATGGATGTGCCATGCTTTTAAGAGAGACAAACTGAGAACAGTGCAAATAGTTGCCGGTTTGACCACCAGACTAAATGTCTCTCCACAATCCACGTCAACTTGTTAAGCTTTGTCATCACCTACAAGACGGGTTTTATGCCTCTCAAAACAATCATCATATTTTTCTTATGAGTAAAAATTCACATAGAATGAATCACATTGACACCAGGCAGACGGGGCACCAACTCCCATATCGTATTTTCAATAAGAGCATTATATTCATCATTCATGGCCATTTTCCAATTCGGGTCACGAAGGACAGACACGGGGTTACGTGGTAGGGGTGATTTAGTGACATTAGAATTGAGATTAAAATGTCATTTTGGTTTAAAAATACTCTGTTGGCTACAAGTAACGAACCCTTGACTCGAAATAGAAGTATGTCGGACCTGGGTCGGTGTAGTGACTTCGGAACTGACTGGACTGAGAGTGAGGTCACGGGTTAGGCCAGTAGGCAGTGGGCCTGCTGACCGAGGGACTGGACCGAGGGAGGGGTTGGATGGGCTAGCAGGCAGTGGGCTTGCTGGCAAAATTGAACCCAGGTGTGTGACATTTGGGCCAGCGGGCAGTGGGCCCGCTGCCAGAGTGGGAGGACGAGTATTTGGGCCGGCAGGCAGTGGGCCTGCCGGTGGCTGCTAGTCCAAAATCCGAGACGTGGGCTAGGCCAAATGGTGGACCACATACGGGGATAACACATCATCTAAAAAATTATAATGATTGGAGTCGGGATTATGCAACTTGGCAAACGGAAATTGGATTTCATAAAAAATGACATGGTAACTAATGATGATTTTATTAGAGGATAAATCATAACATTTGTAACCATGATGATCAGACGGGTAACCCAAAAACACACATGCAATAGAGCGGGCTTGAAGTTTGTTGATGGTAGAGGAGGGGAAAAGTAGATAACATAAACACCCTAAGATGAGAATACGAATGGTCTTTTTGATAAATAACTTTGAGTGGTGATTGGTATGCTAATCATTTGATAGGGAGTATGTTAAGAAGGTAAGTAGTCATTTGTAATGCATGATGCCAAAATGAAGGTGGTAATGATGCATGGGCTAGTAAAGTCCGAATAATATTATTAATTGAGTGAATTTTTCTTTTGGCTTTCCCATTTTGTGAGGACGTATGTGGACAAGAAATGTTGTTAAAGCCTCATCAATTTGGTGTTGTTGTATATATATATTAGAATTAATATTATGTAGTTTTTGATATAAGGGTATTATTTTATCCAAAGTTTCTTGTTTAACATTTCTTTTAGTAATAATATTGTATAATATTTCAGAAGGTTCTAAAAGTTCATCTATCTCCGTTAATACTTGGATTTGTTGTTATATAAAATCTCTTTTTGTTTTTGAACATATCCAATATGTAGTATGAGCATATCTTATATTATCAAAAGAAGGATGAGTTTTAATATTATAAATGAAAAAGAACAACTTTTGAAAGAATGTTATCAACAGATAAAAGAGCAAGAAAATACTATTAAAACCTTAAGAAATATGATAGCACTAAAAAACGAAAGATTGAGACAAAAAGAGGAAGAAAATACGAAACAAAGAGAAGAAAAATTAGGAGAAATAATCAGAAAGGATAATGTTAAAAAACCAAAATGACATCATAAGAGAACAGTATGAATACATTAACAAATTAATTAATGTAAAAGGAAAAGAAATAGTAGAAGATTCAAATGAATACATATGAAGGAGGTATAACACAAACTTTAAGCTTTAAACTAGACATATATCAAAAGATAGAAGAAGAAAAAGAAGCACTATCAATTAAGAAAATATTTAAAACAAAATGGTTTGAAAGAAATAAAGAAGTAAGATATATAGCACAAAAACATGAAAATATAATTGACATAACTAATGTAAATGGAAAAGCAAAAATAAGCTTAATAACATATGAAATTATCAAACGAGAATTAGCAAAACTATCTACGAAAGAAGCTAAAAAATATAGAAACATATATTTTGGAGGAATATAATTCATTATAAAAGTATATTTTCAGAAAAATATAGACACACCTATACAACTATACATATTAGATGATAGAATATTAGAAAATCTACAAGACTCCTTAATATCAATAATAAAAGGAAATTTACTATACCAAAAATTAAAATTTACAGTACAATCAGATTTTATTATATCATTAAAAGATGAACATAAAGAATTAGCTTTAACACTAAATTATAAATTAGATGGAATAAAAATGTCACCAGGTAGCAAAGTAATAAGTATAGAAACTAAAATGATATATGCTTTAACCGGAAATCACCATGTAAGAAAACAACATGAAATGAATATTTTAGTACCAAAACTATATCAAGATATATTAGAACAGATAGAACACAAGGAAAATGCTAGAATAACAATACTAGAAGAAATACAAATGGATTTTAACAACAGAACTATAACATCATCACATAGATTAAAACCACAAATATAAGGATCCAAACTAATAATTAAAAGTGAACCGAGCATATTAAGACAGAATAGTTTAATAAGTAGACAACCAAGAACATTAGATTTAATAAATATACTGAGCAACAAATTAAGAATTAAAGTAGTAATATTCAACGGAATTATAACAACTGACTGTATAGCTGAAATAAATACAGGAGTCGTAAAAAACTTTATACATATAAGAAAAATTAATGAAAAGGATTGTAATCTGATAGAGCCACAGACCTGCAATTATCCTGAAAATGAGAGAGAAATAATAACCACTAAAAGTATTAATCTAAAATTAAAATTCAGGATTTAGAATATAAAATAAACATAGGGGTAATAGAATATGACATTTTTAATGAATTATTGTTAGAAATTGACTTTTTAACCATGATAAACTATAGAATTACTAATGAAGGGATTGAAATTAGTGACCAAGGAAAAACAAGGTTTGTAAATAAAATATGAATATTCAAGAAAAAATACGAAAGAAGAAACAAAAATTAAATATTATAAAAACAGTATTATCGGAAGAACTAATAATATCCCAACTTAAATACTTAGAATTGTTGAGAATATAATATTAAAAGTGGGTTCTATCTAAAAGTTTAAGCTATTAGATAGAACACACTTTTAATATTATATTCTCAACACGCCCCCTCACGTGCTGACCTGATTTTTTTTCATGGTCCAAGCACGTGGAAATTCTTTTTGAGAATGGGTGGCGGTGATGTTCGATCCCAGGACCTTTGGCCTGCTCTGATACCATATTGAAATGTGTGGCCATCTGATCTAAAAGCGTAAGCTATTAGATATAACACACTTTTAATATTATATTCTCAACAAGAATATAGTGCGAAAGAGATGAAACAAAAAAATGATATAAAATAATTAGAACAACAATGTAATAAATCTACAAAAATATGAATTGATATGGGAAATGGATGGAAGAAAAGAATTAATAATCCTGAATAACTTTAATGAAAAAGTAGATGCAATATGGCACGAAATAATAATAATAAAAGAACAATTAAAAAATACCTTACTAGGCATGGATGAAATAAGAGAAAATCAAACTCAAATAAAACAATTAATACAAGAAGAGTTGACAAAATTATGGAATGTATCAGAAGTATCAACATTTAAATTAATATTAGAACAACTGAATATATTAGTAACACACATAAACACAGGAAAACAAGCAGTTGAATTAGAAGAAGAACCTGAAACAAGTAATACAAATCAAGAAGAAACAGTTACTATTATAAATCCTAATAAACCAGAATTAGTACCAATTGATGCATGGAGACGAAGTAAAGAACTCATAATGATAGATATTAGTAAAATAAAGCCTAAATTACCAAAAGAGGTCAAAATAACATTAGATAATTTAGCCTTATTACACCAAAAAGGACAATTTTAATGGATACACACGAACATAGTGTAATAACCTTTCTTAAAAATCATGGAACGAATATAATTGAAAAAGAAAGATATAAATATGAACCTATGAAAAACAAAGACTTTAAAAATAAAAATTCTTCAAAAGGTGAAAATATTGTAGACTTAAAAGAAACCGGAAAAAGTGAAAAAATTGAATATTTACAATTAAAAATAGAAAAACAAGAACAACAAATATCATAATTAAAAAATGAAAATATAAAATTAACATCACATAGTAATGAAGAATGGTTAAATAAGTATAAAAAATACAAAAATAAGTATAGAGATACTAAGAAATAATTAAAAGAAACTAAGAGAGAATTAAAACAAGTAAGAAATGAACTAAGTATAAGGAAGAATTAAAAGAAGAACTAAATATTCTGAGAGAACAAATGAAAGATATTAAAAGAAAGGAAAAGAAAAAAATGCAAAACAAGTGATGAAAGCTCATGTAATTCTGATAGTACTAATAGTATAACCGAACAAGAATTTATTAACGCTGTAAAAGAAAATGAATTAACCATGGAAACTCAAGGAATAAAAATAGTAGATTTTATAGAAGAGATGGAAAGTGAAGAAAATTCTGAAATTGAAAAAGAAAATAATCAACTAATAGAAGCTTTAGGAAAAATGAAAAATGTTAATGCAATTATAGAAGAAGAACAAGAAAGTGATATAGAAGACGAATTTAATAGACCGATAGAAACAAAAATAGAAACAAATGATATAATAAATGAAGATGCTAATGACTACCCTGAAGAACAATTGGTAGACCCTAATTTAGAAACAATACACAGAAGACATACTAAAATACCATATCATATACCGGTAGGACAACAAGCTGAATTTAATGAATTTATACGATCAATGTCACAAGGTGTAAGTTTTAATGGATATTTCTTAAACTTAGACAATGTTTATGATGAACAAGAAATAAGTAGACGAATAAATGACTGAAATCTTGGAATGTACATAGCATTAATAAACTCCACACATACTGATAACTTATATTATATTTATGACTTAATATCTAAAATATTATTAGGAAAAGTAGCATTTTGGATAGAATCCATAGCACATCAATTAAGACCACAAGTATTTAGTCATGCAAAATATTGGAAATCTATGTTAATGAAAGAAATAATCCCTTGATTAATTTTATTAATTGAAAGAGTATATATACAATTTACATATTTCCATAATAGGAGAATCCTATTCATATTCTACTGTTAAAACCTTATTCTACTTAGACACTAACTATACAATTATGGTAATACAAATATTATGGTAAGTGTACAATACTAATTACACCACAACATTACCTAAACTAGGAGACTAAAATATTACCTAAATTATATACACAATACACGGTCAATCGAGAGCCAATATACATAATATACACATGTATATTGTGTGTATATTATGTATATTTAACACACCCCCGCAGTCATAGCGGGCGGTCTTTGAACGCTGAGACTGTCCCTAAAATCTTCAAACAGGACCGAGGGAAGACCCTTTGTAAAGATGTCGGAGATTTGATACCTGGACGAGACATGACAGACTCGTACCTGACTACGAGCAACCTTTTTCTCGAACAAAGTGAATGTCCATCTCGATATGTTTAGTGTGTTGGTGTTGAACCGGATTACCCGACAGATAGATGGCACTAATATTATCACAATAAACCAAGGTCGCTTTTTGGATAGGACAATGAAGCTCTAATAGCAAATTACGTAACCAACATGATTCAGAGACCACATTAGCGACCCTCGATACTCAGCCTCGGCACTGGAGCGGGACAAAGTCGACTGACGTTTCGCAGACCAGGAGACCAAGTTATTACCAAGAAACATGCAATAGCCAAACGTAGACCGTCTGGTGTTCGGACAACCACCCCAATCAACATCTGTATATGAGACAAGTGTGGACGTCGATGAAGGATATAAATGCAAGCCATAGTCAAGTGTACCCTGAATATACCGAATGATGCGTTTGAGCGCATTTATGTGATCAACCCTGGGATCATGCATAAACAAACACACCTGTTGTACGACATACGTAATATCTGGTCTCGTAAATGTGAGATACTGGAAGACCCCTGCAAGACTGCGATAGCGTGTCAGATCCTCTTATGGTGCGCCGGCCGCAACACTAAGCTTGGGTTTAGTATCAACGGGAGTGGAAGTGGACTTACAAGATGACATCCCAGCTCTCTCAATGATCTCATCTGCATACTTCCTTTGAGATAAGAACAACCCACCGGCATGACGAGTGACAACAATCCCCGAAAAATAACTCAAGGGCCCCAAGTCTTTCATAGCAAACTTAGAACTGAGCATTGTAGTATCTCACCTTCACAAGACCCGATATCTCCTATTCAGTTCAACATGTTTGTTTACATATGCATGATCCGAAGGAAGAGCATATGGGGGCTCTTAAATGAATTTTGCGGTATGTTAAATGTACTCTTGATTTTGGATTACATCTGTATAAGTCCACCATTTCTGGCCTCACATCTTATACAAATGTTGATTGGGGTGACTGTCCGGACACACGACGTCCACCTCTGGTTATTGTGTATTTCTAGGAGATAACCTGATTTCATGGTCGTCAAAACGCCAACCGACACTATCTTAGTCAAGTGCTGAAGCAGAATATCGATGGGTAGCTAATGTGGTCTCTGAATCATGTTGGCTTCGCTTCTGTTAGAACTTCATTGTCCAATAGAAAAGCAACAGTGGTTTATTGTGATAATGTGAGTGCGGTATATTTATCAGGTAACCATGTCCAGCATCAACGCACAAAACACATAGAATTTCTTGTTTGTCCGTGAAAAGGTTGCACGTGGACAAGTCTGTGTTATCCATGTACCGTCTCGTTATCAGATTGCAAATATTTTCACCAAAGGTCTTCCGTGCGTACTTTTTGATGATTTCAGGGACAATCTCAGCATATGAGAACCTCCTGCTAAGACTGCGGGGACTGTTGAGATAATTATGTCATAATCCATAATTATCTCCATCATATTGTAATTAAATCAATTATCAGATAATTATAATGATTAGATCAATTATCATATAATTAGGATGATTAGCATATCCTTAGGATAGCTAGATTGATTTTGTATAGTTGTATATATATTGTACACTTGGTATGAAATAAAGACATGGAATTAATTTCTTTCAATAACCTACATAAAAGTGCGGTAATCCAATCAATCTTGCTTGTACAATGGAAAGGGCCACTGGTTTATCTCTTCAACGAATAAAATTGGTCATAGGTGTGCGTTCATGAGCCCATGCTAAAATTTCGATCGATTTCCTGTAATATCCACGCCAAGAAGTTAAGAACATAAATCCAGTAGCCCCTTGCTGCTTCTCTTTTAAGAAAAAATGGAAGTAGGGGGCACATGTTTATTTTTCGTAGGGTCATTTAATTTTCGAGGTGAACAAATAACCAATGAGGAATGGATGATAATGGTAAATTATTTGTCAAATGGTTGGAACCAGTTAGTAAACTTGTTGATATGCCGCTATAGTGGATCAAGACCAGAATAGACTCCATTAGTACAGGAGTAACTTTCACAGATTACTATGGGGGGAAGTGGCTAGTTATTGATAATTTGGTAAAAAAAGGTAAAAGTATCTATCTATTCCAGATACAGAAACTAAGAGAGTTATGTTCTACTAAAACAAGTATTTTTTATGTGAGTTTCGCAGCATATCTGTACAGATTCATCAGAGGGTAAATTGGACGGAACTTTAGAAAATAAGTACCAAATAATCTTACAAAAATAATCTGAAACTGAATGTAAAGATGAAATATTAGTGATTCAATTTCTCCCAGGTACAAATATCGATTTTCTTTCCTTGAAACAAATATGGATAGTGACTGTGGATGACAACCGTGTTGGGCCACTTTACAAGCACATTTTTCCACCAGCCTTTGCTCCAAGTCTTTCATTAAATAACAGAGTTTCGGGATTAGGTTTGTCAATTTACAGTTTAGCTGCATGAATGAAGTGTTTGCTTTGGTTTGCACCAGCTCTTACCGTTCCCCCGATTTGAATTACAAAGCAAGTGGATTGCTGGTGTTTTATCTGGTCGAATTTCTCTCCCGTCGAAGGAAGATATGATTGATGATATTGAAGCATTCTACAAATCCTTTGACGCTTCTAGCATTCCAAAATGATACTCACAATTTGGATTTTCAGGTATAAAACCTGACAGGGTTGAAACTTTCTAGTATCTTTTTTCAATTGATCCTTTTTTTTTTCCTTTTTGGGTTGTAGTGAGGTACTATTCTTTATGAAGAATTAAAGAATAGCAAGTTCCTAACATTGTGAGCAAACTTGACTGGAATGTGTACATTTCCATGTGACTAAACTAGTTTTTGCAAAATTTATGATTTTTCAAGTTCTTGCCTCGTTGAGATATCGTCATCTTTACAGTTAGACAACGAAGACTGGTTGGCTGCTGAGTGTGGATCTCCACCTCCTGAAGAATGGAGAAAGCAATTGTATTTTATGACTGGGGAGAAGAGAAAGAGTGAGCCTGAGAGATATCGCGACCAGTGGGATGACGATGACTTGATCAATCAAGCTCATCAAGACTTCGTACAATATATTCCTGAACTAGCTCACGTACAAAAGCTATCAAGATGAATTTTATGGTAAATGTAGCATGTATTATTGCTGAATTTGGTCATTTCTGTTGTTACAGGAAGTATATATGTAGTTGAATAGTTTTTTGGAATAATAATAATAACTTGCGGAAATTCTTCCTTTGTCAATTTCAATTGCAACTCTTGTCATTTTCATACCTCTCATTTTCTTAAATGTCCTCTTCCTGTCCTTTCTTCTTTACTATCAAGTGCATTATTTAATTAGCAAAACTGAACAAGTATACATTTATCTTCTTACAAAAACCTTTTCTCTATTCCAACGTGTATATGAAAGAGAGAATAATTTTCCTTCGGGATTCCTTTCATTATTCACAATATATATAGCTGTACAAGGTTGATTCATAATATGGTACGAATCCTAACTTACCTTACAAAGGTTGATTCCTAATACAATTAGAATCCTAAGTTACCTTAAATATACATCTATCATAATTACAAAATATACGGAGAATATTCTGAGAATATACGGAGAATATTCTGAGAATATTCGCTAATACTCCCCCTCAGACGGAGCGGGAGGAGGCCGAATGCTAAGGCTGGATCGGAAGTCGGTGAAGAGCTGTCGCGGTAGTCCCTTTGTGAAAATGTCTCCGCATACCGATAAGAGGAAGGCACGTGTAAAATTTTGACCTGACCACGGGCAACCTTCTCTCGCACAAAGTGGATATCTATTTCAATATGCTTAGTCCGCTGATGTTGGACTGGATTATAGACAAATAGATAGCAGATATGTTGTCACAATAGACTATAGACGTCTTGCGTAATGACATTGGAGCTCCAAAAGAAGATTTCAGAGCCAACAGATCTCAGCGACGACATTAGCAACTCCGCGATATTCTGCTTCAAAGCACTCGAACGGGATAGCGTGGCTCCGCTTGACGGACCATGAGATAAGATTATCCCCAAGAAATACACAGTACTCTGAGGTGGAGCGACGTGTGTCGGGGCATCCTGCCCAATCTGCATCCGTGTAGGCTAGCAACTTGGTTGGGGCAGAGGTTGTATATATGTAAACCAAGTCTAGTGTGCCCTTAACATATCTGATAATACGTTTGAGGGCGGCAAAATGGGACTCTCGGGGGTCGTGCATGAACAGACACACACCCGCCGAACGGCATATGCAATATCAGGCCTAGTGAATGTAAGATACTGAAGAGCACCTGCTAGACTCCGATATAGAGTGGGATCAAAAATTGGCGCACCGTCATTGGCACTAAGCTTGGATTTTGAGTCCACCGGAGTTGGCATAATTTTACAATTTGTCATCTTGGCCCTGTACACTATCTCTTCTGCATACTTACGGCGACACGGAACATAGTGGTCGAGATCTTGTCACCGATATACCCAAAAAATAACTTAGTTTGCCCAAGTCAGTCATAGCAAATTCAGTTTTGAGTAGAGCAATGATTTCATTCTTCAACACGTCAGATGAGGCAGTAAGAACAATGCCATCGACATATAATAGCAAATATGCGATCTTGCTACCTCGGTGAAAAGTGAAGAGAGATGTATCACACCCGCTACATACAAAACCAATCTGCGAAAGATACAGGCGAACCGATCATACCAAGCGCGGGGTGCTGTTTCAATCCATACAATGACTTCCCGAGACGACACACAAATGCGGAGAGTCGTGGGATGAACAAAGCCGGGAGGTGATACATGTACACGATCTCTTTCAAATCCCCATGAAGAAACGCATTCTTGACATCAAGTGATGAATCGGCCAATGCATGCCCATAGTATATCCGAGAACATCCGAATAGTGGCGGTTTAACAACCGGATCGAATGTCTCACCACAATCAATACCCTCCTCGATTAGTGCCATTGGCAACTAGTCTTGCCTTATACCTCTCTAAGTCACCACTGTCTCGAACTTGTGATGAAATAGCCACATACACGGATAACATTCACACCAATGGTCTAGGTACCAAATCCCAAGTGTTCTTGCTTGGTTAAAGCGTTAAATTCCTCGCACATGGCCGCATTCCAATTTGGGTCCGAGTTTTGCTAGTTTTGGATTTTTTGGAATGGGTGATAAGGTTTGTGTGGAGAGATTGAATTGAACCTTGGGTTTGAAGATCCCGTGTTGTGCACGAGTCTCCATGCGATGTGAGGGCGGTGGTGGTGGGTCGGGGGCCGTGAGGTTCTTTGGTCCACCGGTTTTGGACCAATGTGCAACGATGTGTCGGCGGTGGTGTAGGCGACTCGGCCGGGGTTTGTAGGGGTGAGCGAGGGAGCGGGTGGAGTGGTGCGGACGATGGCGAGGCTGTCGGAACGATGAGGTCGTTGTTGTTGGTATAGATTTTGGATGACCGGGGACAGACTTGGTGTCGCGCCCTATTTTGACTTGCTCGGGTCAAAGCGGAGCACAACGTGTCGGTGATTCCTGGGTATCGGATTAAGGAGTCGCCACCTAATTATTTTTTACGGTGAATTAGGACACCTAGATATTAAACTAAATGCTGCAATATAACTCCAATTTTAAGGTCTGCGAAACTATTGAGATTCTAGGTAAGGGTTCTTTATTATCCTAAAGGGAAGGGGTTAGACATCCTTTAAGATCCGCTAACTTGCGGTTATCCGATCAAACTCAGGTTAATATTATACTAAAAAATGCATGTTTAAAGTATATAAAGTTAAGCAAAAGTTTGCAAATATTTAATAAATGATGCATTTTGTACAAGTATGCATTTAAAGAAAATACATGTAAAGTTTGAAAAAAGTATGCATTTGGGACAATTAGTAGCAAGGAGAAAACGAATTACTTATAATGCCACAGAAGTAATTTTTGAAAATCATTTTGAGTTGTACAATTAATAAAGTGAATAGAAGATGATCAAAGATTGTTTTGAAAAAAATTTAAACATGCATGGCGAGCCTAATATAAATAAAACTAGCGAGATTTCTAAGTTTGAATTAACCGAGCCTACAAATAAATAAACTAGCGACGAGTTTTAAACTACCCTATCCATTATCCATTTGTGGTCTAATTATTCTAAATATCCTAACAATCACACAAACTTTAAATAATTATTACATGCCCGAAAAATAGAAATAATGGAATTAAAGAGTAATAATAAAGGGGAACTAAGGCGGATGACGATGTCATCTAGCCCTATTTGTTTTGAAATCTCGAGTTTGGAGAATGCAAGGAATGTGGATGCGGGTCTTCGTTTGACACTAGCCATGATGAGTCTCATGAAGAAACTCTTCGTTGCTCCCGATGCATTTCATGTAAAACAAAAGGAAAGAAAAGGAATTAGAAAGTATCCCGAAAACTATCAAATATGTAAATATGTAAACACAGATATAGGATTGCGCACATATGTACAATAATTATATTAACTGAAGCAGTCCGAAACAAACAAACCCAAAGGCAAAAATAGTCCAATATTATTTAAAGAGACGCTTGAGTAATACGAAAGTAGAGGGGTAGGCCCAAATGCATTGGCAGGCCCATATGCTCACACCCTTACGCTTAAACATACCAGCCCATCACAACAACGTACAAGCAAATAGGAATTGATATACCAAAAAAATAATAATTGAAGTATACACAGTATATCCGGAGACATACAGTGATATTTAGACTGGATACACACTCGATATACTCAACTCCCTATACTTTGTATATTTCAGGATATATCATTCATCTACTTCTTAGCAAATAGAAGAGCCAAAGAAAAGGCAAGACAAATCATAAACATGATTTCAATTGGTCATGGGAGCAAGAAAAGTGTAAATTCTAGGCATAGATCACAATCAGAGACTAAGAAACAAGCTCATATTTGACTTCAGCCATAGAGGAAAAGTTTACTGCATACTCAAAAAAATGGGGAAGGGAGAGGGATATTTTCCTAATCTTATCAAGGTCACTCAAGGCAAGCAAAGAAAAATAAGCAGCAATGGACATATTCAACTTTGATAAGAGAGAAGAACAATGCACATGACTCAGAATCCTGAATAAAATCAGCACCCCAACTCAAACATAATAGGTAAACAACCAGTAGCCAGACTCATGATCATGTACAATCCTAAATTCAAACAGGCATATCCAAAATAAGACATTATGAAAAATGCATAGGATTAACAACACATATACTAAATTAACTAGCATGCCTTTGATTCAAACACAAATTCAAGTGAACAGAACTTAGTCAACTATGTGTTTAGGAAGTACATAACAAGAAACCAATTCATATAATAGCTCTACATAAAGGAAAATGATATAGATTTTTTTTTTTTGCAACAGCATATGGAATGCATATTTTTTAGGTCACGAGCAAGGAAAAGAATATCTCAACAAATCTCTTCCAAATTTTACACAGAAGAAAAGCTGACATGCTAAGGGAATGATTCAGAATGACTTGACTTCTTAATAGAACACTGGACAGTGGCAACATAACAGGACTAAAGTCACTCTCAACATGCCATATGATTATCTATTAAAGAGAATATAATGTGCTTGTATAGACAAAACCAGAAGCCAAGACATAACAGACACATACTCATGGCATTACCCTAGATATGGACATAACTTAACAATGATCAAATGCTTCTCTATCTCTAAGCTGCAGATACCTAAATCATATGCCAAGGCCTTGTGCTCACTTAAACAGTTTTAGGACTCAGATCTTATCATATACATGCTGCTATATGAACATTACTGAATTGAATGCAAGATACAGGCAAACAACAATATAATCATAGAATCAGCAAGATCAGTAGGGGTACAAAATACTAACATAGGACTTATTCAACAACTTTAGTAGCTATGACATAGTACCAAGGAGCTTAAGAGGACTTTACATGCTAGTGGATGAATTTTGACACTTAAGCAAGCAGGGTAGGATATGATCAATTTAGTTGACATATAGACATAGAAGTGAAAGCATAATTAATCAGAAATTGCATTTCAGAGATGCAGGGCCATTCAGACTAAACTAAACATAAAGGACACATATAGAATTCTCATTAGACATACTTCACACAGATTTGGACATGCTAATGAACATTCAAAGCACCACATGCCTTATACTGCCTTCAACCACATAAACAGACCCAAAACATGTGTCAAGGCATTTGCCTAACAAGAAATCCCTATAGGTCAAAACACAAAAGCAAAGCTCAAGACTAGACCATACAGGACATAAAAGAAATAAACCAACATCGGGTTATCTAGTTAGATTTGACTTTTCACCAATTCAAACCATGCTGGACACCAATGACAGCCACATATTCAGAGCTAGATGAATCAAATTCTAAACTCCTCAAGCCAGAACAGACATCATATGAAATATCATACAACAGCTAGATAAATGTCAAACTAATTTCAGTGTATTATGCAAGATAAACCAAGATTTCAGACATAATGTGATGGAAATAATATTAACATGATGGGGGATAGCTCTTAATGTTCGAGCTAGTCAATTACATCACAATCTTTATTAAACAAGCACTAAAAATAGCATACTCAACATATAACTCTAACATGAACCTAACACAACATACTTGAACATAACCAGACAACTAAAAGGCAAACATCATAAGGCATTTAACTAATCAGCATCACAACCTCTTTGAACAGATATTAAACAACATATTCATCATATTACATTAAGCTTGAACCTGAAACGAGTCTAACACGTAAAGACATATTTAATTTAACAAAAGCAGTCTTTTACGAGATATCACACATAGACCCTGATGAACATACAACATGAACAAGCTAAATTATTACATAGATAACACACAAAAAATACAGAAAAGTAAACTGAGGGGAGTTTGAGTTTTACGGACCTTCTCCGGGCAGCGAACCGAGGCGTGTTTCGAATCGTCGACCCGCTCGGAGGAGTTTGTTTATGCGATTGAACAGAAAATGGGCATGAATGTTTTGCGGTTGTGTCGAGCAAGAACTGAGAGTAAAAAAATATATTTTTGAGAATCGAAAGCTGTTCGAGAGAGGGGTTTTTCTGCCTATATTTGCCTCTGAGCAAGCCTAAGAAAAATAGTGAATTTTTAGTTCAATTTTTTGAAGAACCGAGAGTTTTTGTCCAAAAAAAAACCTCTCCTCAAACACAACCCAAAGGGCTATATTTATAGTCAAAACTCGAGGGCTTCAACAGCTAGAATTAGAATTCGAATTTAAAGAGAAAAAGAAAAAGTGACGGTTTCAGCTTTATTTCGGAAACCGAGATGATGGGGATGAGTACGGGGTTTATGTTCTTACCCAACGAGTTCTTGAAGGTGCTCCAGAGGCACACTGCGGCATGCATGGTCGATTTGACCCGGACGAGCTGTTCAAAGCTCTGTGCTTGCAGAAAAGGGAAAAAGAGGACTGGGGTGATGCGAAGGCTTGATGGTAGCAGTGGTGTTGGTGTTTATCCGGCGGTTTGGAGGTGGAGCCGGCAAAGGACCGCCGAATTTTGGGAGGGTTGCTGGTTTTGGAGGCGTCGGTTTTTGATTTGGTTTTGGGGCGATGGGGGTTTTATTTTGGGATTGGGCTCGCGGGTCGGCTGATTGGGCTTAGGCGAATTGGGGAGAATGGGCTGGTGGGTGTTTTGGTTTTTCGATTGGGCTGCGGAAATGGGGTTCGTTTGGGCTGTGATTTTTGTGGAGGGTTGATATTATTTTGGGTGATGGGGAATGGTTGTTGGGCTTCGGTTGTTGGGCCGAAAATAAGAGTTAATTTGGGGAGATGGACTTTGGGGTTGATAGAATGTTTTGGGTAGAAATTGTTTTGGGTTGGGAAAATGAAAATGTGCTATGGATTTGGGTATTGGGCCGATTTGGTTTGTGGGCTAGTTTGTGGGGAATGAAATTAGTTTGGGTAGAAATTGTTTTGGGTTGGGAAATGAAAAATGGGGAGTTGGTTAAAGTAAAAAGGAGTTTAACATTAAAATATATTTTTTGTAAAAGATGTGAATTATTTAAAATAACATAACGATGTGATAATAATAAAAATATAATATTTGTGAAATGTTTAATGCTTAATAAAAAAAGGAAATGTGATGCAATTTTGCGAGAATAAAATAACCTAAAATTTTCGGATAAAACTTATGATTATTAAAAAAATGCAAATGATAGTAAAAAATGCGAATAATAATAATAATAAGAGAATAATAATAATAATAATATATATATATATATATATATATATACGCATGTATGTATACAGATTAAAATTGTTTTGAGGTGTTAAAAATATTTAAAATTGCAAATAAATTGGAAAAGACGGGACAAAATTGGGTGTCAACACTTGGTTCATCGAGAAAGATGTAATCGGTGGTGTGAAATTTCCGGAGATTTGAAAAAGGAAAGGTTGTCTCGTCAAAGGTGACGTGACGGGAGACGATGATTTTGCGAGTAGCAATGTCATAGCACAAGTAGCCCCGGTGATTAGGAGATAGACCAAGGAAGACACATGGAAGAGTGCGAGGGGCAAGTTTGTGGGGTGTAGTGGAGGCTATGTTGGGGTAGCATAAGCATCCAAAAATACGTAGGTGATCATATGATGGCTGCCTACGGTATAAGATTTCTGTAGGGGTTTTGTTTTGGAGTGTGCTAGTTGGTAAAATATTTAGAAGGGATTCTATCATTTTGACAGCATAGACCCAAAAAGGCGATGGTAGGCAGGCATGAAACAGAAGTGTGCGGACCATGTTATTGATGGTACGTATAATTCTTTCGACCTTTCCGTTTTGGGAAGAAGTATAGGGACAAGAAAAACGGAAAATCATGCCTTGTTTTGTAGAACGAAATTGTGAAATGCCGAGTTATTAAATTCACGTCCATTATCACATTGGAATGATTTAATAGGTTTTTCAAATTGTGTATTAATGAATTTTTGAAACTCGAGGAATTTTGCAAAAACTTCATATTTGAATTTCAGTGGGTAAATCCAGACAAAATGTGAAAAATCATCCAAAAATAGTAGATAGAATTTATGACTCAAAGAGCTAGCAATCGGAGATGTCCACAAATCAGCATGAACAATATCAAATGGAGAAAAAATAACATTGTTTGATGACATAAAGGGAAGACGAGTATGTTTGCCTAGTGGACAAGAAAAACAGTGTTAGGCAATTTTCCCATTATTACATTGAATACGCTTAGAAGTCCTAAGAAAAGTAAAAGCGAGTCTCCGGGTGTCCGAGTCACATTTGTGCCAAATTGAGGGAGAGATCGCCGCAAGAGATAGAGGTGCTTTCGGTCTGACAGCGGAAGATTGAGTGAATGAGTAGAGGTCTCCCACACTATTGCAGCGTGTAAAAATTTTTCCCGTATTGAGTTCTTTTACAGAAAAACCAAAAGGGTCAAATTCGACAGACACAGAATTATTGCTAGTGAATTTTCTAACAGAGATTACGTTTTTAATGATGTTAGGTGTGTATAGGACGTGGTTTAGGGAGAAAGGTGGGTGTGGATTTTCGGTGTGTGTGTTACCGTAACCTTCAATTGGAATGCGATGACCATTGCCGACAGTAATAAATTGAGGATACTTTAACCGACGTAGTTGAGATAGGTTACCTGACGACCGGATGAGGTGAGATGTGGCTCCGGTGTCCATGTACCAATTGTTGTCGGGCTGTTGAAGGTTCACGGTAGTGTAGGCACGGCCCAAAGCGATCGGGGCCAAGCTGCTTTGTGTTGCTTCTTCTTCTTCCGGCTGGCTGCCGCCAGTGGGCTCTTCTTCTTCTTGGTTGGCTGCTGTGGTGGCGGGGCCGAAGAGGCCGATCAACCACGGCTGCTTGGGCCCAGGCCCCCGCGTTCAGTGCTTCTTCGCTGGGTTGTGCCCTATGGGCTGCTTGGTTCCGGTTCTGCTGGCTTCGGCGCTCGGTTGTGTTGGCCCTTTCTGCGGCCCTTGCCTTTGTTGTTGCGACCTCTCGCCGCCACGACCTCCGCCACCGGCGCTGCTTTGGTGCTGCTAGTTCTTTGCTTGGCCGCAGGTGTTGTCATCCCGTCAACGGCTAAGGCCTTTTGATTGTGTTCCTCTTGTTTAGCACGTCTAGTTTCTTCCAACAATAGTTGTGAGCGTGCCTTGTTGAAACTTGGGAGAGGGTCGGCTTGTTGAATCATTGTTGCGAGTGTGTCATATTCACCTTTTGGTAAACCCGCAACAAGTTGAAGCACCATCTTGGTTTCTGAAACAGAAGTCCCGACGTTGGATAGTTGATCGGTTATGAGTTTCAGTTGCTTATAATATTCGGACATGTTGTTAAAATTCTTGAGGCGGGTATTATTGAATTGCTCTTCCAAATATACGGCCCGAGTATTTTTATTGTCCTGAAAGATTTCTTCTAGCTGGACCCAAAGTTCACGTGTCGTAGCACCTGTTTTCATGATAGTGCACAACAGGTCTTTGGAGATGATGCCGTAGATCCATTGTTTGACGATGGCGTCAAGACGACGCCAGATTGAGTCTGTAACATCGGTGGGACGAGGAACAGATTCGTCAATATGATCGAGCACGTTGTATGCACATGCATGAATGTAGAATAGTTCCATCCACATGGAATATTGACAGTCTTCTTGGTCAAGAATTATAGGGATAAAATTCTTGATGTTGTTAACGGCGAATGCCGGATGAAAAAAAGATACTGAACGTTGAGAGGGGTTGTCAAGTGTGCCAGTGGATGAACCGGTATTTGTGGGGGAAGACATGGTTGCCGCCTGCCGAGGGTAGGGAATTTTCTGGTTTGGCCGAGAAAAGGAAGAAACCAGGGAAAAAAAATCTGTGAAATCAGAAGAAAAATGCTGATTTCGGCCGAGAATGAGGAAGAGAAGGGATTTAGGTTTTAGGCTCTTGATACCATGAAAGATAGAATAATTTTCCTTGGGGATTCCTTTCATTATTCACAATATATATAGTTGTACAAGGTTGATTCCTAATATGGTACGAATCCTAACTTACCTTATAAAGGTTGATTCCTAATACAATTAGAATTCTAAGTTACCTTAAATATACATCTATCATAATTACAAAATATACGGAGAATATTATGAGAATATTCGATGAGAATATTCGCTAATAGTATACATTAAAGCAAGATGTCAAAGAAAACATCACCTTCTTCGATTTAGAAAAAAGGGGTAAATTCAGCTCTTTAAATTTGAATAAAAAAATCAGAAGATTAAGCAAAGGTCTTATTTCGAAAACATACACTAAAGTAAAACATCATCAAGTATGAAAATTCATACAAGCCAAATTCCTACATACTACCAACTGAGAAACAGAAGTTAGTTGTTGGTAATATAAGAGATGAAAGATTCCATCTCCTTGTGTGCAAGTCCTCCCTGGCTAACAGAGTTCTTGATATTATCTCTCAACTCCACCACCCTCTGCCTCATATCTTCCCCTTCTGGTGTTCCCATCAAAGTCTTAACAGCTTTCTCTATCGCCGCTGCTGGTACTATTTCCTTCCGACGAGCCCAACTCCACACTGAGATTCCGATCTTCCACACGTTTGTTACCAACAAAGTGTGATATGGCTGGTCAACAGTCATTGGCATAGCTGCCATTGGAACTCCCATACTAATGCTCTCCATTGAAGAATTCCATCCACAGTGACTCAAAAATCCGCCAGTAGAGGGGTGTCCCAAGATTTCCAATTGAGGTGCCCAACTTCTCACCACCATTCCTCTTCCTTCCACTTTTCTTCAAACCCTTCAGGCAACACAATCTTGTCATGCCTTTCTTCACTATTCTCCATGTCTATCCTTCTATCTGATTCTCTTATTACCCATATGAATTTATGATTGCTTTGTTCTAAACCAAGTGCTAACTCCTTCACTTGTTCTTGTGGTAAGGTAGTAGTGGTTCCAAACGACACGAATATTACTGAATTAACAGCTTGCTTGTCTAGAAACTCTAGACATTTATGGTTAGTATTTTTGTTGCCAGATGAAGAATTAGAAAGAGAGTCTAGTGAATCGGGCATCATGTTAAATGGACCAAAAGCCCACAATGGTGTATTCTCTTTTGCCTTTGCAAGTGAATCTATAAACTTACCTTCCAATTTTCTGCAGGAATTAATAATATCTCCAGAGTTGTGCTTCCATTTAAGTTCCTTTCCAACGTACTCAGCCATATTCGGACCAAAAGTACTCTCCACGGTTGGAAACTCCTCACCAAGTTGCTGAATCATTTCGTCATGATCTTCATCAACTATATGAATAGTTTGTCTGAGTGAAGAGTACCTGGTGAAAGCTGAAGTAGGGTGGAAGGCATAACACTTGAAGTTCGACATCAAATGCAAATGAGCCCCTATGTAACTTATCATCAAACAGTCATGAATTATGACTAATCTTTTCGTATTAGTCGATAGTTCATGACATGTCTTGCAAATGGACTCACCTAGCCTTTCCAATAAAACATCTTTTGTTTCTGTAGGTGAAAGAATGTACTAAGAGGTCATTGAAATGGATGTTAGAATTTCCGAGGTTTTCAACAGAGGTTTGGAGACCACCTTGGAGGCGTTTTTTAAGATCTTGGTTCCTAGCAGCGAGGCAGAGGAAGTGTACAGGAATGTTATGGGACGCTATGATTCGAGCTAGATAGAAGAGTAAGTTGAGATGGCCATGTTCAGGCCATGGCACCATGGCTACAGTCACTTCATTAAGATGAACAAGACTGCTGTCTGATGAATTGGTAGCCATTGGGAAGAAAAGAGTTCTTGATTTCAAAGGGTTAATTTGAACTAGGATATGAGAAACACAGCATATGATTTAGGCCTTATCTAGTTACTGCTTCCCCAGTTTCAAACTTTCAATGTATGTGTCTTGCTCTTTTAGGGGGTTGTTTGGTTGATGGTTAGAGTGATGCAGGGTGTAGTTATTCTATCTTCTATCTTGCATAAAATAATTATATAAATTCTCTAATAGCTTACACATGTATTAGTTATGGAGAAAAGGAAAACATGAATCAAAGATTGTATTAGCATTTGGCAATGCTATGTTTAATGTGGAAAAGAGAGAAAGAACAACCAAACATTGTATAACTTATGTTAGATTCTATGTGGAGATTATTTTTTCTTTTTTTGTAACCGAACAATGTATAAAGTTATGCTAGTTTCGATATATAACTAGCAACCAAACGATCCTTACTTTCTATTTTACTTTTTTTTTTTAAATGAACTTTATTTTTTATATTTAGTAATTCTTTGATTCAAACATTTTAAATGTCATGTTTAATACCACAAGATGTAACGGATATTTATTATTTTATACATATTTAGTTTAAGACCACGAGATTTAATACTTTGTGTCTAATTAAATTTAAAAAAAAACTATGGTAAACTGTTTATAATAAAGAAAACCATTTGGTCTAGAGATCTGAGAAATGTTATGGGGAGATGTTCATGAGACTTAATTGAGATTCCTCAAGCAATAATTAAACTAATCTGGTCATTTTATACAGTTTCAACCAGTCAATGATGACCTAACTGTTTGTCGACATCGTCTAGAACACCTTATTAGTTTTGTTATTCGAACCAATCCGAGTCATTTTATGTATAATATTTGACTAGTTAAGAGTGACCTGATTGGCTTGTCGAATTTATGGTAAACGACAGATTGGTTAGGTGACTAAAAAATCTCAAGCAAAGGGTTTGGATTTGAAGTATATCTTTAAAAAAATTTACTCTTCTCCGAAGTAAAAAGTGAGAGAAAAAAAAAAGGAAAGAAAAGGCTAAAATCGTTAAAGATAGGGGCTAGTAAAGATATGAAGTGCTTTCCATAGTTAATTTTGGTTCTTCACTAATAAATGAAAGAGAACTTTGTGATTACTATTTTTAAATTAGTTGGTCTAATCAGACACGTGAAAGAATAAATGAATGCAATACTACAAACGTATATAAAGTCATAGTGATATCATACATCATGATCAAATTTGTAAAGTGCATATTTATATGAGTAATAAATTTAATTGTCAAAGTTACATGTCGAAGGGAGAAATAACAAAAAGACAAACTTAAAGTAACTTGGAAGTGCAACTATTTATGTTCTATGCCTAAAATTAGGAGTGGGTGTATATCGGTTCGGTTCGGTTTTTTGTATCCGAAAAATATGAATCGAATAAAAATTGGTTTATTTTAAAAAAACCGAATAAAAATTGGTTTATTTTAAAAAAACCGAATACAATTTTTTTTTTTTAAAAAACCGATATGTTCAGTTTATATGCCGAACGTATCGGATTATATCGGTTTTTTCTAGTGGGTCGGGGAATTATTTATTTATTTTTTAAAATTGAATTTCCAAAACTGAAATTGATATTCACACCTACACTATCATGAAATTTCGACGTTGAAATCTATTGTGTATCGTGAAACGTTTACTAAAGAAAAAGGAAAATTAGAAATCGATTTGGGGGAAAACACAAATTGATGTTTTTCTAAAAATTGGTTGCGCCAAACCGCCTATCAGCAGTTTGACCGGCCCCGACTCGAAAAAATACACAAAATCAATTTTTTTTTGGGTAAAACGGACATCCGAGCGCAGAGTTATGACCATTTAAAGTTTTATCAATTTACAACTATTTTTCTCCCTACATTTTATGTCAATGTTTCCTTGATATGTTAATCAAGTTCATGTCGCATGCGACTTCCATAAAAGCTTCATAGATTAGCTTCAATATCTATGATTCAAGAGATAGTAGTAGTAGCCTAAAATAAAAAATATATATATATTTAATTCGGTTTTTCGGTTCGATCGTATCCAAAATTAAAAAACCGAACCGAATCACTAAATCCTGATTCGGTTCGGTTTTTCAAAAATTGATTTTTTTCGGTTTTTTGGTTCGGTTCGTATCCAAAATTAAAAAACCGAATCGAATTACTAAATCCTGATTCGGTTCGATTTTTCAAAAAATCGGTTTCTTTAAATTAAAAAAAACCGAGAAAAACCGAACCGAATTTAGGTTCGATTTTTTCAGTTCTCCGGGTTTTTTGCCCACCCCTACCTAAAACAGGTCACAGATTAGTTGTTTTTCTACTTCTAGAAAAATTCAAAAATTTATGAAATCGATATCAAAACAACCATTGTTCTTTAGTTCTCTTCGATTTTATGCTATAGCGTGTAACCTTTTTTTAAATCTTTGTTTTTTTTACACACTATACAACGTAAAGTAAATGAGCCTAATTTTGCTTGATGTAGATTATATGTTAGCCGTTTGAAGAAGGGCGTAGGGGGAGAGGGGGAGGGGAAGAAAAAAGAAATTGCTTTTATTGTGAGTGGAACTCAAACCTCCCGCGTATTAAATGGGTGATCTAACCAACTGAGCTATGAAAGCTGATTTGCTTGAATTGGGCGCAATACATATCTAACAATATCAGAAATGGAGTATGAGAAAAAGAATAGTCTCAGTAAGTTTCTCATCTTCTATATCTCATATTGTAACTCCATTTTCAAACACAAGTTTTCCATAGTAAAATAATGGTAAGAACCACAAGCCAAGTTGCCAAACCGTACGTACAAACCATATAGAACCACAAATGAACCATTTTGTAATTAGCTAAAAAAACCACAAAATGAATAGCCAAATAAGACCAACAGTACCATCATTACCAAACTATTGATAGAAACTAAACCTCCTATAGCTAAACTTTCTTCTTTTTTCTCTCTCACTATAACAGTATAACATACTCCGTTCGCAAGCAAAATACATGAAATTATTGAAGCGGTAAGTTAGAAGTAGGGGCGGCAAAATGGGTAAAAAATATAGATATTCGTCTAACCCAACCCATTTAAAATGGGTTCAATATGGGTCAACTCATATTATCTACTTAAAATATGAATAACGTAATGGATAAATAGATAAAACTCACAACTTTAGTAAACACAAGTTCCTTAAAAATAAGGGAAAATGACTTTCTTAATAACATTAGAAAAAAACAAGTTCCATAAGTGGCTTTCACCAACCACCACATCACCACCCAACCACCACCCAACCACACCACACCCCACCACCACCCAACTCAAACACCCACCCACCCCCAATCCCCTCCAAAAAATAAAATTAAAGTTATAATATTTTTTTTGTTTTCTACACCATTCATCCCACCCAAACTCCACCACCCTCCAAAAAAATTATTTTTTCTTAAAAAAAAGGTTTTAAAAAAATTATTTAATTTTTACACCTCCCTACCCCCACCCCAACCCCAATACCCACCACCCCTCCAAAAAAAATATTTTTTCTTACAAACTTTTATTTTGATTTTCTACCGTATCCACCCCCCTCCCCCTCCCCCTCTCCCTGCGCAATCCTACTATTCCCAATTTTTTTACTTCATATATTTTATTTTATTTTTATAAAAAATTATAAAGAATGCGAATTTTGTGTGGTTAAATATGATGGGTGGTGGGTTATGGTTTGGGAGGGGGGCAAGGGGGCGGGGGGGGTAAGAAAAAATATCTATTTTTTTATAAAAGTAAATAAAATATATGAAGTAGAAAATTTGGAAAGGGGTGGGCTGGAGGGGGGAGGGGGTTGAGTGGGGCGGTGATGTGGGGTGAGGTTGGGGTGGATGATGGTGTGGAATAGGGATGAGTGAATATGAAGTGCATTCGAGGATGGTGGTTGGGTGGGGGTGAGATTTGGTTGGGGAGTGGGTGGTGGAGGGTGGGTGCAATGGGGTGGAAATGGTGGGGTTTGAGAGGTTATTTTTCGAAAAATGTTTTCTTGGAGGTTGTGTCATTGGAAAACTTCGAAGTTCTATTCTTCCGGCAAATGTTAAGGTGCAGCTATGTACTAGAGTTGGATTTGTGGACAAGAAGGTAAATTAAGTTTCTCCATAATAGCTATATGAAGCCAACATCTTTAAAATAACTTTAGATAATATATATAAATATGGATATCCATATTATCCGTCGGATTAACTCATTTTTTATCCGCGTTAAATATGGATGGATCGGGTAATTGATCCATTTTTGTTTAACCCATTTTGACCCGCCCATATCTGACCCGACTCGCCCGTTTGTCACCCCAGTTAGAAGCTTGGATGATCACTCAACTTTGTCTTTCATGGTCATTTTAGCTGAAAATATATTTTTCAATACCTATTTAATGACGTGGTAGCTATAAATTTTTAGAAGAAAACATTTTAAAAATTAAAATCGATGTTAATTTTTTTAAGATTCAAGTTGAAAAAGCAACTTAAACACAATATTTAAAAACTATACTAGTTAGGTAAACTAATTCATTAGTGCATATAATACTAAATTTTAGAATATTATTCATCATTAATATATAAAAATAATGAACACATAAATATATATTTATACGAGATGTCTCAAGTAATAATGTAAGGCATATATAATAAAGGAATTTATTCAAAAAATATAAAATTCTATTAAATTAAACAACTGAGCCAATAAACCCACTTAGTTAGAAGTGTCATGAACATTTTAGTGGAGGAAGTGAAGAATATCAGGTAGCTTCACAATATTATTCGTCATTTATATGTTCATTATTTTTATGTATTAATAATGAATAATATTCTAAAATTAAGTATTATATGCACTAATTATTATGAAATGGGTCCAAAATAAATTTAAATATCAATTTCAATTTTTAAATATTTTTTTTAAAAAAAATTCAACTGCCCCATCATTAAATAGGTATCGAAAATTATATTTTATGCTAAAATGACCATGAAAGTTAACTAGGCAAAGTTGAGTGACTTTTGCGAGATAAAATAAAGTTGAATGACTATGATGGTTAATTACCCAAAGTTTATGTAAAACTCCCGACAAGGGATAGCTATAGCATGAGCAAGATGGAACAACATAGACATGTGAGCTTTATAAACAACTCGTCTCTTATACGCTCGTTCGGATTTTACTTATTATAGATTCATGCCATCAAAAGGAAGAAAATAGCCTTTACTTACCTTAGCACCAAACTCTTACTATTGTCGGAGACTGTCTCCTCTACGCTTCAATCTATAATGAACAATAATAACACTAGCGTCAAGCTACTAATAATTCTCTCTTACTATGAACAATTGAATCAGTTATATGCATAGAGTGCTATGTATTCACAACTGACATGATTCTAAGGATCTGTTCAGTAGCATTAATAAGCTATTGGAATACTTGCATAATATCCAACATTAGTAATATAATATCCCGTTATCTTATATTGCACAAATTCAGTATTATACAGTAAAATCTCTAAATAACATTCTTGTGTATTATAAAAATTCTTTTTGACTTTTATAGCAATGGATTGTTATATACTTAACAATATTCTGCGTTTAAATATTCATCCAAATAAAATGATCATTCAAGCCATGAGACCAATATTAAGGAAATTCCTAATCTGAAACAAAGTAAAATCATGTCTAAGACATATCATACCACTAGTAATTCATATTCAAATCAACCACTACTCAATCCTTATAAACTTACGACTTAAACCTCCATTAATATGTAGGACTTAGTGTCATATTATGCATGACAGGCCAAGTGGGAAAAGCCAATGAGCTTCTGAGAGATATGATTATGATGGATTGAATCCTGATACCATCTCTTACACCTCCATGATAGCTGGCTATTGTAAAAATGGATATGTGAATGAAGCCTTCAAATTGTTCAAGAAAATGCCATGTATGCCTTCTGTTGTTACTTATAATTGCCTCATTGATGGATGTTGCCAGGTAAATACTAAATAGAATGGATAAGGCTTTTATGTTGTATCAGAGAATGCAGAAAGTTGGGTTACTCCAGACATCATCACGTACACAATTATTATTAATGGATTATGCAAGAGGAGCAAAGTAGGAAAATCCTATAAACTTTCAGGGAAATGGAATCGGATCCTGATAAGGTCGCTTACACCTCCATGATCGATGGCTTATGTAAAATGAGATATGTGAGTGAGGCTTTCAATTTGTTCAAGGAAATTCCAGCAAAGATGTCTTCTGTTGTTACCTATAGTTGCCTAATTGATGGATTTTGCAAGGAAGGGCGAATGGACAAGGCCGAGATGCTGCTAGATGAAATGCGAAGACAGAATGTCTCTCCTGATGTCAAAACTCATAACATAATGATTTGTGGATACAAAACACGTGGACAATTGGATCTAGCTTATGATATGTTTTATGAGATGATAGACGAAGCTATCTTGCCGGATGATGTTATCTACAAAACCCTAGGGCTGAAATAGATTGGATAAAAACATGATGTCAAATAAGACGGAATTTGCTAAGCCCAACCAATAACATGAGGTGCCTTTTGTATGATATCAATTAAAGGTTTACCTGGTTCAAACACACCACCTTATGAGTGGCAAGTCTACAAGTAAGTCTTTTTACTCTCTTTTTTGTCGGTCTTAGTTATTATGACATATGTGGTAAAAACACCGTCCTGTAATTGATGGCATTTGCTGTTTGTGGTAGTGCCCTTGGTGGTAGTCATGGGATACCACGTGCCCATTACAAGGGACGGCAAGGTGATTACTATATTATGGTATGTGATTTCTTACTGTAGTATAACTTTATGATTGTCTCATTTCGGACTTCCTATTCAATCTCCATGAAATTACAGAAATGCTTTCTATGAGTGTAGGTTATGGATATGCTTGGTCCTAGTTTGTGGGATGTCTGGAACAATAATTCTCATATGTGGGATCCATTCTGTATTTATAATAATATTTGATGAGTAGGTTATTGTTGGTCCCTGGAATTCAATGACATTCTGTTTGATTTTTACATTGTCCATTTCATGATATCTATTGAAATGGTAGCATGCATTGCCATTGAAGCAATACCCATACTTGAGAAGTTGCACTCTAGAGGGTAAGTATGGATTTGTGATTATCATCCTGCTACGAAGAATGGAAGTGGAGTACAATGATTCCTTTGTACAAGAACAAAGGTGACATCCAGAGTTGCAACAACTATCGGGGTATCAAGCTGCTAAGCCACACTATGAAAGTTTGGGAAAGGGTCGTGGAGATGAGGGTGAGAAGAGGTGTGTCTATTTCCGAGAAACAGTTTCGATTCATGCTGGGGCATTCGATTACAAAAGTCATTCATCTTATTAGGAGGTTGGTGGAGCAGTATAGAAAGAGGAAGAGAGACTTACATATGGTTTTCATCGACCTCGAAAAGGCATACGACAAAGTCCCTAGGGAGGTTCTATGGAGATGTTTGGAGATTAGAGGTGTACCTGTGGCGTACAGTAGGAGGAGACTCGGAGCACTTTTAAGTGTTGTTGGGGCTGCACTAGGGATCAACTCTTAGCCCATTCTTATTTGCCTTGGTGATGGATCGACTGACGCGACAAATCCAAGGGGAGATGCCATGGTGTATGTTATTTGCAGACGACAGAGTCCTGATTGATGAGACTCACAGCGGAGTGAACGCTAAGCTGGAGGTATGGAGACAAACTCTGGAGTCTAAATGATTCAGGCTGAGTAGGACCAAAACAGAATACTTGGAGTGCAAATTCAGTAACGGGAGTGACCATGAGACAGGTGTGGATGTGAGGCTTGGTACTCAGGTCATTCCCAAGAAAGGAAGCTTCAAGTACCTCGGGTCTATTATCCAAGGGAATTGAGAGATTGATGACGATGTCACACATCGTATTGGGGCAGGGTGGATGAAATGGAGGCTTGCATCTGGAGTTTTTTGCGATAAAAAGGTGTCACCAAAACTTAAAGGCAAGTTCTATATGGTGGTGGTTAGACCGACTATGTTGTATGGGGTGGAGTGTTGGCCAGTCAAGACTCCGCACATCCAAAAGATGAAAGTTGCGGAGATGAGATGCTGAGATGAATGTGTGGGCATACAAGGAGGGATAAAATTAGAAATGAGGATATCCGGGACAGAGTGGGAGTGGCATCGATGGAGGATAAGATGCGGGAAGCGAGGTTGAGATGGTTCGGGCATGTGCGGGGAGAGACACAAATGCCCCAGTGTGGAGGTGTGACAGGTTGGCGATGGACGGTTCAGGAGGGGTAGAGGTAGGCGGAAGAAGTATTGGAGAGGTGATTAGACGGGATATGACGCAGGTGCAACTTACTGAGGACATGACCTTAGATAGGGGTTGTGGAGGACACGGATTAGGGTAGTAGGTAGTTGAGCGTAGTCCTACTTACGTTTATAAACTGGTAGTTGTAGTGTTATTATTGTAGGCCTCCTTAGCTTATCATACTAGTAGGCACAATATTGCTTTATAGCCCATGTCGTTTGATTTTTGCTGCTATGTGTTTTTTAGTGTACTTTGTTTATCTTATTTACCTGCGTTAGTTACTGCTTCCTTTTTAAGAATGAGCCATCATGGCTTATTCGCTTTTGTTACCATCATTTTCATACTGCTTTAAATTTCTTGTCCGGATCTGACCGTTTCTCTTGCTTTGCTTGTGCTTATGTTTTGTCTTGAGCCGAGGTTCTTTCGGAAACAACCGCTTTACCTACCAAGGTAGAGGTAAGGTCTGCGTACACGCTACCCTCTCGAGACCACACGTTGTGGGACTTCACTGGGTATGTTGTTGTTGTGTTGTATCCTGCTATGGGCTGAAAGCTATGATCCATCTTAGGCACAAATTGTATTTGGGTTAAGATGATACTGTGAAATTCCGTTGTGGGAACATATCCCCCAACTACCTATTTTCCAAGCAAGATCACAAAACATATTTTGTCTATGTTAGTCTCTGGTTTGTGGATGACATTTGCGCCAGAATATGTGGTTTTTCTCTGTACAAGTGAACATACCATTTAGTGGTTGTACTGTACCAGAATCTCTTTCTTGGACCTGAAATAATCTTGTCATACTGGTGCTATTGTTCTGCAGGTATGTGCACGGGGATGTGAAACCTGAAAACTTCCTTCTTGGAACAACTGGAACTCCTGATGAGAAAAAACTGTTTCTGGTTGACCTTGGAATAGGTATTACATGGATAATGTAGCTTCTATCATAAAAAAAGGGCAGCCCGGTGCACTAAGCTCCCGCTATGCGCGGGTCCGGGAAGGGCCGGACCACAAGGGTCTATTCTACGCCGTCTTACCTCACATTTCTGCAAGAGGCTGTTTCCACGGCTTGAACCCATGAAAACAACTTCTTGCAGAAATGTAGCTTATATCATAAAAGAAAATAAATTCGACAATTTTTAGACATCTCTTTATATTACAACAACAACAATAACAAACCCAGTGTGGTCCCACAAGGTGGGGTCTGAGGAGGGTAGGATGTACGCAGACCTTACCTCTACCTTTGTGAGGTAGAGAGGTTGTTTCCGGTAGATAAATTTATATTAAATTTGCAATCTTCATCATGTTTTATTTTGGTGCAACAATTTTATGTGTTTACCTGTTTGAGTGTTGCAGCAACTAAGTGGCGTGATACTTCAAGTGGTCTCCATGTTGAATATGACCAATGGCCTGATGTCTTTAGTTACAGTAGTAAAAAATTACTCTCTATGTTGCATGGCTTGGTTTGCATTTCTAACTGCATTCACTGACTAGTAAGAAAATCATTACGTAAGGGGAACTGTAAGGTATGCTAATGTGTACGCGCACCTCGGAAGAACTGGAAGCCGGAGAGATGACCTAGAATCATTGGCTTACAGGCTCATCTTTCTACTCCGAGGCCGGCTGCCTTGGCAAGGATATCAGGTTGGCATTTTCTCGACTTAGAATGCAACAGAGGCGGATGCTGTATGTTCCATGCGGAGCATAAAATTTATATATAAAACCCACTGAAATTGCAACAAATATAAGTGCTGAATCCATAATTTTAGAAGTACAATGGGTCAAGTGTTAAGAACCTTAAAGGTCGAGCGCATAGAGCTTAGAGCCTCGATCCGCCTCTGGAATGCTGTATTACTTTTTAATAGCTTTCTTCTGTGACACATGTGATCTTTGTAGGGTGAGAATAAAGGTTTCCTTGTCTGTAAGAAAAAGATGGCGACTTCTCCAGAAACACTTTGCTGCTTCTGCCTCGCTCCATTTAGACAGTTCGTGGAATATGTTGTGAACTTGAAGTTAAAAGTAGGTCCAAATCCAGACATCAGGCCAATCAACACTGATGGTGCACAGAAGGTATTACTTGACATCTTCATAATTCAGGGCATCCTTGCACTCGAAAATCGGTGACAGGAGAAATTTTTCTAACACATTTTATGTTATCGAAGCTTATATATCAAGTCGGACAGAAGAGAGGAAGGCGTCCTATGGAAGAAGATGACGATGAACAACCAAAGAAGAAAGTACGGATGGGAATGCCTGCACACAATGGATTAGTGTTTACAATGCTCGTGGCCCAATGAAGCAAATGTATCTATACTTGTGCGTGATATTTCTTGGTCTTAACTTGTGAACAAGGAATTGATACAACTGGCAACTGTAGGTATCATTATAATGTTGCTGATATGAGGCTGGCTCAGCACATTGAGAAAGGAAATGAGGATGGACTATTCATTAGCAGTGAACAGTCTTTCTTAGGAAGCGCAAACTGGTAGGCACACCTCCCCAACTCACTATTCTGTTTTGCATTTTTTACATTTCTCTCTCTCTCTCTCTATATATATATATAGTCTACTGTTAAATTTACAACAAAATTCTGCTTTCCAGATCAAGGAAAGAATTTTGCTCTTCTCATTTGGTTCTGTAGTTCATTCTTTCACTTTTGGTTTGGTTGTGGGGAGGGGAATATGTTTTGGTAAGTATCAGGAATTTAACTAATAGAGCAGAATAGTTAAGGCGAGAAGCACAAAACAAGTAACAAAGTTTGTTAGAGCTTTAAGCGCAAAGTGTAATTAAAGTGTGGACTTTGATGAAGAAAAGCTCCAATTAGGAAGAAATAAGAAAAGAGAAATGTAATGCAAGTGTAGACACTATTTATTTTTCTGATCCTATGTTGCTTGCAGATCAAAAATCTGGTACGAGAGCTTTAATGCTGTAAGTTGCTGGAGAAGTTAGAAAATCATTATTCTGCGATTTCACAATACCTGTATCGAGTACCAGATGCACAAGAGCTGTGTCCGAGCTTTTCTAAACCGAGTTTGGCTTGGGAACCCGATCAGTTGTCTGATTGACATGGTAAGTTCTAGAACAAGTGGTTTGCTATATAAAATTAGTCTGTTTCAGGTATTGTCCTGGAATATTTGGTCATTTGCTCTTTAAGGCTAGAAATGTGTCTGGAAGGAGGTTATTCTCAACAACAAAAAAAAGTGTATATTAACTTTCTCGGAAAGAAATGTGTATGGAAAGAGGTCATTTTCATTCCAAAGCACACGGGTTTAGGATGTTGTCTTACTTGATTTCAATTTACATTTCCCGAGTAAAAAGGATAGAGAAGAACACTAATTGTGAATGTATTGGTTTATCTTTCCGAGGTGCATAATTCAGAGCTGCATGTGTTACTTCGATGAACTCATTATTACATTTTGTTTTTTTGGGTGAGATAACTATATATTCCTGGATATGGTTATAAATTGGAAGTTTCTGGATTACCTTGTCCAAGAAATAGTTGAAAGTTTCCGAGTTATTACTAATATTATTTACTTTGACTAGGGAAATTTCTGGGTTAATAAATCATTCTATTTTGAAAAAATAACCCTTCTCTGTGTTGTATTTTATAACAAAAAACATAAGATGGAGAAGAAAGTAAGAAAACCAACATGCTCCAGTTATAATTGAATGCCTGTATGCGAAATACATGTTGCTTTTGGTCCAGCTAGTCTTTTCGATAGATTGAATTAATGTGTTAGGAATCAAGAATTTGTATGTCAAAAATTAGCATCAAGGTGAATATAGATAAAGCTATAGAATTATACTCTATATTTGGGCATCTTTACGATCCTTATCAATGTTAAAGTCTGTGTAAATGACAGGTATGGAGGAGTTTCATCCAACATATAGAAAAGGGAATGTTGATTTCGTAAAGTGGAACTGAACACGTCTTGCCAATATGGTACTAGTGTTTCTTCTCTCTTGCATGATTTAGCAACTGAATACATCACTATTGGTATTTTTAAGATCATCTAAATTGAATTTGTTTTTATGAGCAGTCATGCACCAAATGTCTGTATGCCTGCAGAATCAAAATTAAGACCTTTGATATAGACATTAATGTTTTTGTTATTGTCAATTTCCATTTGTTACTGTGAACAATTAAGAGTAGTTGAATCTAAAACTCTCCACTTAAATTTAAGTAGTCATCATAGACCACGAGAAAATCCCAATCTACTTCATGATTCACCCGTAAATTTTTCCTAAATATTTTATTAATGAGTACCTTCTGGTGTATGGGGTACAAGGTGGGCTAACTGGGTAGAGCTAAAAGCTAGTGTCAACAAGGGAGAAATCATCATTCTTTGGGATAAAAGACAATGTAGCCCTATTGACATTCAATAGGGGCTCACACTCAATTTCCAGTTTTCCACCATATTAGATGGTGTCCAGGTGGATTTCAAATGGTGCTTTACTGGTGTCTATGGCCCTTAGTCTAATTGGGGGAGGGTAGATTAGTGGGATGAACTTGCAGCAATCAGGGGCTTATAATATATGCCTTTGGATGTGAAAGGTCAGTTCCCTTAGTTGTGGGATTGCCTTTGTCATCCTTTGGACAGGATGATGAGTTTATGGATAAATCGATGTGAGCGAATAACTCTACAAGCATCAAACAGGCGGCAGACAAACATAGACTGATTTGTTGAAGATGAATTATCAGCACCTTGAATTGTATTATTGGAGTTGTGCTCTAATTTTTTTTTTTTAAAAAGAACTCAATCAGATATCTTAGAAAAGGTAGTGGTCTTCTCCTGAAAAGTATCACAAACATAAGGAGAAGGAAAGGGAGATTGGATCCTTATTATGTCCAAAATTTTATCTTTCCTTCTAAATCAATGCATTCCTTTACATAAGCTGTCTGTTTAGTAATTACAGGATATATACTACAATGGAGAAACTGGTCCATCAGTAGTAAAAAGTGGCAGAATAACTTGATATAGCTCCTCTTTTCCTTGCCTTGGGCTGTTTCGAAAAGATTGAAAATGGAAAAGTATTTGACAATATTTTACTCTCTTGGCTTCAGTTTATATTTCCTTTACACTCTATTTATTCATAATGGTATCACTCATAGAAAGATGAGGTGCCAAGCCATAAAAGGGACTTAGTTTTTGTTTTCAACAACAACAATAACAACATACCCCTACCTTGGGAGGGACTTAGTTTTTGTTTTCCTTTCTCATTATTTGATTGTTGCTGCATCTGTAAGCAATTCATTTTCCCAGACAGTTGCACAATTTTTGGTCGAGTTTTCAGTTTCCTTGCTCATGATTTGGTTGAGCTACTGTAGTGTATTTGTTAAGCTGGACTGAAAATTGCTGTAATGCAACTTTGATTAGAGAATTGTTTTTGGACTTGATATTGAGCAAATATTTAGTTTCACTGGTCTCTTTATTTTGAACAGACCATCTGATGTTATACTAATAGTAGCTACATTTCTTTGAAGATACTTGCCTTCACAAAAGCCTCCAAAAAATGGAGAATTGTCGGATTGTGGAAAGTAGCAAAAGCTTTTTAACAAGAGCTAAGAAGCCACTCGGAAGGAGAAGTTCCTAATAAGAATCCTGCTGATTCACCTTTGGCCTTTTGGTGAGGTGTTCATTAGTTTTATGAAGAACTTTCCGGTGCAGTACCTCCCAGATGAATTCGTCTGAGTCGTACTACATGTGATGTCAATCATAACGTACGAACACCTAAAAACACTGTTCTGTTCTGTTACATTCTAGGATTGGGGAATCAATTAAATCTTTGATTGGTTTAGCTTTGATTGCTTTTACAACAGCTCTTTACAGCAAAAACACTGTAAAATGATTTTTTTTTTCAAGGTGGAGAAAGTTCAATTTTTTGTTAATTCTTTGTCTAACTATGTTAACTAGCACTCTTGTTTTTACTTCTTTTGTGAGAGAATCTTGATGGGTTCTTTGATTCTTTTGTTGAGGGTATTTAAATAATTTTGGGTCCTGTTTTATTCACTTCATTTTTTCAGGAGCTGAACTTTAACTTCTTTTTACAAGATGACAAGTCCTGGAAATAAAGATCAAGATCGGAGGTACTGAATCATTATGTGCTTTACTGACATTTCTTTATGTACGAACTGTTAGATTTAGGCATATTTCCTATCTGGGGTTTGGCTTTGACAGCAAAACCCCAGTAAAGATGCTACTAGTTTCAGCTGGTTAATTGGAGCATGGTTGATATTCTTATTGAGGCAGCTTAGGTATGCTAGCTATGACTTGAAGAAGCTGAAGCGGAAGACAAATGCTACTAGTTTCAGCTTCATTGGCACTGTGATCTAATAAGCATTTCAATGGACAGTCTTTGTAAAAACTCTGGCAAGAGCAATAAAAAAGAGAGCTTTTTAATATGAAAACAAAATGCTCTCTATTTCATGTGGTTCTTTTCCTCTTCTTTCCTGTCTATTATCACTTGAATCACTTCCGCAGAATGCTGATCATCTATCGAGGCATTTCCGATTTCAGGGTGGTGAATGAATTTTGATAATAGTCATTCGTGTTGGGCATCGTTTCTGAATTTAGGACACTGTTTGGAAACTTGTTTTTCTGTTTTGAAACAGATGAATTTTGATATCTGTTTTGGTTCTTGTTTTTTCTGGAAAGGTGTCAAAATATGTCGATGGCGTTAATGCCTCATTTAGTACTTCCCATCTTTTGGCTGAACTTGAATCTATATAAATCCTCAGATTTTTGTTAGGTCAGATATAGCTTAATTTAGCACAAGAGTCACTGCAACAAGTGTTTTGCCAACTGCCAAGTACTGCTGCTACTAGTTTGATCACTATGTCAGATGGTACTAAGCTACCAATTTTAGGCTCTATCTAGCAAAAATGATTGTTAAGTTCTTTCACTCTCTGCAACAGGTTATCCGCTACAGGTTGTTTCTTCTTTATAAGTGTATGTGATCATTTAACAACTTGTGTCTTACACTGATGAGCTTAATTGTAAGTTTGTTTGCATCTGGATGCAGATGTTGGAGGGACAACAGGTGATCGTTCGGCCAAGGACGAGACTGAAAGAGATAAAATCAAGTGCGATCACTAACAAATGCCCTTAGAATCCATTATTTGTGGCTCAAGAGAAGCTAGCGACTACAACTTTTTTCTCGATAGCTTTAATCAACATGCATAATTTGTGGACACCATGGAGCATTTATAGTTTGTAATAGGCCTTTAGCTGCAAAGTTGTAGTTTATATGATTGCCTGTAATGCATTATTTTGTGGTTCAAGAGCATGTCTGGCGACCAGTGAGGATGCCATTCTGAATCTTGGAAAATTGCTCATTGTTTTTTCTATGAGAAGAATAGCTAGTAGTTGAATTATTTTTACTTTACTGTGCGACTGGCAAGATAATTTTGATGGTTTGAATATATTTTTTTGTCTGAGCTAGTAATTTTACTATATGGACAATGATTTGTTGTGCCATATTTTACACTTCTAAGTTCTGAGTTAGTTTTTGGAATGTACAATGAATTTGCAGAATCGAACATTTGTTGCTTTTTGACGTATGTATAGTGTAACCATAATGGATCGAAATTATCTCCAATCAGCTAAAAGAATTGGGTCAAGTTGGGCGAGTCATGAACTAGTCCATTTCAGCTCAAGTAACTTTTGAGCTAATTTTAGTTCAACTCATTTATTAACTTAACTCATTTTGACACTCAAATTTAAGTCAACTTGCCTATTTGACACCCTTAATTCTCAGTTATGTTAGTTTCTGCAAAGAACCCTTTGCTTATAGCTAGAATTAATTCCAAATGATAGTAGGAGGCTAAAACCATTCCATTGTGACATCTAGAGATGAGAATAAAACGGGGGATAACTTAGCCTCATCCTTGCACCGAAAGGAGGTCTAAATGTAAATGCTTTAGAACTTAAACCATTAAGTGCATTTGCTTACGTTAAAATCTAAGCACTTATTTGATCTGAATAGGTCTTAATCATTAAGATCTTGAACAAAATCTTAATATCATTAAGAGGTATAGTTTTACGAATAATTTTTACCACAAGCTCCACCCCCACCCCACAACTCACTACCCCTCCACACCATCTCCACACCACCCCACCCCACCACCCGTACCACACTCCCAACCCTACCACAACTAACCATCACCACAATCGCAACCACCAGTCACTAACCACATTTGCCATCACAATCATCACTGGCAACCACCATCGCTGACAATCACTATTATCAGTCGCTACCACATATACCACCTCCACCATTATAATTATATGATAAACAACCACTATTGTCACCACCATCACTGGTGCCGTGCAACACCAACCAACTCCACCATCACAAACATCATCACAACCATTATTAGCCACTAGCATCAACCATCACCCTTACCACCACTACAAAGCATCTCCACCATCACTAGCAAACATAAATATTCATTTCTTTATCAAATACTAATTTTACTTTATTAGAATTATATTTATTTTTTAATCTTTAGCTATTTTTTATTTAAATTGTATATTTAATATGTTTAAATAAATACATTATGCATATTCAGATGTTGAAAACAAACAATCTTAATCATTCAGTGTTTAAATCTAGAGACACCATCCTAATCATTCAGATGTGCATTCAGATTCAGACGTCTTAATTTTAATGAAAACAAATGAGGTATTAGACTTTAAATCGTTCAAATGATAAACAAGTGACTATTCTTAATGCGACATATAAAAATGCCAGTAATTCTATACAAATTTGAATCTCGTTATTGTCCCCTTTGGTTAAGATACAAGTTGCACGAAAAATTATAATGCATGATTTATTTATGCGATGAATAAAAACTGAAAGAATTGTTAATGCAATGATTAATAAATATGAAAAATAAATCTACCTTTTTCTACTATAATTCTAATAGCTTTTCCTAATACAAGACTAATATCATAATTACACTTGTACAAGAATTCTACAACTATTATAAAATATGGAAACTATACAAAGTGATATACACTGTTGTAGCCATGTATATTGTCTTTCATAAATAATGACAGGATTATTTAGTGTATAAATCCTTAATAATCCATCAAAATCCTATTTTTGGAAATCCACTACTACCATTATTTCCCCATTAAACCCTGTACAGTTTTTTTTTTAAAAGGATGTCCCAAATCTATTTAGTTGCCCTCTATAATGCACTTTCTCATCATTGTAGCATAGTATCTATTTGGTATTCTGGTTACACAGCATGAGATGACTTGAAACAGTTTTCAGCAGTTTCAGAAATGCTAGATTTATCTCTCAATCCCCGGTCATTCATGCACATTCCGCGATTTACTAGTAGTAGTGAAGGACGGGACTATATCTTCAGGAATAATCTGGCGTAAGCGGGAAGCTGGATATCAAAAAAATATATATATACTAGATTTGTCCCTTTCTCATTTGACCATATTCGCTTGATGTTAGGTGACCTACTAGAGCAGTAATCGGTACTGGTTACCTGCCTTCTTGAAAGTTTTGTTCATTTTTGTTTTCAATTATTTAAAGTAGTAACTTTAATGGTTTCTAACCATAAAGGAGAATTATTTACATTTGGATGCTGATGATAGAAGCCAATTAAGTATTTCGTTGCCCTCTTTAGCTCTTGTATGAACACTGACTAATCAATGCCTCTCTATTCATGGTAATTTGTATGGTCCAATGCACATTTCAAGTCTGCATGACACTCCATATATCAATTGATTGAGGAAATGATGCGTGTAAAAGTAGAACCCAACCGAACTGGCTATAACATTTGGTGTGAGATCATTTTCTTTATCATTTATGCGTAGGAACACCTTGATATTCAGTAATTGTGAGCTGGACAAACGCACACAAAGATGCAAACATATATTTCAAAAGCTTTCTAGGCTAAGCCATTGCTATGGCTTGTACATTTTCCAGCTTAATTTGATCAATTTCTATAGTTTCATTTCCACAGAAGAGACCAGCAAATTCCTAATGCAGGAATATTCAGAAGATCAGGGGATATGAGGAGCATAGTATATTCCAAGTTGTATCACCTTAAAATTTTATTTAGCTCCTTTTAACAGGTAAGCATGCTCACACGCAATTACTACGCATAATAATTTCCAGTACAAACACCTTCAGGAAAATGAGAAACTGAAAAACAGCTCCAAGACAACAAAAAAAAGATTTGAGCCTTAATTTGCAACTTATGGAAGATTATTTTGGAACAAAACTAGAAATACTAACCTGCCACAAAAGAATCAAACAGGCAAACAAACAAAACAAAAGTTATCGACTCACCACACTAGCATCATAAAGAATAAAACATCTCACACTCTTTTGCCAACAATAGATATGCTCAAAGGGCAAGTAGAAATGAAGACCCTCCAAAGAATATCAGTTTTTATTGACAACCCTGTTATAGTGCCATTACAAAGCAGCAACATACCTTGCAACCCAAACACCAAATTTACAATATTAAACACAAACCCTGACTCCCCCTCCTCGCAGAGAAAACAAAACTTCGTTTGACAGTAAATTTTCTCTTATGACCAAAGATTTGAGGAGCACAACTTTATGCCAAGGTGAGCCTTCAAACAACTTGAGTCACAAAGATCACTTCACTGCTGAACAGAGTTTAGGATCCTTTTCTATATCTCAATTCTTCAAATCAGGCTGCCAGTACTATGATAACAATAAGGAGCACGATTCCAAAAATCACCAGGAGTAAGCAGGCCTGCAGGAAGTATAATATGTCAGGAAATCATATACAGAAAATAAATTATTCAGTTCGAGGAGAATAAGGTGGAAAAATTATATGATGTGCACAAAGTGGGAGGGAAGCAGAATCACCAATTCAATTTGCAAATACCAGGTAGCAGGTGAGGATAATGTAAAACTAGAGTGATTGCATGATTGATCATTAAAAACTTCACAATAGCACTTGAAGTTTTCTCAAATTCCTGCACCTCCCATCTTCCCCACCTCCAACCAACTTTGAAATACATAATCTAGTCACTAATTCCTTCACATATTCCCTCCCTTCCCATTTTCTGATACGATAAATTAACTCGGGTAACTACATGACTTGTTATGATAAAATAATGCTGAAATTTTAAAGTCGATCACTGTCTGAATGGTCTTGTTCATTACATTCCTTTTTCTACATCTAACCACCAGTGTGTTCATAATTGCATTTCGGAAAAGTCCATGAAACCTTTATTACGTAAAGCACCTAAAGAAGATACTAGTCCCTCCGTCCCAATAAGAATGGCGGTGTACAAAATGTGAGGTCAATAAATTAATTGTTGGTGTTAGTCCGGACCAGTGTCTTAAAAGGCAGTTCTGGGACTCGCCCCGGGCCCGTCCGGGGGGGGGGGGACAAAACACCTCGAGGCACACATGTGGGGCTTAGTTTCGTGATGCTTACTCCCTAAGCCCCCAACTGTACGTCCTAAACACGCCAAGCTATTGTATATTTACTATTTGAGAACCGTGAGAGTGAATATTACTTAACATTTTAATTTTACATCTTCACTTGTCATTGGTCTCCATGTTTTGTCCTATGTCTCAAAATTGTCATATTTTATTATTTTGCTATTTGAAAGTAATGTTGTTTTTATTCATGGAGTGATGTTTTAATTATAATACCAGTGTTAAGAAAACCGGTGAAGTGGGGGTCTGGCGCTTCGGATAGCTGAAGCGAGAAGTGAACAGAAGCGGGCACTTCAACCCCTGAAGCGTGAAGCGGAGCGAAGCATACACTTCGACTCTTTTTTAGAAGAAAAAGACTAGGGTTATGTGGTGCGACTTCTTTCAGAGACATTGAGTCTTCTAGGTGCGACTTCTTCAGCGACATAGACTTGGGTTCTTCTCTTCTTTAGATATGTCTTCTTCTCTTTTTATCTTCTTCTTTTCTTCTCCTCTTCTATTCGTTGATGGCTCACTACTGGGGAGGTGCTGGCCAATTTTTTTCCAGAAATTGATCGCAGTTGCTGAAGTCGCTGAGAGGGGCTCTGTATTTTTGCTGCCTCTGTTGTTTTTTTTCAGTTGGAGAATGGAGACAGTAACTGGTGGTCTGGATTGTTGCTCTTATTTTTTTCTTTCTTGTTTTTAGTTTTTCCATTTTATTAATTTAATTGTCTTAGTATCAGTAACTGGCAGTTCATTGGTTAGACAATGCAGATTTTAGTCTTTCTTCCTTTCACATTAGTTATTTATTAATCAGTTCATTAGGTAGTTTCTCTGTTTTTAATAGTTACCAGTTTCCAAAAAATGAGTTTCTGTTTTTAATTTATTAAGAAGTTCATTAGGTAGTTTTGCTATCTAGTTTTTTAGTTTTAAAATTGAAACATTTTCCTATATATAAAGTCTTTGTGCAAGGTTTATTTTGGTCTTTTTTTAAAAATTGCGCTTCACTTCAATGAAGCAGTCACTTCGCTTAAAGCGTGAAGCGGGGCCTTGTCGCCTTTTTCCGCTTCACGCTTTCCTGTACACTGTATAATACTGATAAAGTTTATTGATTATTTTCTTTTAGGGAGGTAAATTATATAGTATGATAGTAATATATTTTAATAAATTGTGATTCTTTTATTGTTTGAAAGTTAAGATGTTTGAGTTGATTTGCATTCTATAATAGCTTTTATATCATTGCATTACTTATACTTGTAAAAGCATGCTAGAAATTTTGTTTTCTATAGTTTCTTTAATCATGTTTTTAATTTTCTTAAACTATTAATGTATTTTTTTCTCTAATTTTGTGTTATTAAACTATTTTACAACATTATAAATTAAAATTTAATAGATCCATGGGGCTTACGCCCCATACCGCGGCACTTACGCCTCGTCCCGTGCTACGTAGAACGCCCCGCGCCTTTTAAAACACTGGTCCGGACATATATTTCTTAATTTTTTATAAAATTAAAAAGAAGTTTAGAGATACATAAATGGTACTGTAGATTACAATATGGAGTATTTGGTCAACAAGACTTTAACTTTTTGCAAAAATCATAGTAAAAGAAAAAAACAATTTGATGCTCCACACAAAAAATAGTGCCATTTTCTCGGGAAGGGAAGGAAGGAGTGACAGGCCTCACGCTAGAGTACAGCATATAAGCACACCAAACAGTTTGGAAAGAAAGAAATGGGAGATGTTTCGAAGATAAGTCCGATTCCATTCAGAAAGTGAAGTGGAATTGTATTGTATCTTTCAACTTTTAATGTAAATAAAGAACATTGTATAGAAGATGTAGAGGAGATTTTTCAGTTCTTAGGATCCTTCCTTGTAATCTACTGTTTTCTGTTTTTTCCATTCTTTTGTCTCCTTTTGGTGGTCGCCAGCATTACCCTAAATGCTGAGGAATACATCAGTACCAATTTCAAAACAAACAAAAAAACACGCCAAACAGACTATTATCTTCAGGATGATGAAGTGTGAAATGTGTAAGATTTACCAGAGATGAATTTGATCTTTGGGTCTTTGCAGCTTTAGCAAGTTGTGTTCTCCCTTGTGCAGTTGCAGCATGAGAATTCTCAATGTTGGAACCAATATCATCTGAGAGAGAATTGCAAACATCAAAATGTGTTCCCCTTGGAACCTGAATGTTAAGATGAAGGAGAGTGATTTACCGATCATGGTCCCTTGCTCGTGAACAAGCACGGCAAGATCCTTGAAAATCTCATTCACTTCACCTATCTGTTGTTGTACTTCTTGTATTCCCTGCTCTCGTTCCTCTATAATAGCTTCATTAAAGGAAATCTCATTGTCCAAAAGCAGAACCTCCTGTCTGCAGCACAGGGTACACAGAAGATGAAAGAGATACTAAATTTCACCAAGCCAAATATTATACGTTTAAGAAGGTAAAATCAATGATCTTATATGACATTCAGAACCACAATAATACTTTCAGTTGAGGTGCCTGAGATCAAAGAATTGCAACTTCAGCAGACAACAAAAAGTTGGATGTTTAAAGCTGTTGTCATGCAAGCAAAGAACACTGGATGTCAGTGTTACAGTTATCATCCTCTGACTTGCCTTCATAGATGTATGTGACAAATTAACCTTTTGTATTTGGCAGATGGAGGAATAACTATAACTTGTCTAAGAAAAAGAATAACTATAGCTTGTCTAAGAAAAAGAATAACTATAGCTTGTCTAAGAAAAAGAATAACTATAGCTTGTCTTCTCACGAAAGTATAGGAGCCCCATTCTCATTCCAACTACAATCAATAACAAGACGGTATTTTGAAACACATAAAGTTTGTTTCAGGAAAAATCTCAGTTCGATTCACAGCTCTCGCAGACAATTTGTCTTCACAGAAAATTTACACTACTTTACAACGTGTTGCGCAAATGTAAATCACCAAAAGTCCCAACCCTCATCCCAAAACTTGAAATACCATCTGATTTCTCTACACACCAAACAACCACCATCTAATTTACACTAGACCATAAGTTACCTTGAATCCAAATTTAAAGGTCAATTTCATTTCCTTGTGCATCAAGAATTGACAGCAATCTTGCTGGTAATTTTGCAATTAATTAAACATCAGCACAACAACAATAATGATTAAGGGAAGGCATAAAGGACTACTAATATCAGGCTATTTTACCTTCTAGATTGCACAAGGAGAGCTTGCTGTTCTTGACCTTTATCTGAAGTGGCATCTACCTCACCCTCTGTGTAACTGTTTAGCAAAAGAGGATGAACTAGAAATGAGGGGTGACAAAAGAAAATGAAGGTACAAAGTTTTATTTGAGAATATCAAACAGCAAGATCAACTATTGAGATACAAGTTGCTTTCAATGTATTTCTTCATATTCTAACTTGGCTACTGTATGTAAATTCCAGTAAAATATAACCTTCACTTACCTAGAAGGAAGAACAGCTTGGGGAACGAAAGGTGTATATGCTGTCTCCCTCTCAGCTGCAAGCCGTTGAGCTTTTTGAAACTCTTTCAATACTGCTTGAAAATCTTTAGCAAGTTTAGCATCTGTAATTTTCTTGCTAGCCTGAGAGCAAAAGAACGAATTCACAGTTATAAGCAAAAGGGAAAAGTGTATCCTTTACCTTATTCGGAAAAAAAAAGGGACAGGTGTGACAAAAGAAGAGCAAGAAAAAGACATAAGGCTGGGACATGTTCAAAATAAAAATAATTATGAGAGAAAATGAATACATGTTTTGCACATACATATCAAAGTGCAGATCCGCAAAGACAAACACAGAGAAGAAGAGCACTTTTTGAAACTTACACTGACTTCAACTCGGTGATCTGTTTCGCTGGCTTGCTTAAGTTTTGTAGAAGTATCTTTCACTAATTGCCCAATATGTAGCCTTGTCTTGTGCCTGTAGTTGAGAAATCAGCACAAGTACCAAACAATTTTGAAATCCTTTTGATCTAATGATACCCATTATGGAACTACAACCTAAAAGGTAGTTGACACCTTTCAGCTCATAAACACGTTATATTTGTTGCTGCAGCATTAAGTTGGGATTACAAGCATTGGACTGCAAAGCTAGTATTAATTTTTTTTGATAAGATAATATTTTATTAAAAAACAAAAGTACCAAGATGGTACAGGTTATAAAAGTCCAACTACCACCACTGACACGATAAAACTACAAATCTCCTACCTCTTCTAGACAATTCATATATTGCTCCATATTTTCCATGACACTGCGTTTACACCAGAAATAAAAATTCAAAAGACAGCTATTTAATCCTGGATATATGTTGCCTTTTCCCTTCAAAGCAGACCTTATTCCTTTCCGACCAAATTGTCGGTAAAATGCAAAGAGGAATTGTTCTCCATAATTATCTGCCTAAGATATGATTGAACACATAATCAAATCCCCAAAGATCAATACATTGCATTAACCCACCCTCCTACTGCTTTGTTACAAACCCATATATTCACCCTGGGAAAAGTGCGAGATACATCAACCCTGTTCAAGTTAAAGGCATTTGATAGGCAAACCTTGCAGGGCTACCACACCTATTCACTCAATTACCTAAATGATATTCTGAAAAGACTGCTACGACAAAAAGTATCACCATACACATGCAAACATGAAACAATTATTCATATCAGCTAATAGCAGCACTGTGTAATAGACAGATCTGGTCTATACTTCTTAACATTTCTGGTGTTCGCTGGGTCATGCTATGATGCATAAAACTTGCCCTATGCAGCTGGTATGAACAGTCTACATCAATGGATAACAGACGCTACTGGATTGCTCTCTCTCTGCTTGCATTTTCTGGTTTACTTGAATGGACAGGAACAATATATGTTTTAATGACAAGAGAAGCATAGAACAGGTTAAATCTTCTTTTCAATGAATTGAAAGAATTTCATTAAAGGCACCAGGAAATGCAAGTAATTACAAAAGAGAGAGTACATAATGAAAAGGTCAGCCCTGAAACAAAAGAAGCTAAACTAAGGCTAGGGAGCTGACAAAGTCCAAAAAAATGATAGGACAATTAACAGGAGCCAAGTTATGCTAACTATATAACCATAAGAGACATCCAGCCTTAACAGAGTAAGGATGAAACATCTTTGACTCCTTTCTGTCCATAAATACCAAAACATTATAGGCAGGGATCATCTACCAGACTTTTCTGATGGATTTACCAACTTTCCACAGAGACCAACTTTCGTAGGCATCCTTGATGTTCTGTGGCATGACCCAGCTGATACCAAAAAATGGAGAGGAACATGCACCATATGTCTGCAGCAATTGAGCAGTGAAGAAAAAGATGTCTTTTGGTGACTGTTGTAGGCACATGAAACATCTATTGACCCAAATGGATGCTTCTTCTGCTAAGATTATCCTTGGTTAGGCATGCTTCATTCCGAGCTACAGGTGATCTTTGTGGATAATTTAATTTTCCAGATATATTTCCAAGACCATCTATAAGTGATTTCATTGGTGGAGCACAAGTGAGAGTAGGCATGCTTTCACAGTGTAAAGACCATCCTTAGAGTTTCCCCACTTTAGACTATCAGCTGTATCTTCCCTCATCTTCTTCCCTGGCTGCGAATCCCTCCAATTTGGCAAGTAGATTCAGTAGTGTGGTAGTTCCCAATCCTGAATGTTTCTCCTAAAATGAATATGCCAACAGTTGTTTCTGACAGATGACGGAGTCCTGGTGATGGGCTAACTGATAAATGCCTGGAAAATCAATCATTGGGATGGTTCCTTCTAGCCATAGACCAGGTTAAACTTGGCGTTTTGAAAAATCTGTACCTATGGTGTAGGAAGGTTCTTGTGTATCTGATTTTGACTAACTATTAAATCTCTTGTACTCCTTCAATATTTAGAAGGATGTTCCTCTTTTTGTACTTTTCTCAACTTGCATGCTTTACTTCAGTGGAGCACATGTGCCACTTTTGGAGTAACATGAACCCTTCATGCTTTTTCTGTCTCACGCTTTACATATGCAAGTGGACTTCTATAAGGCATATGCATTTCAACTAAATCTTCTTTTCATACTATCTCTTTAGACCAGAAAACATGCTTCATTATTCATCATTACTAATACACCCTATTCAACATTATTCTAATACACTCTACCAAACGACCCCTAAAAGTATATCCTGCAGCTGCAAATTGTTTTCCTGATGAAAAACCAAGATAGATGGTCCATTACTTCTACTTACAGTAAGTTCATCATTCTCATATATAATGGTTCCCAGGTTTGTTCTTTGCTCTTTTCCTTCCAAATGTCACCCTCCAGGCTGTCTATTTCCTAAGCATACGACATATTACTTCATAAATTTTGCTAAATAAGTAAAACACTGCCATTTCGCATGCATGTAAGCTTTATTAGACAAGTTACTTTAAACTATATTTCATCAAGCACACTGCTGCCTCTCTGCTGAAGCTGCTAAATAAACTCATCCTATAGCACACGTAAATTCCCAAATTAGCCGATGGAGAATAGATCACCAGAAAAGTAGCTGTAAAAATGGATCATTTTTCAGCAATTTTCTCCCCCAAAAAAATATTATGAATGCAACTGCAACACGTTAATGTCAAGCTTTTGTATAACGTCAACAACACATAAGCATCAGCTCAGATCAAACAAATCTAATTCTACTTTTTTTCACGTACACATTGCAAATAATTCTTAAGAGGCTAAGGTTGTTTTCCATGGTTCATTATTGTATTGTTTTCTATGAAACCATGTTTGTTTCCATTGTTCTTAAAATTATGTTGTATGATATTGTAAATCCGTTGTCATTTCGTGGTTATATAACCATGAAAAAACCAATTTTTAAACCATGGATTTGGTGGTTTTTGCGTGGTTACATATTTCATTTACCCATTATATCCCCACCCTCCCTCCATCACACCAAAACCCACCACCCCACCACCACCCACCACCCCACCACCACCCACCACCCCACAACCACCCACCCCTACCACCTTCACCACCCTCAGAACCACCCCCACCCTACTACCCCACCACCACCCCACCACCTACTTATCTTTCAAAGTTTCTATTTTATCCTTTACCTTAGTTTTACTAATATATATAAATTAGTTTGTAATTAAGGGACAAGGGTATTTTAGTAAACGTACATGTGATTATCCAATACCATACGGTCGAACCAAACAATAGAAAAATTATTAAACAACAACAACCGATACAGTCTATCAAAATATTGAATTCATTAATACGGTAAAATACAATACCATACCATACTATACAATACGATATTGTACATTAGAAACCATGGGTAACGACCATCCAAACAGAGTGTAATAAACCCAAAAATCCATGTAAATGTACCTCAATTATCAAAATTCTATCAAAAACATGGAATAAAAACCTCAATTTTATCAAAATTTTAACAAAATGTGGAAAGAACTCACAGCTTCTCGCGTAGCTCGGGGGTGTCCTTAGGGGTACCTAGGGTATTAACCAGCCTTTGAAACGTGGAGACAGCGGTGTTGATCTGGAATATTCCAGAAGCCATGGCTTGGGTCGGGTCTTGCTTCCCGCCTCGACGAGGACCCAATGATCGACCCGATTCTAGATCTTGAAAGCTCATTTCTTTCTCTTTTTTCTTCCAATTCTAATCAAAATTCGGCCCCAAAAGATGGATTATATAGAGAAGTAATATGAAAACCTTAGAATTTGGGGTTTGGAGAATTTACAAGGTCAAATTTGAGTTTGGGGGAAATTATTAGTAGGTAAAAAGGGTGGAAAATTGGGCGAAAATGAAGGAAGGAATTGAAGAACATAGACCAAATATTAATCTTTTATTATTTGACGAGAGAGAGGGACTCGTGCGACACAGCTTTACACAATCCTATAATTATTTTTTGTGTTGCATCCCCAACTTTGATCTAAATATTAAATTCTGCTCTCAACTTTGAACAATATATATTCTTTCTCTTTATCTTAATTGACTTTTTAAAATATCTATTTTATCTCTACATTATCAACTTGTCTTTTTTTTTCATTTCTCTTTGAAAGCATGAGGTATTTTTATTTCTTTAGTCTATGTAACAATTTTCATATGAAACAAATAAATATTATTCTCAAGATGAAAAAAGAAAAAGTGAGAAATTCTAATTGAGTATATAACTTAATTTCATTTATAATGAAATAACGAGAAGAATTTTTTTAAAAAAATTATTAATAATAATTATAACTCTAATATCTATTTATACAAATGAAAATAATAGGTAATAATAACTTTATAAATATATGTTAATACATGTAATATAAAAATAATTAATAAAAGTAGAGGTATATTTTTTAACAAATTTCTAAAAGAATATCTATTTATATTGTGAAGGAATTTTAAGTTTATGATTTAAAAAATATTCCGTTAATGACAACCAAAACTCGTTTATCTATATATAGACAATAGTTTATAAGAGAGAAGTGAAGTTTAAAAATACACATGCATGTACATACATATATACATACTTAATGCAGGTAATATTTAAAATAACAATCATAAGAAATAACATTAGATTTTGTGATAAATCATAAAATGATTATTAAACTTAAATAAAAATCTATAAATACATATGTTAGAAGATAAATTTTATATATAATAATAAAATGTATCACATAGATGGAGGATTCAAAATGCCAAGGATAAAATAGACATTGCATAGGATAAAAGGAAAAGAATATCTCTTGTTTATAGCTGAGGGGGGAGTAAGATCAGATTAATTAATTGTGCAATTTAGTTTTGGTTCTTTGCGTTATACTTTTTCCCTCGATGTTCTTTGGATTAATAATTGAATGTGATCTTTGCGTTATATTGTCCTCCGGGGCACATACATGTGGTAAAGCCCGGGCGCTAAAAGCCGCGCGGGCATGTTGCGGTGTGGGTTCGGTCTCCGCCAAGCTTTAGGGATGGGGCTTGTGGGGGGTCAACCTTTTTGATCCGTTGGACGCAAGCGGACACCGACCATGTGTGCATATCCCGCGATTTACCCGGTTCTTTCCCATCACCTCCGGATTAATAATTGAATTATCAAAAAAAATGTTGGTGTTACCACTTTATAACATGTCATGTAGTGACTTATCTTGGGATCTAGCGAAGAGAAGGAATCTTTAAACCTTACCACTAGAGGTGATAAACTTAATTCATGAAATCATAATTTGTCTAATTTATTTAAGTTTGGATAGATTATTGACTCGTCCATTTGTTAGTTAAACCATTTTCAGTTCAACTTATTTCAATTCATCAAAATTTGAGTTGATATCTAGTCCAATTTGATCCATGAAAAATCAATTAAAGAAATGTTATTTTTTTATTTGACATGTTAATATATAGCCATAATGATAAAAAAAATTATTAAGTATTAAAAATTATAAAATAAATAAATAAGGCAATTAAAGCTTAGTAAGAATTGGACGGTTTGGGCTTTGACCCGCTTTTTAGCTCATTTCAACCCAACTCATTGCAGTCCAAGTAATATTTGGGTGGGTCAATAACCCGCCCATTTATTAACTCAACTCATTTTGATCCGCTCAAATTTAGCTCAACACGCTCATTTGTCACCCCTATTTATGACTTAAACTTGTACTATGATTTTTTTAGATATTTTCATTTGAAGTTTATTCTTTCAACTTTCTGAAATGTCAAGATGTAAGACTTTTTTATATAATCAATCTCTTTTAAAATTGTTATTGATCTAGGTAAGATTTTATTAATTTAAATTTAAAATACTTCTTTCCTCTACGTCCAACTCACTAATACACCTTTGACCTTGGAAAGTAACAAATATGTGGATTAGTATTTAAACGACCTAAATGTATCAATTTATTATTTCAATTTGGAGTTTGACATGACTTAATTAGCTTGAAGTGCATCTGCAAAGGCTTTCTACGAAAAATATACAAACAACAGTAGTAAACAAAATTGAATTAGTTCAGCGCAAACCATCTTTTCTATCATGTAAATGTTATTATTATTTAATTAATTAAGAAATCAGTTTTTACGTTAAGTATACATTATTTTTAGATTTTTATTTTATTATGACATCCAACATTTTATGTGGTTTAGGTGTATCTTGATCATTAGTACAATATACTCACCAATTAGAATAATTTAAAATTATTTGATTTCTTTTAATAAACTAATTATTCTTCGTAGAGATGAAGTAAAAATAAAAATATGAGTTGTAATAGGTCGTTTTATGCGTATTACAGCTCATACTGTATACATATACATTGAAAACTCAATAATTTGTTATTAGATGCTTAAATAGTGATATTTATGAAAATTCCCCTTAAAAATGCTTTCAACTTGGGCCACACGACTAGTATCTTTTTATTTTGTTTCCTATCAGCGAAATTCTTCAATGCATATTCTTATTAATATCTACTAATTACGTTCTCTGTGTTCACGTTAATCGCGTAGGCAAGTGCAATCTTAATTTATTTTGAGCGCGAGAAATTTTTGATACATACCGTTGTAATACTGATGTACAATGTTTATGTAATTATGTTAGCTTAAATATTCGATATGTATGTCCTGATTTGTATAGCTCATGTAGGAGATTGTGAATCTCTTTATGTGTTCCCTAACCCGTCACTTTGCCCAATCTCCAATGTGGATCTGTTGAGAAGATCAAAGTTAGTTAAAGTAGTTAAGGAGTTAGTTAGTTAGTTAGGAGCCTAAATAGTTGGTTAAGAGAAGTTATGAACTTGTAACCAATTATCAACTATCAAAGTGTATATAAAAACCATCTATATCACATTGTAATGCAATTCGAAATTAATGAAATCAGAATATTACCTACTTCATCTTCTTCTTCATCTTCAATATCTTCTTCAACCTTTACTTCTTTCTTTACTTCTTTCTTGTTTGTGTATATCATGTGTATATCTGGTGTATATCAGTCTCTGGAAATGAATGTTTCAACATGTTTCATCAAGATCGCATCGAATATAAAATCACTGCTTAGCTAATTAAAATTTGAAGTCTGTATGAAAGGTCACTAATTATTTATGGTTAAAAAATGTAGCTGAATTATCACTTTTCGCGAGTTTCACACCTAAACTATCATTTGTTTCCTTTTCCTAAAATGTTAACATCTATGTATTAAAACACACCTCATTGAAAGTTCAGGTAGGATAGTTGGCCTAATCAGCTTCAACGTGTGTTTTAATAGGTAGGAAAAGTGAAGAGCTTGTCAGTTGGGATGTGAAACTCGCGCAAAAAGTGATAGTTCAGGTGTGTTTTTGACCATTAAAAAAAAAGAGCAGTCCGGTGCACTAAGCTCTCGTTATGCGTGGGGTCCGGGGAAGGGTCGGACCACAAGAGTCTATTGTATGCATCCTTACCTCATATTTCTGCAAGAGGCTGTTTCCACGGCTTGAACCATTAACTCTCGTATTTTTCATATGAGTAGTTGCTAGGGCTCTTGAGTAACAACAACAATAACAACATACCCAGTGAAACCCCATAATGTGGGGTCTGAAGAGGGTAGAGTGTACACAGAACTTACCTCTACCTTGGTAGGTAGAGCGACTGTTTTCGAGAGACCATCGACTCAAGACAAAGCACAAGCCCAAGCAAAGCAAGACACACAAAGTGCGTAAGTCATAACAGTGCATTATGAAAACGAAAGGAGCAAAAAGAGGCAATAGCTAATACAAGTAAATAAGACAAACAAAATACTAATAGTAGCATAAATCAAACGACAATGGACTATAAAGCAATATGATAGGCTAAGTGAGCCTACAATAATAATACTACAACTACCAGTTTGTAAGTGTAGGTAAGACTACGCTGGACTACCTACTATCCCTCTACCCTAATACATGTCCTCCATAACCCCCTATCTAAGGTCATGTCCTCAGTGAGTTGCACCTGCGCCATATCCCGTCTAATCACCTCTCCCCAATACTTACTTGGCCTACCTCTACCCCTCATGTACTCGTCCATAGCCAACATTTCACACCTCCGCACTGGGGTATTTATGTCTCTCCTCTGCATGTGTCCGAACCATCTCAACCTAGCTTCTCGCATCTTATCCTCCACCGAGGCCACTCCCACTTTGTCCCTGATATCATTATTTCTAATTCTATCCCTCCTTGTATGCCCACACATCCATCTTAGCATTCTTATCTCCGCAACTTTCATCTTTCGGGTGTGCGAAGTTTTGATCGGCCAACACTCCGCCCCATATAACATGGTTGGTCTAACCACCACTCTATAGAACTTGCTTTTAAGTTTTGGTGACACTTTTTTATCGCACAATACTCCATATGTGAGTCTCCATTTCATTCACCCTGACCCAATACAATGTGTGACATCGTCATCAATCTCTCTATTCCTTTGGATAATAGACCCGAGGTACTTGAAACTCTCTTTCTTTGGAATGACCTGGGTACCAAGCCTCACCTCCACGCCTGTCTCAAGGTCGCTCCCGTCACTGAAATTGCACTCCAAGTATTCTGTCTTGGTCCTACTCAACCTGAGCCCTTTAGACTCTAGAGTCTGTCTCCAAACCCTCCGCTTAGTATTCACTCCGCTGTGGGTCTCATCAATCAGGACTATGTCGTCTGCGAATAACATAATCATGTCACCTCCCATTGGATTTGTCGCGTCAGTCCATCCATCACCAAGACAAATAGAAATGGGCTAATAGCTGATCCCTGGTACAACTAATCATCACTGGGAAGTGCTCTGAGTCTCCTCCTACTGTCCATACCCTGGTTTTGATTCCATCATACATATCCTTAATTACCCTAGCGTATGCCACATGTACACCTCTAACCTCCAAACATCTCCATAGAACCTCCCTAGGGACTTTGTCGTATGCCTTCTTGAGGTCGATGAAAACCATATGTTGGTCTCTCTTCCTCTCCCTATACTGCTCCATGAACCTCCTAATAAGATGAATGGATTATGTAGTCGAACGCCCCGGCATGAATCCAAACTGATTCTCGGAGATAGACACGTTTATTCTCACCCTCATCTCCACGACTCTTTCCCAAACTTTCATAGTGTGGCTTAGCAGCTTGATACCTTTATAGTTGTTGCAACTCTGGATATCACCTTTTTTCTTGTACAAATGAATCATTATACTCCACCTCCATTCTTCGGGCATCCTCGCCGTCTTAAAAATGACGTTAAACAACTCCATCAGCCACTCCAAACTTGCCCTGCCTGCGCTTTTTCAAAATTCAACTGGATCTCATCATGCCCGGTCGCTCGTCCCCTGCGCATCGTGCGCACAACACCCTGAACCTCCTCAACCTTAATGTTTTCATAATACCCAAAATTCTGGTACCTACCAGAGCGCTCCAGATCTCCCAGCACAATGTCTCTGTCTTTTTTTTCGTTCAAGAGTTTATGGAAGTAAGACTTCCACCTCCGCCTAATATGCGCGTCCTCCACCAGCACTTTGGGGTCCTCATCCTTGATGCACCTCATGTGATCTAAGTCCCGGGCCCTCCTCTCGCTCTCCTTGGCTAGTCTGTACAACTTATCCCCACATTTTTCCTCTAATTCCACATATAGACGTTCAAAACCGCCGTTTTTGCCGCCTTAACCGCTAATTTTGCCTTTTTTCGCGCCATCTTATATAATTCCCTATTCGTCCACTTCTCCACCTCATCCTTACTTTCTACTAATTTCGCATGCGCCGCTTTTTTCGCTTCCACCTTCTCTTGAACTTTACCATTTCACCACCAGTCCCCTCGATGCCCACCACGGCTACCCCGCGAGACCCCTAGCACTTCTCTAGCAACTGGCCGTCTTGTCCCACATTCCGGTCGCATCCCCACTACTCCCCCAAGCCCCCTTGGCCATCAACCTCTCTCCCATCTCGTTTGCACTAGCCATGGTCAAACTCCCCATTTGATAATAGCAGCTTGTGGTAGTTTTGGAGATTCTTGTGGTAGGGATTACCACTTAACTTTAGATTTATATTTTAAAATAGTCCATTGATATGTGGATGTTGAAATATGCTTCTCTGGATTTTGTGACTTGTGGGATTCTTCATTTCTCTTCTATCGGCATTTATGTATATACATGATAACATGAAACTGATTTTCTACTTCTCTAAGTCGATGAATGGGCACCTTTAGGAGGCCAAGAATTCAGTTTTTGATGCTAAATAGTAATTGTTAAGTACTTTCTCTCTCTCTCTCTCTCTCTCTTTGAGTTTTTTTATTACATAGAGGATTAGTGAAGGGGGGAAAGAGGGGAAGTGAGAATTGAACACACTTACTGTTGGAAATTAGCCTTTGGCGGGGAGATGCGTCCACCCATCTTTGATGAATTAAACACTTGTGTTCCGCATGTTGGAGACCTTGTCTCTTCGCACATGCATGATCTACGAAGTGAGTAGATGACCGTAGGGCCAAGAATCGTCTAATTTCGTTGAGAAATGAAAGAGATATTGGTCCACGAAGTAAGGTGTTTGAGACATGGAAATGTGGTGTGGGACAAATCTACCACATCGGTGGGAATAGGAAGAATTGCTCTCTATATAAGTCTCTAATTGGTAAAGGGTTTGGGACCCCAAGGGGTATCCCATGTGTTTAAAGGAGGCAAGACCTAGATGTGCTTGAGTTCAAGGCTAAGCCCACACGCGCGCCGCCGCCGCCCGCCCGTCCCGTCCCGTCCGGGTCCGAGTTCCGGGTTTCGGGTTCTCGGGTTCTCGGGTTCTCGGGTTCACGGGTTCACGGGCTGTGGGCTGTGGGCCTGTCTGATATTATCTTTTTGGACCAGAGAACTCGCCGGATGTACAGCTTTGATCCCTGAAGTTTCATATGTACAGCTTTGGACCGAATTCTTTCATATGTACAGTTTGGTCCCTCGAAGTTTCAATATTTATAGTTTGGTCCCCGAATTTCGGAGACTTTTTCTCGTAAATATTGGACTGCGTTTGGAGCATTAACCAGCCATTATTTGGCTGATTAATTCCTCTATTAACACCCATTACTTGGGCGGTGAGCGACCTCTTTCAATGGCCTTAATAGCCATTACTTGGCATTTTAATGGCCTCCTTTAAGGGCCATTACAGCCTTGTTTGTGGCTGTTGAACAGCCCCTCCTCTTGCTATATATTGAGCTTCACTTGGCTGAAAAAAAGAAGCAAGAAACAGGTAGAAACACGACGAAAATACGGTGCAAAAACCGATCGAAAAACAATCACGAAAATAGCTCAAAACAGTGAGCAAATTGTGATGAAATTTAGTGAGCAACCCCACACATATACACAAGATATACACTACAGAGACACACTATATACACAGAGACAAAAGAGAAGAGTATTGAGAAACTCTTCCTTCCTATTCCATATCTTCAGCAAGTCGAGTCATATTTGTTTTCTTCACCAGGCTCAACCTATTGGCTTTGTAGTATTGAGATTAAAGTGTTGTTTTATCTTGGGAGACTATTGCTCGCTAACGTAAAAACATATATACGGGGCAATCTTGTCTTAAGGATAGAGGGCTATCCTCGACTCAACACACTACGTTGTAACCATCCAGATTTAGTTGTTTCTTGATTTCAGATTATCAAGATTCAAGGCACAACAGACTTGCGGCAGTTCTCAACATTGGCTTTGCAAGGTGATCAAGATTCAAGACACAACACACATGCGGCAGTTTTGAAGATTGACCATTTATTTCTCATTTCGAACATTTGTAATAGTTATTACTTCCCGTACTGCTCTATAAAGTACCATAGAATACCAACAACTTAAGACAAGATTTGTATTGTAATACTATTAGTGTTCGAAAGATGTCGGTCAAAAGTTGTGTGACCAAATCTGGATATGGCAATGGTTTTCTGGTAGAAGAGAGTGATGATGATGAACGTGTTCATGGTGTCACCGCTACCAAGACCGGTGGGAACAAGCGCTCACGAGAGCTCGAGGATGTCAATCGGGACAAGAGGAGAAGACCGAAGATGTACTTCTATCTTGTAGCAGAAGGCCTGTATCTATCCCAGACAAAAGATCCGAATAATGGTAAGAAGGAACTGGACACTCAGTCTGATGAAGTGACTGAAGTGAGCCAGAATTCGAAATTGGGATAAGTAGTTTTTCTTACTTGTCAAGAATAAAGATTAAATGATGTCTGATTAAAAATGGATTAAAGTAAGGAGGAATATGAAAATAATTTATATTCCTTACGCTTTAACAAATCAGAAGTTTAATCTCATCTTCTTTTCCGTTTAAAGATTGAATTTTGTAAACGACTTAAAAAAATCCGTTCTTTTAAGTGTAGTGATTAAAAGTGTGTAAAGTAGGTTCGCACATACGATAGAGAAAGATCCACTAACTGTGCGAAAGCTGTTACCACTCTTAAGTAAGCGCCAAGAATTATCTGGGCACCAATCTTAACAGAAGGAGTCTAAAAGCTAAAGACGTTAAACCTGTCATACTTGACAGAAGATCCTTCATAGGATGATATTGGACACTCAGTCATAAAAAGCCTCCAGGCGACTGGAGTGGGCCAAAATTCCTTTGATATGATGATATTGGACACTCAGTCATACAAAGCCTCCGGGCGACTGGAGTGGGGCCAGAATTCATTTCATAGGAAAATTAATGGACACCTAGTGTGGTGGGCCGAGTTTCCAGGTCTTAATGATCCGAAGGCCTAAAGAAAGGCAGTAAAGAAATTGGACACTCAGTCTGCTAAAGCAACAGGAGTGGGCCAGAGTATCTAGATCATATATGATCCGGTTACGCCCTAACCACGGGCAAGAGGTTGTTCATGTGAAGCAACGCCACCTCTAAAATCAAAGGGGCTGGAGAGGTTGTCCTCATTAGGACTTCAAGGAATAAGATCACTCTAAAAGAGGTGTTACATGTTCCTAACTTGGTTTAAGGGACGCTGTTGGTCAAGTTGGTTTGAGACTAGTCCAACAGGTCTGTAATAACTAAGAATGGTACAAAGACGTCGTAGCCAAATTAATGATATATTTGTAATCCGTGCATCTATGCCATCATAGATTAAGACACGTTAAATAGCAAGTCATTCAAAAGCTAACGATGTTGAGATTGTTGCCTTCTGTCGACATAAACCCTCAAAATGAATGTGAGGTAGACGAAGAGGCAAAATCACCTTTCCAAATTCCGTCAAGGGAATAGCGAAAGAAGTACCGCTCCTCTAGAACTTAGTCACACCTACTTGGGTGATTTGAAGTTGATACAAAATAGAGGGGGGAGACAAGTACGTTGTGACCTTCATTGATGATGGTACAACGTATAGAATCCTTTGTTTGTTGAAAAACAAAGATGAAGTTGTTGAAGCGGATAAGCGCTACAAAGCAGAAGTTGAAAATCAACTAAGCCTATGGATTGAGAAATTTGTAGTGATAGAGGGGGAGAATGTGAAGCATCGTTCATTAAACGACTGTTCATTTCTCACCTCAGTCCAACGGTGTTAGCCAAGCGCAAAGTCGTACGCCCAAATTATGTGGGGTGGCTTGGTAAAAGTTGGAATACTGAAACAGGTCAAGTTGTACCTAAGACCGTAGATTGCATATCCACCGGATCCGTAAATAACAAGTAGTGTTGATCGACTCTTGGTGTCAAAGAATGCTGAATTCTTTGGAGATAACTTTCCTTGAAAAAGGAAAAAGGGGTAATTGCTCAAGGATAACAAGAACCCGCGAGGGCCTGACTGTCCGGAAGACCGGAACTAGACGTTCCAAATCTACAGGACTCGAAAGTTGCTGGCTATCTGGAACTTAATATTCCAGATCTGCAGAACTCAGGGATTCTAGATGTAGAACCGAGAAGGAGCAAAAAAAGGGGACAAAGACTTGTTCCATACCTTCTAGCTTGTATGGTTGAGAACGAACCATGGACAATTAACAAAAAATTGTCATCTCCAAAAACACTGCTTTGGAAAGAAGCTAAAGAAAGAAATAGATTCTATCATATAGAACCATACTTGCGTAATGGTTGATCTTCCTCCGGGAAAAGAACCTTTGGGTTGTAAAATGTGCTCCCATGTGAGTAGTTTCACATCCAGGGCCATTGTAGTCTTACATGGCATGGATGTTGAAACAGCCTTTCCAACCGGAGAGTTGGAAGAAGAGGATCGAATTGGTTTGTTTGGCTGTTGGGCTTCTTCCCGAACTTTCATTTTGGTCCCCGAAATGTTTACATTTTGGTCCCGAAAGTTTCGTATAAAACAGAACAATGAATCTGACCACAGAAACATTGACTCTGAAGTTAGAAAGCCAACAGTTGGAGAATCAACAGTCTGAAAGTAAAAGTCATATTGAAATAAAGTCTCGATATGAAAGATATGGGTATCACAGATGACATCTTAGGAATTGGATTTCTAAGACATCTAACGGATCGGTCGATAGTAGACGGGTCTCGTTGAAGCCACCAATGGATATGAATCATAGAAATGATTGGAATCATGGTGCTCCCATAGACAAAGAGCGATATGCACATGTCATGTGTAGTTCAATGTATTGTACACACTACAACCGACCTGGTATCGTCCTACAAACAGATCAGTTGAACTAAGGTTCACTGATGATCTTAATACATGATCAATAGAAGGCGTTAAGTCGGATATGACGATATATCCGAATTATTCACTTATCTACGATTATTGTATTCTCGGATGTCCAGCGGTTTTGGGAGAACACAGTGATACAAACTGGACATCAGATCTGAAGAACACCAAAGCCACAAGCAAATGTGTATGGTGGGTCTTGGAAAATCCTCTAAGCAAACTTGCATCGGCCGATTCATGATGGAATCGGAGTTTATCGCTTTATACAAAGCATGAAAGAAGTTGAGTAACTTCACGGCTCCTTAGAGGACGTCCCTTATTGGGAGATACCCGTGTCTTCAAAGCGGCTTATACATCGTGGCTAGCCGGTCGGCTTCGGGAAGGACACGGATGACGGCGTCTAGACATATCTTTTAGGATCTGTCGGAGACATAAGACCGTATGGCGCTTGATCATCACGGGTGTCACATCCTTGTTTACTAACTAAGGGACTACCCGGAGATCAAGTGTTCTCGCTGTCTAGGGGAATTGGCTTAAAACCCAAACAATACGAACCTTTGCGGTGGAAACCCAACCATACTGATTGGAGATCCCAAGAATTTGGTTCAATGGGAAAACTAAGCGGTAAAAGGTTTAGTTGAGCGCTTCGGTGGAAGCAAGAAGCACTTCGGATGATGATTTCTGTACGGAAACATGAATCCAAAGTCGTTCCCGCGATAGACATTAAAGTGCCGCGCGCATGGTGGGTAAAGGTTAAGCTTCCAAAACTTTTTAAAAGATCCTCAAACGGTTGAGGTTAAAGTTGTGGAACTTTTAATGATTCCTAACACTTGTGAAGTGGGGTATAACAGGATACCTTGTAGGAGATCACCTATTTAAGTGAGAGGATGGCCGACTCAAATGAACGCACTTAAGAATCCAAGTGTGTCCATGGCCACAATGGACAGAAACGTAAGAAGGAAAATGAATAAGAAGAGTTATTGTGTTGATATCGTTGTCTTGGCTTACACTAAACACTCGACGGTTCAAGACATCACGTTCACCGCGCAAGAAGTAAGTCCGATGGTATTCAACTAGGGAAGGTTCAAAGCGTAAGCTACCTCTCCTGATGCAATATCTTTTCGCTGAAAGATTGCTGAAATGTAGGCACCTTGTGCGTGCGCCACAATCTCTCTTTCATAGAGGGGATTGTTGGAAATTAGCCTTTGGCGGGGAGATGCGTCCACCCATCTTTGATGAATTAAACACTTGTGTTCCGCATGTTGGAGACCTTGTCTCTTCGCACATGCATGATCTACGAAGTGAGTAGATGACCGTAGGGCCAAGAATCGTCTAATTTCGTTGAGAAATGAAAGAGATATTGGTCCACGAAGTAAGGTGTTTGAGACATGGAAATGTGGTGTGGGACAAATCTACCACATCGGTGGGAATAGGAAGAATTGCTCTCTATATAAGTCTCTAATTGTTAAAGGGTTTGGGACCCCAAGGGGTATCCTATGTGTTTAAAGGAGGGAAGACCTAGATGTGCTTGGGTTCAAGGCTAAGCCCACACGCGCGCCGCCGCCGCCCGCCCGTCCCGTCCCGTCCGGTTCCGAGTTCCGGGTTTCGGGTTCTCGGGTTCACGGGTTCACGGGGCATGGGCCGTGGGCTGTCTCGATATTATCTTTTTGGACCGAGAACTCGCCGGATGTACAGCTTTGATCCCCGAAGTTTCATATGTACAGCTTGGACCCGAATTCTTTCATATGTACAGCTTTGGTCCTCGAAGTTTCAATATTTACAGTTTGGTCCCCATAATTTTTGGAGACTTTTTCTCGTAAATATTGGACTGCATTTTGGAGCATTAACCAGCCATTATTTGGCTGATTAATTCCTCCATTAACAGCCCATTACTTGGGCAAAGTGAGCAACCTCTTTCAATGGCCTTAATAGCCATTACTTGGCTGTTTTAATGGCCTCCTTTAAGGGCCATTACAGCCTTGTTTGTGGCTGTTGGACAGCCTCTCCTCTTGCTATATATTGAGCTTCACTTGGCTGAAAAAAAGAAGCAAGAAACATGCAGAAACATAGACGAAAATACAAAGCAAAAAATCGATCGAAAAACAATCACGAAAATAGCTCAAAACAAAGAGCAAATTGTGACGAAATTCAAAGTGAGCAACCCCACACATATACACAAGATATACACTACAGAGACACACTATATACACAGAGACAAAAGAGAAGAGTATTGAGAAACTCTTCCTTCCTATTCCATATCTTCAGCAAGTCGAGTCATATTTGTTTTCTTCGCCAGGCTCAACCTATTGGCTTTGTAGTGTTGAGATTAAAGTGTTGTTTTATCTTGGGAGACTATTGCCCGCTAACGTAAAAGCATATATACGGGGCAATCTTGTCTTAAGGATAGAGGGCTATCCTCGACTCAACACACAACGTTGTAACCATCCAGATTTAGTTGTTTCTTGATTTCAGGTTATCAAGATTCAAGGCACAACAGACTTGCGGCAGTTCTCAACATTGGCTTTGCAAGGTGATCAAGATTCAAGACACAACACACATGCGGCAGTTTTGAAGATTGACCATTTATTTCTCATTTCGAACATTTGTAATAGTTATTACTTCCCGTACTGCTCTATAAAGTACCATAGAATACCAACACTTACTGTATGGGAGACTCCACTGGTACCATAGACTTCAAGTCTTGGTCACTTGCACGATCAGATCATTGAATAAACACTATTTAATTGCTTTTAGTATCAGTGTCAAATGCATTTCCAACACCAGACTTCTCCTTCTATTGTGACGGAGAGTAGTTGTATTGCAGACAAACATGGGAAGGGCGTGTTGCATCAAAAATGAAACTATAGGCATTCATGTTGTATGTATTAACAGATGTATTCAGCTGGGAGATATCCTACTATTGTATATGCGATTTTGGATATGATTGATTAAAGATATGTGTTTTGTTGCAAATATTTGATGATGCTGCCAGAAGGAAACCACATATCCATTAGCATGATATGCTAAAGTAAATTCACCTGATAGTTTCACAGATATTAAGAGGTAGCGTCATGGCAACATGCTTTAGGCCACCAATTCTTTAATAGAATATTCCAATTAGTTCTTCTGTGTTTTCCGACTTATAAATGCCCAACATTCCAAAATATCTTTACTATAACTGTATATTTGATGAAAAACATTTAGACTCAGATCTGAAACTGTTGCTTTCAGAATCTTACAATGTTGGAGGTTTCAAAAGATCCTCAAGGTAGTGATCTGTTCTGTTGTTTATTGAAATCTATTTGATATTGGATAGACTTCAGAAGCACTATAAAAACATAGCTGTGCACCGCAGTGGACGACCATACATTCTGAGAAAATATAACTGGGTCAAATATCTACTGGTTACTTTGGTTCTATCCATCTTTCTTCGGGGTGCTTCTTTCCAGATTAGTTTTTCTTGGGAATGTTCTGTTACTAAAACGTCATTCCTCTCCTCTTTATTGTCAAAATCTTTGTGTCGGCTGGATAGAGGACTGATGTGAACTTTTGGTAGTTCTCATGGAAGTAAATATTGGTATATGATTCTAGCCAAGAGTAATCAAGTCATATACTGTGCATTGTGCAACAAAACCAGAATGCTAGTTGAGAGATATAAGGTATGTAAACATATAGTGGATTAGTAGTGTCTTTCCATTGACAATCAATGTATTCTTTGGTACTGGGACATTGTTCTCTTTTGTCGTCTTGATGTTTCATATGCATGAATCGTATAACTGCTGTTCTTCTAAACGATTAAATCAGAGGGAAATTCAATTATTTAGTTACTGTATTGATCTTACAGTTCCGTTCTTGAGAAAGAATGGATGCCGTTTGTCTTGGCAAATGATGGATAACTTCCGGTCATGTGTGTTAGATTCTTTCAAGCGTGCAATGTGCATTCCCTCCCTCCTCTCTGTTTTCTTTTCCTACTTTCATTTCTTTGGTAATTCATTTACAAACTTCTGCCAAGGGCAATGATTATTTTTATGCTTCATTGTTTTGTTTGTATTTTAATTTGGCGTTTCACATTTACAGTCTGCACAAGCGAAAGAGTTACGATGGAATTAGCTGACAGAATAGTTGGACTGCTTTTGACGGTGACTAGTTTGTCCATTTTCACATATTATACCTTTTGGGTCATCATTCTGGTCAGTTCTTTTCTCTTGCCTTACAAGATGTAGTGACTTTCAAGACCTACATTATTACATCGGGTTGATATATGCATTTTGTCTTTCAGCCATTGGTTGATACTGATCATTTTGTGCACAAGTATTTTCTACCTCAAGAGTCTGCAATTCTCATTCCCGTATTTGCTGGAATGGCACTCATCTGCTTGCTGAGCATGTTTATTGGGTATGTGATGCTCAAGGCCAAAAAGAAGAAGGCATGATACAACTATGCTGACCCTGCTGCTAGCTGTTTGAATTATATGATAGTTCATAGTTTTGCTCTTGAACAGCTTGTGTCACATACATTATCTATTCATTATCTAATATAAGTGGTTAAATCAAAATTAGTCATCGCGTTAATCCCTCTGTATTCAATTGCAGCAATGTCATAAGCTCGAGCTGCTTCCTCTTGAGTACCTACACAAAAAATAATACGAGATTCGAGTTGGCAGCCTGTTTTAAGAGTCTTGATTTGATCAGTGCACAAAATAATGGGGTGAAAGTACTTACTGTAAGTACCTAAGTAGAGGTATTTGTTACCGAAAACTTGCCCTATTCTTGTTTCCCATCTACCATTGTGATGGTGCCTGAAGTTATATGATCAATTCAAAATCTTTTGTTACTTCCAATTATGAACAACAGATGGTAGGACTTTTAGAAGTTTATTACCTTGCTACTCCTCTGTATTTAGATACACCTCGGGCGAAATCACTGCTTCTCCTGCATTAGAAAAGCAGAAACTCTTGGTAAGTTTTGGTTTCTGAAAAGATTTATTGTTCTGATTGAAAACCAAGTTGAATAAATACCTTCTTAAAGAGGCTAAGTACTCTTCCTTAGTCACAGTTCGCATTATTTCAATTTCTTTCTCATAATCAGATATCTGCAGGTGAGAGTTCGCGCGAGACAGTTCAATCAAACAGAAGATATTAAAAGCAAAACAGTTAATTTCTTGGACGGTCATTCGACTCAGTAAAGTCACTTTTTTGTTTTATATAGACTTGTTGTGAGTTTGAGGTGATCATACCGGAAAATTAGTGAAAGTTGATGTACCCCAGTACTTGATTGCAGCCAAATCATATGCTCTTGCTGCTGATTCTTCTTCATCATATGCTACTGTTCAATGTAAAATACAACATACAAGTAAAATTTCTATTAGTCAAAATTCGATTCTTGAATCAAATATTGGTATTAGCACCACCAAGTGCAGTACTTTCACCAAGATAGGCTTGTTTTCCTTTCTTTTTCTGAGTCACATTCCAAGAACCCTTGTCCCACAAATGAGCCTCATAACGCCCCGTCCATCGATGCCTAAAATCCAAGATAATTATAACTAGAATATAAAGTTTCTTAAACCTATGTATCCCAAAAAAGCAAAAATGTGACTCATTTTTAATTAGTACTACCTGCTAACTCCTCTGAATCTTGAACTTCTCTTCACAGAAAGTGTATGAGCAATATTTTGATCAACTTTAGGTGAATCCATTTTCTGCTGCTCAGCTTGTTGGTTAATGTTATCATTCAGTGCAACTGCAGGGGGTGACCTTCTTCGCCTTTTCACGCGTTTCGTCGTTTCTGGAATGTCATAATCCACCATGGACATGCTTCTTTTTAGAGGGCTCACCATCTCAGATTTAACTAAATATGAATCTTTGTTCAAATCCATTATTTGTTTCAACTTCCAACTAAATATGAAGAAAAGAAGCTGTCTTTTATCTTTGCTTGATGCTTAATTTAACCACACAAAAATGGATGCTGCAGTATTCAGTATATATAATGTGTCCAGTCTTTTGTCATTTTGCTTTGTTTTAGTTTTATCTGTCAACAAGCTAATTTTTAAGACAAAACAAACGATGATTTCATGTCAACTTGAGTGTCCATTAGCCAATTTATTGCTATCCTGGATATTAGTTATTGATTTTACATGACTTAATTCTTGACTTCAAAAGAATATAAGGAAAAAAACAAAAATATTGTTCGACACTTTCAAGGTTGTATCTAACACTTGCAGCCACTTAACTTTTTTTTCCTCCAACCTTTTATTTATAATCCTAAATTGATAATATTGATATGACGTGTCAAGTTGATTTATTTAAATCCCAAATTAGTGGTTAAAATGAAATTTCGAGCTATATATCATCTGTCTTTAGACCTTTTATATCATATTACCCGCATAAGTAGTCTTAGAAATCATGACTTTTCTGTGTGTGCCACTAACATCCTCAAGACTAACACATCTATAACAAATTCATCTTAAAATTAACGGTAATGAAAATACATTAATAACAATATATCCATTGATCCCAAGTAATTTCAATGTTCAATAATTCTCCTTTAGAACATGTATCTCATATTCGCAGACAAGTAAATAAAAATACAAAAGAAGTCAAAATAAATCACCTGGCCTTTGTCTTTTAGATATCGACATCCTTTTAAACGTATTCAAGCTGTTTTTTTTGTTTTCTTTGATAATCCAATAGCAGAAACTTTGTCTTCTTCCATTTAGACAATTTAAATGGTTAAGTTTATCTTTTAGCATTTGTAGTTTGGCTGTTTCCTAGGATTCTTCGTCATTGCGGAGGCCATTTCTTATGCTTTTCTTGTTTTGTAAATTCTTTTACAATGTACAAAAGCTAAATTCGTAGTGGTTAATCTTATTTAATGAAAATTAGTTAGACCAACTATCCATATAAATTGAACTTCGTATGGAAATATTAAGACAATTCTTTTACAGTTGACTTAGTCTATTACACCTAACATTTCATAATGATGAGTTTATATAGCAGATTTTTTTTGTTTTACGAGTGTGTGGTAGAATTTAACTATATTATGGAAGGGTATTGTTAAGGCTTCCTCGGTAAGAATGACCAGCACTTAGTCGTTGGTGTTTGACTCATTATTGGAACTTCTGTTTACTCACTACTGATATTGCTTATTTGAACCTTTGCTGCTTTCTCTAATAAACTTAGCTCCTCTGATTCTACCTTTAATAACAATATATACCTTATTGTAGATTGCAGTTGGATGTACTCCCACTGATATAACTGTGCAGCTTCCCTGTTTAGTAAATGTTACTTAATTGTGAATATGCTACATCAGTTAAAATTTTCCCTAATAATGTATTTACCCTAGAAAGAAAGATGATTATATACTGTGTCAAAGGCCAGTAGTGAAATGCATAAGATAAGGGAAGTTTGTTGTCGTTGTGGTATTTCATGATCAAACAGGTCAAAGTAAATCAAAAGGGCACCAAACTCTGATTGTTGTCAAAAAGTGAAGATAATATAGTATACAGTAACACTGAACCAAAGTCTTTTAGGAACTTAAGTCTTGAAAAATCATGGACGCCCATTTACGTAACTCTAAAAATTAATCGACTTTCAAGAAAGAAAGTCTCATCCATCATGAAGAACCTGAGGAGGTTTGACCTACATGAGATGATGAATGAACTGAAAAAATCTGGTAAAATGTTAGTAGTTGGTAATTCGGAACCTGATAATCTGAAATGTTATAGATAAACTTCGAATTGCGGGAGATGCTGATTGAAGATCAGCTCCTCCTGTGATAACTTGGACATCGTCTTTGACTCTCTCCACTTCTCAATTCACCAGATTGATATCAAAATGTCCGCATCTGCAATATGTCAGAGGAACTTCCTGGGTTCATTTTAGGTTAAAGACGAAAGTCTATGGATGAAAACACGAATCACCGGTTTTGAGGAACATAAGATACATAGATTTTCAAGTCCCCGTCACCTTAACTCTCGCTAATTAACTGCTAGCGCATAAAAGATGAAAACATGATCAATGAACAAATGAATGAACATATCCCAGTGTAAATTTTGTCGGAATTGTGTCATTTAAATCAAATAAGAAAAATGTTAATTCATTTTCACTGTTTTTTCCCCAATCATTCAAACTAAAAAGCTATGATTGATTAGAACAACAATCGAAGGGTCTCCAACACTATAAAACACAGAAATAGTATCTCCAGGCATTTCAGGTCCAGAGGCTTTCATGCCAGTGTCCGAAATGTGGAACTGGGAATCTGTCATAAACAGAATTTCCTTCATTTAAGTAATCATCTGGTATGCAGCATGTTTTTCCAGTATCTAAGTTTCTTTTCCAATTACAAGTTGCATCTTTCTTTTTCTGAACTTGATAAATCCCCAGCTTTCTTAATTCTACTGTCCGTGGAAGTCACTTCAAGAACAGAAAGAAGAAATCATTTTTTCTTGACCGATCGTGGTCAAAACAAGAATCTGCTGCAGTTTAATACCTCACGTTGTATTATTTCTTATGAAACTAGATCCTCTAGCTTTCCTCACATTTTGACGGAGCATCAATTGCCTCACCCTCTCGGCATCTGCCCATTTATCACCCAGAACATACAAGTCTGAGATAAGGGTGTAAACCCCTCCATCATTCTCTAGCCTCACCACATTCATGACCTTCTCAATCACTCTCTCTGCCATCTCAAACTGTTTATGCAGCTTGCAAGATGACAAAAAGGAACCCCAAATAACTATGTTAGGCTCTCGTGGCATAGTATTGATCACTTCATATGCTTCCTCTAACAATCCAGACTTCCCAAATAAATCAACCATGCAGCCATAATGCTGAATTGTCGGTCTCAATCCACACTCTTTGATCATTTTGAAGTATCCTCGACCTTCATCAACTAACCCCGCTTGTACACAAGCACTAAGTACACCAGTAAACGTAAACTCATTAGGTAGCACACCTCCTTGTCTCATTTTCTTGAATATCTCCAACGCCTCGCTTCCAAAACCATGTTTTGCTGCTCCACAAATTAAAGTAGTCCAAGTTACCACATTTCTATCTTTCATCATATCGAAAACCAAAGAAGCGAAATTCAAGAATCCACATTTAGCATACATGTCTACTAAACAAGTACCAAGCTCCACATTCAATTCCCAATCATTCTTTACCGCGAAACCATGCACTGATTTCCCAAGAAGCAACCCAATTGAAGTACCCATTTCCGAACAACCCGCTAATATCGGCCCAACGGTCACTTGATCAGGCTTTAGTTGTTCAACAATCACCATTTCTCGAAAAAGCACCACGCCTTCCTTCCAATGCCCATTATTCATGTAACCAGCAATCATCGCCGACCACGAAGCTAGGTCTCTCAGAGACATTTCATCGAACACCTTCCGTGATTTTTTAACATCCCCGGATCGAGAAAAACACGTTATCATCGTGTTCCACGTCACAATATTTCTCACAGGCATTTCATCGAACACCTTTCGAGCATGCTCAAACGACATCTGGACATATGCATTTAATAAAGATGTGGCAACGTACACGTGGATATTAAAGCCTAATTTGAGTAGATGGGCATGGAGGTGGCATATGAGGGGAAGGTTGTGTAAATGGGTGCATGATTTAAGAGTGAAAAGAATGGCGAAACTGTCAAAAGGAATGGCTTGGCGATGCATTTGGGCATAGAGTGACAAGGCTCTTTGAGGTGATTTTGCATTTTTAATAGCAAAAGACCATGAACTAAAGCTTCTTAATAATATATTTGTGACCATAGCTTTGATTTTCCTTCAATCTAAGACTTTGGCGCCTCAATGGTAGCCAACGCCAACAACATTACTACTAGCATATTTCTTAAGAATGACATATTAGTATATTACTGAAGTATCCCAATACTGTACCTTTCTATAATGAAGAGCATCAATCAAAAGAAATAGTATTATTACCCGCACGCCAGGGTGTGACCTAATGGTTAATAAAATAGTTAAATATTTTGAGATCTCAGATTTAAATATTGGTACAAACAAAATACTATGAGATTTCTTTCCATTTATTGTATTCTCGTGAAATTAATCGAGTGGAGGTGTTTGGTATACAATGAAATTAGATTAGTCTGAGTGGGAGGTGGTTGGTATCCAATAAAATTAATCGAGTTGCGAGCAAGCTGGTCCGGACATTACCATTAAAAAAAAAGTGTTATTACCGGTCAGAAGATTTACTTATTGTCTTGAAGATGTTTAATCTATTTTATACTTTGGACGACATTAACTTATTTTTGTACTCGGGATATTCTTTTTTTTTTTGTTGACGAAGTAACCCGCAACCGCTACTCTCTCAAGTGCGCACAGGGTAAACCCCGGACTGACGCAATAGCCTGCAAATCACGTCAGCCGATTAACCACACTTGGCAAGCCATGTGTGACAGGCTCAACCAAGAAGGTTTATGCGAGGATTGAACTCGTGACCTTGCGGTCCCGCGCTCTACTGCTACACCAACTTGGCTACCCTACTCGGGATATTCTGAATAATACTAAGCAGGAAAAAGTGGAACAATTTAGAGAGAAAATGGCACATGTAATTCATGCCAAGTAAAGGTACTTTCTAGTGTATACAAACCATTGAATGCCCAATAAATCGATACATTGAAGCCTAGAATCTTTTCTCATTCCATTTACGAATGAGAAAGAATCATTAGATATTCTGTTCAAAGCTATTTATCTCAATTTAGATACACTCATTTATGATATTGTAAACGAAATTAATCAGATATTAATAGATCATTTTCCTAAAACTGCTAATGACATTCGTAGGAATTAACGAAAACGTAGAGCCAAAAGATCAATGTTTATTTGAAGATTTTCTTGCATACTTTGAATTTATTCCGTACAAGTTAGTTTTGAAGCAAGTTTGTCAGTTCTGCTACTACTCAATATGAATCCTTCTAAAGTTTTGTGTAATGGGACACACTTAATTTAAATCCTGCTGCCCAAGATTGGTAATCTGCCTTGTTAACATATAGAATAATAGGTTCCAACTTCCAAATATTATACGAGTTGACAACTATTATAATTTAGCTAGCTTTTCGATTTCTTTGTGGAAGGAGATCTCTTGGGTGAAGTTTTTCTCAAGCTGGATTGTACAAGATGCTAAGATAACTTTTGAACTATGTAATCCGTTGATGTAGTAATACAAAGTGGTTATTTCGAGAAAAAAAAAGAGTTGACAAACATCATCCACTTCCCAATCATTAAAACTCCTCCTAAACTCTAGCTGCCATTCAGAGTTGCTGATACAATGTGTACAGTATCAAACCAATCAAACATAAAAAAAAAAAAAAGAACTCATAACCAAAAGATACGGAAAAGGGCTAAAATTACCCCTGAACTATTCGAAATATGCCACATATATCCTTCGTTTGATTTTGGTATCATTTGGGCCCTCGCCGTTATTGAAAGAGGCCTATAATACCCCTCATATTAACGGCTGGTCATTTGAGCTGACATGGCAAGCCACACGTTAAAATAATTGCCATGTGGTCGTCCACGTCATTAAAATAACCAAGTAGGCTCCTCACTCCACCATGGTCATCCTTGAAAGATATCACTCTATTCTCAGTTTGAACTCTTTGAGCTTGCCTCATTCTCAACCTTGTAAACTCTTCAAAAATGATCTTTGGCCTTAGATTTGGATCACTTTCAATCTCTATTGGAGGATCAAATGGTTCATATTGTTGTTGCTGTGACATTCTAGGTGTGGACATGAAATGAAAGTCACCTTCTTATGTTGGTTGAGGTGTTGAACTGTTAACATCAAGCTCTTCTACTTCAACAGATCTGACCCTTTTCCTATTCATTCTTGAACTACTTCTTTCTTCAGCAGCCTGGAAAAATAATGCATATAATTAGTTCATTTGAATATTACATAGGTAAAGTAGAAATAGAATAGTTAATTACCTTGCATGTCCTTGCATTGTGAGATTGTGAACCACACTTATTATGTCATTCTAGTTCCTTTTTTAAAATGTGGCCACTCTCCAGCTCTTTTAACTGCTGCATCTTTTTTTTCTAGTTCTTTTGACATTTGATCTTTCAACTGTCTTCACAATATCAGGTGTGGCCATTTTGTGTTCTGGTAACACTTTCTAAAATTTCTCACCTCTTACAGGCAGCAACTTGGGACTATATGTCATCAAGTAGGCTTTCTTGCTATAACAGTTTATTTTAGTCATAGGATCAATCTTTTGGTACAACATTGCCTTGATGGCATGTGGACATGAAATGCCAGTCAACTGTCAAGACCTGCATGTGCATTTCTTCTCTACCAGGTTCACTGTGTGCCTATCATCACCCTCAGACACTTCATAATCAACCTCACCATTAAAATCAACATTACAGAGCTGGAAATCATCATGCTGGAAGTGAACAACTTCATGCAAAAGGGATTGTAATGAGCAAACCATGTTCTTGCATCATCTTCCTTTTCTCTCAGCCTATTCATTATTTTGATTCTAATCTCTTCAAGCATTTTCAAGATAGGCTTGCCTCTTGGTTTTAGTACCCAAGAATTGAAGGACTCAGTGAAGTTGTTATCCACCATCTGATTTTTACAAACAGTATCAAGATATGCTCTACACCATCTTTGTGGTGGATACTTATTTGGCAGCCTCCTCTGACAATGCACCAAGTGCATTCAACTAGTCCTTAAAATCTTCCTCATAATTACTCCAAGCAGATCATCAAAGAATTTTCTTCATCTCTCCTGACTTAAATCTCTTCATCCAGTTGGCCTCAATATGCCTTACACATCACCTGTCTAAATTTTAAGATCAATGTTTAGTTAAAAAATATATAATTTAAAATTAATGCAGCATATTAAATTACATATGTTATGCTAAAGGGAGGACATTTTTCACTGCATCCAAGAGTCTCTGTACATGTCAAATAAATAAATAATTAAAAACTAACTAGATAAAAACTACACTTAATGATATAAATAATGGGCAGATTATCATTTACCTTCTGCATATCAGATATAAATGTGATGCTTTCACCATTCTTCAAATTCAAAGAGTTCTCCAGCAACTGTAGAAATCATGTCTATGTCATGTTTGTCTCCTTATTCACTACAGCATATGCCAATGAATAGAATGAAGTTTCACAGTCTTGTGTCATAGCCACCAGTAGTTGTCCCTTGCATTGAGCCTTCAGAAAGGTCCCATCCAGTCTAATGAAGGGTGTCAAGCCTTGTTTCCAAGCCAACTTGAAGGTATTGAAACAGATGTACATTCTAAGAAACTGTCTTTTATCTTGTTCCAACCCATCATCACCACATCACAATCAGGATTGCTCAGCCTAATCTCATTTGCATAAGCCTCTAATCTATTGTAATCATCCAAGAACCTACCTTCCATCACCTGAAGTGCAAACCTCTTGGTCGTTTTCAACTTTGTGTTATTAGTACTTAAGACTGAAATGATCCCTCAAATCTTGTCTCATATCCTTAAACTTGTACTTGGGGTTGTTCTGCACTTTACTCATGAATCTCTAAAATTTACAAATGCAGATTCACATTTGTGCTTTGTCTTCAAAGTTTTAACCTTAAATCCTGGACCCTTACCATCTAGAGAAATGAGAAGGGCAAATGGGCAACCAACTATGCATTTATACCTCAATCTTTTTGTGTCACTCTTATCCACTACCAAAGGTTTTTTATTAGCAAGAGAAAGCAAATTCACAATCTTTCTAGCCTCATTTAAGTCCTTAAAGGTCATATTCATATGCACCTCTTTGTAATGACTAAGTTTATCATTGACTTTCATACTTTTTTTGTATAGAAATTCTCTTTTCTTATTTTAGTTTTTAATTTATTCTTTCACTTCAAAATTATTTTATATAAATTTAGTTAGATGAAGTTTTATTTGTGTAGGATTTTCATTATATTTTTATTATATCTTTAAAGGTTTAAATTTTCTTAAAAAGGTAATATACATCATATGGGGTGTAAGTATAAGATTTTTATAGTACAGGGGTGTAAGTGTTTGATTTTAAAATACAAGGGGTTTATTATTGAACTCCCAAGTTTCAAAAAATATACTATACCGAAAGTTTCCTAAGTTGTACCCAGTTCGGTTTCCCACAAAGGCAAGGATTCAGTTAATATTTGTTGAATTTACTTGGGCTTTAATACTTCCCTAAAATTGAACCCATTGCCTTTGATCATTGGAGTATAAATTTACTCATAAGTCATAGTGCCCTATTTATCGCTCCAAATTTTCTAGTCTCTGCACGTATACTTTCATCTCTTTTATTCCCTTTGTTCATCTTTGAAAAAGTTTGTGTTTTTGTTCTTCATATGCAAGAAAGAGTTGAAAATATCATGGATCAATTTTGTCCGACGGATTGGGAGTTACTCAAATTCCTTTTGATGTTTATTGCTAAAGAACCATGGTATGACGATGGTTTTATTACCGAACATGATGTTTATAAACAAGAACCATGGGAAACTTATAGGTATAGTTTCAATCTTCTTTTCCAGCCTTGTCAACATCTTTATGGCACGAACGTTTGGGACACCCGAAAGAGTTTTTTTTGGCCTCTTTTAAACAAAATAAATTTATTTTTTATATCCAACACAGACTCTAAATAAATGTCATGCTTGTGCACTTGGTAAACATGTTAAATTGCAATTCATAGAAAGTAGTGTCGTGTCACAGCAATTCCTAGAAAGTAGTGTTGTGGACCAAAATCTTTCATAGCAAATTCGGAACTAAGTTGTGACATGATACTCTTGCGAAGAGAGTCTGACGATGTTGTTAGGATAATATCATCCACATATAAAAGAAGATAGACAATATTAGTACCCTGACGATAAATAAACAGAGAATTATCGAACGAACGGCTGTGAGAGAAACCGATGTGTGACACGAAGTCTGCAAACCGCTTATACCATGCCCTGGGGGCCTGCTTCAGTCCATATAATGATTTGTTGAGCAAACACACATGATTGAGATATTTTGGATCTCCATATCCCAATGGTTGGTGCATGTAGACAGTTTCATTGAGGTGTCAATGGAGGAAGGCATTTTTGACATCCAATTGATTAAGAGACAATCCTTTTCAGAGAGACAGGCTTAGAACTGTTCTGATAGTTGCCGGTTTGACCATTGGACTGAACGTCTCCCCGCAATTTACACCAACTTGCCGTGTCTTCCCATCACCTACAAGACGGCCTTATACCGCTCAAAAGTTCCATCAGATTTTTCCTTATGACTGAAAATCCACATAGACCGAATTATATTAGCATTAGATGGACGAGGTACTAAATCCCACGTCCTATTTTTTAATTAGAGCATGATATTCATCATCCATGGTCATTTTCCAATTCGGATCCTTTAGAGCAGACACTGGGTTACGAGGCAAATGTGATTTCAAGACATGAGTGTGTAGGCTATATTTGGTATTAGGTTTGACAATTCCATGTTGGCTACGGGTGTCTAGACGATTTCGTGGCCAGTGGACTGGACGCCACTGGCCGAGAGCCCGAGAGTGAGGAAATCGGGATTGGGCCTTGAGCTGAGATGTGGCCCAAGTTTCCCGTGGGTTGTGGCTGAGGGGCTTGTGAAATTGAGTGAGGGTGACCAGGCCCAAGGACCGAAGGCCCAGGCTGCTGTGCTAAATTGTCACGCGGCTGTGCTAGTGTTCTTTGGTCCAGTGGGCCCAAACTCGAATTTCCAGCACTCCCTGTGGGTACCGAGTTGTGAAAAAAATGTGTTAAAAACGAAAGCTTATCATCATCCAAAAAATCATAGGTATGAGTCCCAGTTTCATGTATTTTAGCAAAGGGAAAAAATTTCATAAAAAATTACGTGACGGCTTATAATTATTCTTTTGGAAGAAATGTCGTACCATTTGTAACCGCGATGATTAGTAGGATATTCCAAGAAGACACATAGAGTAGATCGGGGTTGGAGTTTTGTGATTGTGGTAGATGGAAAGAGGGGGTAGCAAAGACAACCAAACACTATTAAATGAAGATAGGAGGGCTCTCGTAAGTAAATCATTTTTAGTGGAGCTTGGTAAAACATGTTTTTATGAGGAAGGATATTCAACAGGTAAGTGGCCATTTGGAGTGCATGATGCCAAAATACGGGGGGGGGGGGGGGGAGTGAAGCATGAGCAAGATATGTTCTAACAATATTATTTATGGTTCTAATTTTGCGTTCTGCCTTTCCATTTTGTAATGAAGTGTGAGGACAACACAGACAAAAGTTTATACCATTTTTTTTGAAAAAAATCCCAAAACTGTTTATTGTCAAACTCCATCTCATTATCACATTGAATATTTTTTATATCACGTTCAAATTGAGTTCAGATGAATGCTCTAAATGTGAGAAAAAGTTAAAAACACTTGTGATTTTTTTGACAAAGGGAATGTCCACAAGTAATTAGAGTAGTCATCTAGTATGATCACAATTTGTGGTTATGGTCACACAAATCGTGGCATAATTATTTCAATACGAGAAAAAATCGTGGCATAATTATTGGTAATGGTCATTCAATTCCAATTTGTGGTTATGGTCACACAAATGTATCTCCCCCGCATCCACCTCTAGTCTTGAAAAATGTCCTTCATGCCCCTCAATTAAAAATTTGGTGTTTGTCCGAAAATTCACAACTGATAATTGGGTTTCTGTTAACTTTGACCCTTTTGGATTTTCTGTGAAGGATTTCACGACGGGGATACCACTAATGAGATTAATAGTTAGGGAGAGCTTTATCCAATTACCACCACCACCACTTCCACGAGTCAAGCCACACCATCAACGTTGGCCGCTCTAGCACCTTCCTTATGGCATGCACGTTTAGGTCATCCGGGAGCGTCAGTTATTTTTTCTCTTAAGAATAATTTTTTTTTATTGAATGTAATAGTACGCGTAGTACTAATATTTGTCCCTCTTGTCAGCTTGGGAAACATGTTAAGTTACTGTTTGTAGCCTCTACTTCTAGTACTTTGATACCTTTTGATATTATTCATAGTGATTTATGGACATCTCCCGTTTTGAGTTCATTGGGTCATCGATATTATGTGTTATTTTTGGATGATTATTCTAATTTTTTGTGGACCTTTCCTTTGTCTAAAAAGTCTCAAGTTTTTTTCACATTCCTAAAGTTTAGAGCATTCATCCGTACTCAATTGAAATGGAAAATAAAAAATATTCAATGTGATAATGATAGGGAATTTGATAATGGGCCGTTTTGAGAATTTTGTGACACTAATGGCATCGTGTTTCGGTTTTCTTGTCCTCATACGTCCTCACAAAATGAGAAAGCCGAACGAAAAATCTATATTATTAATAATATTGTCCGAACTTTACTAGCCCATGCTTCATCACCCTTTTCTTTTTGACATCATGCATTACAAATGACTACTTACCTCCTTAACATACTTCCTAGCAAAGGATTAGCATATTAATCTCCTCTAAAAATTCTTTATCATAAAGATCTTTTGTATTCTCATCTTAGGGTGTTTGTGCTATCCACTTTTTCCGTCCACTACAATTAACAAACTTCAAGCTCGTTCTACCGCTTGTGTGTTTTTGAGTTATCTGTCTAATCATCGTGGTTACAAATGTTTTTATTTATCTTCTAATAAAATCATAATTAGTCGCCATTTATTTTTGATGAAACCCAATTTCCGTTTGCTAAATTGTATAATTCCGTGACTAGTTCTTATAATTTTTTGGATGATGGGCTCTCACCGTATATTCTCCAACAGTGGGCCTAACCTGCCCGTGATCCAATTCTCGGTATAATTCTCGATTCTCAGCCAGCAGGGCCACTGCCTGCTGGCCCAATACTGTGTCCTTCCAATCTCGGTCCAGTTCCAGTTTCGGGTTCTTGGCCAGCAAGCCCAATAAATTCTTGTCCTGGCCCACTTTATTCCTGCCTAGTTGATATGTCTCGGCCAGCAAGCCAACTGCCTGCTGGCCCGATAACTGTTTTACTCGATCCAGCCTCTCGGCCAGCAGGCCAACTACCTGCTGGCCAGTCCCGCGGCATTCCGACACCGTCCTCAGTCTAGTCCACTTCTATTCCGAATCAAGGGCCTGTTACTCGTAGCCAACGACGTATTTTTAAACCTAAAAGACATTTTAATCTAACTTTTAATGTCACTAAATCACCCCTACCACGTAACCCAGTGTCTGCCCTTCATGACCCGAATTGAAAAATGGCCATGGATGATGAATATAATTCTCTTATTGAAAATAAGATGGGGGATTTGGTGCCCCGTCAACATGGTGTCAATATTATTCGTTCTATGAGGATTTTTACTCATAAAAAAATCTTGACGGTTCTTTTGAGAGACATAAGGTCCGTCTTGTAGGTGATGGTAAAACTCAACAGGTTGGTGTGGATTGTGGAGAGACATTTAGTCCGGTGGTCAAACCGGCAACTATTCGCACTGTTCTCAGTCTAGCTCTCTCGAAAGCATGACCCATTCATCAGCTGGATGTGAAAAATGTTTTCTTACACGGAGATCTTAAGGAGACTGTATACATGCATCGGCCATTGGGTTTCAGGGACCCCCATTTATCCTAATCATGTATGTTTGCTCAAGAAGTTCTTCTATTGGCTTAAGCAGGCCCCACAGGCTTGGTATAAGAGGTTTGCAAATTATGTATCTACTATTCAATTTTCTCACAGCAAGTCTGATCATTCTCTGTTCATCTATCATCGTGGTACTTCTCTAGAATACATTCTGTTATATGTGGATGATATTATATTGACTGCCTCTTCTGATTATCTGCGCAAGTCTATAATGTCTCTTCTCAGTTCAGAATTTGCTATGACGGACTTGGGGCCCTTGAGTTATTTTTTAGGTATAGTTGTCACACGTCATGCTGGTGGTCTATTTTTATCACAGATGAAGTATGAGGTTGAGATTATTGAGAGAGCCGGCATGTCTTCTTGTAAGTCATCTTCTACTCCAGTTGATACCAAACCAAAGCTGAGTGCTACTTCTAGCACACCTTACGAGGATCTCACTCATTATCGTAGTTTTGCAGGGGCTTTTCAGTATCTTACTTTCACGAGGCCCGATATTACTTATGCAGTGTAGCATATGTGTTTATTTATGCATGATCCGAGAGACGAGAAAGTGCATGCACTCAAACGCATTGTGCATTACATACATGGAACTCTTGATTATGGTTTGCATTTATATTCATCCTTCATCTCTACTCTCGTGTCTTATACAAATGCTGATTGGGGTGGATGTCTAGATACCAGGCGTTCGACATCTGGTTATTGTATGTTCCTTGGTGATAACTTGGTCTCTTGGTCGGCAAAACGCCAGGCTACTTTATCGCGATCCAGTGCGGAGGTCGAGTATCGAGGGGTAGCTAATGTGGTGTCTGAGTCATGTTGGTTGCGTAAGCTTCTATTAGAGCTTCACTTTCCTACTCAGAAAGCTACATTAGTAGGATATTATTAGTGCAGTCTATCTCTCTGAAAATTTAGTCCAACATCAGCGCATTAAACATATCAAGATGGATATTCACTTTGTTCGCGAAAAGGTAGCTCGTGGACAAGTACGTGTCTTGCATGTCCCTTCACGGTACCAAATTGCTGACATCTTTACGAAGGGTCTTCCCTTAGTCCTATTTGAATATTTTAGAGACAGTCTCAACATACGTCAACCGGCCACTATGACTACGTGGTGTGAAAGACCGATATACATGGCATTAATACCGTGTATATCATGGTTGCTGATTTTGTATAAAATTTACCATAAGTTATAGAATTCTTGTACAAGTGTAATTATGTATTAGAAAAAACTATTAGAATTATATTACGAAAAGGTAGATTTAATTTTTTTTCATTAGATTTTATAATGAGATTATTCTCTTTCAAAATATGTACAATATCAAACCAATCAAAAATAAAGTCAACCAAAGAGACCCATAACCAAAAGATAAATATACCAGAGGGGTTGAATCTAACAAATTTTTAGCGCTCTCATATTTTGGCATCTAATCAACGAAGAATGGAGCTATAGCAACTAATTATTTCTTAGTAGGACTAAAAACAATTTTGAATTAAAAAAAACTGCTAGGGAGACATATTGTTCTCAATTTACCAACATCTTGAAAGAATGCAATCTTCTTTAAAACATAAAACTTCAAAATCTGATACAAAGAAAGAATCAGTGTCATATAATCATGAGTTGGGGCTTTACATTCCTATCCTAAAGAATACACCCCCATAAAAGTGGTAACTGAAAATAAATTTCATGAACTTCTACACTGCATTTCATTGAATTTACAACAAACAAATCTTCTAGTACAAAATGTACACACAAAAAAATAGAAAGTGTATGATCTATTAACAAATGAAACCAACATGCTGCCTATCATATTCTTTATGCAAAAAAACAAAAGGTTAAGTTTTTCATTTCATTAACTTCGATTCGTGCTCCTTTCCAGGATTCCATCTCTCAAAGATCACCAAAGGGATTAGCAAAGCAATGTCTCCATAAACATGTCATCTCGAGGCTCGTCCTTAGCTCTCGAAAACACATTATTGTCCTGAACTTGGTTTACATATGAATCCTTTGAATTTGCATATCCTGAGAAGTCATAATTATTCGGTTTCTGCAACATCTCTAGCGTAAAGGGTGCTCGCATTTCAGGCTGTTGTGTCCTTATACTTTGCTGTGGAATTTGATAGTTAGATTGATGAGATGTCACAGAAGGTCTTATGGTCATGTCACTATTGTTCTGCGCCATAAGTCGGTTAATTGAGTGGTTGCCACTGCCCCTAGCTGCTGGAACATCATGATTGTGCTTCCCTTCATAGGTTGTTATCACCGACCTTATGTCTTGTGATGCCCTTTCCACATGTTTTCTTACCAGACATCCTGTACTTGTGCATTTGTAGTAGCTCCTGTTACATAGTACACCAATCAAGAAATTAGGTTCACTTTCGCTTTCCAAATTAAGGAACTTCCGAAAACTTCTAAGAAATTGAGCCAAATTTATGGATCAAAGATAAAGGTTTTTACCTGGGATTAGGATTTCTTTTCACTACTTTTTGACCATACTTCCTCCATCTATAACCATCATCTAGGATATCGATATCACTTGTAGTTTGAACTACAACTCGAGGTTCTCTAACTGTTCTACTCCCTAGTGCAGATATACCTTCACTTTCGCTTTCTCTTTTCCTGATAAAAAAGTTAAAATGTTAAACATTAGCCAAAAAATGGATTTATCCTCTATAATAACATTTAACTATAACAATTAATAACCATGTTTTCAATGGAACCGATCTTTCATGTCATGTGATATCCTATATTCTGTGGAACCGATCTATCATGTCATGTGATATCCTATATTCGCTAAAAAAAAATATCGGAATAAATGATGATGTTATGGAGAGGTTTGAGTTGTACATGATATATTATAGTTTCACATACCATCTTTTTGAGTCTGGTTCCTCTTCATCAAGATCATCTCCTCTCGACCTAATCTTTTGAGAAGTGTGCTCATGATCATCTTCCCCAAATGAAATAGAAGAATTTTCAGGTGTTGCAACTGAATCCATTTGTCCTGTGCCATTTGAACCATAGGATTGATGATCTGGGATTTCGTTAGTTTGTGTATTGTAAGATTGGATAGCAGACGAAGCTGTGGATGACGACGATCTTCTGGTAGACTGAGGCTTTGGGTGGTTGTGATTACCCTTATACACAATCTCAGTAATTTGGCCATCCAAAGACCTCTCAACTTTTTTCTTGGTGGGACAATTTGGGAATGTACACTTGTAGTAACTTCTTGGATTTTCACTACCCTTTACTTGTTTCTGGCCATATTTCCTCCAATTGTACCCATCTTCTGATCTTTTCTGCTCCTTTATAGTAATTTGGTTGTATTGATTCCCGCTATTAGTCTGATTATTGTTTTGCATAAAGCTCTGCATAGTGTTGAATTCAGATCTTCCATTAGCATTTTGATCAGATGACACACCATCCTGCTTTGTTGGTTCTTGATAATTCCATGCTTGCTGCCCCTAATAGATTTTTACACAACAAAATAGAGGGTCAGCCAATTATGTTTCACACTTTACAAGTCAGAATTCAAAAACAAAAACATACCAAAGAGACATGGTTATTTTGGGGCTGGAAAGAAAAATCTGAGTTGTTCTTTTCTTCCTGTTTGACATCTTGATGTCTGCTGTTGGAACTGCTCTTCCAGTTAAAGGCCTGAGCTGGAAAACTCCCTGTTGTTGGAGATGGAAGAATCTGCAATTATTACAATTAAAAAGAACATCAGTAATCTTGAAATAACAACAAAAACCGTCGCTAATTCTACTTAGTGACAGTTTATCAAAAAGTTTTGGTAGCTATAGATTAACGACGAGTTTTATTTACAGAGCAAATAGAAAGGAGAGAGTTCTACATACGTTTGAAGAAGACAAAAGAACAGGGGAGTCCAAGAGTTCAGCAGGATTTAAACCAGGAGGAATAGCAAAGTAAGATGAAGGAGAAAAAGGAGGAGGAGATAAGGGTAGTGAAGGAGGTGAAAGAGACTTAAACTTAGGAACACCAGAACCAGTTCTCTCTGCTATCCTATCACCAAGTCCTTTACTGATAGGATAATCATCAGAAGCAAGAAGGTCAGTGAAAGAAGTTGTCATGAATGAAGAAGATGAAGTGGGAAAAGAGAAACTTGAAGCTGCCATTAGAGAAGAGAGATAGAAGAGAGAAATAGGAGTTGGATTATATAAATGGTTTTGACTTGTGGGGTGGGTGGGAAATTAGAAGGGAAAATGAACACGCATTCTCCAACGCACTTCCTTTTTCATTTTTCTTCTTTAGATAAAGATATTTTGTGAATTTAAGAATCTTCCGAGAAAATTTATGTGCACCTTCTTTAATCACATATTTTAAATTTGAGGTTGGGTATGAAAAATTTCTTAATATGAATCACCACTACATTACAAGAAAAAAGATATTTTTCAATAATATTTTTTATTGTCATATAGTTTATGTTGTTAAAAATACTTTTCGCAACAAAAATTATTGCATGTAGTTACAATAATCTCTGATAAAAAATATTTCACAACAATAAGTTGTTGTCATTTACGTTTTTTTAGTAACAATATAATGAAGTTTTATTGCCATTTATATTTTTAGCAATAATATATTTATTATTGTTAAAATTTTATTATTAATTTTATATTCTTTTAAGTAAGTGCTTTTTTGAATGACTCCTACTTCATACGAATTCGAATATAGTACTGACCACGGGGTGCATATCCTGCGATTTACCTAGTGGTGGGGTGCTAAAGGACCGATCCATCATCTCCAGGTGTTTAGTACCAATACTTGTGCAGGTACTAGCGATAGAAAGACACAAATCGCCTTGAAATCTGGGTTAACAAAAAAAAAACAATCTAGTGTGAAACAAACAAAAAGAAATGGACAACCTTCCAGGAAGCTCAAAATAGCTTTGACCGTGGAAAATAAGATAAAAGTCCTTAATATTTTTCATTTATTTATTTATGAGTCAAACTTGGTAGCTTTGACTGTGATAGATACACATGCACACACAATCACAATAAAGAGAGGCTGCGGATGTTAAACTTAAAATCGAGTGGGAGGCTTTTAATGTGAGTTTAAACTTTGGTGGAGTAATTTACTTTCTTTTGAGATAGAATTTTATAGGTGATATTAGTTGTTCTGTTTTTAAATTTTGATCATTTAGATGTATACCGTGATTTACTTATAATAATGATGATAGATCGAAATTACTATCTTCAAAAATAGTATGATCGTAAGTTGGAAGATGGATATCCAAAAAATAAAAAAATAAAGAGAGGTTGCACGCTAATGCTATTACGCCATACGCGTTATGTCACTGTCCTTATGGTTTTTGTGGTGCCCACTAGTTGATTGCCACACAATCACGGCTCTTTTATCGGACCAATTGTAAACACCTTTTTTTGCTCCATCCATTGACTTCTGAGATCAATTTTCATTCGGTCTTTTCTTTCCCTTTTGTGCAGTTTTCCACCATTTTAGTCTTCTCTAGTTTCTTTCTATTTATCTTCTGAAAATGTACTGTTTTGCAGAAATATATACTGTTTGAAACACATTCCTCATTTGTGTGCTTTTATCTCTTTAGAAGAAATGTCATTCTTTATTAATTAGCGAATTTCATGTTTGGTTGGAATAAAATTCTGAGATAACTAATTTCGGAATTATAATGTTATTTTATCCTACATTGAGGATGAAATAACTAATCTCGGGATAACTTATTTTCCAACCAAACAGCCCTAAACGATACGTTTCCAAAAAAAATAAAGTACACTGGGATATGTTCATTCATTTGTACATTGATCATGTATTCGTCTATTATGTCCTAAAACAGTTTAATTAGGGGCTTGAAATCTATGTATCTTATGTGTCTCAAAACCCATGATTCGTGTATTAGTCCATTAAGGATGTTCATCTTTAACCTAATATGAACCCAGGGAGTTCCTCTAACATATTGCGGAGGCGGGCATTTTGATATCAATTTGGTGAGTCGAGAAATGGAGCAAGTCATATATGGTGTCTAAGACTGTAGAGTGTAGTGTGCTATTTTAAACTGTGTTTTTATCAAATTTTTGTATCCAAACACAAATTCATTAATTTTAGCTAACTGTGTACAAGTCAAAGAAGCAAGCACATTAAATTTCATAGGACAAATGTCATGCTCTACAATGGATATTCTATTTTATTCTTTCAACAGTCTACACTTCTAAAATGGATTGTTGCTTGCCTGTCCTACAGAGATATTGTCTGAGCAGTTGGAACTTGGAAGCTAGTAAGTTTCTTTTTAGATGACATTTAAATGGTTGGGCCCAAAATAAAAGATCTTGATCAGTATTGGCCCCACTGGGTTTAACCAATGCAGTAGGACTTTAGACTTTCATGCTTTTTGGTTGGTGCTTCTTCAAAGTAGATAGAATGAATGCTAATCTTTCCTCATGTAATGAACTACGTATTTTTTTTTGCATTGTGCAGGGCACTAGGCAATTTTTCATAGCTGCGGACAGAGAAGATCAGCGGTAGTCTCCAGGGGCACAGGCGAGTTAGTAAGTGATAAAGTGATTTGGTACAACCACTCCGACGTCGTGGGTTCGAATCCGTGTGATGACAGTCTTTGCTGAAATATTGCAAGGGTTGTTGCTGGGTTCGTGTCCCGTTGGTCCTCTCCCTTGCAGGGCTTCCACTCGCGCATATCCCTCGATTTACATCTCACCTGGCCAAGAGGCCTCTGGTACAGGTGGGGGGTTTCGCCTTCGGGACTTTCCCCTTCACAGAGAGAAGATCAGCGGTACATATTGTAATTTTTGTGAATTGTATGATGCACTGACATCTTTTCGCTTATTTCATAGAAAGAAAGAGCTTGCTTTCACCAAGTCATAACCACATTCCTTTTAAACTAAGTATTTTGATTTGTCTATCACTGTGTGTATATCGGTAAAGTATACTGTTCTGTGCTTGAGTCAATATACTATTATTGGGGTTTTACCTAGAGAAGATAAATTAATCCAAATATTTTGTGGTATAGAGAGAAATAGAAGATTGATATAGCATCCGGACTGACCGGAATAGAAGTGCTTTCAGAAGAAAAAAAATGAAAATTATTTGAAGTTTACACTTGGCGTCTTCCATATATTGGCTTTATGTATCTGTGCACTCACTTTATTTTAATCAGTTTTTGCTAGATTGGATATGCTAAAAACTAACTTCTCTTTTACTTCTTTATAACTCAATACTCATATAGTATGTCCTAATTCATCCCAAATGTTCTTCTGCAACTATAGTAAAATGGATGTAGTTGTAAATGTTCTGTGGTAGTGTTGGTCAGCAATTTGGTATCAGATATGTCCAACAGCATAAAGACCAGCTACATGTAAATTACCTGCAGGACCTTTATAGCAAAATAGTTCCATCACAATGGGGAAAGTTGAACAAATAAAACCAGAGAGAACTGATGTTATGTTTCATGTGATGGAGTTAGGTTTTAGCAAATTTAGTTTGTGATCATGAGATGATGTAAAATCCAGGACACCAGTAGAGTTACGTCCTTGAGTTTCCATTATGGGTAAGAGTTGTGTACTTGTGTAAGCATCAGAAATACAACTAGACTATAATGCAGTCGAACCGAGGCTATGGAGTCCATCATGCACACAATCATCCTTACCGTTTTAGCTACGGAATCAGTACTTTAAGAGATTTTTATTAGATGTTTTAAGTTCTATTGTAACTTATGTTGAGTTGTGGAGCCTAATTCACCGCTAACACTATGAAATCCCTACGCAGAGAGAAAGAGAGAATTGTAAACTCAAAACTCCATTATAGTAAAATCTGCAGCGGCAAAATGGACGTAGCTCTCGCATTGAGGGTGAACCACTATAAACTGTGTGTGTTATTTGTTCTTCGCTTATTTACTGTTTTTCTGATTAGGTAGGATTTGGGACGTAAATCCTAACAACTGGTATCAAGAGCGACAGTTTGTGTTGCGATTCAGAAAACAATGGGAGGCAAAGATGGTTCGGCGCACGACATCGGGAAATTCGATGGTACATATTATGCGTTTTGGAGAATGCAGATTGAAGACTATTTGTACGGCAGAAAGCTTCATCAACCGCTGAGCCCGAAGACAAAAGAGATGAATGATGAAGATTGGAATCTCCTTGACAGACAAGTTCTGGAAGTAATCCGATTGACGCTGTCGAAGAACGTTGCTCACAACGTGGCGAATGAGAAGACCACCGTTGGCATGATGAAGGTTTTGTACGACATGTATGAAAAATCTTCGGAAAACAATAAAGTATTTCTCATAAAGAAACTCTTTCATCTAAATATGGAGGAAGGTGCTCCTGTTGCAATGCACGTGAATGAATTCAACACGATTGTTAATCAATTGTCATCTATTGCAATTGAGTTTGACGATGAAGTGCAAGCTCTAATTTTGCTGGCGTCTCTACCGAATAGTTGGGAGCCGATGAGAGCAACGGTTAGTAATTTTGTTAGCAGTGATAAACTGAAATTCAACAATGTTAGAGATAGTATCCTTGATGAGGAGGTTCGCATGATAGATTCTGGTGAAGCATCGACAAGTTCTGCTTTGAATGTTGAGAACAGATGCAGAATTATGACAGAAACTACAACCGAAATAAGGGCAAGTCAAAATCAAGGTGTCACAACCCAAACCGGAGGGCCGCGATGGGCACCCGGACCTTACCCGCCGGGTACCACCAATCATACAGTCAACACCTAATCATAATTAAATACGGACTAAGCCGAAAAGATTATGGAAAATCTTAACCAGAAAACCAACTTATATATATATATATATATAAAACACCTGTCTACAAGCCTCTAAAGAGTACACAATAACCAAAAGGTCGGGACAGGGCCCCGCCATACCCATACACACATGCAAAAATATACCGTACCAAAATTAGACCGACACTCCAAAACAAAGGGAGTGCTCCATAATCCGCTGAGTCAGCAACCTACTAACGTGGATCGTCGTCCTGTCTATGTAAACCTGCGGGCATGAAACGCAGCGTCCCCCGACAAAAGGGACGTCAGTACGACTGATGTACTGAGTATGTCATGCATGAATAATAGTATAACAGGGATATAACAACAACTAAAACAGAAACATCTGACCAACAGTAAATGCCTCTGAGGGCCCAAAAGGGCCCAAATACAAATGTCTAAATGTTATGCACAATGCAAATGCGATATGTATAGTGTTGCGGAACGTGCAACCCGATCTAATATTTGTTAGTGTTGTGGAACATGCAACCCGATCCAATATATGTTAGTGTTGCGGAACGTACAACCCGATCCAATATATGTTAGTGTTGCGGAATGTGCAACCCGATCCAATATATGTTAGTGTTGCGGAACGTGCAACCCAATCCAATATATTATATTTATATATGTATGAATGACAATGAAACATTCTAAACTTATCGGATGACATAATATCCTTGCCCTTTTGGCTAACATTGGAAGTACTTAACATGTACCTTCGCCTAATATTGGGAATATCAACATTTCTCCTATATACCTCAATAAGAATTTAGGAACATATTTAGACATGTTTTTAACATAAGAATCAACAACATGAATATTCTTAACTACTAGGAGTAGAATAATTTATGTAACAATATCACGGTTATATTTCGTTACATGAAACATGCCAAAAGAAAGAAATAATTTGGCTTAACATACATTGATTCGCTAAAGTAGGAACAACGTGGCTGCTACGAATTTTCAGATCACAACATAGAATTGAATGTTGCTGCTCTTTATTTAGGATGTTACAATTCTTAATTTCCTAATATTTTAAAAATGGGTATTGTATCTCTTCTCCTAAAGTGATCTATGTTGTTTATCTAAAAAGGGTCTCGGTGGGATTTTCAATTTAGAAGTAAAATGCATTGTTTTGTTTCTATTTCATTAATAAAAAAAGGGTTGGAGGGGCTTTACATAAATGTTTCACAATTTGTCCCCCATACTAATTCTAACCCTCCCCTCGCTGGCCAATTCACGAACTGCCGCCATTAGTGTACTTAGGCTTAGTCATTAGGTAGATTAATTTTGAAGACTACACGTGCATAACCCCACTTAGTCTTGTCCCCACACCAAAATTAATTAATCTCATAATTAATTAATTATACACACAATTAATTTTGTGATCCCAATTCACTTAAATCTTAATAATTTATAAAACCTTCATATACTCAATGTCATAATTTTGTGATATAACACTAGTCCATAATCTCTTTGGTGATACACAACTATTATTATCAATCTTCATCGTCACACTTGTTATGTCCAAAATTATTTCGGGGTCTTATCCTTTCATTTACTAATCTTTTTATTAGCATATGTAAATATAACATAAATTTCTCGAGGCTCGGGTCTACTTGCCTATGTTTAGGTGCCCAAACCATCATTCAAAATTACGGGATGTTACACAAGGAATGGTAGGGGTCAATCCAGATCCGGACGAACACTTGAGTGTTGGAAATGTGGAAATCGGGTCACATCAAGAAGAATTGCAGGGCACCGAAGAAGGAGGACAACAAGGGGAGTGGAATCAATGCTGCCACTGAAGACATTGGTGATGCGTTATTGTTGTATGTTGACAGCCTCGATCGAATCTTGGGTGCTTGACTCAGGAGTGTCTTTCCACACCACCCCACATCGTGATATAATGACAAATTATGTTGCTGGAAATCATGACAAAGTTTATTTGGCATATGGTGAGCCTTTAGACGTTGTTGGTACTGGAGACATTAATTTGAAGATGTCAAATGGACACGTGTGGAAGATTACAAAGGTCAGACATGTGCTGAAGCTGATGCGTAATCTGATCTCAGTGGGTCAGCTTGATAATGAAGGACATAATGTTAACTTTGGTAACGGGTCCTGGAAGGTGACGAAAGGTGCTATGGTGGTTGGTCAAGGTAAGAAAACTGGTACTCTTTATATGATGATGAGTTGTCGTGATACAGTCGTTGTTGTTGACAACACAAAGAAGACAGAGTTGTGGCACTACAGGCTGGGGCATATGAGCGAGAAAGGGATGAAGCTTTTAGTGACTAACAACATGATTCTGGAGCTGAAGTCGGTGTACCATCATATGTGTGAGAGCTACATTCTCGAAAAACAGAAGCGAGTAATTTGTTAACCCAAAGACCCTAAGATGAGAATACGAATGAGTCTTATTATATAAAATTTGAAGAGGGGACGAATATGTCAAACCTTTGGAAGGAAGAACGTTAAGAAGATATGTAGCCATTTGTAGAGCATGATGCCAAAAATAAGGGGGTACGGAAGCATGAATCAATAGAGTTCGGACAATATTGTTAATGGTACGAATTTTTCATTTGGCTTTCCCATTTTGTGAAGACGTATGAGGACAAGAAAAATGAAAATTAATCCCATTATTAGCACAAAATTCCCGAAATACCCCATTATCATATTCTTTGCCATTATCACATTAGATATTCTTAATATTCCGTTCGAATTGAGTTTTAATGAATGTTCTAAATTTTAAAAAGGTGGAAAAAACTTGAGATTTTTTCGTTATTGGAAAAATCCATAAAAAATAGAATAATCATCAAAAAAAGAATATAATAACGATGACCCAAAGAACTGAGAACAGGAGACATCCATAGATCGCTATGAATAATATCGAATGACATTAGAGTATGCGAATTAGAATCTACAAACGACAATGTAACAATTTTCCCTAAAGAACAAGATTGACAATTCGAGTACTATGCGTACCCTTACAAGAAATGAATTTATTTTTATCTAAGGAAGACAAAATAGACGACCCCGTATGACCTAGACATGCACCACAAGGAAGGAGCAAGGGCGGCAAACGTAGATGGCAAGACTTGACTTGAAATACCGAAACTTGGTGTGATCGGATAAAGATCTCCCCTACTATCACACCTCATGAGAGGACTCCCGTCTTGAAATCCTTCACAAAAAACTCAAACGGATCAAATTCAACAGAAACAGAATTATCAATTGTGAATTTACGGACAAACACTAAATTTTTAATCAATTTAGGGGCATGAAGGTATTTTTCAAGATAAGGGTGGATGGGGTAGGGGCAAAACTTTCTGACCATAACCACGAATCGGAATAGAATTACCATTACCAACAATTATACCCCGGGGGTTGCTCAAATTGAAATAAGACGAAAGAGTACCTTGGTCGGATGTCATGTGGGTAGTGGCTCCGGTGTTCATATACCAATTTGGGTCCGGAGGATTTAATCTAAGTGTGTGCATTGCGGCTTCGATATCGGTAGAAGTGGGGTCACTGCGTGATGGGCCTGCGGGGGCCGAGCCCCAAGCACCCCTGCTTACTGCCTCGGCCCAGAAAGATTATTGAAATTGAGCCACTGCATGTTGGGCCGAGACTGGGGCTGGCCAGCCCACTGCCAATGAGCTGAAAACGCTGGACTGCTACTATTTGACCCAAATTGTGGGGCCCACTGCCACTGTATAGGGGACCAAAAATGTTGCTGCTGAAAGCCCCGAGGGCCATCACCGCCACCACCACTGTTCTGGCTGCCGCCAGTGTTGCCGCCGCGATTCTTGCCATTATTTTTCTTATTTTGTCCCTTTTTGCCGCCACCGTTGTTGTGGTTTTGTCCCGAGTGGTTGGAACCGGTAGGATGAAAAGTGGACTCGGTCATCATGACTACGGGACTAGCACCGGTAGCCGCCTTTTTAGCCATGCCTGCTTCTTCGAGTGTAAGCATAGAACGAGCTTGATAAAATTGCGGAAGATGATTGCTTTGACGAAGAAGCGTGCTAACACCACTATAGGTCTCAGAGAGGTCTGAAACCATTTGGAGGACAAAACGATCATTCGAAACCGGCGCGCCAACGTTGCGGAGTTGGTCCGTCAATTCCTTCAATCTTTTCAGTAAGTCGAAACGTTAGGGAAATATTCCATGTTGACGTGGGAGAATTCCTACTCAAGAGTAACAGTTCTAGAATTTTGATTATCTTGAAATATATCACGTAGTCTATCCCAAGTTTCCTGCGCCGTAGCGTCAGGCTCAATAATCGTTTGCAAAAGGTCGGTAGAAATCGTGGAGTATATCCACTGAAGGACAGTGGCATCAAGAGTTGTCCACAACTTAGGATCATCCTCGCGTTTTGGCACCTCCGTATCCTCAGGAGCCGCGGGGATTATGTGATGGATGACTTGATGCAAGCGTGTGTGAATTTTGAACAGTTTGGCCCATGTCGCATATTGGACGTTTTCTATTTCAAGAACAAGAGGGATGTTATTCTTGATGTTAGAAACTGCAAGGGCAGGATGAAACGTGTTCTTTGATGTAGACATACTGATAGAACTATATGTGATTGATGGATTTGGAAAAAAAGTTAGGGAAAAGGATGAACCGTCGGCACAAAATCCAAGAAGAAGGGCTCGGTTTTTTAGGCTTAGGACGGACGAAATTGCAAGAAATTTTGGAGAGTAATTTAAGACCTAGACTTCTGATACCATGAAAGAAATAATCCCTTGATTATTTTCATTAATTGAAAGAGTATATATACAACTTACATATTTTTTCATAATAGGAAAATTTTATTCCTATTCTACTCCTAAAACCTTATACTACTTGGACACTAACTATACAATTATGGTAATTACAAATATTATGGTAAGTGTACAATACTAATTACACCACAACATTACCTAAACTTGGAGACTAAAACATTACCTAAAATCTAGACCATATACACGGTCATATATATAAAGCCAAAGCCCAATATACATAGGATATACACGTGTATATCGTGTATATCCTATGGATATTTAACACTAACTTAGTTCTAATGTGCATGTTTTGTACTTATTTATGGTCTCTGAACTAGTAGGCTTGCAGTTTGTTTTTGACTTTTTGGTGGTCATTTGATTAACTTAATTTGAATAGCTAATTACTTAAAATTATGATAATTATGTTTCTTGACTCTCTGTTCTGTTCTAAAAGTATTTTTCATTGAAAAACATCTGCATGAATCCATGAAGAGTTCCTGTTGTCTTTTAAATTTTGACAGTTGGTTACGAAAATTAAATTTTGGGATTACATTGGGTATGTTCTTGTTGTTATTGGTTACGCAATCAAAAGCCAATACTATCACTTGTACCCATTTAGATTTGGTGTGTTTGCAGGCTCAAACTATTGACTTTAAAGAGAGCTCCTTTGGTGCTATGTACAATGTATAAGAAATTGCCGTGCCTCCTTTGCATGTTTTTTACTTTCAAGTGCTACTTGTTCAGGTGTTGGATTTTGGATACTTGAATTGTACAAAGATGTTTTTTCCCACTTGCTTTCCTTCAGCTATGAATGTACATTGTTTTATGTGTACCTGTAATTATTTGAAAAGCTTGGACTTTGGACACCAGTAATACGCTTTGAGACAAAACTACATAGAATATGGTTTTGGAAAGTGTAGGTTCGAATTCTCTAAGGTCATGTATAGTCAAAATTTCATATTCGGTTCTAATCGTAGACCGTCTCTATCCTTCCGACAAAGGTTCTCGTTGGCACTTGTTTAGTTGTTTAACCTTTTGAAGTTGATTGCAATTGACAATGTTTGACATTTACGCTAAAAGAGATTGTTTGGTTCATGTATGAGTTATGTTTTTTTTTTTGTTGACGAAGAAACCGCAGTCGCTACTCTCTCGAGTGAATTATAATATAGGGATTTTGAATTATAATGTAGGGATTATTTATGTAATATGTGAAGATTGTTATACGATGAATAATAAAATAATTTATTTTAAGGTCCTTTCTTTTTAATCTTTAGTTACTCCATGTATTGCCAATACATATTTTCATGTGTCATATTTTTTCTCCATAAATTAATACACAGATGTTTGCACTAACTTATGTGAATAGTACCACTACAGATTTAAATGAGGCTAACTAAATGTTGTATTAAGTTATGCTAATAGATCTTAATTTCTTTTGCGTCTAAATGGTCTTTTCACTAATTTCTTGAGCCCTTTAAGAAAAAATTGTTTATCACTAATTTCTTCTAAGTCATTTCCTATTAAGGGCAAGAATGATTTAATAGAAACAATTGAGATTTACGCATTATTTAATAACATTGAATAGATATCCAAAAGTTTCAACGGGACAAAATATTGTGCTTCTGATAGGAAGCTTAAAGAAAGAGGGCATAGGAAAACTCAACTTGGTAATATTAATCAAGAGCCTAGGTTCTCTTGTTATACTATAGTTCGATTTGTGGAACCTACTCATAGAGAGTTCAAACTTTTTGAAATATGAACATTTTTATTTAAATAAAATGCAATATCTTCTCTTACTTAAACTTCCTATATATATTGCTAGACGCAATATGATGCATGTTAGGTAGATTTTAGTACTGTTTTAGAGTATGTTTTAGGGTGTCTTTTATTTGTCTTTTAGTTATCTTGTGCATTATTATGTGTGTTGTTTTGTGTTTTCAGGTTTTAAGCGATTCAGAAAGGAATAAGGCGAATCCAAAGGAAATAGACGGTTATTAAGGACAAAAATGTATAGCTGGTCACAAGAAATGAGCCAAAGAAGCCCTGGAAAGCTTGGAAAGCAGTTTACCTAAAGACATAGCATTTCATTCTGTTCTTGAAAGTACCACAACTTGAAATGTGCCTATTTAAGGGTTGCTCGCCTTTTGAATAGAAGGAAGTGGGAGAGCAGAGGTTATTTCGGTAAACCGAACAAATTTCGGATGAAGAGCGCTGAAGAGCCGTGGCGCAACACACCATGGAGTCGCGACGCCCAACATTAGGGTCGCGGCGCTCTAATAGCTGAGCCGCGGCGCCGGCGACGTCAGGACAGCGAAAAACTTAAATTTAACAAGAGCAAAAAGGTCCATTCTGGGGGGTTTTCGTGATATATGCTGGGGGAGGCGCATTTGGAAATGGATGACACTTGGGAGGCAAGAAACAAGAGAACAAGAAGTCATTAGAGACATCTATTGTTCAAGTTCTTTTCCTTTTCTTTACTTTAATTCAGTTCATGTTGGATATTAAGTTAATTAGTTTTCTTAGCAAGACTATGAGCTAATTACTTCTATTAGGGTTTTCCATTGAATCACTTGAAACTCTATTATGATTTAATACATTGCTAATGTTCTTCTTCATTTATTAAGATCTCTTCAACTTGTGTTTATTGAATGAAAATTAATTGGCCATTAGTTTTCATTACCTATATGATTTCAAATCGAGATATGAAAAGGGAGATTTGAATATGCTATAGTTGATTAGACGTAGGTTTAATCTTGAACGAGAGTATTACGATTGCATGTGTAGCTTTTTAGGTTATTGATCTTAATCCTCTTATGTGATCGAATTTATCATAGAAATATAGAAAATTCTCATTTAGGTTGAGTTTTTATATGTCCTAATCGGAATATAGAACATTTCAGTTAACCTGCTATTTTAACAAGAAGAAGAATCGCTAGTCTTGCATTATTGAATGATAGAGTGGATTGTTGATGAGATTGGAAACCTTAATTTCTTTCATTACTGAATTAAACTTCGTGTGTTTTCACTACTATTTTATTCCTACAATCTATTTTAGTTGTTAATTCGTTAGTTTAGAAATCACCACTTATATTCGTTGGTAAAATAAAAACTAAAGATTAATTAATTGGTATTTGATAAATTAATCTCTGTGAACGATATTCGATCTTACCGAAATTTATTACATATTGCGATACTTACACTTACGTAGGATCTAGAAATACCGCAACAATACACTTAATATGTTGGACATAGAAAATATTTAGTTAGCGTGAAAACTCAAAAATAGAGGGAAAAAAGGAGCGCATATTTAGTGAGGAGCACAGTGAGAATAGTGCCATAAAACAGTAAGGATTATGACATAACTCTAACCTGTGAATTATATGATAATGAAATGTACTGTTCTATATAAAAAAAATACAATGTCAACTGCCGACTGGTCCTACTAAGATCTGATTTAATTATATGGTCAGTACCGATCTACTTTAATAGATCATATGAATAATGTGAAGAAAAAAAAATCAAATTTGGATGAAATAAAAGCATCCCTTTTCCACTTTTGTTCATCTAATTCATATATTTGTTTCAAGTGTTCCCTCTGATGAAGTCTATCCCAAAATACCACCTAAAATAACTACTCCAGCGAGTCAAATAAGTTTGGAGGAAAGACTGAGGTTGGGCTGTCCGGCTAGTTTCACCTTGTTGGGTCAAGCAAAATCGGCCCATGGAGACGGATCTAGAAATATGGGCCCATTGGTCTGGAAGGCATAACATTCTTCAAGCAAGCCCGCATAGACAGAAACATGTGAAGGACACCTCCCGGATCTATGACGCTAAAAATAACAGGGGAAATAACCTATATATACAACTCACAATCTAGTTTGCAACCGATGTAGCCAACTGTATCATTGGTGTATAGATAATGTATATATACAGCTCACACATCTAGTTTACAGCCCATTGTATCATTGTTGTTGTATAGATAATTTTTTTATATATAAACATGACATATACTCTGTATATAATGTCTATGTTACGTATAATTATGTATAAACACGCGAAACCAACTCGAATCGCAGTGTATAGATAATGTATCTGTTCTGTATAGTTATATATAAGTTGCTCCAACTTCTTTTGTAACTTTATATATACATCCTTATACACTATTAGTTTATTTTATTTTGATAAAAAATAAAAGATTTTCATTAACCAAAATGAGCAATATACACCGTTAGCTCTTTTGGACTCTAGAGCTAATTCTCAGTAAAGAAAAAAAAATCTGATGCAATGAACAAAACCGTAGCCATGCTAAGCCATCAGTAGTCCTCAAACCAGCACCTTCTATGAAGGGTCTAATACACGATTATATATTACATATACATTCTTATACTCAAGAATCGAATGTTGGACATGATTTCCTAATCCCCAACCGGTTTTATCAATCCCCAACCTTTATTTGAACACGTTCTGATGTGCAACTAAACACCTAATGACCTTCCATGTGGAAATGAACAATGATATGGCAGAAAGAATTTTAACTATTCAAAAGTTTCTCTTTTTTTCAGAGAATGATGAAAAAAATTCTTAACCTAATTTGTAAAAACGAAAATATAATTGAGCTGAGCAAAAATAGTAGAAAAAAAAAAGGAAGAAACAGAGAGGAGCTAATAAAGAGGAATATGGGAAGAAGATCCAATTGAAATCGAAGGCTCCAAAAAGAACGACCCTTTTTCATTTGCAAATCGAAAAAGCTTAGCAATTGAGAATCTCCAAAGAAAGATGAAGAAGTACAATCTCCATGAGGGAAAATTAGCAAATAGTTCTGCTCCAATGATACACAAGGCAAGGAGACTTAGCAAAATAAAGTACCGAAGGGTTAATTAGGGTAAGAAATGAATAATTGGGAAAAAATTGAAAAATTATATGCCTCAATGGACACCTAGCTTAATTTTTTCAAAATAATAATTACGTAGTAATTAGTCCCGTCCGTACACAAAGTTTTTATTTAAGTCATGCAACATAATTTGGATTAAGAACATGAATAATTACTACCAAGAATTACATCTAAGTGCTTACATTATTATTTTTTTGCAAATAATTGGTTGAGCTTAATCTTGTGGGACACCAAAGAAAGTTTCACTTTATAGTTTAGAAAAAATAACCTAAATAGTCGTCCACCCAATGATTTAAACTAAAAATAGCAGGAAGATATATAATATGTGATAATTATATATATTCAATATATATGATTTGTGTATATCAACTAAAAAAAAGTAAACGGTTAATCTGAACAGTTATTCATATAAAGATTCCGTTTGTTTAAGTCAACTTGGAAAGAAGTTTTTCTGCTGATTCCCTTTAAAGGCACTACCGGTTGGTGCTCTTTTAATGAAAATTTGTGGACACAAATATCTATTTTTTGCTCGATATAAGTTTATATATTCGATTATAATACTATAAGTTATGCTCCGTTTGACATAACTTACTTATGTCGGGTTAGCAATGAAATACATTATGTCTCCGACATAAATTATGTAACATCTCACAAGTTATGTCCCCCGCGACATAAGTTCGATTTTCTTCATTTGTGTTGCTATGAAATACATGATTATGCCCTGGCATATAAATTGTGTAACACTAATTGAATTTTTTATCTTCTGAAAATGAATTTTTGCCCCTCTTAATTTATCTAGTGCGTAAGTATGTGTGTTGCTATGAAATACATTATACCTTTACCAGCATAATTAAGTTGCTAAAACTTATAGTAGCAACTTATACCGGTAAAGGAATAATATAAAAGGCATACGTAGATTATGTTTGTTACGGCATAACTTGTGGGTTATTATGATGTGAAAATATTAATTTATGCTATGCGAAAAAGTTACATAAAATTTAGCGTCGATGATATTTTAGTTCTCTTATTTGCGATTTAAAATACTAAATGACAAAAATTAAAGACCATAAATTTGACGGTCAGAAATTAAAGAACACCCTGAAATAGGAATTTGTGTGAATGACCCAATTGGAAATTTGACAAAAGGCCCATGGTCTCTCCCTTGGCATGGGCTGCTACAAACCTAAAAATTGGGCTGTATGCCATTTCTGGATTAATTATTTGCAAAAGATTAGATTCAGAGTTCATTATTTTATTTTTTTGGTTAATTCAGGTTCATTATTAGACCATAAGTAACTGCGTAATTGAACATAAAATGTGTCATCTTTCACTTGCATGGGGAAAAGTGTGGGAAGAAGAAAGTGAAAAAACAGAACGGCATATATAGATTTGTTGATGAAGGAACCCGCAGCCGCTACTCTCTCGAGTGCGCACAGGGTAAACCCCGGACTGACGCAATAGCCTGCAAACCACGTCAGCCAATTAACCACACTTGGCAAGCCATGTGTGACAGGCTCAACTAAGAAGGTTTATGCAGGGGATCAAACTCGTGAACTTACGCGGTCCCGCGCTCTACTGCTATAGATGAAGGTTATATAGGGAGTAGTAATAAATTACAAGATAGAGAGAGCCCGCCTTGAATGCCGGGCAGACAAAGACAGCACTGATTATGGCAAGTGTGTGACACAGACGAAGCAGTAAATTAGAGCAAGTATGGTCTCTATCTCCCTGCCTGCACACCCCAAATTACTATTCTTTTATTTAAATAATAAAGTCCGTATTCCATCAGCTTACATATATATTGACTATTTTATAAGGTATTGTTTCTGTCTTGTGACATATATTAGTATAAAATGATACTATATATTTTGTAGTATTTTTGAATGATAAATACTAGTTAGGAGAGTACTAATGGTTTTTCCCTAGCCAAGCAGATCTAAATTAATCACGGCTAGTATTACCGGTCGTAAAAAATACTCACAAAACGGATGAACTCCCTTTGTTCACAACCTAAATATCCTTTAGGAGATGCATATACCGTTGTTCTCTCTAGTAGCTAGACTGATAATGTTGTATTCATACATTGTAGTTAGGATTTAGGAAGAGGAAAAGCTAATGGGCTAACGGGTTAATTAACACTCCTTATGGGTGGACCCGATCCAATAGCACTTTCCAACGTATTTTTTATTAAATAATGTAATTTTAAACTTTTTATATTACACTTAATAAGATGCTCCGTCTCTGATACTTTTCGCTTCTCGAGAGTTATTTTGACTAAATTTTGAAGTTAAATTGGATTAGATTAATCCGTTATTTTAAAATTAAAATTTATATATTTGAAAACTACATGAAAAATACTATAAGTTGTAAATTTTCTCATATCAATTTGATGAAAAAATACATCTTAAAGTGTTAGTCAAAATTTATTCAATTTAAATATTAGGAAGTAAAAAATATCACATACAATGAGATGTAGAGAGAGTAATATTTATAGCCATGAACACAAAAGTATATTATTATTTGTTTGACGAGTTTCAAATAGGAAACAGAGAAAATGTCTACTACTCCTATCTCCCAATAGCACGTCACTACAAGAAAATACAGAATTGAAAATAAATTTTTAGCAACAATAAATGATAACAAATTTTTAATATATTGTTGCTAAAAAACGTAAATGGAAATAAAATTTTAATATTGTTGTTGAGAAAAAATTTCACATCGAAAATTATTGCAACAGCAAACAATAATTTTTGTTGTTGTGAAAAGTACTTTCGATAACAATTGACAAATGTCTTAGTTAGAGCAAAACGTAAGCATACATAATTATATAATCTAATATTTTCAGTCTCTAATATTAAGCACTGCCCAGAGGAAGACTGGGTAACTTATTTTGTTTTTAGAAAAGCCTCTAAACCCTTGTCATCCAACTTATTGACCATAGACGTAATACTTCAAAGTGTAATAAGGGGCCACCTACACGTAGCTGGATGTAAAATACTCCATACGAATGCCTGTAGCTGTAGTATAGGAATGGATGCATGCACAGGGGGGATAAATAAATACACGTATGTGTATTCTATACGTATATTCTAGTACATGAAAATGAATAAATGTGCATGCATGGTACAGTGGACAGTGTCTAAACGAGTCAGAGAATGGAGGGGGCGGGGGTGGGTGAGTTGGTAGTGTTAAGGGGAAAGTCGTCAGTAGGTACACAGTGTGGTCAGGTCAGCGAGGCGTCAATCATAAAGCAATGGATTGCAAAATCATTGAATGGTATTTGGTCCCCTTTCTCTTCTATTTAATCTATGACGAAAGAGACTTATTACTAGTACTACTAAAATTAAAATCTCATTCTTTTGTTTCGCAGCAGTTGTTGCAGACTGCATCCATCTGCAATATGGTTTGAATATATATATGCGTGTACATACTTACCCTTGTATAAGTTTAAGCTCTACCACTATACAAATACTAACAGAGATGTTTTAAATAGGGGGATCCAAATTTGGCTTTGAATTTTGTGAAATATTTCAAATTTGTCATCCGTTAATAATTGAGATTAAATATACACTTGCCGCTAAAAGAATGATCGAAATATATCTCTAAGCTTCCCAACACGTACATGTGACTTTTTACAAGAAAACAATGTCAAATTTGCTTTGAACTCCAGATTAAGACCATTTCGCAAAAATCACACAAATTTTTATAATGTGATGAAAATCAGCTAAGTTATTACTAACTCTGTTTCAATTTATATCAGCTCCTATATTTAGTAATATTAACATTCCACATTACATATTTTAAAATTACAAACTTTAAAGAGTATTTTGGTACATTAATTATATGTGTATTTAGTTTTAAATCAAAATATTTTAAAACAAATTATTTTCTTGAACTCCATACTTAAGTTAAGACACACAAAATGAAAGAAAGAGAGTTATCATTATCTAAATGAAACTAATGGTGTAACTTATTTTTTTACTGTCACAGTATAATTCATGCAGGACCCCAGCTGGACTGTATTTGTATTTTAACAATTCTCTCCATTGACAAGTCGCTTGCATTAAATAGTGTCTTGTTATTTCAATGTTGTTATTTTTATTTTTAGTCCATATGCCTTCTGCTGCTTTGTACACCGAGCTGATGTGTATCTGAATGAAAAGAATGATATCCTTGTCATTCACCTGCGAGAATCTCGCCTTATATTATGCGTTTCTTCCAAGAGCTAGTGAGATAGTAATACTATTTGCTAGAATGAACTATTGTAGTGTGGTTTTATTTTCTAGTTCTTTTTTTACGTGCACTTCTTCCCACGTCTAATTTTTGTTGTTTTTTTTCTACATTCACTTCAAATTTCTACCCTCCTAACCAATGTTTTTATTGTCATCCATCCTAAATTTGAGATTTTATGGAAGAAGAATGAACGGACTGTTAAATTCAAATAATATGAAAAACCTACTCCTTCAGTCCTGTATTACTTATCGACTTTTTTTAAAAGACAAACTATATAAACTTTGATTAATATTTTGAGATGTTTTTTTATCATACTAATATAAGAAAAATTGCAACTTGTAGTACTTTTCATGTAATTTTTTAATATTTAATTATAATTTTAAAATATTAAATTGATCTAATCCAATGTAGCTACAAAGATTAGTTAACTAGACTCTCGAAAAGCGAAATAGGACAACTAATATAGAACCGAGAGAGTAATATTTAATAGATACAATAATAATTTCAGACACATTAGAACACATATGCTTCCCGTGTTTCACTTTATATGACATTTTCGTACGGTTTAGAGAGTCAAATTATTTTTTCATATATTTTTTAGATATTTCTTGTTATAAAAAGTTCTTATGTATTTTCTAAATATTTAAATTTTATTTAAGAAAAATTAAGAAATCTATATGACCAAAGTCAAAGTTTGACCATTGTGCTCCAATCCTTTAATTCATTCTTTTTTAACAGAGGAGTAAGACATAAATGATATAGTACTAATTAAAGAATATATTTACCACTCCCTCTTTAAATAATGACTATTTTAAAATAACATGAGTGTGACGATAGTGTTCATATGTAAATTGCGAAATAACTTGATAAAGTGCATATAGACTCTTTGGTTTTTTTGGCTGAAAAATTAAGTGTGCAAACTTCATTTAGAAGACTAAGAAAAAGTTTCGTATTATCTTTTGTTTTATATATATTAAGAGATTAACAAAGAAAAATATTTTCTGGATTGAAAAAGAAAAGATATTCAATATATATATATAGAACAAACACTGTATATAAATTAATTATCACATACTCAAATCAAATTATTGAGTAGTTAAAAGCTGAAAGAGTAGTTACTATCCTACCACAACATTTGATGATTTATTGAGTACTTTGTTGCATATAACACTAGTGTTGATTATAGCTTATAATTTGTAACAAACTTTAGACTCTGACCTTGAACATATAAATGAGAACTAGAATTAACAAAAAAAATAATAAAAATTCTTCTATTGTGAAATTTGACCATGGGAATGAAGCATTCTTTTCAACGTTAGGGAATCCCAAAATCAAACCAACTTTACTCATGTAAAAAGGTTTCTCCAGCAACTGAAAAGCCCCCCCCCCCCTACCAAATCCCCCGTTTCAAGGGTAGTACGTACGTAGGCTAGGGGTGCAGAAAGAGGTGAAAACAAGGCGTCAAAAAATGTTTAGGTTCAGTAGTCACTATCCCTTAAACAGAGCGAGCTAGCTCTACGTCTTACACATCTGATTTTTGGGACATGTGTGTGCATAGTTCGTGTGAATCGAGAATGAATGATAGTGTAATGATGGTTTAATTATTTGACATTTTTCCTCCCTCTATGCTGTACGGTCTCGTCTTTACCTTTGGATTCAGAATTTATTTTATAGTATTCGCTCGGTCCCAAAAAAGATTAGGTTAGTTTGACTTGATATAAAATTTAAAAAATAAATGAAATGTGTATTGCAATCTTTTTTAGAAAATGTAAAGTAGGTTAATATTTTTGGGACTTTGAAATATATATTAATTTTAGATATTTATGTGATTGTAAATAATTTAAATTGTTTTAAATATAAAATGAATAAAAAGTCAATTTTTATACACCTACCATAATTGTATAGTTAGAATTATGGTAGAATAAGGATAGAAGTAGAATATTTTTATTATGGACGTTAACTTGTAGTATATTATATTAGTTACTGTATTGTTTTACTCGTCTTTACGCTTATTCTGACTCGCTTACATAAGTATGTAAAAGTAGATAGATTGCGTGACATATTCCAAGACAACCAACATTCCCGTATCGTCACACTCGAGCAGAATTCTCTCTCGTTCGAATGGACGTATTTCCAAACGTTTCGCATATTGCAAGAAACTAAAGGAATTGGCGGATCAACTCCGTAATGTTGGCGCACCTAAGTGACAAATAATCGTCTAGTTCTACGGTTGGTTGCCGGTCTTTCGAGGCCTATAATGGTGTTGGCACTCTCCTTCGCCAAAGCAACCCTCTTCCCGACTTCCATCAAGCCCGCTCCATGCTTACGTTGGAAGAAGCCGGTTTGGCTAAAAGGCGGCTACGAGCAAGTCCGGTTGTCATGATGGCATCCTCTCCTAATCCTTCGAGTTTTGTTAATAATTCGGGCCAACACCATAATCATGGTGGCGGCAAGAATAATCGCAAAAATAATAACAAAAACCGCGGGGGCAAACGCGGTGGTAATGGTGGAGGTTCCGTAGTCAACAAAACGTCGGTGGGTCCCATCCAATGAACAAGTGGCCCACCACCCCCATGGGCCCAAAGAAGTGGGGCCTATGGCGATGGCAGGAAACGATGGCAAGGGACCGTGGGCCACAGCCCCATACCACGAGCGGCGGATATTCCGGCGGCCGGTGGGGCAAGGCCAACGATCCGTGCCCAATGCCCAAGATGGGCGGCCCATCGGCCGGTGGCCCAACAGCGGCGGTGGGAGCGATTACGGGCCGTCCGTCCACGGCCGGAGTTCTTGGGCCCCGACCTCCGCAAGCCCATCATGCGCAGAGCCTACTCGAGACCGATATCGAGGCCGCGATGCACACGTTGGGATTAACTCAACCGGACCAAAATTGGTACATGGACACCGGGGCCACTACTCACATGACTTCGACTCGGGTACTCTCTCATCTTATTCCAATTTGAGCACCCTCGGGGATAATCATTGGTAATGGCGCTTCTATTCCAATTCTAGGGTATGGTCGGGATAACGTTGTCTCCCCCCAATCCACCACTCCTCTTGAAAAATACTTTACATGCTCCTAAATTGATTAAAAATTTAGTGTCCGTCCGAAAGTTCACAAATGACAATTACTGTTTTCGTTGAATTTGATCCTTTCGGTTTCTCTGTGAAGGATTTCAAGACGGGGAGTCATCTCACGAGGTGTGATAGTAGGGGGGATCTATATCCTATCATGCCCGGTGTCGATCCATCGAGTCCACCTTGCCATCGCCTTTTGCGCCCATCTCTCCTTCCATGTGGCATGCTCGTTTGGGTCATCCGGATCTTCTATTTTATCGAGTTTTAGATAAAAATAGCTTTATTTCTTGTAAGGGTACGAGTCGTACTCCAATTTGTCGATCTTGTTCATTAGGAAAAATTGTTAAGTTGCCATTTGTAGACTCCAATTCTCATACTTCTATGCCATTTGACATTATTCATAGCGACTTATGGACATCTCCTGTTCTTAGTTCAATGGGTCATCGATATTATGTTCTCTTCTTAGATGATTATTCTAGATTTTTGTGGACGTTTCCAATTGCGAATAAATCACAAGTGTTTTCCGTCTTCATAAAATTTAGAGCGTTCATTCGTACTCAATTCGAAAGAGAAATAAAAAATATTCAATGTGATAATGGGAAGGAGTATGACAATAGGGAGTTTCGAGAATTTTGTGCTACTCATGGGATAAATTTTCGGTTTTCATGTCCTCATACATCTTCACAAAATGGAAAAGCCGAACGCAAAATTCGTTCCATAAATAACATTGTCCGAACTCTCCTAATCCATGCCTCCATACCTCCGTATTTTTGGCATCATGCTCTACAAATGGCCACGTACCTTCTTAACATAATTCCGTCTAAAGGTCTGACATATTCTTCCCCTCTTAAAATCTTATATAATAAAAACCCGTCTTATTCTCATCTTCGAATTTTTGGGTGCTTGTGTTATCCGTTATTCCCATCCACCACAATTAACAAACTTCGAGCTCGGTCTACTCCGTGTGTATTTTTGGGTTATCCGTCGAATCATCGTGGTTATAAGTGTTTTGATTTATCCTCCAAGAAAATCATTATAAATCGTCATGTCATTTTTGATGAAACCCAATTCCCTTTACGAAAGTTCATACTCCCGAGCCTAAGTCGTATAATTTTTTGGATGACCAAATATCCCCGTATATTATTCGGAATTTTTCGGACAACTCCCGTACCTGCAAATTCCCCGGCCCACCGCCTTGCGCCGTGGCCCCACGAGAACGTCACTCCCTCATTGCTCCAGCCCACCGGAGCAGTTCCGCGCATTGGGCCGGTCCCAGCCCAATGGTCTGGAACTGGTCCGTGCAATGAACCCGGCTTGTACCGATTTGGTCCAAAGAGCCCACCGCCCTGCCGCCGGTCCACCCATCCCGAGCCCGAAAAATTCCCAAAATTCCCTCAATTCTTCCTCAAGTCATAGACCGGTCACTCGTAGTCGGCGGGGTATTTTTACACCTAAAAGACATTTTAATTTACATTCGGATGTGTCTAAATCTCCCTTGCCCCGCAATCCGTGTTCGCATTAAATGACCCTAATTGGAAAATTGCTATGGTGATGAATATAATGCTCTTATTGATAATAAGACGTGGGAGTTGGTGCCCGTCCATATGGTATTAATATTATCGGGTCTATGTGGATTTTTGCTCATAAGGAGAATTCGGATGGGTCCTTTGCTCGACATAAGGCGCGACCGGTTGGTGATGGTAAGACTCGGCGGTTGGAATTGATTGTGGTGAGACGTTTAGTCCGGTGGTCAAACCGGCTACCATTCGCACCGTGCTTAGCTTGGCTCTTTCAAAGACTTGGCCAATCCATCGGTTGGATGTCAAGAATGCCTTTCTACATGGTGACCTCAAGGAAACAATCTATATGCATCAGCCGTTGGGTTTCGGGATCCCAACCGCCCTCATCATGTCTGTTTGTTGAAGAAGTCATTATATGGGCTTAAGCAATCCCCACGTGCCTGGTATACACGATTTGCTTGATTTTGTTTCGACTATTGGGTTCACACACAAGCAGTCGACAATTCTTTGTTCATCTACCGCCGTGGTTCGTCATTGGCCTATATTCTCGTTATATGTGGATGATATCATCTTGACCGCCTCCTCCGATGCTTTGCGTCGCCTATCATGGCCATGCTCGGTTCTGAATTTGCTATGAAGGACTTGGGGCCGTTGAGTTATTTTTTGGGGATTGCCGTCCAGCGTCGTCATTCGGTGGCTTGTTTCGTCTTAACGGAAGTATGCTTCGAGATCATCGAGAGGGCCGGGATGTCATCCCGTAAGTCCACTTCCACTCCGGTTGATGCAAACCCAAAGGCGAGTGCCGCAAACAGGTGCACCATACGAGGACCCGACTCGCTATCGCGAGTCTTGCAGGGCCCTCCAGTATCTTACCTTTACCGCACCGGATATTACATATGCGGTTCGAGCAGTGTGTTTATTCATGCATGATCCCGGGGTTGAGCACATGAATGCAATCAAACGCATCATTCGGTATATTCGGGGGACACCGGACTATGGGTTGCACTTGTATCCTTCGTCTACATCCACACTTGTCTCTTACACGGATGCTTGATTGGGGTGGTTGTCCCGACACCGCACGGTCGACTTCGCTCTTGTATGTTCCTTGGCAACAACTTGGTCTCATGGTCGGCAAAACGTCAAGCAACTCTCGTCACGCTCCGGTGCGCAGAGCGAGCGAATATCGAGGGGTAGCGAATGTGGTCTCCGAGTCATGTTGGCTACGTAATTTGCTTTTGGAGCTTCATTTTCCCATTCGAAGGCAACCTTGGTATATTGCGATAACATTAGTGCCATCTACCTTTCGTAACCCAGCTTCAACACCGGCGCACCAAGCATATCGAAATGGACATTCACTTTGTCCGTGAAAAGGTTGCAAAGGGTCAAGTTCGCGTATGCCATGTCCCGTCTCGTTATCAAATTGCGACATCTTTACAAAGGGTCTACCAAATGGCGGTTCTCTTTGAAGATTTAGGGGATTATTTCTTTCAAGTAGCATGGAAATTATACGTCAAGTTGGATTATCTACCATTTTTATTTGTCATCTAATGTCAATAGCGCAACTGATCATCAGCATGGGTTGTCTTAAGTGAAAGAGTTCTTTCTTACTATTGCTTTTCTTTTCTGGAAGAAACTCAACCAATATATTTATTTATTTATTCATTTTTCCATGAAAATTTGAACCGAGTCTCTGTTGCACAACAATAACATACCTAGCGTAATTTCACAAGTGAGATCAAATCTCTATTCCAAAAGATATAAAGTTATACGGGTGGGGAATCCGTCACTCTAAAGGGATAGTTTGGTAGCTGGTTTGGGGGTGAGTTATGTAGGTATTAAATCCTACATAAGTTATACCACGTTTGTAGATGGTTAGAAGTAATATTCATATATAAAATTAATACAATGTTTGGTTTGTAATTTAGAAACTTATATAACTAATACATGTATAAGTTATGGGAGAATCTATGTATTATTTTATGCAAGACAAAATGTGGAATAACTAAATCTTGCATAATTAATTAACCCCTATAATAAAATAATGCATATATTCCCTTATAACTTATACATATATTACTAATACACGGATAACTCCAATCAGCTACCAAACATACCCTTAAATATGATAGAAATAACATTCACATGTCATTTTCTGCTCATGTTTATGAAAAAAATAGTCATTTGTTGGAGTTTCAAAATTTTAAAAATATCCTGAAATGTCACTTGTAAAATTAAAATTTTCTGGATAATGACTATTTTTTAGTTATAAATATTGAAAAGTAACTATTTGTGAATCTTAACCTTAAATCGGTACTTAAAGACAGACAACTTGTATGAAGCCCAGTAAAACCATGGAGGGCTTTTAACATATTTGATTGCTCGGTTAAAATTAATTAATTATATATATATATATATATATATATATATATATATATATATATATATATATATATATAGATAGATAGATAGATAGATTATTATTTGGTGAACGGCTATACAGTGAAAAGATCCTAACTATTTATAATTTATACTTCAAAATTGGGTCACTGGTTCTAGCAGTTTCAGTTATTTAGAGGATGTATTAATTATGAGTTAGTTATAAGTATACTGTTGAGCAGGGGTGTTCACGGTTTAGTTAAAACCTATCCAAATAAAAAACCGAATCAATCTGATTATTATTTAGTTTTGGTTTGGTTTGGTTTTAAAATTTTAAAAAATCGAGAATATTTGGTTTGATTTGATTTTACTAATAACAAATCGAAGAAAAAATCAAATCGAACCGATAAATTATAGTATACACAAAATTTATAATTACATATATACAATATATTGATTTTTATAAATACTTTTAGATACTTTGTATACTTTTTTATTAAAATTATATTCATCTCTAATAGGTTGATGAACTTTGCACTTTAAGCTTATTTCATAAAAGAAAGTCATGAATCTAAACTCATTAATTCAAAGAAATAATTATGAGATTTACCTATATCTTTTTTTTTGTTATATTTCTTATAAACTTTATTCACTTGATTGCAATAGTCTAATAACTATGAGAAAATTATAGCCGCCAAAATAAAAGGTTAATAACAGATTATAAGTCGAAAAAGGTGAAAAATTATTTTCTAATTGCAGAAAAAATCATGAAAGCGAGAAATACCATTAGGTTTTTTAAAAACCGAATAAATCGAACCAAACCGACAATAACCAAACCTATGTAAGTGAATTATATTTGGTTTGATTTGGTTTAATAATTAAAAAACTAATTTAATTGGTTTGATTTTGATTTTAATCAAAAATGACCCAAACCAACCCATCAACACCCCTACTGTTGAGTTATTTAGACTTAATAAAGAGCATACTACTCAAAAGACTACTTATTATATTTCCTTGAGTAGGTTTAGAAATAGTCTTTAATTATGTAGCCTCCTTCTGTGGTCAAGATTGTATCAAGTACGTCTTTAGATTGCCATAGGTTTTAGTCTGATCACCTAAGTAAGCTCAAATAAACTCTCGTTGGTGGAGTATATGTATAGGGTAAATAATTAATCATCATAATTATCGTGGTTGTTGTTGTTGTTTGTTAGGGTTATTTTTAATTATTCTATTTACACTTTTATAGACTCGCAGGGTGACCCTAAATGTTAAGATAACTATGAATCCAATCCATAATTATCTCAATCATATCAAATCATCAATCATATCATAATTATCTTTGACATTGTTAATCATATCAAATCATCAATCATATCAATGTAATTACATTCATTATCATAGGATTACGATTGTCAAAGATAATTAGGATATGATTATGATAAGTCTTCCTTAATAGTAGACATAGATTGATCTTGTATACTTGTTTATAAATTGTAATCTTGGAATAAAATAAACGATAGAATATATTTCATTCATGGTATCAAGAGCCACAAAATAATCCTTCCCTGTCTTGCCCTAAACCGCAGAATTTTTTTTAATTTTTACGGCCAACCCTAATTAGGGTTTTCTTTACACTAAAACCCACTTTTATTTTCGGCCTCCACTTAACAAACCCTAATTAGGGTTTTACCCACTAACCATTGAAAACCCTAGCCGTCGGCTAGTTCAACATCCAAACCCTAATTAGGGTTCTTAGTCCAATCACCAATATTATCTCATCTCCTTCCTTTTTTTTTCTTGCTTTCTTGTGTAACAATGACCAACCAACACAAATTTCATTAAGCTCTTGCCGTAAACAACATCAAGAATTTCATTCTGGTGATTCTTGAGATGAAAAAAGGGCAATACTCATCTTGGACGGAGTTATTCAAAATTCATTGCCGCACATACCAAGTTATCGACCATATTCTTCCTCCTAAATCACCGTCAGAGGACACCAATATCGACAAGACTCTGTGGTCTCACTTGGATGCTATAGTCCTTCAATGGATTTATGGCACAATTTCTAATGACCTTTTGCACACCATTTTGGAACCGATTCTACGGCTCAACAAGCTTGGGAATGTTTGCAAAATATCTTTCAAGATAATATAATTTCTAGGGCAGTATATCTTGAAAACCAATTCCCCAATGTTAAATTGGATGATTTTTCAAACGTTTCCGCATATTGTCAAGAGTTGAAAATGCTTGCCGATCAACTCTCAAATGTTGGTGCGCCGTTGATAAATCAAAGGTTAGTTCTCCAATCGATTGCGGGTTTGAATGAACAATTTGATGGCGTGGCTACGTTCATTCAACAAAGCAATCCCCTACCACCATTCTATGAGGCCCGTTCGAGTATTCTTGAAGAGACTCGAAAGGTGAAACAGGCGGCGTCGGCGGCAACTAGTGTCGGCACCGCCCTTCTTTCAACCAACGTGTCTACAAATGATTTTAACCCACAAAATTTGGTTCCGGAGGAGTTTTAAATAGCAACAATAATGGATCTAAAAGGGGTCATCGCAACAACAACAAAGGTAAAAATAATGGTGGAAGAGGGCGGGGCCAGGGCGACGGAAACACCTCCAGTGGAGGCAGAGGCCACGGGGAGTAGCAGGATCAAACCTACTGGCCAGCCGCAACATTTTTATGGCAACGAGCAGTGGGGTCAGATCTCGCCGTGGACCTGGAACCCGCAATAGTGGGACCCACACTGCCCATACCCAACAAATCAGTAGGCTCGGCCCAATATTTAAAACATGTAGCCTGGTGTTTTAGGCAACCGTCCATAGCAAGTATTTTCAACCTATAGACCATCATCATCGAGTTATACTCCAACAGACATTAAGCAAGCCACAAACAACATGAGTATCAATGTTCCCGATGACTCATGGTACATGGACACCGGGGCAACCTCACACATGACGGCATCTCAAGGTAATCTCTCATCTTATTTTAATATGAACAGTAACAAAAATATTATCATTGGCAGTGGGCAGGAAATTCCAATTCGTGGTATTAGTCAAATAAACCTCCCCCCGACATTTACAATTGAATAATGTCCTACATGCATCTAAATTCATTAACAATTTGATATATGTGCGTCGGTTCACTACCGACAATAATATTTCTGTTTATTTTAATCCGTTTGGTTTTTCTGTGAAGGATTTTCATCCGGGGATGCCAATAATGAGGTGTAATAGCACTAGAGAGATTTGTATCTTATCACTGCCACTACCAACAACCAAGTCACCACTCCATCAACTTTTGCTGCTCTTTCTCCTATGTTATTGCATAACCGTTTGGGACACTCGGGAGCACCGATGTTCAATTCTCTTAGAAAAAAATTGATTGATTGTAAACAGTGTTTGGACTCCCATGTTTGTCATTCTTGCGTTTTCGGGAAGAATATTAAATTCTTTTTTCTTTATCTTCGTCAAATACTATTATGCGGTTTGATATATTGTATAGTGATTTGTGGACATCCCCGATTTTGAGTTTGGCAGGTCATAAGTACTATATGCTTATTTTGGATGATTACACTAATTTTTTTTGTGGACATTTCCAATTGGACAAAAATCATAAGTTCCCACTATTTTCAAACAATTTAGTATCTTCATCCAAACCCAATTTGAGAAGTCTATTAAATGTTTTCAATGTGAGGAAATTTGTAAATGCCCAATTTAAAGATTTTTGTCACAAAAACTGTATGTCATTACGTCTCTCATGCCCACATACTTCTTCTCAAAATGGAAAAGCCGAAAGAAAACCTGCACAATCAACAATTTAATGCGCACACTTCTTGTGCATTCGTCCATGCCACCATCTTTTTGACATCATGCCCTTCAAATGGCAACATATCTTTTAAACATTCTTCCTAGCAAGCTACTCTCAAATATATCACCCACCCCAAATGATATACCATCGTATTCCGTCCTACACACATTTGCGAATTTTCGGGTGTTTGTGTTATCTATTGTTTCCATCCATAATAATAAACAAACTTCAAGCTCATTCCACTCCGTGTGTATTTTTGGGATACCCACAAAATCATAGGGGCTATAAGTGTTATGATATGTCTAATGGGAAAATAATTATCTCTCATCACATTGTGTTCGATGAGTATACGTTCCCATTTGCCACCTCTCACACATCTTCCCCATCATCATATGATTTTTTGGACGACGGGATGAATCTAATATTGAGATACCATTTACAAAACCCATCTCCACAAACCCAAATGAGGGGACCCACTACAGCCTCCTTGCCGTCGGTCCAACCAAGTGACTAGGACTGGACCAGCCCATTCACGGTAATAAACTGCCTCGGTCCAGCAACATCCCCGGACTGGGCCAATCCACTTAAGGGAGCTTACTACTCCCTCTTCCGTGCCATCGGCTCTGTCCGCCTCACCACCCATCTTGGCCCAAATAAGGGAGCCCTCCAATACTACACAAATCCAAATGGTGAGCCTAGCTAACCAAGCCCAAACAATTTATTCTTCTCGGTCCAATACTATTTCTGAGACTCTACTGCTCCCATCCCAAGTTTTCGCCCATCTTCAGTCCATTAAAACCCATGCAATGCACGGGATTTTTCAGCCCAAGCGTCATTTTAATTTAACATCCTCAGTCCAACCATCACCTATCCTAAAAAATCCAAAAGTTTTCTAACCGACCCGAATTGGAAAGCTGACATGTTAGACGAAATTGATGCTCTTATAAAAAATAAGACGTGGGAGTTGGTGCCACATCCATATAATGTGAACATAATACGTTCTATGTGTGTTTTCTGTCATAAAAAGAATTATGATAGTTCTTTTGCGAGGCACAAAGCTCATCTTGTTGGTGATGGCATGTCTCAACATGTTGGCATGGATTGCGGTGAGACGTTCAGCTTAGTGGTTAAACCATCGACTATCAGGACTGTTCTCAGTTTGGCGTTGTCAAAATCATGGTCCATTCATCAGCTGGACGTAAAGAATGCATTTCTACATGGTCACCTACAGAAAATAGTTTACATGCACCAACCTTTCGGTTTTTGGGATCCGACTCATCCAGATTATGTATGCTTGTTGAAAAAATCATTATATAGTTTAAAACAAGCACCCATGACGTGGTATAACATGTTTACAGGGTTTGTATCAACACTTGGGTTCTCACATAACAATCCGACCAATCTTTGTTCATTTATAGAAAGGGGACTGACATGGCATATACTCTTCTCTATATGGATGACATCATTCTCACAACGTCATCTGAATTACTTTACCGGTCAATTATGTCCTTCCTTGCTTCGGAATTTTCTAGGAAAGATTTTGGCCCTTTAAATTATTTTTTGGGCATTGCTGTAACTCAATATGATGGTGGCCTGTTTATTTGTCAAAAGAAATACGCTGAGGAGATCATCGACAAATATGGTATGACCTCTTGCAAACCGTCACACACATCGGTCGATACCAAGGAAAAATTGAGTAACTCTATAGGTTCTCCCTACAGTGATCCAACACATTACCGTAACTTAGCAAGGGCATTGCAGTATCTCACCTTCACGAGATCGGATATCTCCTATGTAATTCGACAAATTTGTTTACATATGCATGACCCGAATGATGAGCATATGAGGGCCCTCAAATGAATTTTACGGTATGTTAATGATACTCTTGATTTTGGGTTGCACCTGTATAAATTCACATGTTCCGGACTCACATCGTATACAAATGCTGATTAGGGTGGCTGCCGAGACACGCGGCGTTCCACCTCTGAATATTGTGTGTTTCTAGGTGACAACCTAATTTCATGGTCGTCGAAACGCCAATCGACACTGTCTCGGTCGAGTGCTGACGCAGAATACCGAGGGATAGCTAATGTGGTCTCTGAATCGTATTGGCTTTGTAATCTTCTTTTAGAACTTCATTGTCCGATCAAGAAAGCAACCATGATTTATTGTGATAATGTGAGTGCGATATACTTATCAGGTATTTAAAATAGTTTTTAAAGAATTAATAAGAAAATGATGTCATATAAAATAAAATAGAGGCCATTAGGCACATTCTGGCCTATTTTCAAGCTCAAGTCCCTAGCCTCCTTCGGTGATCTAATTAAACTCTAAAAATCAATGGGAAGTTGGAGTTTTAATTTCAACCCATAGTTTTCACCTTTAAAGTTTTCTCCAAAAGCAAACTATAATTTTATTCTTTACCAAAGGTACTGTCAGTTTCTTTTTTTCTTTTATCTTTTGTGTGGGGGCCACTGACAGTAAAGAATTTTGAATGAAGTACCTTGTAGACTATAATAGCAAAGATAGTGATAAAGGAAAAAGGTATTCACATAATGAGCATAAAAAGGGAATATGGTAACATCCTTTTCTTCTTTTCATCTTGTCCTTTTCTTTTTGTTATCTTTCATTTATTAAATCTACATCTTTTAGTTCCTTCACCAGTAATTCTTCTTATCTTTTCTTCCTTTACTCACCTTTTCTCTTTATTGTGATAGTGTTAGCATGTGACAATACTTTGGAATAAATAGTGAAAACTTAAATCACACTTAATTTTTACACTAATTTAATAAGCACATGACATGAGTCGTAGCATAAACTGGTAAACAATTCACTTGTGTTAATTGTTTGGATTAACTCAATAAATATATATATTTTGATACCATCATTTAATTTGTGTCTGTTTTTAGATTATTTTGCACATGTACCCTTTCAAACAACTTCAGACATACAGCGTCTGAAGTTAGTGTCTTGAAATTCATATGGCTGAAGTGCATAATTTTTTCTCACTTCAACCATTTTTGCTTGACCTTCAATCATATATGATTGAAGTTCAATCATTTTTATCAAAATTAAAGTAGAAATTTATAAATGGCTGGACTTCAGTAATTTTTACCTGAACTTCAGTTATATGTAACTGAAGTTTAACCATTTTTGCTTGACTTCAACAATTTATTGCTTGAATTTTAGCCATATGTGGCTGAACTTTAGCCTTTTCTACCTTACTTCACTCATTCCTGTTCAAAGTTCATGCATATATGGTTGAAGTACTTCAAGCAAAAATGCTAAAGTTAGCTTAAAATGACAAAAGTCAAACTATTTTTGCCTGAACTTCAAGCAGAAATGCATGAATTTCACTCATATATATATAACTTTAGATATTGTGTCTGGGGTTTGATTTTATCAAACCTAACTTCAAACATCATATGTCTGAGTGGATATATGTACAAAAAATTAAATGACAGTGTAATGGCTGCCCCATAAAATTTTAACCATAGACATATGACTTCACATAAACTCTTATTATTGAATCATAGTTAATTAATGTATATTCTTATCTTAGACTTAACTATGATAAATTAGTACGAATTATATCAGGTAAACTATTATCACATAACCATGTTAACTAAAACAAATTGTTATCTCAAATTATCACTGGCAATGGTAAATTCAAGGGCAGACGTAAGCTATTTGATATGAGTTCAACGTAATACAATAGCTTTAGCTAAAATCTTTTTTATATGTTAAGATATTTATTGAATATATATGCATAAAATTTAAATTAAGAGCTCAGTTATTATTAGCACCTGAGGCCATTGTTCTAGAAACTAAAATAATTCATAATGGTCAAATTCTAAATATGTTTATGGGGAAATTAGTTTAGTGTAATGCAAACATTCCAAAAGTAAACAAGGAGTCCTCCCATTACTTATATACTAGTACTCCATTTCTTTTCTTCTTTCATACAATTACCAAGGATAAAAATATCACTTCCTTGATACTATAGTTACAAAAAGAGATGGAAAAAAGCCTATTTCTCTCTTTCTCCCTCCAATGACTACTCTAATAATACACAAAATCAATCACATTTCATATCTTCTCTCTCTCCCTAGAAAGGAATAAAATAACATATTGATTGATGCAGAAGAGTCATAGATTTTCCCTTCTCCTTTTGCCTTCTTCCTGTCTTTTTTGTCTCCTTGTCTTTCTTTAGCTCTCTTTTTCTTTTCTTTTCCTTTGCTTTTCTCTGTTTTTGTGGGTACCTGATTCTCTTGTTACTTTTTCTTTAAACCAGCTCCCTCCTTTGGCCTTGTCAAAGATTATAATGATTTCAAAATGAGTAGAGAGTACTACCAACTTATATTTGCTGCATGGAAATTTGCTTTTGCTTTTTTTTTTGTTGTTATCCTGAAGGTCTTCCCAAGGTGAACTCAAGATTAGGTTTCTTTGGACTTGTTTCTGTTATGCGTGATGAGCTCACCTCTCCTGATATTCTGTCATAGCTTAAGCATTTTGCATTTGCTTCCATGTCTTTATGCTGATTTTTCTCTGTTTTCTGTTTTTTGGGTAAATCAATCAAAAGAGTGAATCAGTATGGAACAAGAACAATAGTACACACACAATGTAAAATGTGTGATAAAGGAAACAAAAAAACAAATTGACTAGGGGGGAGGGAGTACTATAACAATTACTGTACATGACAAAATTTAATGGATCAAGGCAATGAAATCAGTTGAACTCGTGAAAATCGTTGACGACATGTTATACTCTTAGTGCACTGTGTAATTAATTACAGCATTGCATCTTGAATATATCGATTCTTACTTGGTGTAAGCCATTATAGGGAAATAAAAAGACATACTTTTTAGGAAAGAATTCTTGACTTTAGTTTCCTATGTCTTTCGAAAATGAGATGCCTTATCTTTTATAAAAGCTTGAAATCCTTTCTATCTCATCTACTGATCTACTTTGATACTTTTACGGTATACTCCATGATGAAAACAGAAGTCTATCCAAATTGCTATACGGATTTAACTTATATACACTCACTATCAATAGTATAATTTAGTAACATATTATATGAAGTTGCCGCACTCAATTTCAACTACCTAGTTTCACTTATTATAAATCGTTACTTGTAGTAATCTTTTACATTATATGATAATAGCGTACATAATTCTTTCATATTGTCAGTACATAATAGAAGTTACTCTTGCTAATTGCTATGCATGTAAGAATATAATTTTCTAAAGATATTGCATATATGGTACCTCAAGAGATGGCATGTTCCCGGGGTAGTCTCCATGTTTGCCATGCAGCTTCCAACTTTCCCTAATACAAAAAAGCATAGCAATTGAAGAGAATATTTAATTTCCATCAGTGGAAGCCATGCATGCAGAAGAAGAAAAAGCAGGCTGAGGAAAATGAAAGCCATCTTTTACAGTCTTATTTAAAGCTTCCTATCTTTTTCTTTTCTATCTTTCTTCACTTAATTATGATATGCCCCTTTTTGCTAAAGAAATAAAAGCTGTCACCACACTCCACACATGTGCAATGCACATTAACTACTAGAACAAAAACCAACCTTCAAGGAAGTTTCAAAAAATGAATATAGACCTTTGCCTTTGGAATTGAGCAATTGGCAACGAAGGTTACTCCCTCCGTCCCATATTATTTGCTCACTTTTCATTTTACACACATTTTAAGAAATCATAAATAAAAAGAATGTATTTACTACATTACTCTTATCTCTCTCCAATTAATTATACTCTAATCAATAATTAGTTACTTTAAAAAATAATTAATGTCAATGGAAAAGTAGGAAAACTTAATTAATTATATCTTATTTTTAGAAAGTGACCAAGTAATTTGGGACGAATATTTTTAGTAATGTGACCAAGTAATATAAGACGGAGGGAGTAATTAATTTTCTACATATGGGGCCGTCTTCTTAATTTACTAGCTAGAATTTAACTTGGCACTAAGTTTAATTAGCACTAGGTCCAATTTCAAATAGTTATCTGAGCCCACAAAATCCAAAGGAAAGAGATATGCTCATTAATTCCTAGACTGATTTTGTCATTTGTGGTATATAATCCTATTATAAATATTTCTAAATCTTTGAATTTTTCCCATATACTTCTTTACCACACATATTTTCATCCATTGTTGCCGACAGATGGAACATAGCAATATTATAATTCTTTCCTCTTCTCTTTTTCTGATCTTTTATACATAAGCTACTACTTTTTAAGATGCTCTGACTTAAACTTTGAAGGAGAATCACTTGTCATTCCTGGCTATGATATTCAGCTAAACTTTTAAATTTTCATTTGTGTAGTCTTTTGAACTTTCATCTTTGATTCCCTTGACCCTTTCTTGTTTCTCTTTTTACTTCCTTTAAGTCCAGCTAGTAGTAGTAATAAACAAATCTTATGGCTTAGTGGACACTACTTTTGTCTGATTTGTCACCTTTGGAGGAGTACATAGAGTTTTCACGTGATACGTGGGGTTCTCAATTATTTTCTCATCGTTATTTTCTTTCTTATGTTTTTTCCTATCATCATCAGGATCAAAATCATAGAATTTTCTATAACATGTCAAGTTACAGGATACTTACATTGTTTTAGTATATATAATTAATAGCGACAGAAATTTCACTAAGAATGTTTAAGATATATGTATATGAAAAATAGTTTTTTTGCCTACATACACACTACTATAATTTTTTATATATACAACAATTTTTTTTTGATGGAAGGGTATTCTCAAAACTTAAAATTAAAAAGCAAATTAAGCATACTATCTATGAGTAGGATGTAAATATTTACCTTGAAGAGTTGCTCCAAAGACCATGATAATTTTTCTCTTGGAGATGCATAGTATTTCTGCCTTGTTGGTCAGATAAATCAGACTTTCTTGAATTATCCATGTCCAGCATTAAATCCTCTGAAGTTTCCCCAGAAGACCCATTATCGAATACCTCCGATTGGCCTAATTAGCAAGTTCAGAGGGAAAAAAATTAAACTATAAATTCAATCTGCTTCAAGAAAAATAAAAGGAAAGAATTACGTAAGTTATTTTCTACTCTGGAATAACAAATTAATCATTTTATTAGTGATGGATATATATAAACCTGAAGAAGCTGGAACTGCTGCTCTATCGGTAGTCTTAAACGTCCGATACATCTGCAAAGATATAACAAATCGACGCAATATAGCATTAAATTGTAACCGTGAACATTATAAATATTGTTAGAGTTTAAGTTATATACATTATCAGCTTACAAATTTTACACTCATATTGTAAAGAATGAATTTTGGGTCTAACTCAACCCAAAAGCTATGATGAGGATTGTCCAAGTCCATATAAGGAGTCCAAGTCCATATCCGATGTGGTACTCTTAACATTCTCCCGCATGTCCAGACCTTGTTAACTAGAGCGTGAATAATATAATTTGGGGCTCCAACATCGATGAACAAAGAATTGGAATGGGTCTGGATCTGATACCATGTAAAGAATGGATCTTGTCTAATTCAACCCCAAAAGCTAGCTTGTAGGATGAGAATTGTTCAAGTTCATATAAGGAGTCCATGTTCTTATTCCATATCCGATGTGAGACTCTTAACACATATTATTATATACAACAATAGCAGATTTAGACTAGACGCATTCGACCAAAATTGGTATATTGTATCATGTATATTCTCAAGTTCTGCTGCACAAAAATACATAGTAGTAGTACCATATAACATACTACTGCGTACATGGAAAAAGCAAAATATGAAAAGTGAGAATGAGACAATGGAATAGGGAAGGCTAGTACTGATAGATACAATTCTTTGTAAAGTACCCTACAAATAAATGATGACTACCTTTTTTCTTGTGCCCCATCTACTCACCATACATGTATGCTACTATGCATGTCCATGCACCCCGTTTTGATAGATAAACACAATGTACATCCGCAAATAAACTTGCTCACAGTGGCCTTTCTTTTTCATTTTCTTTAACCATCCGGTAGTTGAAGTTCAGTGAATTGACTAATTTAGATTCGTGTTAGATATGCTAACTAAGGAGGATAAAATGGTTTCTATAAAAAAAAAATCATTTTCAAAATTTGAACATGAAATATCTGGTTAAGGAGGAATATATTCAAACTATTACCGTTTGTCATGGTTATATACTTCTGTACATAATACAAGCATGTGCATAGATAACAATATAATTACACACAGAGACATATGAGACTGGCTCGTCGAAAATGTCACATTTGACGAAAAAGTCCGTCGGAAATTCGATTTTTTTTTTTTTGTAGAAAATGTGGTGTGTCAAAATACATAAAGATGGGATATCATTGAAACATGATAGCATTTGTACTTCCTTATTTTAGATACAAAAATAACAGTAATTTAATGGTTCAAAATGGAGTATATTAGTAACAGTATTAGTAATGAGAGTGTCTAAACTTGTCTGGTTAAGCTGCACCCATCCACACACTCCCCCCCCCCCCCCCCCGCCCAATTCTTTGGTGTTTTGTCTGTCTCGTGATATTGTTATTGTATTATTGATGAATCATTATGAAATAATACTCTCTCCTCTGTTATTGAGCCGAGCTTTCTTTCTTTATTACTCTACTGTTCTTCTACTACCTAGAACTCGTACTGCTACTACGTACATGGATGGATGGTTCATTCTCCAAAGAAAAAAAAAGCTGCATTATAGCCTTTGCAGAACCATCAGATCTACTAGCTAGCTAGCTATTAGAAAGAAAAACAAAATACGGAGTAGAATTTTTTTGATAGATTAAAAAAGTGGGCATTGGAATTTGAAATCTGTAGATTTAGACATTTTCTTCTAATACGTTGGCTTCTTGTACGAACTCTAATGAAATTATAAACTTTTGCGATGACTCCAAAAGCTTTTCACCCACAGTTAACGCATACTAGTACTAGTATTAAAATTCTAAAACCAAGAAACCCCTTTTATATTATGCTACGAGAAAAGAAAATTAGTAAGTGGGTGAACAAAATTTACCTGTAAATGGGATTTAACATGTGCCAAAGTGAGATCTTTCACATCCATAAGCTCAAGAACTGACTTAGGTGTTGCTCCTAATTACCAAAAAAAATGAAAATAATAATATTGATTGAGTATGTTATCAGAGACAAAATCTCATACATAAAAAAACACTAGCATAAAAAAAACTTCTCTTATGTATGTGTGGATCGAGCTAAAAGAAATGAGTTCAGTTGAACCCAT